>CM057459.1:602690000-603315000 GCA_016271365.2 Neoceratodus forsteri
CTCTCTAAATTTCTTTGGCTAGGAAAAAGGCCACAGGTTAGGTGGAAGAACATCGTGGCTCCTAGGGAGAAGGGTGGCTTTGGGATACCTGATATTCAGAAATATTTCTGGGCCTCTCAGGTGCATACTCTGGTGGCTCTGGCTCGGGATCCCCCACCAAAATGGGTCCAGATTGAGGAGGCTGATCTTCCCCTAGGAAAGGCCGTGGACTTAATACATCTGGACTCCCCTAGATTGAGATGGCTTGAGTTTAGGAACACCTTTACGAGGGTCTTCCCCCAAGTTTGAAGGGACATACACTTTAAGCTGGGCATCAGTTTAAAGCTTAACCCAAATACAACTATATTGAGCTGTTCAGATTTTGAACCACTTAAGTGGGACCTGGGTTTTCACTGGTGGGCAAAAGCGGGCCTTACTAGCTTAGGTCAACTTTTAGAGTAAAACTCGATTAAATCCTTCCAGCAATTAAAAATCAAATTCAGTTTACAGTAAAAGGTTTTTTTTCGGTACCTCCAGTTAAGACACTTCATTCAAGTAAATGTAAAAGTGATCGAACTTAACTCGGAGTCCTTAACAAACACGGTGTGTTCAATCTTATCCTCCCTAATCAGATCCCCACATCAAAAACACCTGATTTCTAAATTAGTCAAAGCGATTTACAGTGCAGAGACAGACCCAGTACCGAGTATTAAAGAGGCATGGCACAGAGATTGCAATTATTGTTTATCTGAGACAGACTGGTCACAAATTTGGAAGGCAGTGCAGACCACTACTTCATCCCTTTACTGGCAGGAATTCCATTGGAAAATTATTATGAGATTTTTTAGGGTCCCGGTGGTAACTAAGCATTATGGATTACATTACTCTGACCTTTGTTGGAGGAACTGCCAGCTGGTCGGTACATATTTCCATATTTATTGGGAATGTAATATTGTGCAGGAATACTGGAAGGAAATAAAGGGTGTTTTCGAGTTGATTTTTGAGACTGTTATGCCAGATCTCCCACAGTACTGGTTGCTGGGATTGTATCCTCCTTACCATCAAGATCCTCCCGCCTTTTATTCGGAATTTTGTAACGGCAGCACATAAGACCATCAATTTGGTGTGGTTGACACCTAACAAGCCTACCATCTCCTCCTGGTTTAGAATTTGTACCAGGATTTTAGATATGGGTATCTAACGGCCAAACTGAGACTTTCTACGGAAAAATTCAAGGAAAGATGGTTTCCCTTTATGCAATTCATGGCTTCCGGGAAAGAGACCTGTATTAGAAGTACTAGCTAAATACACATGATGTAGTCTCCCAGTTCCGGTTCAGAAGGGTGGAATGGTGGGCAAGGATGGGAGACCCCATCATGTTAAAGTTGCATCTTATTCACAGTAATAACTTCTGATCCTTGCTCCTATGGGAGCTTGTTATATCATTGTATAACTAAGAATATGGTGTTTGTGTTGGTCCCCTTCTTAGATGAGGATCCTATTATTAATTGCTTAAAGCAATGGTAGTACGTAGACTGGTATGACTTGTAAATGATTAAGTTTATGGTTATCCTTTTTGCTTCTCCTATCTCTCTTATTTACTTCTTGGAAGAATACGAGGCATCCCCTCCCCAGGACCTCTCTCTTTCTTCTTCTCTTTTCCTTCTCTTTTTCTCTTTACTGTTCTTCAAATTCTCTTATCTTTCCCTGGTTTCACTTTTCTGACTTTAAATATAAATTTGTGTATATGAGTAGGAATGGACTTTATGTCTGTTTGTTAATGTATGGATTTAATTGAAAGGGAAAAAAGCTCTTCAATAAACTTTAATTTCCAAATGGCTGATAATTATCAAAGTTCCAAACTGAATAGGATCTTTACTCCTAAATAGAGAAATATCTGGAATTGTCTGAAGACACACAAACATGAGAACAGGCAGAAAGGGAGAGGATGTAAGTATACAATGTAAAACACTATGATCAGCAATGTATATGTAAGTTACCTACTGCCTTAAAAATAAAAGCAGGCCCTGTCAGGACCGTAGTTACAAAGATGAAAAGAACGTTCCATTGTCAGCTTCTTTTGTAATTTGATCTCAATTCCAGCGCTATCTGTCTGTGACTTTCTAGACTCCGATTAGAGATGCAGCGAAGTATAAATTTGTGGGTGAATTTGCCACAAAGTGGCCAAAATGCACCTCTGCAGAGCTCCGCAAAGTTTTCCCCATTCAGAGAACCGAATGGCGAAGTCTGCCACGGTGCAGAATTTTCGCCATGAACGGCAGAATTTCACCCTACAAATGGTAGAATTTCACCTGTGAATGGTGGAATTTCTGTGAAGTTCTGCAGTTTGAGGGTTGAATTTTGCAATTCACAGGTTAAATTCCACACTTCACGACAGAATTCTGCACTTCGTGGTGGAAACTTCGACATGCGGAATTCACAGAATTCCACAGAATTCGCAGATTAATCCATGGAGAGAAGTTTGTCAATTTCGCCCATCTCTACTCCAGAATCAGCAATATTGCACATATTATTGCACTAATTATGGGCCCCATGTAAGCCTCCCTCTTTTTTAAACATATAATTATACAGAAATATAGTTAAAAAAAAAAAGCGATGCGAGACTTGCAAAACTAGCTTATGCTCAGTCATGCTTAATCTTAAATATTTATAAACACAGAAGCAATAAGTAAATGAATTAGTTCAAATCTCTGTCTTGTAAGAATCTATGTATCTGATTTTAGAGAAGAAACTTACTCATGGTTCTTGAGCTGTGTATAAAAAAATGTTGAGAAGTGGATTGAACTCCTGTGGGTGAGCTAAAGAAACTAGTCCCCGTGCTTCCTTATACTGGTCTCCGAGTTCTTAGCTGAACTCTCCCACCGCACCTCATGCAGCAAAAACGGCAAATCTGATCTAGGACACCAGTGCACACGCTTTTGCACCTAAATCAGCTGATGGTCAGCTGGTAAACCCTGGCGCGAAAATTAAAAAAAGCATTTTTTTGTATCAACAAAAATACAAAAAAAATGGCAAGTAATAAAAGTATACAAAAAAAACAGCAACTGTTCAATATCTACCACCAAGTGGCAGACATATATACAACAAATATCTGTATAAATATCCAAACATCTAAGCAGGTGACATATATGCAGCAGAAGCAAACCTCATTGTCTATACATTTCCAGTAGAAGTCATTAAGTTGTATTTAAACCTTTAAACTTTTAAAATGTTTCCAAGATCCAAAAAGTTGTAATTGTAGCCGCTACTTTCCTTTGCGACACAGTGACTTTTGTCTCCACAGTTAAACAGTTTTCTCTTTCTGTAATGTTATATTTAACAGTGTCTTTTCCACCATAAATACACATCCAAATATTCAGTTCAAAAGATTTAAAGAGGTGAGAGAGAAAACATTTCTGATTCTGTGGTGACGTCCTGCAGCACCGATGAGCGGCCTTCCCTGTTGACAACCCCTTGCGGGGTTCCCTGTGTAACTCTCTTTCCGGCAGGATCTGTACCACTCGAGACTCCAGGCTCTGGAAGAAAAAAAGACAGTGACAGGGAAAACTGAGCACCAAGTCCATCTCTCAACAATTTGGTCTGGGAAGGGATACTGAAATACTTACACAAATGAGGCAAAAGTGGCATGAAAGAAAAGTAGCTTTCCAGTTTCCCTCTCAGGAAGCTCTTCCACTGCATCCTAGCATGCAGCAAGATCTCTCTCCCCAGGTTCACCACCACCAGCCAGCTCCCCCAAGACTCTCTCTTCTGTAAATGGACTGGTGTTCACCTCCCTGCCCCCACTTCTTTGTATCTGATGTCCAACTGTGGTCCCTGCTCCTCGCCTTCTTCAAGGAATACTTAACAGAGGTATTCATTCAGTATTGTTGCCTTTTTCAGGTCTCCCTTTCACACACTCCCCTTCATCCTCTCTGAGCCTTAAAATCCCACTGAGTTCCACGTCAATAGAGAAGCAGTGAAATAAAATTTTGCCAGCAAAATTGCGACTGAATGTTTCATGAACTACGGCGCAATTTCACCCACAATTTCACCTACCACCGCCGGCCACCACAAGTCCATAAATTGACCACACACACACACTCAAAATCATCTCCCACTCCCTGATGTCTAGTAGTCCCCCACCCCATCATTAGGTAGCAGCACCACCAGCTCCTCCCAGTACCGATCAGGCTACGGCAGCCCTCCACTCACCTTCACGGCAGTGGTATCTGGAGCCCAACTGAGTGTTTGAGTGAATGAGCATGTCACGCCTCATTCACCAAGTGCTCAGTCGGGCTCTGTCAGCCAGGCGCCATGGAGGTGAGTGGAGGGCTGTGCCAGTGGCACGATCGGGGTACTGGGGAGCTGTGGGTGCTGCTACCAAATGATGGGGTGAGTGGGGGGTCCACTAGACATCAGGGAGTGGAGGGTGAATTATTTTTTTTAAATAAAACAAAGGGGAGGCCAGGTAACTTTGGGGCTGCTTATTTAATGCAATTTCAGCTGGTGATCAGCCGGGGCCACTGGACACCAGGAAAAAATTTCATCCAGTGAGTGGCCGGGGAGGCGAGGGACCACTAGACACCAGGGAAACTTTGGCCAGTGGCTGCAACATTTCACCACAGGAGATGAAATTACTCCTGCAGGTGTGCAATTTTTCTGCTGGTGGTGAAATTTCACCCACCAGTGCGAAATTTTGCCTCGAGCTAAATTCTTGCCGGCTTGGAGACAACGCTTTGTTCAACTGAGGGTGAAATTTCACATTTTGCCCAGCAAAATAGTTTGTGAATGCACTAGTTACGTAAAATATTTTGCTGGGCAAAATTTTCAGTTTAGCAAATCTCTACATGTCAAGTCGGGGAATGCAAAATCACGATGGGGAAAACAGCTGCCTGCAATACAGCAAGGTGTGAATTCATACCGGGATACACAGTGACTGCCGAAACGGTGGTAGTGTGTTTCTGAGGGAGCTTTGCCCCCTGCATCCACCTTGTGGTGGGCTTCACACCCCCCACACATGCCTTTACTTTAAATAACCAACTACGGGGGGGGGCACCACTTGGGAGGGGGAGGAAGCCATAGATCACCATTTCGGCAATTACTGTGTCTCCCCATCACACTTTGTGCCCCGCTGTATTGTCGGCAGCCATTTTCCCCATCACATTTTTATTTGCGCTTGACTTGATGGGACAATTATCTCACCCCTGGACTTCCTTCTTTCACTGATGTATCTATAGAATGTCTTGACTCGTTTCTTCACCATCTGTGATAATCTTTCCTCTGTTTGCACCTTTGCACTCCTAACAGCTTTCCTGCTTCCTTCAGACAATTTAGGTACACCACCCTATCTTCTTCCTTCTGTGTCTCCTTATATTTTCTGAAACACAACCTTTGGTCCTTACTTTCTGTGCATCTTTCGAGAACCATAGTGGATTCCTTCTTCTCTTGCCTTTGTTTCTCAGCCTAATGCACTGGTTTGTCACCTCCACTGTGTCTCCTTTTAGGTGTGCCTACTGCTCCTCAACCCCCCGCCTCCCCCCTTGCCAGGCCTTCTTTGATACATATCCCCATCCTAGCAAAGTTCAACCTCCTGAAATCCAACACCCTTGCCTTTGTGTGGCTTGACTGCAACCTTGTACCCATGTTAAACCACACTGTGTGGTGATCGCGGCTGGACCACAGGTGACCTTCCACCAGGACTTCTGTGATTCTGTCTCTATTGGTCAGTACCAGTTCCAGATTTGCCCTGCCCTGGTGGGTTCTAGCACTAACTACCTGAGGCCTGCCCCCTGAGGCAGCCACAGGAATGGTCCAATCCACATCTGGCTTATTAAAATCCCCAGCAGCAGTACCTCTCCCTTTGTTGCCATCTCATGCATTTCTTCCACTAACCCCCTATCCACCCCTTCATCTGAAGCTGAAGGTCTGCAGATCACCCCAATGTGAAGTGCTGTGCCATTGCCTGGCTCAAGGGTGACCCACAGTGGCTCGACCTCCCTCTATCTACGCTGCACCCCAGTTGCTTTTATACCTTCCATGATGTACAGGGCCACTCCCCCCTTCCCCTTTTTGTTCTCTCTGTCCCTCCTGAATAGAGTATAAGCCTGGTTTGCGGTGTACCACATCTTGATTATTGCCACTATGTCCAGGTCACACTCTGTCATCAAGGCCACCAGGTCTGGGATTTTATTTCCCAGGCTGCAGACATTTGTAAACATGGCTTTCCAAGTTTTTGCCTGCCCCCTTTTCATTCATTGAGGCAGTTTAGCGAGTGGTTTAAGGCTCTGAGGTGCAAATCTGGTGATATCCAGCAGACCAGACCTGGGTTTGAATCCCACAGCTTCCACTTGCAGACTATGTGACGCTGAGCAAGTCACTTAACTTCCCTGTGCTCCCAGGTCACACCTGTAAAAAAGCTTTCAGCTTAGTGTGCTAGTCCTGGTTAAGCAACTAACGAAAAAAAAAAACATTCCTGCATTTGCCCTTTGTTTCTTCCCTCCAACTTTGGTTTCATAGAAACATAGAATTTGACAGCAGATAAGGACCGCTTGGCCCACCCAGTCTGCCCATTTCCCTACCTAATGGATAAGCTGCAGATCCTAGTTAACCAGCAGCCTGCTTCTTCCTACCCCCACCCCCTAGAATTGCCTTATGACTGTCCCATGCATGCTTGAATTCCACCACTGTTTTTGACTCCACAACCTCCTCCAGAAGGCCATTCCATGCATCCACAACCCTCTCTGTGAAAAAATACTTCCTTAAATTACCTCTGAGCTGCCCCCTCTATCTTCAAATTGTGCCCTTGTTCTTGCACACCTCTTTTTGAAAGATGCTACCCTCTTGGACGTTGTTGATTCCTTTGAGGTACTTGAAAGTTTCTCATCATGTCTCTCTCCTCCTTTCCTCGAGGCTATACATATTAAGCTCCTTAAGTCTCTTCATATGTCTTCTGGTGCAGACCCTGCACCATTTTAGTGCTCTCCTCTGGACAGCTTTCATCCTGTCTATGTCCTTGCAGAGATTGGGTCTCCAGAACTGCACACAGTACTCAGATGGGGTCTCACCAGCAGTCTGTACAGAGGATAATAACTTCCTGTTTTCTACTGGTGATGCCTCTCCCTACACATCCCAGTATCCCCAGCCCTCCTTGCTGCCCTCACATTGCTTGCCCACCTTTAGGTCATCTGATATGACTACCCCAGGTCCCTTTCCATTTTTTTTTTTGTTGACTGGGTAAGTGCACTAGACAAATCCTGCCTATTTTCAGGCACGACCCAGAGGAGAGGGGATACGGATGAATGCCAACTGACCTTGAACCAGATTAAGCTGTTGGTGGTATTTTTAGTGAATGAGGGATTTGGCCTGGACACCGGGGAAATTCCCCTACTCTTTTCGATAAGTGCCATGGGATCTTTAACATCCACCTGAACTACCACCAATCCAGGCAGATGGGACCTCTGTTTAACTTCTCATCCGAAAGATGGCACCTCAGAAGTGCAGCACCCCTCTCATGCTGCACTGCAGTGTCAGTACTGGGATATTAGCCCAAGTGCCAGGTGTGGGAAATGAACCCACAGCCCTCTGATCTCCCGGCCTCGGAGGTGAGTGTGCTACCTACTGAGCCACTGACACTACATTTTTGTTGTTGTTAGTATCTCACCCCCCATTGTGTACTCTTCCCCTGGGTTTTTGTTTCCCAGGTGCAATACCTTGCACTTCTTAGCATTGAATCTAAGCTGCCATACATTTGACCATTCCTCTAACCTTGCCAAGTCCCTTCTCATCCTTTCCACCCCACCTTGTGCATCAACTCTGTTACACATCTTTGTGTCATGTGCAAAGAGACATACTTTTCCTTCCAGTCCCTCTGCAATGTCGCTTATAAAGACATTAAAGAGGACCGGTCCTAATACTGAACCCTGTGGTACCCCACTAGTAACCTCCCTTTCTTCAGAGTGGAGTCCATTTACTATTACTCTCTGTGTCCTATTCTCCAGCCAATTCTTTACCCAGGCTGTCATCTTGGGACCAACTCCCAGGCTGGCTAACTTGTATATTAATCTTTTGTGTGGGACTGTGTCAAATGCCTTGCTAAAGTCTAGGTAGGCCATGTCCACAGCTCCTCCCTGATCTACTACTTTGGCCACCCAGTCAAAGAAATCTATCAGATTCGTCTGGCATGACCTTCCCGCTGTGAATCCATGCTGCCTTGGGTCCTGTGCCCCTCTGGCCTCTAGATACTCGACAATTCTTTCCTTCAGAAGTGATTCCATCATTTTTCCCATCACTGAGGTTAAACTAACAGGTCTGTAGTTTCCTGCTTCTGCCTTGCTCCCACTTTTGTGAAGGGAATCACATCTGCCCTCCTCCAGTCCTCGGGTACCACCCCATCCTCCCATGATTTGTTAAAGAGGGTAGTCAGTGGTGTCACTAGTTCTACCCTTAGTTCTTTTAGAATTCTAGGATGAATCCCATCAGGCCCCATTGCTTTGTCCACCTTCAGTTTTAAGAGTTCTTTCAGAACCCTTTCTTTTTATAAATGGGCTGGTATCAACTTCTGTATCCAGAGTGTTTCTATTGTTTGTTTTAAGTACCTCCCCTCTTCATTTGAAAATACTGAGCAAAATATTTGTTTAGTATCTCTGCCTTTTCACAGTCACCCTCTGCCTCTATTATTGCTCTCACTATCCCTCCTTGGTCTTTTCACTCCTGATGTAAATTTATAAAGGTTTTAACCCCTTCTTAACTGATTTGGCAATCTTTTCCTCGGTTTGGGCCTTTGCTGTTCTGACTGCCTTCCCAGCTTCCTTTTGCTTTAACTGATACAGTTCTCTGTCCTGCTCCTTCTATGATTCCTTGTACTTCCTGAATGCTTTCTTTTTCTCTTAAACCTTCACTGCCATTTTCTTTGAGAACCATAGTGGTTTCTTATGTCGTTTTGTTTTGTTTATTTGCTTCACACAAAGGCATGTTACCTCTGTGATGGCAGTTTTTATTATTCCCCATTGTTCTTCCACCCTCCTTCCTGCCCATTTGCTAGTGCATTCCTTAGGCACTCACCCATTTTGGCAAAGTCAGCCCTCCTAAAGTCCAGTACTTTGCCTTTGTATGGCTTGACTCTATTGCTGTGTTTATTGTGAACCATACTGTTCGATGGTCGCTAGTTCCCAGATGGCTACCCACTTCTACATCTGTGATCCTCTCTCCATCTCCATTTGAGAGAACCAGGTCTAAGACTGCTCCCTCTCAAGTGGGTTCCAATACTAGTTGTCTAAGGCATGCCCCCTGTAGGGCATCTAGAATAACCCCACTCTTCGAAGTGGCTGCTGCAACTGCACTCCAGTTAACATCTGGCATATTCAGATCACCCATCAGCAATATCTCCCCTTTTTCTGCCATTCTAAGTATACTTTCAATCATTTCCTTGTCCATTTCTCCCCGAGAGAGGGGTCTGTATACAACCCCTGTGCAGATTGTGGTGCCATTGCCTGTCTCCAAATTGACCCACAGTGCTTCTTCACCTCCCTGTTTACCCTTTTGTTCTGTTGCTTTGATTCTTTCCCTTATGTAAAGAGCTACTCCTCCTCCTCTTTTCCCTCCCTGTCCCTCCTGTAGATAGTGTATCCTGGTATGTTTCGTCCCAGTCATGGTTTTTTGTGTACCACGTTTCTGTGACTGCCACAATATCCAGATGTTCCTCCTCCATCAAGGCCACTAATTCAGGAAGCTTGTTACCCAGACTACAGGCACTGGTACTCATTGCTCTCCATTTTTGATGGCTTTACCTTCTGTTGCAACATCCCCACTGACCTTTCTACCTTGGTCTTTTTCTCATTTAGTACCCTGTTTTGTAGGGAGATGTTGGATTTTCCTGCTGCTTATCAGTGCCTCCCCTTGACTAGTTTAAAAGCTTGCCAATGAAGCATTTAAACTGATTGCTCAAAAGACTTGTTCCTTCCTGGACAGATGCAGACCATTCTGCCAGTATAGGCTGGTGTCCCTCCAGGTGGAACCCCAGTCTCCAATGAAGCCAAACTCCTGTGCTCCACACCATTTTTTCAACCATTCATTAAACTGCATGGTGCAAAGTACCCTCACCTCACCCATGCCATTGACAGGCAGCACCTCTGAGAATGAGTACTGTGTGTGTCCTTCTCAGAGGTTTCCTTCTTTTGCTGCCTCCCTTCTTCGACCAAAGCCTTTATAACTAGTTCAGGTGTACCTGTCAAGAACTTATCCTCCTGATCCTCCTTTCTGTCTGCTGTAACCTGTGGGAGTGGGCTGCTTGAGTCTCCCTGATCCCATAGCATCCCCCTCAGCTAGTTTAAATGCTTGCCAAGGAAGCATTTAAACTGTTCTTTGAGGTCTGCTGTCCCCTTCCTGGATGGATGTAGGCCGTCATCCTTGTACAGGCCCACATCGTTCCAGGTGGGGCCCCAGTCCCCATTGAAGCCATAACCCTTTTCCCTACACCATCCCTCCAACCAAATGTTGAAGCTTCTGATGCAGAGATTCCTAGCCTCCCCCCTGCAGTGGACCAGCAGCACCTCCGAGAATGTCATGGAGCTCACTATCTTCCCAAGGTGCTCTCCTAACTCCATGAAGTCCTCCTGCACCTGATCTATGCTTGCCTCATCCCTGGCTAGGTCATTTGTCCCCAGGTGGACAATGACCTCCAGCCGCCCTCTCCGTGTTACTGTTTTAGCGATCTTCTAGATCTGCTCCCCCTCCCTCCATGCTGTGTCTCCTGAAGGCACTTAACCTCCCTCTCTACCCCACTACCTGTGCCCCAATCCATTCCCCGGACAATTGAGTTCCCCACCTGGAGTAGCTTCCTCTTCCCTTGGGGTCCTCTTCCACCCACCCCTGGGTCTCCATCCTGGAGGACCCTCATATCCTTTCTGGTCGCAACTTCAGGTTCCCTATCAGGACTCTTCTGCTCCTACAGGACAGAATAGGAGTTCTTAAGTTGGAATAGAGGGGGATTGGTCTCTGACCCCCACACCTCAACCTCCCTGAGCCCACCGTAGTCCATACAGCAAGCCACCTGGGCAACCATTGTGACAGTGGCTGGGGACATGGTGGCCTCTGGGTGGGGGAGAATGTCCCCAGTACTCCTGCCAGCTTGGCCTGGAGACTGGCCACCTCTGCCCTCAGCCCAGAGAAGTGCCTGCATATGGGGCAGCACTGCAGTACCCAGAAAGTCCTCCTTAGGACCGCTTCCCCATACCCACTGCACTGCACCACTCCCTGCATCATCCTCTTCTGTTTCTCTGTTCAGTCAATGTCCCCTCCTTTAATTCTATTTAAACCCTCCTGCTGTTCTGCCAATACCCCTTCCTTTTTTATTACATCTCCTTTTCTTCTTTCTTTGTTCTCTCTCTCTCTCTCTCTCCTCTCTTTCTGTCCAATACTTCAGTACTGTGCTAATGAAAGAGATCCCCACTCGTCTGCTATTGGTATATCAGAGAGGCTGCCTTATCAAAGTGTGCTTTGTCCAATTTCCCTGTGTCCACAGGAAGCTATATCCTATTGGAAGCCTATAAATGTGGATAAACCTGGAAGTGGGTGGGATGGGAGGGTGGAAGTATCCTCCGTTCCCTCCCCACCAAAAAAACAATTGGCTAGCTACAGCCACTGTACAAGAGAAGCTCCCTTTAAGCTCTACCCATCCATGTCTCCATTCTCCACAGCTGCTGCTCCGGATTGCTTGCTTGTAAGGAGAAACCAGAAGCACAGGGAAAAATGCTGAGGAAACACAATCTAAGGTAATACTCAGGGCCCAGCTGCTAAGGTAAGCCACATGAACTGGTATGAAATCACTGCTGTAAAGGGAGTGGAATGGGCAACATGTCGGATCATGGTACCCATGGCTCAGTTAGACAAAGGCCATGGAATGTCTGGGATGTAGCTCCACCCATCACGGTGCTGCCCGATGAAGCTGTGTTGTTCAGGAGTGACCCACCAGAAACAGGGGCATCACTGCACACACCACACACACATGTAACAGGGTCCTGTATACCATCCCATCCCAGACAGACAGGGCAGGATCATGACCATGGCCAGGGAAGGCATGTGACAATGCAGTGTGGGATGGACACGCTCATAAGCAATGGTGATGGGAGCCCATAGCACATACTCACACCCACTGTTGATCTGGACAATCGTGCCATGTACACACTGTCTAGGGGCACTGTGAGGAACCACAGATGATGTATGTAACAAGCAACTGCCAATGTAGGTCACGCTGAACTGCTGTGGCTGCTGAGGCCACGCAGTTCCATGGCAAAAGGTTCTGACATGAGCAGGTCACCACTCTGAACTGTAGTGGTGGCCTATGTGGGCTGTGGGATGCTGTCAGCTGCCACATGGGCTACACTGTTGTGCATACCCATGCAGACTGTGTCCTGTGCCCCACGACAGATGTACTGCCAATGTTGCAGCCTGCCATGGCCTGGAACAGGACAGAACCCATGATGATGGCCCTGCGTGATGTTAACAGACACCATGGGTATGGGACAGGGATGTGTGCATGCTCCAGTCAAGCACGGTTACCTGGCTGTCAGAGGCAGACATGCAGGGACGGTGTACAGGTTGGTGCACCCGCTGTGTTTTCTTACTGGGTAAACAGTCCCACATGGGTGTGACTTGCAGCTGGCACCTGGTGGGATCATGCACCACTCATGTACACTGGTCACCATGATGCCAGGTACAGCACGGCTGCTGAGCTGTAGGTCTGCACCGAGGTGGGATTAAAAGTGTCACACAGGGTGTGCCTGCAGGCCCAACAGTAACAGCAGTGTCCCCAACAGCCCCCTGGTTCCATGACTGCTGCTGTACTGAACACCTTGGCTATATGCCAGACAACCAAGCAGTGATGCACCCTACATGCCACTGGTCAGTGATATGCCCTGAGGCACCTATAACATTGCCAGCACCATGTCATCGCCAACTGCTGCACAACTCACCACACCTGGGTGGGAGGTGAAGTGGTGATGCTGGAGCCCATACCACCTGTACAACAGAGAGTGGGGTGGCTTAGTCAGCACCCATGCTACAGTGCTGGCTCCAGGGTCATGTCTGCAGTGCAACACATGGCCATGATCACCGGACATGTAACAGTGCCCCTGTGTAAGGGTGTGAGGAGTTTGGCAGGTAGGCAGTGCAGTATACCCCATGCACGGGATGTCGGTGAACAGGGTGGTGCTGGATTGGCATGGCACTGAGGCCATAGGGCATTTACAATGGGACTTCTAAAGATGTGTGAGAGGGCTGTGGGCTGCCACCAGCAATGTTGCAGAAGGCTCACATGTCATGTGGTGCCAGAGGTGTCCTAGGTAGTGTGTGGTAATGGCCATTCATATATCCAGTGGCATGATGCACCAGGTCCACTGTGGTGCATAGTACCACCCAGAGTGACCTTGGGGCCGTCTGCCTCCCGCCCACACCCCACCTCTGCAACCTCAGGGAGTGTCACACACCACCTCACCAGAGGTAACACTTAACACATTGCACATGGAACCACCCAGTGTCCTGATGGACCCCAAAGGAATGGCCACCCCCCTGGGCTGGCATCCTGCAGGGGAGATGGTGAGCCATGCCCCACATCACAGCTGTGCCATATGCCACAGGCAGAGGTGCACAACACATGTGATGGATCCCCTGCACTGATGCCGCTGTGCCAGTAGCCACAGTGGTACAATGGTACAATGGTAGCCCAGTCACACCTGTGCAAACAGTGCTGGGCTGGCTACTTCTGGGGCCATGCCATGACCCCATGGTGGTCATGCACAGTGACCCGGCCCCTGCATAGTGACTCATTTACCAGTAGATTGTGCCCCAGGGGCCCTGAACATTGTCACATGTCTGAAACAGCCACACCTGTTGTCCCTATTAGTGATGGGAGAACATGGTGATAATGAGCCCAACAACCAGCCTGCATGTGTACCCGGATGATGATCACACATCTCCACAATGTGATGCCCCAAAACTGACACAGCCGCCTTACACATGATGTCTATCGACACAAGACATTGTTGCAAACGGGGATTACAACCCAGCAATTAAATCCTGTATAAAAATAAATTTTTTATCAAAACAAATGAAATCAAATATATGGTGTGACATGCAATGGGACATAATGTACCATTAAGATGGCCACCCCCATGGGGGATGGTGGCCTGCTAGTGCCACTGTGCCATGTTCTCAGGTCTGTGCAAGTCCTCAGGCTGAACACCCCACCCAACACCAATGACCCCACGGGGCCACGTACCAGCCAGGAGCTCCCTCTCATGGGTCCCCCAATGGCAGATGTGCCACAAAAGACACCGTGCAACTCACAAGCCTCCACATGACCCCTGTCCACCACTGCCTAGCCCCAGCACATCATCACCCCCAGCCCACCCACCCCATCTGGCTCATGGTAGATGGCACCACCTGCGGTGCCCTGTCAGAGCCAGAACATGACCTCCAGCACAGCACATGCAGCTGTACCACACTGCTAGCTGTGCTGTGCCAGACACCAGCAGCATGTGGCCCTGCTAGTCCCTACCCCATGACACTGGGTTGTATGGGTGCTCCTTTGCCATGGCACTAGTCCTTTGTGCAGGCTGAGCCCCCATTTCTCATTGCTGTACTGAAGATGAGCCCTTTCTGTTGTTTCAGGAATGGGAGGGGGTGCTGTACCTGGGCAGCCTGAGCTCACACCCTGATATCATGCACTGGAATCAGGTGATGAAAACAGCAGGAGGTCAGGTCATGTGCTGAATGGACCTGGCAATGTCAACAAGAGGCCTGTGCACAGACCGTGGAAGACCCTGCAATACAACAGCAGCACCCTGAGCCAGACATCAATGGCACAACATAAGTGGCAAAGACAGTGGCCCACAAGCAAGCAGCAATGATTGGGTCCCATCACACACTGTGAATGAGCTGGATGGAGGGGTGATGGAGGAGGTGCCTGGACTTGGGGATGTGACTACAGGACCAGCAGTGCTGCGCACACAGCTCCAACCACAGTGGGTCAATGAGGTATGGGACTTTAAGGCTGCCAGTATTGTGGAGGAGGTGAAGCCCTCAATACCAAGACTGCAGGCCTTTATACAGGGGTTTCCACCCACCTGCAAACTGTTGTGCGGGACATAGGATGTGTGCAGGAATCCCACCAGTGCCTGCTGGACAATGTGGACTCTTTCATGATGTGTTAGCCAACCAGGGATGACTTACCACATGTTATTGAGACTGTGCCAGTGCCAGAGTGTGATTCACATGGCACTGTGGTTTGTTATCGTTGTTTGTTGACTGTTAATGTGTTGTTGTCTTGGTTACTTTTTTTCCCTGTTATTTATTATCCCTGTTTCAGAATGTCCACTTAATATGTTCCCTCTTTTCATACATTCCAGTGTCATTCCTTTCAGTTTTGCCGTTTATGGATTAATCGGCCACCAACACCACTGAATGGTCCCTGTGTGTCACACAGCCTGCATTGTGGCCTAGTACTGTGTTCATTGTCCCAGGATGGCTGCCTGCATCATACTACTTTATTATAGGCCATGCATGTGTGCAGTTGGGGGGGTCCATGTTGCTTCACTGCACTACAACAGTTGCCTGACAGTGGGCATGGGTATCTACATGTTGCAGTGGAGTCACCTGTCTATGTCCTGGGATGGGTAGGTGTAGCAGTAAGTGTCAGAGCACTGCTGTACCACACCCTATATATGTGACAGCACCAGGCCCACAGGCCTTCCACTGTTGTACCGTGTAACACCATGCAGCTGCAGTACATCCCCAGGCAAGTGGTAGTGGACAGTCAGCAAACCGGTGTCCCAGGGGGTGGTGGTGTGCACACACATGTAGCCTCTCTGTAGGCCTGGTGTGGCACCTCATCCCATTTTTTCCCCTGTGCACACAGCAGCCACCATCTTGCCAGGGATTGTCGTACACATGTCCCTTCAGTGAATGTACTGTCACACGGTTGTGTGACATGCATGGAATGATCTGCAACACCCTCCAGGGAGCGAACTATGGGTAGCAAGGGTGGAGGAGACAAGCCAATAGTCCATGTCACACATCCTGGAGAGGGAATGTCGCAAGGTTGGAAATCGTCCCTGCCACGGCACGGCCACACTTTCTATCATGCTGGCTGTGATGTCACATCCACTCATGAGGTATTTTGCAGTGTGTGCCATAATGTCCTGGGTTGGAAGGGGGACATCTTCGATTATAGTGGGGTACATGATAGGTCTGCACACTGTAACATGCCATCCACACAATGGACCTCACAAGGCCATAGCACTGTGTATCATATCACCTTAGCGATTGTGCCACTGCCGCCAGGTCCAGTCCAGAACCCCTGTTATGTAAATGCACATTTCAGGAGCTTGCCTGTCCCTGGGTCCTTGCCATACTGGGTTGCAGTGTGCCTCTCCCGGACATGTAAGGCAGAGTTGTGCCATGGCTGACCTGGGTTGGTGTGTGTCGGCATGTTCAACTATGGGCCTGGGAGCTGTCTACCAACTGCATACTCTCTACTATGATGTTCATGGCACATGGCCCCCCAGCCACTGCCTATCATATGCTGGGGATGCTGACATGGGGGCCTTATGGCTGTGTCTCAGTTGGCCATTGATGTGTTTAACAAATTGACACACAGACATATGGTTTCATGGTTGTGACTTTATTTATACACACATTTGTGAACATAACATGCGCAATTACCCACCACCCATAGTGTACGGTGTTTACATTGATGTGCAGCAGGGCACACGTGTCCATTGGCTAATCCCCCATACTCCTACACTGCCTCTGGCCCCTTGGCCCTATGTGCTGTACAGATTATCACTGACATTGGTCCAATGTGCTACTCAGTCACATGTCCAAGGGGCTCGGCCTTGTCTGTCTGCACATGATGCATGGCACACTAGTTCATGATGCACAGTACAGATGCTCTGTTGTATATGGGATCTACCCCTTTGGCCTTTAGGGCATTTGAGTTCATCCTGCCCATCTCCATTGTTTGCTTTGGCACTGTGTGTCCTCCCCCAAGCTGCTCATGGTTTGTACTCCTTCTGCATTCCCTGTGTGGTGGGCCACAGTCCTCTGCTACCGCCATGTCACAGGATCTGTTCCACTGGGTGTGGCTGCATGTAGTGTTTCCTGTACCCCTGTGTTTTTCATCTTTCTTCCTCTTTTCCTGAGGGGTGTACACGTTGCTGTATCACCATCTGTAGCAGAGATGTCCTGTGGTACTAAACCCCTGGTGGCCATGTCCCTCCACCAACTGTCGACATCTGGCTCTGTCACACTGGAGGCCTGGTGTCTGGCAGGCTCAACTACTGTTGTGTGCTGGGTGCAGGAGGTGTGCCCTGTGGTGTCGGTAGTTTTCACGGCTTGTAGTGTGCTGTGGTCTCAGTGTTGGTTGGCCTCTGTTGTACCACCTGTTTGGAGCTGGCAGATTGTGTCACAACATTACTCTGTTGGATTTGCAGCTATGTGCTTAGGGCCTGGGTTGTGGTGCCTTGGCAGCAGTGCCTTTATTGCACTGACAGCCTGCATTGTGGGTGGTATTGTGTTCAGGTCCACTGTGGGGCTGCAGCACCTGGGCAGTGGGGCTATTGTTGCTGTCTGCTCTGCTGCACTGTCTGAGGTGACCCGGAGCACTCCATGCTGTCATCGCTGTGGCTGTGTGCACTGTACACAGTGTCCCTGGGAATGCTGTGGCCTGCTTGCCCACTCCACTAGGGCCAGTATCTTCTGATGGAATATTACCTGGGTATCAGTGCTACAGGCAGCACTGTGGACCAGGGCACTAGACTCCTGGGTATGTGCTCACTGTGTTGGAGGCTGGTGTGGGCAGCATGGTACTGACTGGCTGGTGCACTGGTCTCCTGAGCTTGTGGACAGTGTGTCCATGGTGGTGTGTCCCCATTGCATGGCTGCATTCCCTGTGCCATAGTGCCTTGGCAATGTTTTGCAGGATGGCCATGAGGGTGGTAGTCTGCTCTGTTGGAGTACAATGCTCCTCTCGAGCACGGTCACCAGGTACTCCACTGAGGCTGTGTACCACTGTGTGCAGACCTGGAATCCTTACAATACTGCCATGGTATCCACATACCTGGCTGCACACTGGCATAGCCCTGTCTGCATGGCGTCCAGTGCCCCGGCCATAGTGTCAGCCATGCGGATGTGGTGCACATCCATGAAGGCCCTGATTGTTTTTAGTGCTCATGTTTGTGCCTCCTGAGTGTTGTGAACATACTGACAGTACCGACCAAGGTCCTCATCCTCCAGGGGTTCATGGAGTATGTCCTGTGCAGTCTGCAGTACTGTGGCCCCACATCCTCTAATAGTATGGTGCTGAGGTCCTGTGTGATGCTCTCTGGGATGGACTTTGCCATATATATCTTCAACCCCTCATTCTCAGCCCATGCACCCTGTGCAGCACCATCTGTGTCACCGTGGGGCTGTGTTACTTCAGCTATTTCTGTCTGGCCCAATCTCTCCTGGTCCATCTTTGTCCTCTGTCCCCAAGCACCCAGTGGTGTCTGTGCTCCCTGTGTCTGTGTCTGTGTCAGCAGGCCCCTCTCCTTGTGGTTGTGGCTGCGCAGTGGTGCTGTTTGTGCAAAGTGTTGCAGTGTCTGCCTGTTCCCCAGTGGTTTCTGTGGGAGGGAACATATTCATTGTTAGGTGCTGTGTCACTCAGCCATGTCAGTGTGCTCCCATATATTGTGTACACTGCATGTCATTGCACTGGAACTTATACCACCATTTTGGGGCCCTGGCTGCCTACACAGGGTGGAGGCTGTATCATGGCACAGCATGTCCCCTTTCTTATATTATCTGCCTGCCCTACTGTCCTGTGTATGGTGTGCCACCTTGCATGTAGTTGCACCCATGACGTGCACTGGTTCCACCATCTGAATACAGGCAGCACGGTGGTATACACATCTGCCTACAGTCTGACTCTGTTTCCATCCTGCACACCTGGGTGCCACAGCCAACACATCCCTCTCACAGCCTTCTCCTGTCCCACTTGCCAGTGTCATGCACTGTTCATGCCATGGGTTGTGGCTTGCACCACTTCTGCTCATGCTTGGTGCTAGACACGTGTACCTGCTGTACGAGACACATACATGACCTGCATGCTCATCTGTGGGGCATGTGTGTTGTCCTTTACACATGTGCTGCCCTTGTGTTGTTGCCACACATTTTGTGTATCATTGCAGGCACGACAGTCCATCCAGACCATTCTGTGCTGTGCACATCTATGGCGTTGTACCCCACCATGTGCCTGTGCTCTGGTCTTGGCATCCTAGCTCCTCTTGTTGCAGCTACTGTTTCCTTTTACATACATGCCAAACTCTGTAACCTAAAGAGTTCCAGGTCACTTTCACCCTTGATGGTATGTCTGCTGAGGTGTACCACCACATTCTCTTCCTGGCTGCTCAGTAGGATCTGCTGAATTGTGATACCCCCAGCTGCTGTTACGCACAACCTGTTATATGCCATCTTTTCGCTGGACCTCTGCCTGATGTCATGGTGCCACTTCTGGAGTTCCCTAATGCGCCACCTCACATGGTCTACAGTGTTTACCTTGGTGGCAGCCTCATCCTAGGCTTATTTCCATCAGTCCCTGAGCTCCTTGTCCCCACCTTGGGAGAGCAGGAAGTCAACCTGTACATCAACATCCTCAATGAGGATGTCTGTCTCCTCATCTGTAAAGCTTTTTTTTTTTGCCCTGTCTGTCAGCCCTTCCCTACATCATACTTTCGTCGATTTGCTGCACCATTTCTTACTCCAATTTTGACAAGCTTCCATCAATCCTGCTCATTGCACTACCTTTATGGTACAGCTTGTGACTTCATGCTATTTCTGGAAAATTCAACGAAATCGAGAATTTTACAAATTGAGATGCAAGCTATTTGATAACGGATTTGCAGCAAGCTGCCTGTTTGACACAGCTTCTGTTGATCTAAGTGCTGTTTGAAAATCAGACCCAATGTTTCTGTCCGGTCCCTGAAAGATGTCCAACCCCCTGCAACAGTCTATAATATCAGCCAGCAAGATACATTGGCCCTCTGAAAGGACGTAGTAGACACAACTGCTCATGGGAGTAGAAAATAACGCGACAGCTACCCATCCAACACATTTTCATTAAAAAATCCCGCCTCCTGCCCTCCCCAACAATAAACCATCTTCAAAAACCAAAACCACCCAACCCCAAATTAATGTAAAACCACTCACACACAGTCATATACTAATACAATAGCCCTAATAATATCACATTCAGTCATACAATCAAATATGTTGCGTTTCAACAGTATACAACCAGCCAGAAAATGGGCCCTAAATTCACATAACAGTAAAAACGTAACAAAAGTCCAAAACTTGGGTTCGAATAAAATGTAAAAGAAATAACTGGGGTAATATGTAGTCCAGGAAGAAACTTAATTCTTCTTTTGGCCAAACAAATCACCTGGCTATAAACAAATCCAAACAGGAAGACAGCGATACAGAGGCACTGCTGCACAGATATTCAAAATATATTTAATTTTATTTCCAACTAAAGTGTCCCGTGGCTGCAACTTCCTACAAGATGGACACACAGTGGCAGTCTCCTAGGGCAGGACAAGACAGTACCCTGGGGGGCTCTACATGCCTATGCTAACATTCATGCCAGAGAGTGGCATTACAGTTATTCCAGCAACAAAATTATGGTTTAACTTAATATATTCTCACCTAATCTGTCCAGCCACATACATCTGCCTCTGTGTCACACTGATAGATCCTAGTGACCCCTTTATGCAACAGGCTCTTTGGTCTGACCCAACCTAGGTGGGACTTACTGACATTGACACTTACCAGGCCACTTCTCCTGGTGATCACCAACCAATACCTTATAAGACACACTTTAACAAGGGGGTCAACTACATACTCAAGTACTTTTTCTCCTCCGGAGCTGGTCATGGTGGTAACTCTTATATTGCTCCCTCTCTTGCATACTTGTTGGGACTGGATCTACATGGACCCCCAATGACCTCCTTTGAGGAGAGGTCCACTACTACTCTCTGGGACCTGTCACGCCAGAACTGGATGCTATGCCCCCTCAGGGCAAGTTTACCTTGGTTGTCCTGTTCTTGTTCTCTGAAGGGTCCCTCTCTGCCCCAGAGGGAGTGACAAGAGACAGGGCTCCTCTTGAAGTCTCCTCTTCTCTACTAACATAGCAAACCTCTTGCTGGAACACTGCAACCCAAGCCCACTTGACTCAGCTAGCCTTCTCCCTTTATAATGTAAAAGTTATGGGTAGGGCTATAAATATTCTTGCTCTTGCTCCTGGCAGGCTGAGCCAGGAAGCAGAGCACAAATACCAGGCACCCTGTCTCCTAGCTGAGGCCCAGCAAGAAGCCACTCTAGGTGTAGGATCAAGCAACAATTTACATTGATAAAAGGGCTAGTGCTGACCTGCTGTGTTTCTGGCTATACACCTTTTTGTATCTAAAGCTGGAAAATAACTTTTTTGTAATGTTTTTCATAATCCAAGATGGATGACAAACTGCATTCCAACTGCCAAGCCCTCTGGAGTGTTGGAAGACACACAGACAATCCTGCCCTGGCTGCTTGGCAACAAGGACAGGTTTTGTAACCTCAGCCTGTTACTGCACCCATTCTTTTACCATATTAGGAGTTATTCTCCTTATTCTGGGTCTAACTAATACTTGGTGTGCTGGTCATGCTGCCAAGCCCTCCAGTGTGTATTGTAGACAGTTCTATACAAAGAAAAGCTGCATTTTGCCCAACTGACAGACTCCTCTATATGGCTATAGTAAACAACTGCCTTTTGATGTTGATTATAGATTGTAGGGCCTGTCCCTTCAGCTAAACAGTCCTTTCACACAAACATATAATTAATAATCATTATTTATTATTTTTGTTTTTATTTTTATTATTTTGGTATTATTTGGTAACAGGGTAAGGCCCTCTAGGCACAATTGCCTGTTTTCGGAGCGACCAGGAGCACTGGAGAGCAAACCTCTTGCTGGAACACTGCAACCCAAGCACACTTGACTCAGCTAGCCTTCTCCTCTAAAAACTCTTTCTGGGTGTTGCTATAACCCTCCAGCAGGGGCACTGATGGCCTCCAGAACCTTTTGACTGGTTTCAGTTCTCTCTCTCTCTCCCCACTCAGAGACACCATCCTCCTTGTTGACTACAACCTGAACTGGATAAGCACCCATGAACCGGACTATGCCAATCTACTGAAATCACATAACTTGGTTCAAACTATCTCAGTTCCTACTAGGCTCAACCCGCACACCTCTTCCCATACTCTGTTGGACTGGATAGTCACCAGTTGGCAAGACGATGTAATCTAGGCTGGGATGATCACTGACTCCTTAAGTGACCACTCTCCCACCTACATTATCTGTTCCACTAAGACTATATGCCCCCCTCCAAGTACCTCTTCTTCCAAAATTTCCATTGTCCTGATGCATGTGCCATTCTAGATGATGTTTGGACCAATCAACTGGTCATGCCTCTACATGCAACCTGACGTGAACTCGGCAGTGACTTTTTTCACGAATGTCTTTCTGGAGATTCAGAACCACCATCTCCCCCTCAAAACTAGGCAAGTGCGGGGAGGATGTACATGATGGATCACCAGGGAACTCCTAACACTTATGGAGGCATGTGATCGAAAGTGGGCTGATCACAAATTGTTCCCCTTCCCTTCCCTGTGGAATGAATGTAGGTGTTTGAGAAATCAGTGTAAACAACTGGCCAAATCCCTTAAATGGGACTATTATATTAAACTTCAGCAAGACAGCCTTGGCAATCCCAGGAAATTCTGAGGCTCCCTTAGCTCCCTAACCAATCCCTGCACCAACAGTTCTGTTATAAAACTTGATTCGCCTTCGGGCCCTCTGACTGAGTCGTCTGAGGTAGCTCAGCCTTTTAACTTAAAATTCACAGATCTGTTGGTCCATTTCAGTAAGCTTTCTGATAGCTCCTCCATCCAACCTGGGAACCTGTGCAAACTGCAGCCTCCTCCTCATCCCAGGCACTCCCCATTCCACTTCAAGGCCATATCCATCCAAGGCACCACTAAACTTCTCAAACATCTCCCAAACTAGGGTATCCCAGGCTCAGATTGCCTTTCATCTATCCTGCTCAAACTCATCTCCCGAATCTCCAAACTCTTACTTTTATCTTTAATTTGGCCCTGTCTACTTCTTCCATGCCTGAAACCAGGAAATCTGCAAAAGTTGTACGCATTCTCAAAGCCAGGGACCCCCACTCATCCGACAATTACAGTCCTATCTGTATCCTCCCCCATCTAAGCAAACTTCTAGAAAAAATAGTCCCCCACCAACTACAGGAACACATCAATAAATACAGTCTTATGTGTAGCCAACAGCATGGCTTTCGCAAAAACCACTCCACCACCTTTGTGTGTTCACTCTTTACTGACCATGTCCATACTAATATGGATTGAGGGCACATTACCGGGGCAGTTTTTGTGGACCTTACCGTGGCCTTCGACATGGTCAACCATGCACTCCTCCTCTCCAAACTGCACCAACTTGGTCGCTCCTCTGAGTCCTCAGAGTGGTTCAGGAGCTACCTCTCGGGTAGCTCCCAATCTGTATGCATAGGTTCTGCCATCTCCCCTACCCTATCAGTCTCCACTGGTGTCCTCCAGGGATCCATCCTGGGAGCACTACTCTTTCCATTTTCGTTAATTCCTGCCCTCTGAAAGCATCAACTGCAAGTTGCTCCTGCATGCAGATGATCTTGTTATACACCACAGTGATAAGTCCCTCACCCAGGTATCTTCTGTCCTCACCCAGAGCTATCACAGTGCCCACAGCTGGTTCACATACAACCTGCTATTGATTAATGGGAAAAACAAAACCATGCTATTTGCATCTAAATCCTACCTCGTCTAAATTAGAAGTTCTGGCTCCTCCTCCAAGTACGATCACCAGATAGCTTGTCCTGGAAGACATTGCCTCATTCAAATACCTAGGGGTAACATTTGACCTGGCACTAACCTTCTCTGATGACATCAACAATGTGGTTTGCAGGGTCAATCAAAAGCTAGGGGCTGCCTACCATCTATGCCATTTGCAACCCCAGAGGCTTGAATAGCTATTGTTCAAGGTAACCTGCTTCCCATCATCAACTACTGCTCCCCATCTATTCTTGTGCATCCTCCACCTCAGAACTCGCTTATGTCCATCTATAATAGTGCTTGTCACTTTGCTCTCCTGGCTCTGTTCTCAATCCATCACTGCAACCTCTATAAAACCCTAGGCTGGCTATCCCTCCAAGACTGCTTTGACTTTGCTCTCAGCTGCATAGTGGATAGTACCATCAGGGGCAGTAATGAGTTCCCTCTCTCTCTGTCTTACTAAAGGTCAGAACCCTACCCAGGAGCCTATGCTCCTCCACTTTCCCTCCCCTCGAGGTACCAAGGGTCTCCACCAACATGGGAGGAAAAACCTCATCAGTTGCAGCCCCCACACTGTGGAACAGGATCCCTGCACCCCTCCGCTCATCTAATGCCCATACAGTCTTCAAATCCCTTTTTAAAACCTGGCTTATGGATGGGACCCACTACTCCTGCCCACCAGGGAAGCCCCTCTCCTCACACACCCCAGCCTTACCAGCGTGATAACCCGGCTTCTGGTGGGAGTGTTTCTGCTCATCCTGTTATAAGTCCCTTTTTCTTGCTTCTCTCCTCCTTCTCTCTGTGTCTCTCGAAGGTGTGTTGACTTGGGGGGAGGAAACCTACCTTTTATCTATTTCCTGTGGCCCTGCATACCAATTCCTGTATGTAAATAAGTTGATTGTGTTTGTATCTTTTTGCTGCTTTGATTGTACTGTTGTTACCATTGCCATCTTTTATGATCTGGGTTGTGCCTGAAAATGGTCCCTCGAATCAGTGCACATACCCGGTAACCAAAGACATAAATAAATCAATAAATAAATAAGTGACTTGCTCAGAGTCACACAGTATGCAAAGGGAGGTTGTGGGAATCAAACCCAGGTCTGCCAGCTGTATGTTCCAAGTGCATTCATAGCTCATTATTCTAACCACTAGGCTAAACTGCCAATCTCATTACTGAGTGAGCAGGTGAGCCTGTCCCCTTCATGTTCAGACCATCCTGCCCCAGAGAGGTCCATGGTAGAGGCAGATGTTACAAAAACAGATTTAAGCACAATCTGTCCATGCATGGTTCACATGCACATAGGCTCCAACTACGGCGGGGCTGGGGGGCTGAAGCCCCTCCCCCAGGAAGTTGAAGAAGGTGCTCTGCCCCGCCCCAGGCTCGACCTCTGTATTTTTTTGTGTTTTGTTTTTTTTCTTATTGAACTCGCCCAGTCATGGACTGGTCTCACAGGGAGCGGGAGGGGTAGGAGTCTGGTCCAAACACCCATGGAGGTGGAGTGGAGCTTAGCTATGTGTACCCGCATTGTTTTAATTTAAATTCATTTATACTGCCACCTCATGGCTGGTCTGGCAGCCCATTGGTGCATTAAGGTGGAGGGGGGTAGTGTTCCTGATCCAGTTACACAGCAGCAGCACAGCACCTGGCATAAAGTAGGAGCCTAGGAGCAGCAGTGTGCAGCATGCCAGTCAGTCACTGAGGCAAGGAGCAGAAGGCCACAAGAAACCATGGCATCTCAGACTACAGTTCACCCGGATGGACTAGAGAGAGTCAGCGTGTGTGTGTGCTGTGGCAGGTCCGATGTCCTCCAGTTAGCCTGGTACTGTGTCTGTAAAAAAGGCAATGAAATATATGGCAATAAATGACAGAATCTAAATCTGTTATACACATTTGCAGGTCCCCACCCCAAAAAAACACAAATTTCCACAGTGTTCTCACTGTTCTGAGTTTTTGCAGTATCCCTAAGAAAGCTGTAAAAAAATTATGCAGCCGCCCTGAGCTCACAATTTGCTTCTTTTAGTCTCAGATTGTAAAGCAGAGAGTGTCTGACATTTACTTTTATTTTTACAGTTTATTGCCCCAAGATAGCCCAGCTAAGATGCAATATCCCATTTTTAATAGGTTCTTGTTTTTTCCCATTTTTTATAGCAGATTAGACTGTAATGCTGACTGCTCTGCTGAGAGGTTGTGACTTGCTTAGAGAGAGACATACAATGAGTGAGTGGCTGTGGTATTAAAAGGTGAAATGCTCCTTCAGTGAGGTTTTTAACTCAAAGTACAGTTGTTAAAATACATGCATCACAAACAATGAAACTCTGGAATTGATTACATGCCTGGGGCCTCTCAGGAGTTGGGAGTTCCCATAGAACACTGAGATTAAAAATCTTGAGGTTGCCTATTTATTGGTTGGTTAGTTGGGTTGTACTTTGTTTTATTTATTTAGATTTTATTGACCAGGTAAGTACACTACACCTTTGTGCCTATTTTCAGGTACAACCCAGGAGGAGGTTACATAATGGCCAGTATCAGGAGTACATATCATATACTGAATTAATGAAGGCCCATACTCTCATAATAATCATCATGGAAAATCCCCTGGGTGGGACTGGGTGCCACAAGGGTGAGGGGATAGGTGTTCATTTTAGTGGTTGGGGCTGGGGAGAGGATGGTGAGGGTGCTATAAGGGTGGGGGAAGACTGTTTTGCATAATCAGACTACTGTACATGAAATGGGCACTTCACCAGCTGGAGTGCCACAGATGATGGACACTTTGCCTGTAGAGTGTCCTATTTGTGAAATCTTCACCTGGTGAACTGCCCTCTGTACCACATAAATAACATGAAATGAAATGTCACTTCAAGCTACACAGAGTAGTAACACGTCATACAGTTCTAATGAAATTAGGTTTGCTGGCTTTGCTCACCTCCAGTCGCATACCTGTCAAGTACACTGCCAAGTAACTTTGTAAATCTGCCTGAAAGGGCATGGCGCATCTTGTGAATGGCCCACCGGCCTTTAATAAAGTATGGCAACCCTTACGGGGAGGATATAATTAATCAATACCTTTTTCCTTAGAACTAGTAAGGGCTGGCATTGAGGGAGGTGTTGTTATTCTGTGTCCAGCTTAAGTGGAGCTAGTGGGCACAAAGTTAGTCAATGGTGTTAAAAAAATTCCTGGCTGACTCTGGAGTGAGATCAGATGATCAAATGATTTGAATGGCAGTATGTGGCATTGCATTGACTGGGTAATTTTTTTTTTAAATGTGTGCCAAATCCCAATTTACTAAAGTGCATAATTTTATTTTAAATAAACTAGGACCATTTCCTAGTTGAAAAATATTTTGTGAGTGAGAATGCAAATGTTGGGACTTGTAACTGGTGTGTCTAGATTTTCATTAATTTTTTATTTATTTATTTATTAACGTCTCAGAATTACAATAACCTTTGAGCCAGAGGCTTGTTTACAAAAGCTCCACGTCAAATAAGGGAAGGAACGAAACAGGAACAGTTTACATAATATAAGGGTAGGCAAACAGATTTACAAGGTTACAAATGCAGTGTAAAAACAAAGAAGCCTAATATGACATTACATAGTTCGAATCAGTGGTGCGAACATCTAAGGTAAGATGGGATACTAGGTTACAGTTGCCATCCACATTAGAATAGCAGTCGGGGGCTGACCTTGTCAGAGGCCTCGAAAGAAGGAAACAGTGTAGGTCAGGAGTTGGTCAGCGATGAAATAGTGTGGAGATGAAGACCAAGCCAATCTGCATCCAAGCAGGGATAGGACGAAGAGAGATAGAGGTGGGACCTGGAGAAAAGGCAAGAGAGCTAAGGGGAGGGGAAACTACAGGGCATAGAGTTGGGGGTGGGAAGTGAGGGAGAGAGTAAGGGTGGCTGTAGCAAAAGGGGGCTAGGGTGTTAATTGATTGTTTGAGTAAGATGGAGGTGACAAGTTGCCAGGGTAGGTGGAGTAGGGAGGGAGATGGAATCAAATTGCAGAGGCGTAGTCAAGGTAGGGGTGGTAAGGGTGGGAGGGGAGAAATGGGGGTAGGAAGGGAGTAGGTAGGGAGATAGGTAGTGAGAGAAGGTTGGTCACACAGCAACAACAATTAAGTTCTTAACTTCTTACTGTAACTTCTTAGGTCTTTCTTCAGAGAAAATGTAATTAATTACAGGCAGCTTCATAATAGCTTATTCAGTGTTTGTTTGTGGACACTGTCCACAAACACTGAATAAGCTATTATGAAACTGTAAATACATTTTCTGAAGAAGACCTAAGAAGTTACATAAAGAACTTAATTGTTGTTGTTGCTGTGTGAATCTTTTCAATCCTTGTGATAGACAAGCTGCACGGTTCTTCTACTGAATTGATCCCATCCCTGGCAACATGTTGCAGTACAGGAGATTATGCAGGGGCTATTAACACAAAATGACATAAATGGGTAAATCGTTCTTCTATATCTTTAAGGGCTGAGAGAATAAAACCAAACAAATGATCTTCAATACCAGCCAGTATCATCCGAGGATTGTTCCTTCCATATTTGGAGAGCCAAAACTTTGCTGCTTTTCCTCGATTCCTTCCTATGACCCATGTTGAAAGTAGTAGAACTTAGTGTATCATATCTGTGCTAGACTACCAGCTCAATGTTGGAAAGCAGAGGGTTAAAGCCAGATGATGATACTTTGATAGGTTAAGGCTGAAGGAACAGGAGAGGATTCACAAGAGGTCCTGTGACCCAGAGGATCTGATGTAATCAGTGTCTGTGGGACAAATCAGTTTGTGACCTGGTGTCCAGTTTGGCCACTAGCTTTCCAAATCTAGTAGACAAATCAATATCTTTGGACACCATCATTTTTAAAGGATCAGAAACCACTTTATGGGTAGGTAGCCAGTTGGCCAGTGACATTCTATGTCTAGTAGCCAAACCAATTTTTTTTAGTGGCCATTGGCTACCTGGCTACCTAATTTGTCAAACCCTGGAATTGGATGCAATTAAAAAAAAAAGCTACTCTTGTTTCTTTTAATTGCATCAGGACCTCTGGGTCACAGGACATTTTGTGAACTATTAAAATTAGATCTAAATAGGGCTGAATGGAACCTTATAGATATAATGTTGTCCCCAAGGACTCTTTTGAGGGTGCCACAGAGTAGTGACAGATACTTTCCTAATATAATTTTCCTCTGAGTAGCACCACACCACCTCCATTTGTCTGCCTTTGAAACTCGAGGTTCACATCAGCACCCCAGGGCTCTTGCTTTCTACATGACCCATTTCTTATCATGAAAATGGAGGCATTTAACGTCAAGCAGCTAATGGCCACCCCTCACAAATGCCAAGGCGCCGCACACACACACACACACACGCAGTTACAGCACAGCTGAAGAGCCTTGTGAGTTACCTCAAGTCCATATCCTTGGCCCAGATATTCAAAAGGGTTGCACCATGCGCAATTAGGGCTGCGACGTTAAGTCCTACATTGCGCCGACCGCGATATTCAGCAGGAAAAAGTTGCACCACTGAAAACAGGTTGAGCAACAGTGCAATGCAAATGAATGCATGCTCAACAGGAGGGGGAGGAACCATGCATAAACTGCACAACACGCTATTCAGTCGGGTTGTGCAGAGTTGTGCAGGCGCAACCCCCAACCTGCTCCTGCACAACTTTGAGCCAAAAAAAAAAGGATCAAGTTGAGGGCCACCCACAGGTGAGCTGCTGTATTGCAGGCCGCAACACAGCAGCTGCCACCCGTGGCTGGCCCCCAACTCAGTCCCTGTGCCCCCCCACCAGCCCGATTGTGGGCAGAATGTGAAAAGAACCCCCCAAACATCTCCCTAATACCCGAACAAGGGCAGAATGTATACTGACAACCCCCAAACATCTCCCAATGCCCGATCCCGGCAGTATGTATAATGACAACCCCGCCCAAACATCTCCCAATGCCTGATTGTGGCAGAACGATACTGACAACCCCCAAACATCTCCCAATGCCCGATCCCGGCAGTATGTATAATGACAACCCCCCCAAACATCTCCCAATGCCTGATTGTGGGCAGAACGATACTGACAACCCCCCAAACATCTCCCAATGCCCGATCGTGGGCAGAATGTATACTGACAACCCCCAAACATCTCCCAATGCCCGATCGTGGGCAGTATGTATAATGACAACCCCACCCAAACATCTCCAATGCCCGATCACGGCAGAACGAGTACTGACAACCCCCAAACATCTCCCAATGCCCGATCGCGGGCAGAATGTGAACAACTCTTCCAGTACCTGATAGCTGGCAGAATGTAAAAAGACCCCCAACCTGAATATCTCCCTGGTGGTCCAGTGAGGTAACAGAATGCTTGATCGCTGGAAATGTTCAGTGATATTTTCAATATCTTCTTCGATGTTAGTCTTTACCTCATTTACCATTTAAGTTCTTTACCATTTATGCCGCGCCAGAGTTGGAGTGATGGTAAGTATCTCACTTCGCTTGCCGCTTTGCTGGCCACGCTGATCAGGTTGCATTATCGAGTTGGTGCATAGTTAGAGCCAATGGGCGGTAACTATATCAGATATGATAGTCAGATTTGTGAATGATGTTCATTCACAAATCTGACTGTCTACATGATATGGGCTGCACGCCCATTGGCTCTAGCTCTGCACTAATGGGTGTGCAGCCCTACCGACAGTCGTCGCGGGCGCGCGGCGGCAGGCAGGTGGATGCTGCCGCCCGCCGCCGGGGAGCGGGTGGTGGGCTCGTGTGTGGTGGGTGGGGGGACACTAGACACCAGGGAGATGTTTGGGGGTTATCACTGGACATTCTGCCCGCCATCAGGCACTGGGGGTTGTTTCATGTTCTGCCTGCAATCGGGCATTGGGAGATGTTTGGGGGTTGTCATTATACATACTGCCCGCGATCGGGTATTGGGAGATGTTTGAGGGGGTTGTTTTATTGCCTGCCTGTGATCGGGCTGCAGCAGGTGCGTTGGTCCTCGACGGCCTGCTGCCTGGCAGGGTGGCCAGGCACAAGTCCTCGGGATCGGGCGCACCTACATGCTAATGGCATACAAATGGGGCCATAATCAGATGCAAATGGCCCCCCCTGCACCTTGCATGAATTATGGCCCCATTTGCATGTCACCTTTTGAATATCGGAAATTTGCGGTTGCGCAATGGTACTTGCGCCACCGCAAGTTTAATGCTCAACTCTGACAACTTGTGGTGGCACAAGTTCCACTGCACCATGCACAATGGCTGTGGTTGGGGTGATATTCAAAGGAGTTGCTCAATAGTGCAACTCCTTTGAATATCGCCTTCAGCCACACTTGCAACTATTTTGAGCAGCAAGCAGGGTTTCGCCTCAGAATGACGCAGCTTGAATATCCGGGCCAATGTGTACAGCTAAGTAAGGCCAAGTGTTTCTGTGGATCCAGTATTCAAATATGGAGATGTTATTTGTGTCTTTGAGCCCTCTGTGACTCCAAGAATCTGGAGGGCAGTGACTGGATCATACAGCTAAGTCAATATACTTAGTCTGCAGAGACAGGAACACTCACCAGTAGGTGCAGGAGTCGAAATTAAGTTTTGCAGCCACTAGCCAGCAGGGCTAGTGACTGGGAAATGCACTAGCCCCCAGACTTTTCCACTGGCCAGCTGGTGTACTTATTGAAATGTTACCTTCTCCACTGCAAGCCAGCAGGGTTCGTTAAAGGAAAATCTGTTAAGTATAACCCTCATAATGCACCACAGAACACGAAAACCCCCATAGCTTCTGGGGGCATTGGCAGCCCCCAGACCCCCCTGCCATTAGTTCAGCCCCCCGGGAAAAACAAAAGTTGGTGCCTATGCACATGCACTTATTTCCTTGTTTTCTGCTGTGAGTGTGTGTGTCCCAAATATCAAATTATATATAGTTATAGCAAATGTGGTGAGCTGTTTATCTTAAGTAAAATGCTTACAAAGTTCATCTATAGGTCAAAGCTGTTTCTCTCCTTGAAAAGTTAATTTAGAGGTTAAAGTTAGTTCTCTGGAAACTCTGGTTATTGCAGAATTCCTGGTCAGATAGCAATCAGAAACTGCAGTTGTAAGGACATTCAAACTGCCTTTTGGTAAATGTATCCATATATGTTTAGCCTGAGATTTAGAGACTCAGAACCTGTAACAGAACAGTATATTCAGAATAAGGTTTATTTATTTATTTAAAGATTGGTAGCTGGGAAAGGTGCACTGAGCCAGGCTCATTTCCAGGTGTGACCCAGGGGAGAAGGGGAAATAGGAGTTTACAATACTAAAGAAATGGTTACATATGAGAATATAATATACATTATTAGGTAGAACAATGATACATACATAGTAGTGCAAATAGTTTTCCTCAGAGTTAAACCTGCGGTACAGGGTGAAAAGACAAAACATGATAATTTAGTTTGACATAAATTGGCAGCTAACAAATAGTGGTGTAAAGTGATATAGAGTACGGTGAGAAAACCATGCATACACTGATCTTGAAGTTTGAGTTGTATAGGAAGTATGGCCGTAAGGCCTCAGGGACAGCAACAGGGTATGCCCCCTGCTATGGCAGACTATTACAGTGAAAATGTTGATGCCGACAACATCGACGCTTTTGTTGTAATAGTTCACCTGAGACCCTGGCACTCTGTCTCCTGGACCTGCACCCCTCCCTCCCCTTCCCTATCCAACTTGACTTGGACTTAGAATCCCTAGAGATCAGGGTGCAGGGTAGAGACCCCCAATGAAAAAATAGCTGTCTTCAGTTGATTTATGTCAACCGCAAATTGCGGGTTGACATAAATCTGTTGCTGTGATTTCAGTTGACAGCTTAGTTGTCAAACTGGCATCGAGAGCCCAGCAGCAGTAGGTTACAGGAGGTGGTCTTAGCAGATGCTTTAGGGCTGGACAAGTGGGGGTGAGGTGAATAGTAGCAGGAAGTTTATTCCAGAGAGATGGGAGACTAAAGGAGAAAGCTAGTTGGCCTGTAGAAGTGTATACAGGGGATAAAAGTAGAGGTGTGACAGGAGCAGAGGGGGTAAGGGGGTAAGGGGAGATGAGTGAGGAGGGGTAGTATGGCAAGCAGTTGAACCAGAATTTAGAGTTGAAAGTAAGGCTATGAGCCACTCATCTCTGCTGGAAGGAAGGAGAGAGAGAGAGAGAGAGAGAGAGAGTAGAGGTCACAATGGTGAGTTAGTGGAGGGAATTAGAGGCAAAACAACAGAAGGCATTGAACAGAACATCAAGCTTTTTAAGAGAGAAGGTGGATTCTGAGCTGTAAAATGATGTCAGCGTAATCAAAAACTGGAGAATCCATTTGGTAATAAGTTCATGATGGACTGGTAAGGAGAGGCTGTCCTGTGTCTGTAGAGCAGACCTAGTCTGGGGCAAAGTTTTGAGTGCATAGCAGAGAAGTGGGTTGAGAAATTTAGGGATGGGTTGAGCCAGACTCCTAGGTATTTATAGGTAGGAACCACTTTAAGGGGATGCCTGTGAGTGTGGTGTATACTGGTAGGCATGATAGTCTGGCTAGTTTCTGCTTCGATCCAAAGGTCATGGCCACTGTTGTTTTAGTGTTCACTTTAGCTGGTAATCCTGGAACTAGCTTAAAACTGTGTGAAAGTCACGTTGAAGTGGAATCTGGACATCTGTTACAGTGGGGCGATAGGTAGATGATGGTGGATTGGCATACATATGTATGAGGGAATTGGAGCAGACTGCAGGTAGATCATTAATAAAGAAGAAAAAGAGGACAGGTCCAAGGATGGAACCCTGGGGGAGGACACCAGATAGGGTAGGGTGGTGGGAGGAGAGAACATTACTAATTTGTATGGCCTGCTGTCTGCCAGTTAAGTAAGAGTGAAACCAAATTTACTGCTGGGGGAGACAGGCCAGCTGCCTGGAGTTTGTTAATGAAGAGGGGGTGAGAGACAGAGTTGAAAGCTTTTGCAGTGTTATGTTTTTAAGGTTTATGTTCTATGTTTTACACTGTAATTGCAATGACTCATGCTCTGTTTACTTAAGTGAATACCAATGCAAAGCCAAGAGTGTAACTCTATATATATTGAAAAATGAAAACACTTTGTGGAGTTTAATGGAACACTACTAGCATCCAGTGGCCAAATTAATTATGACTGTGTAATTTTAAGATCGTGATGTAACCAGCTACAACACACCTTTCAGGAGACTGGCAGGGGCAACCGAAATTAGTCAATAATCTTTGAAAGTTAGGGACATATACCAAAATTGGTAAAAAACTTATCCTGACATTATGATTGGTCCAAGGACCTAGTGGCCACTCAAGGTGTGAGATCAGCTAAGGTATAAAGGGTCAAGCATTCTGCTGCATGGGGGAGAACCAAAAAAGAAGAATACTGAAGATTTTCAACCTGCATAACTTGGTCTCCTGAAAGCAAAGGTGAGTTGGCCAGCACCTGGTCTTTCATGTTAGACTGTAGCATTATTTCATTGTGTTTCTTAGAAATAATAAATAAAAACTTTATTTTGGGAAACCAGAGCATCTCCAATTCAGCTTTTTTGAAATCTGTGTAGAACCCAGTAGTTGTACTGATCTGAAATCTAACACAGGGTCTGGCTTAACCCTTCCAGCACTCTGGTAACCTGCCTTGAGACTGAAAGAAGAGTGAGGCTTGTTACAGAAGGGTGGGTGGAAGACAATAAAGGTAAGCAGAAATACTGAATGACTACTTCTGTTTGTTATTCAGAGAGAAGAAAGGTCCCCTTCCTGAAAGTGGAATAACCCCCAGACCACAAAGGGTATCAGAAATGAACATGGAATGGATAGCTGCATGAAGAGTGCTCAAAGGACTCAGGGCCATTAATGTTAATAAGTGCCAAGCCAGATGTACTACAACCTAGGGTGTTAATGGAGATGGCGCAAGTGCTGGCATTGCCTCTGGCAAATCTCTACATGTGCTCCCTGGAGTGAGGAGAGGTGCTGGAATTGAAGATTAATGAGAGGCTAGTAGAGTTCCTGGTGGCTAACGAACTACAGGATAGAAGGCAACTTGTGTTTGTGTCAGGTAGAGCATATCAGACAAACCTGATGTACATCAGCTGGGTGATGAAGTTTGTTGATAAAGAACAGGTAACTGACATACAGTATTGTATCTGGACTTCAGTAAAGGGGAGAACCTGGAGGGTGGCTGCAAATGAGGTGAACTCAAGAGGGAGAGTGGTCACAAGTGGGATTCCACAGTGGTCAGTCCTCAGACTGGTGCACTTAAAAATCTTTATCAGTGACATGGGAAGAGCATCAGAGCAAAAATCTGCCATTTCACAGATGAGACAAAGCTCTGCATCAGAGCAGATATCAAGGGTAGTATCTGAACTGAGAACAGATCTGGATAGGCTGGAACAATGGTCGAGGATCTGGCAGCTAAACTTTAATGCCTAATAGTGTAAGATCATGCCCAAAAGTTGCTGTAATCCTAGGGTAGAATACAGGCTAGAAGTGGTAACGATTGAAAGGATGGAGTAGTTTCAAACAACCTCAAATCTGCTGTGCAATGCAAGAAAACTATTGGGAAGGCAAATATGAGGCTGGGTCACACTGGGAGGGGATTTCGGAGCAGGAAATAAGAGGTAATTTTGCCCCTACAAACAAAAACATTGAGGTACTCACCACCAAAGAAAACTGTGAAAGTCAGAGTAAACAAAAAAAAGTTTATTGCATAGCCAAGGTAAAAGGATAAAAACAGCTACCACCGGATAATGCCTGACACATTTCACACAGTGTTATGTGCTGTCTCAAAGGTGAGGCACCTTAGTGATGACCTCATTTATATTGACAGATTTAAAGAGACAGTACTTAAGTAATATAAGGTTAACCACTAGGTGTACAGTACCTCAGTGACTCACACATTTTTACTAACTTTAATACAATAAACACTCAATAACAAACAGTGTAAAGTGTTCTTGTGTTAAATTATTTAATACAGCAGAAGAATTATTCATTAAATCTACTACACCATTAAAACCAGTTTCAGCCCAATAATTCAAGACTTATTTAACATGCCTTCTTATACTAGCAGATTTAATCATGTACTTGAAGTGCCTCAGGCTAGTCAAACAATTTCCTAGTCACTTGGTACATTACTAATACACAAATGTAACTGCTGCTCAAAAATAAGATGGTTCTTTCAGGTTCACTTTTGCAAGGCCTTCGTGTGCAAATGGATGAAAATCAATTGGTATTTACTTAGAGGAAATGTGTAAAATTGTTGAAAAGACAAAAAGCATTATGATTACTGAAAAACACACCATTCAGAATTCAGAACATTGAAAGTACATGACAGGTAATTTTGTTTTCAAAAATGGTCCAAGGTCAAACACACAATCTAGACCAGGCCACTTGTATACTCCTAGATTGAAAAACCAAAGGGATTCCCTCTGAAGGAGTTCCCTGTCAAAGTAAATGTATGCGATTCTAGATTTGTTGCTGAATGAACACGTTGAGGCAATATTCCCCAACTCTAATGCAAAATTTCTTGATGGTTTTACCTATATAGCAGGCACCACACATATATTGCAAGGCATATTATACTACTAGTATGACATGTAATCAAATTCCTGACCTCGTATATCTTGTTAGTTTTAGGATATGAAAATGTCTGTTGTTGACCACATTGCAATACATACAATTTCTACAGGCAATTCAAAAACATCTTACCAGGATCCCAACAGCCCACTCGGCCACAAATAACAACCACAAGCATTGGCCCAGAAGTCTGTTTCAGATTAGTAACTCAAAGCAAAGTTCTAAAACTTCTAAGACAAACTTAAAGCTGAAGGATCAGTGAGGTATGATAAATGAGACCCAAAATGTCTGAAGTTGGCTGTCCCTGTTATAGCATCTCCATTGATAATGCTCTTAACAGATCGCTCTTAGAAGGGAAAATTCCTGCAAATGGAATGTAGCCCTGGTGGCACCAATACACAAGGGAGGCCCTAAAGAACCAGTAGAAAACTGTTGATCTATCTTTTCTCCTCTCACTGGTCAAAGTCCAGGAGAGATTAGTCTATAATCAAATTCAAGATTATGTGGAACAGCATGATTTGCTCATGATCAGGCAACATGGCTTCAGAAAACACTATGAAACAGGCGTGGCCCTGGTCAGGTTGTGTATATATATATATATATATATATATGTATATATATATATATAGAGAGAGAGAGAGAGAGAGAGAGAGAGAGAGATACTGTATATATAGATATGTACAGTATGTATATAGTGCCATGGACCAAGAGCATAAAACTGGTGTGGTGTTTATAGACCTCACCAAAGCCTTCAGGTAAATCACAGCCTTCCTGAACAAACTGAAACAGCTGGGCCTGAATGGATGGATGGATTGATGGATGGATGGACTGATGCCCTTTGGTGGGTAACTGACTACCTGACTAACAGGTTGCAGCTAGTAAAATGGAAAGGTGCCCCATCGGGTTGCATCCTATTACTGATGGTGTCCCACAAGGCTCAGTCCTTGGCTTCCTTCTATTTCCATTTTTGTTAACATTATGCTGGAAAAATGTAGTGAGGCACACCTTTGCTCTAAGCAGATGACACTGTTCTCTACTGAAGCTCCAGAAACATTGCAAGTGTTAATTCCCAGCTTTCTAATGATTTTTGTGAGCTGGAAGCTTGGTTCACAAATAACAAATTAATCCTAAACTAAAAAAAACAAGGTAATCCTGTTTGGCCCCAGGCACCTACAGTAGGTGCAGCCCAGCAGAACTTGCTAGCCATTAGAATACATCAGGGTTCTTCCATTGAGGTTTTTGAGTCCATTAAATACCTGGGAATTTACCTGGACCAAGAAATGTCACTAAAACCTCATGTGGAGCAAATAACCAAGTCTGTGCTCTACTGCCTCAGTAACTTCATGTCCAAAGAATCTAGGCTAGTGATTGCAAGCGCCACACTACTTCCCCTACTGCAATATGGTGCCCCGTTACTCAGAGCCACAGGGCATCTGAAATACAAAATCAAAATACTGTATCATGGAGTTGCCTGCTTTGCAGCAGGGTCACCATACTGTATAGGGAGCATCATTGCAGTGTACTAAAGTCACTCAACTGGCCCACACTGGAGGGTAGACTGGAATACCCCCTACTCAGCCTAGCTTTTAAGTTACTAAAAGGCTCTGCCCCACCTAGCCTGAGGGACATTCTGACTATTATGCCCCACAGAAGAGCTCCCCAGTTCTCAATCAGCACACTACTAGAAGTTCTCAGGCTTTGACCTAATGTAGGACAAAGGTCCTCTACCACCATGGCCCCAACACTATGGAACAATGTCCCATCCTCCCTCTAAGACTTCATCCCTTGCGAGGGATTCAAAAAGGGCTAAAGACCTCTCTTCTAGAGAATACTAAAATGCAGCTGTATTCATGGAGATGATCACTCCCAGAAAGTGTACTCTTGCCTCCATTCAGCACTTTACGTATCACCAGAAACTGAGCAACTCACTTGGCTGCTGGAATAATCTGCCCTGCCTTCCTTAAATAGTACTTTAAGAGTAACTGGCTCATTGTTGTTTTTCCATGTGTATTTGTCTCCAAATGTATATAACGCTGATTGTAGGGATCTTTTCTTGTGTCCTATATGTAAATAACCTATTATAATCTTCTACTTTGACTGAATGCATAAAGTAGGTTCTGTCTATACCTCACTTTAATTAAATCTAGGTCACCCCTGAAAAAGAGACACTTAGTCTCAGTAGGCCTGCCCATTCAACAAAATTCAATAAATAAATAAATAACACCCTTTGTTGTATTCCAAGCTGTGAGTTGGTTGTTGCTTGCTGTGAACGAGTTAACTTTTTAAAGTACTTGCTCTCCTATGAGCCATCCAGAGTGGTTGATCAATAAATAGCTCTAAAGCTTTGTCCCCTCTGAGGACACCCTAGTGCTTTCTAATGATGTTAACTGTATGGCCTGAGTAGGAGGAAAAAGTAGTTACAAAATTTACTTTTTCAGGTGTCCCAATAGATGTACAGTCTCAAAATATTTATTCTTGTCTATTCTGAGATCTGGCATGTTGTTCTGCTTCATTTATACAGTTCACAGAATATCTTTCTTCTAAAAACCTGTGTCTCAGATCATCAGCCCCACATTGAACCCTTCTTCAGTGTTACAATTCTCTTAAGGTGTAGAAACTGTCCTTGATATGTTAGTGACCGTGTGATATGGATGGCAGCTGGAAGACAGGAGCAAAGTGTTCCTATCTATAGGTTTCTTGTAAATATTTGTGTTGACACCCCTCTCTTCTCCTCCAGAAATTTCAAGATCCAAAAAAGTTAATGCTTTTAGCATCATAATTGCAAACAAATTTCAAACTGAAGTTAGTGGAATTTATATATTCAATGAAATTATTCAATTCTTCAGATGATCCAAGCCACACTGCCACCACATGTAATACTCTCACAGTACCAAATTCTCATGATACGGATTCTTAATTATGTCATAGATGTAATCCCTCACCCACGGGCCATCTTATAAATCAGACACACTGGGGGCAAAAGATGCCCCATGGCTGCACCCTTCACTTGAAGATAGTTCTTACCTAAGAAGGAAAAGTGACTGAATTTTAACGCAGATTCTGATAATGGAAGCAAACATTCTGTAGGTGGCATGTCTGTGGGTTCCATTGTATTAAAAAAAAATGAGCTATTGCATCCAGTGCCCCCTCATATGGGATGTTGGAATAGAAGGACTCTATCAAGCATTACACATAATATTCCTTCCTTCAGATCTAAATCATGAAGTATCTGCAAAATAGCAGTTGTATCATTCACATAAGATCTTAAACTGAGCTACAAAAGGTCTGATATAGTGGTTCACCACTTTAGAAATGGGCTCCATGAGGGACCCTTTTTCACTAATGACTGGGCATCCAAATGGGTTAATAAGTGACTTATGTACTTTTGGCAGTACATATATGGTTGACTTTATAGTGAAGAGGGTGGTCAAAAATGTCTCCATTTCCAGGTCTATATATTGGTTTGCATAGGCATTTAAAATAGCCTCATATATGACCCACTTGAAGTCCTTCAAGGGATCACTATCAGGTTACTTATAAAAATGCCCTGTCTGATAATTGTCAAAGGATCTGAGCAGTATAGTCATCGATGTTCATGATGAATACACCACCACCCTTGTCAACAGGTTATATTGTAATATTCTTGTTATTCTGTAAGTTCATTAGGGCCAGTCTTTCTTCATGGGTCAAATTATTGTATTTCATTCATGGAGGGTTATCAAACAACCTTTGAACATCCTGTTCACAAAGGTTTTTGAAATTCACTATGGCTGGACTCAGTAGTGGCTACAATGCTGATCTTGTATGAAACAGATGTATACTGGCTTAATTTCTTCCAGTTACTGCTTCTCCGGTCATCACATCTGTGCCCAGATAGCCCATCTTTCTTCTGTTGTAAAAAGACTTAAGTCCCAGGACTCTACAGAGTTTGTACAAGTCTATGGTGGTCTCACATTTATTGACAGGAGTAGCAGGAGCAAAGGATAGACCTTTATTGAGTAACTTAGCCTCTGCTTCAGTAAGTCTATAGTTGGAAAGAGATTTTTTTCATCCCCTCAGTGGACAATGATATTGTTCTCAGGGTGCTCTTCTGTGCTCCCCTCTTCCTATGCCTGCTGCCCCCCTCCCCCATCCTCCTCTTCCTTGTTGTCTTGGCTTCGGCTTATTGGCAAACCCTTGATATCTTGTTTCCTGCACTCTCCTCCTTAGTTCAGGTAATCTGTTTCAGATATCCTCTTCTTCAAAATAAGCTGAGTTATCTGTGCTTTCGGCTTTGGTTTTGCTGACATCAATACCAAAATTCGATTGATACTCTGGACGTATTCTTTAGGATGCCTCCTGGACTACTTGTAAATTTGCACTGAGTTTGAGACTTCTTCCACATGAATATCCTATCATTTTTATAATCAGACTTGTCTTGGTTAAGTTTCTGTTGCTTCAGTGCTTAAAGTTATCTATCAAGCTTTGCAATAAGATCTTTTAACTTTTCATTTAGAAACTCAGACTCAGGGTCCTCAGTGAATTCTGAAGGATTTGCTACTTCAATTTTAATTACTTCTTTAAGTTGTTCAGGGGTAGCTTTGCTTTCTGCTAATATTAAATTAATCAGCTTGAAAGATGCTTCATGTTCAGTGTATTGTGCCAGTGTTTTTAGCAGTCTCAGACCACATTTATTTATTTTTATTTTTATTTATGTCATTGATAACTGGGTAAGGGAACTGATCCAGAGGACTGTTTTCAGTCATGACCCGGACCACATACTTAGCGCAGCAGCAGAGAAAAGACTAGATACATATTGCCAATGGACAGTACTGAGCACAGTTACAAATAAGCAGCTGAAGTACACCCAAATACATATAAGTACAGCACTATTTACAGTACGAGATCCACACACCACAGCAGTGGTAGCCATATTTACAAAAGTATTTAATAGTAGGACACAGCATCGATGAGAGTAGTATTTACATCAATGGATCCATTTACATATCTGGACTGTGTACAGAGTGGCTGCACACCCATTGGCTCATGCTGTGGACCAATGGGTGTGCAGACCTACCATACGGTGTCAGTCAGCGGGCGCGGGTGGCTTGCAGGAGGGAGCTGCCACCACCGCTGACTGGGAGGGAGGGGCGGCAGGGCTCAGCCGGCAGGTGAGGGGGTACCACTCAACCACCAGGGTTATGGGGATTTGATTTATTTACACATGCCTCTGATCGGCAAGATTCGTCCACTGGACCACCAGGGATATAAGACGGTATTTTAATTTACTCATGCCCGCGATCAGGCTGGTAGCAGTCCACTGGACCACCAGGGATACAGGACATGTATTTTAATTTACTCATACACTATGACATGGTAGTGGTCCATTGGACCACCAGGGATATAGAATATGTATTTTAATTTACTCATGCCCGCGATCAAGCTGGTAGCGGTCCACTGAACCACCAGGGATAAAGGACATGTATTTTAATTTATTCATACCCGCGATTGGGCTGGTAGCGGTTCACTGGACCATCAGGGATATAGGGCATGTATTTTAATTTACTCATGCCCATGATCGGGCTGGTAGTGGTCCACTGGACCATCAGGGATATAGGACTTGTATTCTATTTTACGCATGCCCGCGATCGGGCTGCGAGCAGTCCACTGGACCACTAGGGTTATTGGACTTGTTTCATTTTATACTTAAGCTCACGATCGGGCTACGAGCAGTCCACTGGACCACCAGGGATATAGGACATGTCTATTCTTCTATGTATGCCCGTGATTGGGCATGGGGGGTACCGCTACGAAGATGCAGCTGGAGCTCTGCCCGCTACCGTGTTGCACCCTGCAATACGGCAGCTCACCTGTGGGTGGAAAGCCATTGTTCCTTTTTTTTTTTGGCTCACCTGTGTGCAGCGCAAGTAGGGGTTGCACATGCATGGGCTCAACACATCCTGGGCTGAATATCGGGATGTGCGGAGTATGCATGGGCACGCCCCCCCTGCCTGCGCCGCATACATTACTGATGCGCTCCTGCACATCAGGATTTGTGCCAGGCACAATCCCCATTTGAATATTGCACCAGGGCACATCAGTGGGTTGCGCATGGTGCAACCCTTCTGAATATCCAGGCATCATATACAACACTTAAAGGTAAAGTTTAAAGGTAATGTGATCTCCACCCTTTTAAATGTATACAATACTAAATACCCCCTAAGAATTAAAATCTGACTGAAATATAAAATAACACTACCATTTAAAGTGCAGGTATAACAATAGCTGATTACAATACAATATCTATAATAACATATATACACATGCCACATGTTTGTATATATATGCATGTACAAATCCACATAATATATATATATATATACATACATAATTACTAAAGAATTTATAATTATAAAAAAGGAGAAAGTTGGAAAAAGTTGTTAAGTCCTGGGGCAGCATATGATTTTATAATGTACTGCCAATATGTTTCACTCTGATGCAATTTTAAATGTCAGTCTTCTCCTCTAGGACCTAAAAACAACTTTTCAATATTTTGAAAACAAAAATAATGTTCCTCCCCTTGAGATTTTACATGCTGTGAAAGGGCACTTATACCATCAGCATGTACTATACTGCGTAAATGTTGTCCTATTCTTTCTTTAAATTTCTGAGTAGTTTTTTCCACATAAAACTAGTACATTTTTACAGCAGGCTAAATATACAATGTTAGAGGTACTACAGTTGCCAAAAGTTCTTATATCATATCTCTTTCCTGTTACTGAAATTCAGAATCTTTATTCATTTTGATATAACCAGTGTAGTAACAACAGGAACATAAACAAGTGGAGAACATCAATTACACATGCAAAATTGTACATGGAGAATCAGCAGGTAAGGTACAATGAGTTTGAAAGAAAAAAAAAGGAATCCCCACCCCATCCAATCCCCCTTTCCTTAATCCTCCATCCCCCACCACATGATGCGCCTTCTGGGAGATTAACAAATGAAGTACAGTACTTTCAGGGAGTGATCAGTGTGCAATGGTCAGAATCCAAGTGTGATGTTACTGATCCTCCAGCTGGGGTGTAGAGAGCGTAGACTAGTTCAAATATAAAGCTGCATAGTTTACCCCATTTCCGACAAACGAATTCAAGGAGCTTCTAGAGCTAGCTATTAGTTTTTCGGTCCTGAAGTATAGAGATATTTCTTTGATCCACTCTGCATGTGTGATGGGCATTTGGTCCATCCAGTGTCTGAGGACCAGACTTTTAACTGTGATAGAAATTAGTGCAATATGGAATCTGCGTTCCAAAACCGGAATGTCGGCATACATCCCTAGAATACATACCTCTATTGTGAATAAGTCTCTTAGCCCCAGCAGGGGGTCTAAGTTAGTTTGGATTGCAGACCATAGTGGAGCCACTTTATCACAGTGCCAAAAGATGTGAACCAGGTTCCCTTCTGCTGCACCACACCTTGTGCAGGTATTCAAGGCTAGTCTTCCCATCTTGGCCAGTTTAACCGGGGAGTAGTACAGGTTATTCAATATGTGGTATTGGACAAGTCTGTGCCTATCTTGGGTAAGGTATCTATACATATCTGCCCAAATCCGCGTCTACGCCAAAGGGGATTCTGGCAGAAGAGAAGACCAGATTTGGGAGCCAATGAGGGGATCGGGGTATTTAATGTCCAGTAGGAAGGAATATAATTTGGATACCCCATGAATTTTGTTGGCATGTTCTTGTATCTGGTCTAGGAATGGCCTGACTTGGGATAGGGTAAGCAAGGAATCGAATTTAGAGAGGATGAGATGTCTCAGCTGAAAAACTTTGAAGATGCGATTCTGAGGGATATTAAATTTGGTCATTATATCTGCCGAGGAAAAAAGGGAATCTTGGGAAAACAGATTCTCAACACAACACTCTCGTAATTGTGGGAGCCAGTCTAGAGGAAGAGGGGATCCTCCAATCCTAATGTGCGGATTCAGGGTAAGAAGTTGGGCCATGTCTCTTTTGGCCGAGATATTGAAGTAGTTCCAGCACTGAGTCAGCACCTTAATGGAGGTCCCAATGACATTACTCTGTATAATAGAAGGCAAAGTGGTGAAAGAGTAGAAGAAAATTCTAGGGGTCTGAAGCCTGTATTTGACCATCATCTCTCTCTCCAGTTTTAGCCAAACTGGGCAGTATTCATCAGCTTTGGCCTCATGCCACCTTCCAATTTTGGAAATATGGCTTGCCCAGTAATAAAGCATGAAATTAGGGAGGTGGAGACCCCCTTTCTCCCTTGGCAAATTAAGTTTGAGAAAAGCTTTCCTGGGTTGTTTGCCTTTCCAAATGAATCTGGAGATGGTAATGTGAAGATTCCGAAAGTAGGATAGAGGGAGGTAAATATTCACTAACTTTAATGGGTAAAACATTCAAGGTACATTCATTTTAATAATATTAATAATGCACTCAAAGGGATAAGGGAAGAGCAGCCCATCTTTGGAGATCTGACTGTATTTTGGATATTAAATCATCTAGGTTAAGTTTCCTGTAATCATCTGGATTTTTGGTGAGGTGGATTCCTAAGTATTTAAGGGAGGAGGGAGCCCATTTCATCCCGAACTGAGTGAAATTGGTGTGGGGAGTACTGGCGTTTAAAGGGAATATAATTGATTTGGATAGGTTCAGTTTGTAGTTGGCCACCTGCCCAAACTGGTCTAAGATGAGTAAAGTATGTGTTAATGAGAGTTCGAGATTGGTCAGGTGTAGAAGAATGTCATCAGCATAAACTGATAGTATCAGAGATTGCAGGTGAATTGGGCATCCTGTGATTTGGGGTGAGTTCTTAATACTCAGCAAGAGAGGTTCTAAGTATAAGTTAAACAGGAAAGTGACAGGGGGCACCCCTGCCGGGTCCCAGTGAATAGGGGGAATCGGGAAGAGAAGACCCCATTACAGTAAATTCTTGCCATAGGGACTTATAAACAGACTTAATCCATTGTATAAAAGTATCCGGGAAACCCATTCTGCCAAGGGCGAACCAGAGAAAGTCCCAATGAACCCTATCGAAGGCCTTTTCTGCATCTAATGAGACCAGGACCATGGGAGATTGAGAGGTCTGGGCGGCCTGAAAAATATGGGATAGGGTGCGCAAGTGGTCTGCAGGGGATCTACCTTGGACAAAGCCCACTTGTTCGGGGCTTAATAAGTTGGACCATGTCTGTTTAATTCTAAGGGACAGAATTTTCATTAGGATCTTTATGTCGTAGTTTAGTAATGAAATTGGATGGTAGCTTGCTGGGTCTGTCTGGGGTTTGTCTGGTTTCAGAATTAAGACAATCGTGGCTTCAAGCAGAGAAGAGTCGAGGGGGTCAGAGGTAAGGATATAGTCAAAAAGTTTCAGGAGAAGGGGGGCAACTTCTTTGGAGAAAACTTAATAGAAATTAGAAGGGAAGCCATCAGGTCCCGGAGACTTATCCGGTGTTAATCCGGATTGCTTCCTCTATCTCGGACAGTGTAATGGGAGAAATCAAGAACTCCCTCTGCTGGGGTGACAGGGAAGGGAGAGGAAGGCCCTCAAAAAATTGTTCCATGAGGGAGAGGGAGGGACAGGAGGCATCGATACTGTAGAGGTTCCGGTAATAAGACTCAAAGACCTGGGAGACATCCCGTGGGGAAGTTTTGAGGGAGCCGTCAGGGGAAGTCAAGGAAAGGATCTATCTCGATCCTTCTACTTCTCTCAAGCAGAGAGCTAATAATCTACCTGGTTTTTCCCCTTGTTCAAAGTATCGAGCTTTGGTTTTAAGGATGGCATATTCTGCCTTATCTCTTAACAGGTCAGAATAGTCATTCCTGAGTTTAGGCAAGGTTTCTAAATCTGTTTGGGAGGAAGTCGAAGATAGTTTATTCTCTGCTAGTCTGATGAGGTTCGAAAGTGACAAGATCTTAGCTTCTCTTTGTCTTTTCCTCCACGATGCTAGTTTTATGAATTCCCCCCTGATAAAGCATTTGAAGGAACACCAAACCAGATATTCCCTAGTGATAGAGTCTGAGTTAGTATCTATAAAAGAGGCTATTAACGCTTTAATATGGGAAATTATATATTCCTCCTTTAAAAGTTGCGTGTTTAATTTCCAAGCTGAGTCTCTTTGTGTTTGTGGGTCAAGGGATAGGGAGGTCCATACCACAGAGTGGTCCGAGATCACGATTAGTTCTATTCCTGATTGTATGATACCGGGTAGGAGTGTATTGCTGATTAAGATGAAATCAATTCTAGACCATGACCGATGGACTTGGGAATAGAAGGAGAAGAGCTGCTGTGAGGGATTTAATATGTACCAGGGGTCACAAAGACCTAGTAAGTCCATGAATTTTTTTAAAGCAAGTTGTGATGGGGATGGGGATTTTGAGGGTCTATAAGATTTGTCCAGGGCCTGAGATGGGGCTGTATTCCAATCTTCCCTAGGTATCATCGCGAGAGCAAGAACTTGCTCAGTTTGTCGCCAAATTCATAAGGAAATCCCTCCTACTGGGCCGTAAATTGCTCCTAGTACTATTTTAGTGTTATTGAGGGTACCTTTGACGAGGATAAATCTGCCTTCTTGGTCCGCTAGGTGCTCCTCTGCCAGAAATGAGATGTGCTTTTTAATTAGTATAGCTACTCCCTGCTGGAAGATGTACCATAGGCGCAAGACTTGGGAATAGCCTTGTCGACATAGTCCTTGACTTCTGATGGCATAAGGTGGGTTTCCAGTATCAGGAGAATATCTATGTTCAGGAAGGTACAGTTTTGAGATCCTGGTATCTTTTGGTCTGGTCCCTGGCACCTCTGACATTCCAAGCTGCAATTTTAACTGCCATCATATTCATTTATTGATACACGAGGCATCAAGATCTTGTTCAGCCAAGAGAGGATAAGGTCGTCCAGAAGGCTTCCCCAACCCCCACCATGTTTGAGTGGTTCCATGGTTATGACCTCCCACCTCCCCACCCATATCCCTCCATATCCAAGTGTAAACTAAATGGAGAACTCTTGGTCTGAAAACATCTACTTTTAACAAACCAGACAGAGTAAGAAGGGTAATGATCCATGGTCCCCCTCCCCTTTTAACCCCCAACTATATACAATGATCATCCCAACTGGTCTCTTTGGAACATTGAGAACCCTAAACCTTAGGTTCAGAGACCAAAAACCACAGGCATCAGTCCACTGGGAGGCAGAGCTTATCCGAAAGTTCCAAAACCGGAGGGGCATGCCCCGACTCGGTACTAACCCTAAAAGCTGAAAACCCCTGAGCGCCCTCTGATGAGCATACCTCCCAAGAAAGGTGCCATTCGCCCCACTTTCTGGTGTGCAATACAGGTCTCCTAAGACAGCTCCCCTTCGGAGTCCCCCCATCACCCTCCCAAACCCGTGCTGCCCTCCTGCCCTGTCTGTAGTTACAACACGAGGAACCCAGGGGCTATGATCCACAAGGGTGTTAAATTGCTCTATCCGCATGACAACCTATATCTACCATTGTGAAGTACAAATAACGAGTCACTCAAAAGTATGTGGTTCATCTCCAAAGCCATCTACCCTAAATGATGTCGCTTTATTTGTGGTCTACTGTTCTAGTATACTAATGTAGTCCCTTGGAGTATGGGACTTTCTATTCGTCCCTCCTCTAGTTCAGGTCAGGGCCATGAAGTGGTGATTAATGCCATATCAGAACTTCTAAGAAGGACCTGGGCCCAAGATCAGGCATTAATGTGGTGAAAGGGAGGAGGGAGATTAATATATTGCTACTCGTTATCTCTGGGGTTCACTGGTGCGGTTGTCCTGCCTAATAAAACAGAACTCTAGACCTCATACGAGGGTGACTATGACCCCTATCTTGCAAAAAGGACCTGCCTAGAACCATTCTCGGATGGTTCCTATGAACTCTTAATCCAGCTATTATTTATCAATCTGTCTTGATGGGAAAATTGGGTCTCACCTGTTGGGAGCCTCGGTCTTAAATCGCTATCTTGGATGTGCTGCTAAGCGAAGTGTCCCCTGCAGTATGAGGTCTGTAGCATGGTGTGAGGAAGAGAGGAAGAGACTGGGGTTGTTTCAAACTGAGGGATCCAGGAGGTCCGACCACGTAACCCGCCATGGACAACGGCAGCTGACTAGAAGGTTCCTACCCTCTGCACGAGAGGGTTCGCTGCATGGTTACTACCTGCTGCCAGGCCTAGCAGGCCTCTTTCTGCCCACCTCCCCACCAACGCACCCCCAAGAGCACCAAGACAAGAAGAGAAAGAGAGATGGAACAACAGGAACACTCACCACTGGTAAGAAAAGGAAGAAAGGAAAAAAAAGATGAGAGAGTAACAAAGTGTGTTCATGACCAGGTATTTAGCATTGCAATTCTTCGGAAAGTTTTCAGCTCAGTTTAAACAGATTTGGTAGCTTCTGTGCTAGGTCTGAGGCAGCTTGGTCTGAGGTTTCATATGAATGCCATGGGCCTTTGATGAGAACTTGTAACTTAGCGGGGTACAACATTTTGAAACGAATGCCAGCTGCAATCAGCTTGTTGACTGTAGGGTGGAAGGCTGCACGTTTCTGCCGGATCTCGTAGGGGAGGTCTTGTGTTATCCTCAACTTGGCCCCGTTCCATAGGATTGCTTGTAATTCTCGTGTCTTGACCAGGACATGTCTCTCCAGATAGCTTAGAAATTTGGCTATGATGGGTCTTGGTGGGGCTCCAGGTGCGGGCTTTGGTTTGAGTGATCGTGGCACGCCTATTTGATACTGTGGATTGTATGGAGACGTGCCTACTGCCTTGGCTAGGAACATCTGAAGGAAGCGGATTATGTCGGAGCCTTCTTCGGATTCAGGAGGCCAATGATCAGTAGGTTGTTCCTCCGCTCCTGCCTTCCAAATCCTCTGTTTTAATTTAAGCTTGTTGATCTGTTGTCGGAGCTGGGCTATTTCTGGATCGGTCTCTCTCCATTTCTCAAGGGAGGCGGTCCTTGCTTCCAGTCCCCATTCTAGAAGATAGGGTGCTAAGATCTAGTCTTAGCGATTTTAATTCAGCTGAAATATCCTCCAACGTTTCCTTAAATGGTAAAAGTTCTTGAGGAAACGGTCTTTGTGAGAGGGTCGCAGTGGCAGTAGGGAGGGTTGTTTTGAAGCCAATCGCAGGTATGGTGCTTAGATTTCTTAGTGGATTTTTCTGGAGTGGTTGGCAGGGTATGTTTGATAGCCAAGAGCCTCATTTCGGATTCCATCATGTTATGGCTTCCAGTTATGTTTGCCGCTGCGTCCCGACCACTCGATGGCTATAAAAGCTCTTGCTGAGTTGTAGAAGTGGACTTTGGTTGGTTATCAGATGGTTTGGTGGAAAAAGGAACAATCTGAAGAGGGTGATGGCCGGGAGCTCCAGTGAAACGCTGCCTCTAGTCGCTCTGCATCATGTGACTCCCTCTTTCCTGTTACTGGTTGTTGAACGTCTTTGCCAATTTTAATGAATTTACAAAACCGACAATTTCCACACTGGAAGGTACCTTTTGGCAAAGTGCTTTTTTATCTTTATCTTGTTCAGTCACATCTCCACTATAATAACTATGTACCAAAGTATCCCTTAAGTTTATTTCCCTTTTATAAACAATTCTAGGAGGAGTTTGAACTAAATACATCAGAACAATTGTTCATTAAATACTACTACATTGTTAGAAACAGTTTCAGCCTGAGAATTCAAGACATACTTAATATGCCTTGTTATACTAGCAGATTTAATCATGTATTTGAAGTGTCTCAGGCTAGTCAAACAATATCATAGTCACTTGATACACTACTAATACACAAATGTGACTGCTGCACAAAATAAGACGGTTCTTTCAAGACCACATTTTCAAGGCCTTTGTGTGTGGCTAGATGAACCGCAATTGGTATTTGCCTAGAGGGGAGATGTAAAATCGCTGGAGAGAAAAAACGAATAGCATAATCATTATTGTGAAACGCACCGTTCAGAATTCAGAATACTGAAAGTATATGACGGGTCATTTTGTTTTCAAAAATGGTACTAGGTCAGATCCACAGGTTAGACCAGGCCATGCACGTGCTCCTAAACCTGAAAATCCGAAAGGATTTCCTTTGAAAGACTTTTCTATCAGAGTCCCCCATCCCTCTTGGATTTGGCCAGATCTTCTCAATGGCTGTAAAAGTGAATGCATGTGATTTCTGGCTCGTTGCTGATGCAAAATGTCCTGATGGTTTTACCTACACAGTAGGCACCACATTCACATATTGCAAGGTATAATAGTCCAACACAAGGTTCATCAAGCCACACATGAAGGCCTTGAAAGCAGGACATAAAAGATCCCTTTTATTTTGAAAAGACATCACTTTTATGTATTAGTAATGTACCAAGTGACTATGAAATTGTTTGACTAGCCTAAGGCATTTCAAGTGCAATATTAAAATCTGCTAGTATGAGCAGGCATATTAAATACGTCTTGAATTGTCAGGCTGAAACTGCTTTTGTGGTGTAGTAGTTCTTAATGAATAACTTTTCTGATGCATTAATAATTTAGAACATAAACACGCTTGCACTGTTTATTATTTATTATATTAAAATTAGTGTAAATTTGTGAGTCATTGAGGTACTGGGCACCGAGTGATTAACCTCATACTGTTTAAATACTGTTTCTTTAAATCTGCCAGTATAAATGAGGTCATCACTGAGCCGCCTTGCCTTTGCAAAAGCTCATAGCACTGTATGAAATGCATCAGGCATTATTCAGTGGTAACTGCTTTTTTTTATCTTTTTACCATGGCTATGGAATACAATTTTGTTAAGTACCATGTGACTTTCTTTGGTGGTGAATGCCACAATTTTTTGGTTTGTTGTGCACTATGTTTATTGGTGGCACACAATTCCTGGTGCATTTCTTTTTACTATGCAAGTAATTTTGGCCCTTAAAGACCCTGGTATGGTCACACCTGGAGCACTGCATACAGTTTTGTAATCCCTACCTAAAGATGAATGTAGACAATTTTAAACAGTCTAGTGGAGGGTGACTAAGATGGCTCTATACTGTACATAGGCAACAAGACAGAGTGTAACAGTAGAGACTGAATAGTCTCAGTATGTACTTCATGGAAGTCAAGACTGGAGGGAGAGGGAAACATGTTGAAAATGTTGAGGCTTTGACCCAGGGATCATGAGGGTGTGCTATTTTTTTTTCCTCCCCTCCACTGTTTTTGCAGGACGGACCAGCAGACTCCTGTGTTGAGCAGGACTGTAGTGCCCTAGCCAATTAGGAGACTCGGGGGCACGGCCAGCTCAAAGTTTGAAAAAGATGCCAGCTCAAATGACTCTGTCTCTGTTTGAACATCCTGTGCCACCACCACACCTAGGTCTTGGACTTGTGCATCCCATACTGACACATATTGCCTCTCAAGCAACATTCAAGCTGTGACACAGGGATCATGAGTATGGTTACCATCTATTCAGCTTTTAACCAAGTGATTTGGTTTTCTAGGTCCACATTCAGTCCTCCAGTTTTTACCACTGTAGATTTGTTTTATTATGGTAAGTCAAGCAGCATATGTAAGACTCTCTTCTAACTGTGCTATTTCAGTTGCTTCTCTTCTGTCTCTAAGCAACTGTCTGACATTTCAGTATGCTTGCTTGCTTGCAGTGCAAGCTGATCAGGAGGTGACCTCAAGTGCAAGCTGCTGGAAAGAGACAATTTTGTCACTGTCTGTGCAGTAGTCTCCTCTAACTTTACACCAGCAAATTGGAAGGTTATTGCTGGGAAGGGTACTGTACATTATAACCAATCAGTGAACACTTTCATTTATTTTAAAACCCAGCGACACCCAGACAAGCAAAACAGGGTTGCCTCCTGTCCCACTTTGGACTGTATAATCAGGTGTTCTGGGTCCTTAACTGGTAACCCAGTTTTGTACAGAGGTAATACTTGTTATCCATTATGAATGCTCCTACACGCACAGATTATTTTAAATCATTTACTGTTTTAACTGCATGTTCAAGTTACAAACAAGTGCTGTTGTCCTGGAAACCTTTGTTTGTAAACCAGTCAGTCTAGGAGGTGTAGAGTATGTCTATTAAGACCATAAGCAGTAAACTAATCTAATCTTTTCCTCACTGCATTGTGAGTATGGTCTTTTACTGCTATGATAGGCAGTGTTGGGTAGTAACTAGTTACTTGTAATCATCAGTTACTGTAATCTGATTACTTTTCTAGGTAACTAGTATTAGTAACTGATTACTTTTAAAACAAAGTAATAAGTAACTGCAATAACATTACTTTTCCCTAAAAGTAACTAGTTCCTGTAGTATAAACAGTAATATAAATAGAATAACAGATGGGCATCCATCTATTATGGTTGCTGTAATCCATCAAGGGTTTCTGGACTTCATAAACCTCAAGAGTGAAGCTCAAGAGGTTTATGACATCACAGAAATCTGGAGTTTGTGCAGGTGTCTTTTGACATTCAGGTTTCAGTGCAAACATGGGCGCTCAACTGACTGTATGTTCAATTTATTATAACATCAGCTAAAAACTGTCTTCTGACAAGTATTGGCGTGAGCACCAGCATCTTCACCTTGTAATTGAGAAAGAATAGACTAATGAACCATATTCTAAAAGTGAAATGAGAAGGCTATGGGCAAGAATAGTCCTAGTTTCTAAGGTCAAATGTTTTAGATACGGAATAGCATACTCAAACATTGGTGCAATTTGCCGATTAGCATAACTGTGTTGCTCAAAACAAAAGTTAAGTGATGATCCAACATTATTCCCAAATACTTGAAACTGGTAACCCTTTCAGTTGGGTTTCTCATATTGTCATTTAATTTGAAATCAAAATTACAGGAGTTCCTAGGGCTAGAAAAAAATAATAGTTTAGTCTTAGATGAATTTAATACTAGATTATGTGAGTCATACCAGGAATGTAACGCACCAAAGTCACCCTGAAGATCTTTTTGGAGTCTTTGTACATCTGTGCCAGAGCAAAACAGAACAGCATCGTCTGCATATAATATTATCTTAGTACAACTACTGAGTATGCTGATGGAGATCCCTAGGGGCAGGGATGTGCTGTGATGGTCTGCGTCCATCCCCCCAATTTGAGGAGCTTACAGCGCATCAACCCCAGCCTCCACCAGAGGTCCGCAGAGTGCTGGACACTCTTCCCCCCTCCCCCAGAGAAGGAGAGCAGCACTTGGGATGCTCAGTCCTTCTCTCCCTGGCTGACCCTCTGACTCCCGAGTCAGTTTCCAAACCTGGGATGTCGGCACCAAAAGTGGACGCCCTGCCACTTCGCCAGTGGGCCAGCAGGAATTAGGCATTTTAACATGGTGTCTTACACACCCAGCAGTATACAGAATGGCATGGGGTAAAATACTTTGGGGATGGGAAGTACCATTCAGTTCAGGTGAATCGAATGCAATAGTACTGGCAGAGATCTCATTGTGGAGGTACATGGATGGCAGATTACATGTATCCCAACTAAAGCAGCTGTGCAGCTGCACCGATATTAAAACTTCCTTGGGGGCTTGTATAGGTGTGCTGGCATAGGGTTGAACCTCGTTTGCAAGGGGTCTGATGTGTGATGTTCTCATCAAGGGACCTCTCTCATAAGGGGTCCTGAAATTTGCAAGCAGTATCCTTAGTAAAACTTGGCTTGCTATGATGTAAGCTGAAGCACTCATAAGGAGTTTCAGTACATGATTAGCATTAACAGTAACAAAGCATTGAGTGAGGTGGGCAAGTCTTGGCATCCTAGCCTGAGATGTTATTTTATGGTTGCATGGTGATGTCACCATGCTGACATATTGCTGCAGTAGGGATTGAGGACTGACAGAATTGTGAGTGTGGTCTTCCACTTTGTAGTTTGGTTTGGCTGCATGACTCACATTACTGCACTGTTCTCCATTTTCTACAGTGGTGTGTGTGTCTGCAACCCTGCCTGCAGTAGACCGCACTATTTCTAGATCCCCTTTAATAACTGTGCCTGTTAAAAGAGCTTAAGGCAGTAATGGTTGTAATACCTATTAAAACACATTCATCGCTTTAAGGGCATATAAGGTAAATAGGTTTGGAACAGCTAATTTCTATAAACAATGAAAAGATCATTTATTTTCAATGGCACTTCTTCCCCTGCACTCTGGTACCGCATTCCACTGTGTACTAGCATTCCAGTCTCTGCTTTAGCTTGAGTCAGCATTACAAGATTTTGTCTTTAAAGAGATTGCTCCTATTACAGTATGTGCTTATAATTTTTTATTGTTCCATATTTACCTGATTCTGTGGTACAGTTTATGTGTTGATTTCCTGCAAAATGTGTATTTACAACAAAGACATTTATACAAATTACATAGTTAATGAAGCTGTGTGCCTTTTCTAATTTTTTACTGCTTCCATCTCCTGCTCTCAGATTATCTTCAGCACATTTGAGTCTTATCCTTTGATTATCCCGATTGTTAATCTTCAGCCATCTTGTGTGCTTTTAAATACATAGCTGACATTTTATTTTAGCTGCCTGACCTTTAGTCCTTGTTCAGACCTACAGTATAAAGGCATTGTGTTTTTACAGAGTTTTTTTCAATTCCTCACCTCCTTCATTTTATTTTGCTGTCCAATGTCCACCTCCACATTTACATTTTTTATTTCTATTTTACTAAACTTCACAGAATATGATGCTAACAAGGATGAGGGTTCGGAGCTGTAGCTATAGCAGTCTGTATATTGAGGGACAAACAATCCTCAAACAGTTCACTGCCCCTCTGTGCATACAAGGGTCCTGGAAAAGCTTGTAAGGGATTTGGGTCCATCATGTCCAACCCTCACTGTAAAGTAATTTTATGTTGTAAGGGACTCTAGGTCCATCATGTCTAACTCCTCACTATAACATAGTAATTCAATGCTGTAAGGGACTCTGGGTCCATCATGTCCAACCCTCACTGTAACAGAGTAATTTAATGTTGTAAGGGACTCTAGGTCCATCATGTCCAACCCGTCAGTGTAATATAATAATTTATGTTGTAAGGAACTTGAGGTTCATCATGTCCAACCTCTCACTGTAACACAGTAATTTAATGTTGTAAGGGATTCTAAGTCCATTATGTCCAACCCCTCACTGGAATATAGTAATTTAATGTTGCAATGAACTCTAGGTCCAGCATGTCAAACCCCTCTCTGTACCATATTAATTTAATGTTGTAAAGGACTCTAGGTCCATCATGTCCAATCCCTCACAGTTTACCAAGGGATATTTTAAGTCTCAGGAGGTATCTGCATTCCAAAAGAGCCTTGTCACTTTATTTTAATTAACTGAAGAAAAGTTAATCCCTCCTGATACAGGGATGTGAGTGGATTACAATTTTGTAAAACCAGGCAAACATTTCACCTGGGGTTTGAGCAGTCAACCTTGGTGGGACTGATGACTGGGCTTCAACTATCCAGGAGTCCAGGGCATGCCACTTTCACTGAGAGGGCTGGGTCTGGGCACAGGAAATGGTGAGGGGCAAACACAGGTGAAGGTCTGTGGCAGCCAGGTATGAAAGGCATGCTGGTTAAGGCACAGGTGGGGGATTTGTGACACAAACACAGAGCAGTCAGAGGCATATTTATCTTGCTTTTATTTGATAACCTGAAGCTGCCACTATTAATATAGCTAGGCAATCACCAGGAGACAAACCCCAGTGCTGCTTCCCGCCCCCAACACTGGGTGCCCAATTCTGGGGTTGGATGGTAAATTAAAATGACAAGTAAGTAGCATCTTGTTGCTCAACTCTGGTGCCACAAAACTCCCCCTATTCTAACACCAAGTACCCAACCCTGGATTCAGACAGTAAATGAAAAAAAGTAAGTGGACAATGAAAGCCAAACCCTGGTGCTGCCAGCCTTCCATTCTGACACTAGGTGCCCAGCCCCCAGGTCCAAAAGTCAATGAAAAAAAGTAAGCAGACAATGGGAGCCCAACTCCAGTGATGTTTTAGAAAGAAACATTAGTTGTTTTTTGCACTACTCTATTGTAGCATTGCTCCCTGATATTCATTGTACTATTGCTCTTCTGTGTACTTGCCACTTGTACATCAAATAAAACAGTTTTATTCCATAGTCAGCAGTAAAACTTTAACCAGATTCATAAAAGCATATGTGAATTCATAGGATGAATACAAAACCACAAAAGTGCAGTAGTGCAATGAAAAGCAGGGAGCAATTCTTTGCCAGATTGGGGCAAAAAACAATTAACAGTTTACTCCAGAAACAGAGCTTCATTAGAGTTAATAACTTAATGTAGAAATGCTCTTATATTATCCGGCACTAGGTTTGAATAGCACATGTGTGAAAGGCACTGCCAATAAAAGAGCCATCCATACAGTGCTATGCAGAACAGCGGGAGGAACAAATGCTGCTAGTAAAGGCACCACCACAGATAGCAGTCGCAAAGCACACTAACGACCGCTACCAGTCCAAACACTTATTTTAGCAGGAGTCTCCACCTCCGCACCCCCTTGATGTGGGGGCTCCACCTCCACACCCCCACATGTGGGAGCTCTGCCTCTGCACCTCCAACTAAAACGATCAACTCCAAGTTGGAGTTGGATTACAGGGGAAAAATCTAAATTTCAGAGACCAGGATTAGAAATCTGGTCTCCACTACCCTTGTGACAAGCTGCACCATGTCTCAGTCCTCTCTGGCATGGGAGCATCTTAGCCAGCCTTCTCAATTCCCCAGCCTTGTCTTCTTCCTAGTACCACGGACAGTGCCCTGGGTAAGGCTTACCGCTCAGTGCTGTTTAATCCCTGTTGCTGTCCATGATACGCTATGTGGAAATCACTGTTTTTCCCTGCACTATATTTGTAGTGCTATTGTAACCAGTTACCATATTATCCACCACCAGTCATGTGTACAAATTAAAAATTTAAAACAATGCGTATGACACATCCTCAGGATACAAGGAGGCACTTAATTACAACTGGCAATTAAGGTAATGAAAAGTATAATATCAAACCTGGTATAAACTACCCATAAGGCATATTTTCACAGTTGGTTAGTGCATGTAATTAGAAAAAAGTGTTTTTATTGTATTATGATTATTGACTAAATGAGCATCTGATATAATAATCTCCTGCTTTTTACTGCTTTTTAGAATACATGCCTGGCATTTGTATTTTGTATCACAACATTCATTGGATCCTCAGTGCTAGAGAAATGTCTCTCAAGAGAAGGAATAAATATGGATGAACACCTGAACATTTTATATCCTCAGTGCTTCAGCCCAACATGTGCAAAATGGCCTTCTATATACATTTATATTTACTGATATTGTGGTTTATATGTAAAGCTTTTTTTTAATAATTATATCTATAAACCAACTGTTGAAAATATGCCTTGTGGGTAGGTAATATCAGGTTTGATGTTATACTTTTCATTACCTTCATTGCCAGTTGTAACTTTATGAGCCTCCTCATATCCTGAGGATGTCTCACATTAGTAACAGACTGCTAAAGTCCCTTTCATATATGACACTGTATGCCATATTACATGTAATATGACAAACTGCAAATAGAACCTTTAACAGCAAAACACTGTACTTATTCCTGATATCAAGAACATTCACTAAAATCATTTTACAGCCATACTGGCTCTGACTAGAATTTGTTAAATGACCCGCAGCACCATGACAAACATACCACTGAGACCATTCCACAAAGATTCATAAAACAAGCTTAAATAAAGCCCTCTCTATCACAAAACATTCCTCTCTAATCTGGCTACTAAATGCTACAAGAAAACAACATTATAATATGAACGGTGATATGACATGCACAGCCAATTACAGGCCAGTATCCATCCTCTCTCCCTTATCTAAAGCCCTGGAAAAGATTGTGGCCACCCAACTCACAGATTATCTCAACAAATACAGCCTATTATGTCCCAACCAACATGGCTTCAGGTAGAATCATAGTACCTCCACTGCCTTGCTGGACTACACTGACTACTTGCACAAGGCACAAGATGAAGGAAAACTGGTGGGGTCAGTCTTCATAGACCTCACTAAAGCCTTCAACGCTGTCAATCACTCTCTCCTTCTGACTGAACTACAGAACCTGGGAGTGGCAACCACTGCAGTCTGCTGTTCAAGGACTACCTAACACACAGAAGCCAACGGTAAAAATTGGGCAACAGTATCTAGCTCCAATGAGGTATCTTTAGGGGTCCCACAGGGTCAATACTGGGGTCCTTACTATTCAGCCTCTTCCTAAATAATCTTCCTGAAGCCTGTGACACTAAACTGATACTTTACACAGACGATGCTGTACTTCTCACCAGCAGTTCATCAATAGTCACCCTCCACTCTGAGCTGCAGGCATCCTTCTACAAGCTGAAAGACTGGTTCTGTAGCCATAAACTTCTATTAAACTACAAATAGACCAAGGTGATGCTCATAGCCAGACCACAGCCAAAAAGAATCTCCCTCCCCTCCCCATCTCCAATGAAGTCAGTGAGCTGCTAGAACAAGTTCACCCCTTCAGGTACCTGGGGGTCACCATTGATGACTCCCTTACCTTCACCCAACACATCGACACAGTGGTAAAGGCAGTGAACACCAAGCTGGGTGTACTCTATAGGCATAAAAATATCTCACTCCAGAGGCCCTCCATCTCTCAGTCTCCAGCTCCATGCTTTCACCATCGACTATGGATTGGTGGTCTCGGCAGCAACAGACACTGCTCTAACAAAGATTTACATTGCCCTCAGTAAGGCATGTAGGCTCACAATGGCTGCAGATCAAAATACCCACACTTGCTCCATATACGAGCAGACCAATTGGCTGCCACTAAAGAACAAGATTATATTCCAAACATGTCTCCTTGGAAAAAAAAGCACTACTGGGTAAACTCCTTCCATGCATTTCTAGCATCCTAACACCAAGTACTAACAGCTATACCACCAGAGGCAGGATGAGGGGGCCCTATCAACACCTTTCCATCAAACTGTGCAGGGACAGCGTGCTTTCAGCTATAGGGTCCCCCCAATGGCTCAAAGAAATTGCAGTGCACATTCTAAGCTCCCAATGCATCTCACAATTCAAAAATGGCATAAGGCAACACCTTCTTACTAGAACAGTTTGTGACTGCCACTAGACTCTTACACCCATAATGCCCACTCATCCACACTCTCCTTCCTTTTACCCCACTCTTACACCTTGCCCTATCCTCTGTCTTCCTGTACTCCAAGCCTTTTCCCCACTGGATCAACCTTATAACCAACCTACTACCACTACCTCCCAACCTCTTAGACAAAGCCAGTTCTTTTGGCCGCCCACTCTCACTCCACCTCAGTCTCCTCCCACTCACCTTGACTCCTCCTCGGACTCTCACAATAGGTGTCACACCTCTTTATCTCCTTCGCTACATACAAACACTGTCTTTTACCCTAGTTGAATGCTATTGATGCTGTACTAACACTATTAGTACTATGAATGGTATTGTAACCTTATTGTATACTAGCTACCAACTATTCCAGTATTGTATATAAACTGTTTGTTATTGTTGTCATTGTCACTGTTTGACATGAAACCTTTGTAAAAGAGCCCTGAGCTCAAAGGTATGATTTGAATCCCTAAATTAAAAAAATAATATAATTTAAATTAAAACATGTCTAAATACTGTTGATTATGTACCATAGAGACATCAGTAGAAATGCAATTGTGGTAATATAGCACACAATTCTATAATGTAACAGGAATTAATAGTACAACAATGGGAGTATAGGGAATGAAGCTCAGTTCTTCTCGATCCCTAACAAGAAAACTATTGGGTCTAAACTATGACACTCACAAGACAGCAAGCTGCAGGGGAATGCCCCATAGAATATAATATATTTGCTGTAAACATGCTGTAATACAAGGGTACGTGAACTGGTTAGGAACAGTACAGGCTAAGAGGCCATCATTCTATGTAATAATTTCAGAAATAAAATGTACAGTATGTGTAGGCATACTAATTTGGTGACCTGAAACTGGGAGTTAGATGTTTGTGCTTGTAGCCTCTCTGATGCACATAAAGGAAATGGGTTCCAGCAGCCAAGAGGTTGGACTAGGTGGATCAGGGACTGGACTTTCATCTATTCAGGGGCTAAGTCCCACTCCACAGCCAACTCTGCATGACAAAATCTCTGCACCTGTGGAGATTCCTATTTTCAGCATGCTCCGCATGGGTGGCAGGCTAGCTGTGGAGATGTTATGCCTGGTCCCACCAGGCTTAACATGTTGGAGAGTTGAGAGCCCATCAGAACCAGCTCCCTCTCTGAGAATCTAGTGCATGTGGGAAAAACTGCAGTTCCAGAAATGAAGACCCACTCATGGAAAGTTTTTCTCTGCACTATCGCCAGTTTCTGGTATTTTGAAAATCTAGCCCAAGGTTTGAAAACTTCTGGGGCTGGATTTTCAAAATACCACAACTTAGTGCTGGTGTGGGAAAAACTGCCACAAGTGGAGCTTCACTTGAGGAGCTGCAGTTTTTCTCACATGCATTGAATACTCAGCGATGGAGCCAGTTAACGATGGGCTCCCTGTTTGACAGCTTGTGACTGTGTAGTTGGTGCACTGCATTATAATATTGCACCCACTGGGACCAGGCGTAACATCTCCCACAGCCACACCTGCTGCTTGTGCGGGGCACAGGCTAAAGATAGGAATCTCTGCTGGTGCAGAGATTTTGTCATGCAGCAGTAGCTGCGGAGTGGGACTTGGTCCCTGAATGGCTAAACATCCAGCCCCCTGAACCGCTGAAAATCCAGCCCTTGGTCTCATTTGTATCATTAGTCTATCAGGTGGACATAACCCAGCTGGAAATGGTTTGGGATGCTGTAAAGTGATACAGTACACAAGGGGTATCCACATACAATCCCTCCACTTCCAAAATTTAGCTAATTGATCTACAAAGCATTTTAAGTCACTGTCACTATGAGTGATGCAACATAACTCCAAATGTGACTCTAAACTGAACATAAAAGTGTCATCGTTTAGATACCATTTTGCAGGGATTAAATATGGGAGTGGGCTTTTATATTTTATTTCGTCAGTATCAGTTTTAAACTTATAAACCTTTTCTTTTATATATTTTTGTTGTAGGAACAACATAAATAAGGGATGCAATGCAGTTTGTTTGTACTGGCTCGTGTGCACGTCCTTTCAATGTTCAACTTGACAGTCAAAGTCAAGCCTGAGCCATGTCAAGGGGATGCAAAAGATATGCAAATTACATTGCCCTTCCTGGCCTAAATGACCATAACTCCCAACACCTTAGGTGATGTGTGGAGCTGTCAGGACCAGTCAGCTCCAAATAATTTGCATAGTGCTCCCAGTGGCAGTACAAAGTTAACTTTAGATGTCAGGAGAGAAATGAACAGTAACCTTGTTTTTCACAGACTGTAGGTCTTTCATAAAGAAACTGCTACATCAAAGTGATACTGTTTTACTTCCTAATGCTTTGTTAACTGAATGCAGTGTTTGTAGCAAGACCTCAGAAATAACATTTTTTGGTTTATCAGCTAACATCTGTATAGATGTGAGCTGATTATGAACATTATGGAAAGATTCACCAGTGGTAGAAGCTTGAGTGAGTACCTCTATTATATAGAAAAGGATGTAAAAAGAATCCTGGTCTATCTCGACTTGGATGTATTGTGTGACCATGTGTTATTGGTTTTACTTTGATATTAGGTACTTTGTATTTTAAAAAAGGTCTATATCTACCATTCAGTTTATACATATTATGATCCTCTGTAACTGGGAGTCTTAATCACTCTGTGTTGTAAAACTAGGACTTTACAGTCTGCAGCTACTTACTAGTACCCCCAAGAGAGATGATAATTGCGATAGGTGGGTAGGCTTTTAGTTATTGGGCACTAATATTATGGAATACATTAGCTTATAGTCTGAAATACATTGATACTTTGAGTCATTTCAAACCTCATCTGAAATAATCACCAGGAAGAAACATTGGGCCTGATTCTAGAAAAGGTAATGCATGGCACAAAGTGATTTGTGCCAACAAGAATGGTGCAAGTAGCACTTTGTGCAATGAGTTGTGACATTCGGGATTCTGCAAAGCAGCCTGCAACATGTCACAGGCTGCTTGTGCCAAAGTGCACCTATGTCACCAGTTACACCATAAACCCCCTGCGTCATGGTGCAAGGGGGTCTACGGCAGCAGTTGCACCCTATTCTGAAAGGGCAGCTGGCAGATCCCCAAATTTGCAGTTCTGAAACAAACTCTGGAGGACATCCATCAAAGTACATTTACATCAGCTATAAGCTGGTGTAAGTGTACCAGTCCACTGGGGGTTGCGCCCAACATTCCTGTAACCCATCCCCCATGACATGTCACTCATTAATGCCCCAATCCTCAAATATGCTGAAAGCCCTTTGGGGCTAGCAGACTAACCCACGCTCCGACCATCCAGTACAGGCCTGTTTCAGTAGGGTTATCAATCTCCCCATACTAAATCCCCTCAAATACCAAATAAGCCTTTCGCAGGTTAGCATTTTTCAAGCCTCATTCTAGTCTAAATCTTATGCCAACAATTATGGTTGTGCCAAAATACGAACAGTCTTCGAGTATCTCGAAGCCTATGGGTTTCTCTCACTCCAGAAATAGATCACCCCACTCCTCGACTTACTCCAGTTGTAAGCCGCATTGCCATAGCCCTCACCACTATGGCCAGATGCCGACTGAGCTTGATATGAGTGCATACTACTGTACATAATATGCACTCAATGAATGACAGCTCATTCATTAAGCACGTACTATTTATGGTAGTACATGTTCATATGGAGCTCAGTTGGTGGCTGGCCTCAGTGGTGAGAGGTGGACTGTGCCAGCTGCCGGCTGGATATGGGTTGGGGAGTGGTGGTCTGGCACTGCTGGGTGGGGGGCCACTAGATCACCAGGGATATCTGGGATGTTGTTTTTTTTTTTACAACTACAACTGTGCCCAGACTTGGATTGGGGATCGGGCTTGGGGGCTCAGGGGCTTGAGGGGAGGGGCGCTAACCTTGTGGGGCTTATTTAATTACATTTTGGGGGGTTTGGTACACAGGGGGATTGATAGCCCTGTGGGGTGTTTTGTAATGGATATTTGTGGGATAGGGGCTTTGGGCAGGTTTTCTAGCCCTGTGGGGCTTTTTCAGCATATTAGAGGGATCGGGGCATGGGGGGGTCTGCTAGCTCTGTGGGGCTTTTTAAGCATGTTTGGGGGATTGGAGCATGGGGGCTGCCAGCTTTTTTCCTCCTATTGGAGTTACAGGGCATGGGGGGGCCCCTTGTACCCTTACATTATGGTTTCTACAGCTTGTGCCAACCCAATCAGATACGCCCTCTCTTGGCATACAGTTCGGGTTGGCACAAGTTGTGAGACTTAACCACTGGGACTTGCGCCAACCCTTCTAGAATCAGGCCCATAGTATTTATTTGAGGGGATTTCAAAATGATATGCATTTTGCAGTTATTAACTATTAACCAACTATGACCATGCTTATAGTTGTATAATTTTGAGTAAAATAGGTCTATTGTTGGTTTATGTATTTTTGGTTTTGCTTTGACATTAAGCACTTTGCATTTAATAAAAGTCATTTATGATAAAATAAAAACATGAAAAAAGGGGATTATTGCATCTTTAAACTTGAGATAATCTGACCCTCAGAACATGCAGTATATCAATAGCATTTCCCTGCTATGTTTGCCATTACTTCAAACCTACTTGCACCTTCCAGTGAAAAACACATCACCAGCAATTTTTCACCTGTTCAGCTAATCATTTACCCTTTCCTGTAGAGTGTGTAAGTCACCTACTGTATTACAGGTAGATAATTAATTGGGTGCCTTGTTAGACTTCTGCCACTATACTTTTGACCTTGTTTTATTTGTGTTTTCATTTCTTTTGAAGTACAGCAAAACCCTATTAAGATAAAAATTACTACATTGAAATTGTGGGTGTACTGCAGTAAAATACTTGCAATGTCCCATTTTAGTATCCACCAAGATCAGGTTTAGCAGTATGTAGTCCCAAGTCACAATCTGCTACCTTTTCATACCATTGGGGTAAGAAGTTTCAGTGTATTTCAGAAATCATTCACTCATCTGTAGTTGGTAGATGCATACAGTACACTACAAAGGACAGTCCTTTCATACTTCAGCACTACAGTAAAGTCTACTTAAATGCATACCTCTTAAATGCATAGCCCACTTTGGTGCATACGTTTCTAAAGTCCTAATTCCCTTTCTATTTTCTCAGTGTTAATTTGACCTGTTAAATGCATTAAACAGCCTACTTAAATACATAGATCTAGTTCCATAGGACAGTGACCTAAGTGGTACTTCATGACCTAAGTGTTTTAGTTAGCAATAACCAATGACAGGATATGAGGTTATAGGCATTTAATCCAAGCCTCTGCATCGTTGCGAGGCATGAGGCCACAGACTGAGTGTCCTCACATTGCCTGAGGCATGGACTAAATGCTTATAACCCCATACCCTGGAGTAGGTTATTGTGCTTATAACATGGGTTATGTGCAAACAAGGAAAAACCACAAAGTTTTTTTCCGCTGTTTAAATAGCAAGAAAGGTACTGTATCCTGCTACCTTGCCAAATAGCCCCTAACAAAATGCATATGTTATTGCTGTCAGCACATAGAAATGTCACACATCCAGTATTGAGATGATTTGCATATTTATTGTGCATAAAATTGTCTCCTACACTTCCTACAATGTTTACTTTAGGCCCCCCACACATAGATCCACATGTGGGTTGGAGATGAAAGGGAGCTGTCAGGATCAAACGTCTCGATCACACACACACAGACGCACACACAGACACACACAGACACACACACACACACACACACACACACACATACCTCTTTGCTGCTGACAGACAGACACACAATACAGCTGTTGAACAGAGACAGGAACACCAACAACAGCAATCTGTGTTCCATGCTCTGCTCACTGTCACTGTCTGACTCTCTCTCTCTCTCTGCCTCAATGTCTCTCATGGTGATTGCACAAGCATTGCTCAGAAAACACTGTTGAGCACCATATGAAAGACAACTTTACAGGACAGTGCAGGACTTCTGTACTGCAATGGTATGTTCTGCTGCCACTGTCTGATGAACTCAGTTCTGTCATGGTACATACACACAGCAATGCTGAAGAGAAAGGAGATGGAAGGATCATCCTTCTTGTTCATACGTACACACACACACACACACTCTACAGATGGTGAACACAGACAGAGACACCAACAAAAGGAATGCTATGATTGATGTTCCAGCAGCTGTCCCTCTGATTCTCTGTCTGACTCTCTCACACAGTGCATGCAGAGCCATGGCTTGCAAACCACTGGTGCCTGCAGAACTAATGACAACTTTACAGGACAGAGCAAGATTTGACTATTGCAATGCTATGTCCTGTTACCACTGTCCGTGAACACAGTTCTGCCATGCTACCGCAGTCCACTATGCTGGAACACTCGCTGATATCAATGCTGAATTCATGGCATGTACAGGCAGATATGGTGCATGTTCTGCTACTACACTGTGTGCAAGTTCACTGCTGTTGATGTCCTCTGTATATAGACATACATGTCTTCCTCTGTGCCTCTCAGCCCCAACCCCAACAATTTGCAACACCCTGGAACATAGAATCAAAGGATTAGTACTGCCCATATGCACATGTGTACACCACTGCACAGATCTGTCCACATAATGAGATGCAAAGGCACTTGAGACACTGTATTATCTCGCTGTGTGTATGTGGGTACGCCCTCCACACCCTCAGACAATCAACAGACACTTGTCATGTATGCAATAACAAGCAACTCAGAGAGTGCAGTATGTGGCAGAAGACAACACATGGAGATCATGAGATAAACAGTCACAACATTATGTAGAACTCTACAACAGTCCGCACATTTCTCTACATGATGAAAGTACTTTTTACTTCACAGTACTCCCCATCTGTGAGTGGGTACATCAGGGTGAGGAGGGTACTATTCACTTCACAGTAATCTGTACACTGCAAGTAATCATACTGTAGTTGGCTGCACATGAACATGAAAACAGAAATGCCAATGTGCTCGGCATGTGTTACACTTCACACACTTTGGGTAAGCACTAGCACTACAACTATGGGAAGCCGTTCAATTCAAAATTACAGTTTTCAGAATACAATTAACAATGAAATGTCTATGACTAGCAACAAAATGTTTACAGCATAATATTACGAGAAAGACAAAAATGAAAATAAGTATATCACACAGCGAAATGGTTATGAGACCTTCTGAAATGGTTATGACCTATACCAAAATCTGTATGACACATACCAAACTGGATATGACATACACCAAGATGGATATGACACACACTAAGATAGAAATAACACTTATTAAAATAGGTATGACATATACCAAAATGGCTAGGACATATACTGAAACAGGTAATATGCATATCAAAAGAGATATGACACATATCAAAATGGGTATGACATACACTAAAATGGGTACGCTACAAACCAAAATGGATATGTTATACCAGAATTGGTACGATGCATAAAGAAATAATTATGACACATACTGAAATAATTATCACATATAGCAAAATTGGTATGGCATACCAAAATGGGTATGACACACACCAAAACGGGTTTAGCACTAATTGAATTAGATATTACACACACAGAAAATGATATGACACATGCTGAAATAATTGTGGCAAATACCTAAATGGATATGACCTATACTGAAATGGCTATAGCACATAGCAAAATGGGAATCACATACCGAAATGGGTATGACACAAATTGAACTGGATATGGCACACACAGAAACTGGTATGACACACACTGAAAAAATTACTGTATGACACATGCCCAAATGTATATGACTGATACTGAAATGGATATGACACATAGCAAAATAGATATGACATACCAAAATGAATATGACAGACACCAAAATGGGATTAACACTACCAGAAATTGGCATGATACACACTGAAAATGGAATGACACATGCTAAATAATAATGACTCATATCAAAATGGATATGACCCATACTGAAATGGCTATGACACTTACCAAAATGGGTATTATATACCAAAATGGATATGAGACAAACTGAACTGGATATGGCACACTTTGAAATTGGTGTGACACACACTGTAATAGCTCTGACACACAGCTGAATGGATATGACCCATACTGAAACGGATATGCCACATAGTAAAATGGGTATGACATACAGAAATGGTTATAACATACACCAGTATGGTTATAGCACAAACTGTCATGGATATGACACACACATATGGGTATGTCAAATGCTGAAATAATTACGACACACACCAAAATGAATATGTCACATGTTGAAATGAGTATGACACATACCAAAATGGGTAAGGCACATACCAAAATAGGTATGACAAAAAACAAAATGTACATGGCATGCACCAATATAGGTATGACACATACTGAAATAATTATGATAGGCACCAAAATGGATATAACACAAATTGAAATGGTTATGATAGATTCTGAAATGATTATGACACATGCTGAAATGGATATGACCTCTACTGAAATGGATATGACAGACACTATATATATATATATATATATATATATATATATACTATATATATATATATTTATATAGGGGATATGACATGGTCTGACTGAAGATATCATATTTATCTTCACGAGAGGCCAGTGATATCATGATATCTTACGAGTGGTGAAGCCATGAGTGAGATATCTTGATGTCACTGGCCCTCGAGGAAGATAAGTATGATATCTTCAGTTAGGGCCATGTATCGCCTGTTTATACAACATATGTTTACCTCCAACACAATGCCTCTACATGCCCTTTCAATGCAATGGGACACATACAGGTGATGATCCTTGCAATATAACCCCTTCCTAAACCCTCCCAAAACAACATATGTCATATGTTGTTTAAAAAAATATCTGGCTGATCCTGCTTTTTATTTAAAAACAGATAGTGCAATGTAACCCCCCCCAAGGCAGCCCTCCATGCCACCTATCCCACTACCACCACCACAACACAACAGATTACATAGGTTATTGAAATAGCTTGTTGATCCTGTCATTTTAAATTATTAAAAAATTATCTGGTTGATCCTGCCATTATTTTTGAATAAATATTTATTTTAATACTTATCTGGTTGATCCTGCCACTTTTAACACTTTCACTTTCCCCTTAAATGCAGCGTGTCGGACGTATTCACACTCGTGGATGGCATAGTTCCAAACATTTTTAGAGGCACCCTGAATTGTAAGAAGAAAAGCATGTACTTTATGCACAGCTTACTGTTCTTTCTTCCAAAGAAGCTGCGAGTACATACACACACAGCCAGTGGCGCTTCTGAACTGCCGAGAAGAAAAGCATAAGTGTGTGTTGCTGTGGCACACCTCGCGTTCTCCGACAGGATCCGAAACCCGCTGCTCACCGCTGTGAATCTGTTGCTCTGCGGCTGGCACGGAAGAAAGAACAACAACTGTGCATAAAAATACGATGTTTCTGTCTTTAATTCGAATCTTCTCTAAAATGTTGGAACTATGCCATCCATGATGTGCGCTCATTCTGTAATGGTCGTCTTGGGATATTAAAATAAATGTTGTTCAAAAGTAATGTGAGGATCAACCAGATAATTTAACAGATAAGTCAGACTGCATTGGGGGACAAGAGGTAGAGAGAGTATGCTGATGGGTGTGTGGATAGCAGGGAAAGTGAAAGTGCTGGAATTATGATGACATATAGGAGTTTGCAAGATACATGATGATGTATAGGAACATGAAGATATCAAGTATATCTTCACTGGGCTACTTGAGATATCACTTTTTATACTGACTTTTATCTCTAAACATATGTTGTATAAACATATATATATATATATATATATATATATATATATATATATATATATATATATATATATATATATATTTATCTAAAACACATACTGAAATAATTTTGACACATGCCAAAATATATATGACCTATACTAAAATGGATATAATACATAATAAATATGGTATAATGTATACCAAAATGAATATGACGCCTATTGAATTGTAGATTATATTTGTTTAATATATTGATACTCTTGATAAATGTGTACTGTAGTAAATAAAATGGTTATAAACTACTGAAAACAAAATCATATATTAATATGTGTATGTTGCATACTGAAATGAGCATATAGCAAACTGAATTGTTGCCAAACTTGCAAGCCATAGACTGAATACAGTGTAACATGTGCCAAGGTGTGAATATAGCAAACTGAAATGAGTATAACACGTACTGAACTGAATATAACACAGTGAAAAGCACATGATGTGTGTAACCAATCAGAGTGCAGCATCACCCCCTGAGATTTTGTAGGACTCCACCAGCTCTTGTTCAGCTCCACTGCAGGTAAAGCTCCTTACATTCTGTTAATCAGGAACATGCACAATGTATATTACTACATTGTTATTTTGCTACTGTACCAGTTTTATTTTACTTCTTTAGTTTCTGTTAAGATGACCTTTGTTTTCAAAAGTTTTATCTGATTTTTATTAAAAAATACTGTTATATGTGTTCTTTGTGTAAGCTTATATTTAATACCAGATAAATCCATCCTGCACATTGTCTTCTTCCAATGTTTTGCAAAGTTATACAGGATGTTGTATTTGTAATATTTGTGTTTGCCCTGTAAAAGAGGGGCATTACCAAAGATCTGTAGCTCCAGGATTATCTTATTCCTGTGTGTTTTAACTGAATTTTACCAACTTACTGAAGGTTAGAGTTTTTCTTTGCTGCATTCTGAAAACTAATGTCAGTACTTTACCACTTTTATGAACAGTAAATTAAATAAATTAGCCATTTTTTAGTTTGCAAAAATAAGTGTCAGGAACACATATTTTACATTACTGGAAAGCTTAGAATATCTAATACTATTATTTATTTAGTTTTTGTTGACCGGGTAGGTGCACTAGACAAATCCTGCCTATTTTCAGGCATGACCCAAAGGAGGGGGATACAGATGAATGCCAACCGACCTTGAAGCAGATTAAGCTGTTGGTGGTATTTTTAGTGAATGAAGGAAATCTGGCCACAGGAAATTCCCTACTCTTTTCGATAAGTGCCATGGGATCTTTAACATCCCCTGAACTACCACCAATCCAGGCAGATGGGATCTCGGTTTAACGTCTCATCCGAAAGACAGCACCTCAGAAGTGCAGCACCCCTCTCATGCTGCACTACAGTGTCAGTACTAGGATATTAACCCAAGTGCCAGATGTGGGAACTGAACCCACAGCCCTCTGATCTCCTGGCCTCAGCCACAAGAGTACCACCTACTGAGCCACTGACACTTGTTGAGCCACTGACACCCAATTGTTTGTAGCTTATGACATGGTGGAGCATACAGCCCCATTATTAATGTCCTATTTTCTTCTAAAAAAATGGCAGTTTGTGAATCTAGTTATTCATCAAATTACTCATTTCACTGCCCTTTCTCCCCAGATTTCCTGACTCTTTGTAAGAGTAGTGTTACATTTTTACAGACTTCAGTACATGTGCTGAACTACTGAATCATTAAAGGCAGCATCAACACCCAGGTTAGTGAGCTACTGTTTTTTTTCTTTAACTGTATTGGTAAGTTATAGTGCTGGGACAGCATGTTTAGTAGGTTATTCATTTGCTTACATTGCCTGGTTTATTGCCACTATTATCCTCATTTCGTTGTGAGCAGCATTATGGGGTGGTAGTCAGGTAACTGTATAGTAATTCTGTGAGGTGGTAGTTGGTGAAAGACTCTTTATCTTTGTATTCAATCTCTTTTTAGAACTCTGTTTTAAATTGGGTGTGTTTTAGGTGACCTTAAATTGTTTGCTGAAGGTTAGATCTTTTGCTAACGTTTTAAAACTATTTTCAGCATTTTGCCACCTTTAATGTAAACATTAAAGTAAATTATCTTGCCATTTACTCTGTAACCATTAGGTGCATTTCTAGTTTATGCCACTGTGGAGCAAACAGCCTGCTATCAGTGTTCTGTTTTTTGCTAAAAACAGCAATTAGTGAAGCCAGCTATCCAGCAGTTATCAATTTCCTGCCCTCCCCCCGATACTGCCTTTTTGTAAGAAAAGTCTTGCATGTTTTCACATTGCACTGCACGTGTTGAAGTAATGAACTGTTGAGCAGCAGACACAGTCAAGTTAGGAACATATGAAAATTGCCAGCAGAAAAAGGCCGTCATGGTCTATTAAGTCTGCTCGAGTTTGCAGCTAGCTCCCCTATTTAGCAGTTGCCCCTTCCCCCTCTCTCACTCTCTCTCTTTCCTCCCTTTCCTTCTACCCCTTCCTGAAGCCTTCCACTGTGTTACATGCCACCACCTCTGCAGGTAGTGCATTCCAATTTGCCACCACCCTCTCCGTAAAGATATTCCTCCTCACCTCCATCCTGAATCTACCTCTCCCCAATCTCATAGTGTCCTTCCCGATCCTCCTCCAAAATACTCCCTCTGTGTCCAACTTGATGATCCCCTTCATGTTTTTGAAGGTCTCTATCATGTGCCCCCTGTCCCTCCTCTCCTCCAGCGAGTACATGTTCAACTCCCCCAGCCTGACATCCTATGGCAATTCCACCACACTCTGGATGATTTCTGTCAGGTTGGCTGCTTTGTGTTCCCCTATAGAAAGTATTGCTAGGGATCGCTATTTTTTTCTAATTGAATATACTGTACTGAAAATTTTTCTGTACAGTCAACAACAAAAAAAAAAGAAGAATCATGATAACAAACAAGAGAAAAGATTAACAAAGATACAGCTGAGGAACAACACCCACCCCACATGGCCTGTACCCACACATTACATTGCAAAAATTAACCAGTTTCTGTTGGAGTCAACAATATTGAGTAAAATTAAAGAAATCTTAAGGATACAGTAAGAGCAAACTAATCAAACCACAGTGTACTAAATAGTAAATACAATACATTAAAGCATCCAAATATATGTAATATGGTAAAGGAGGGTTAGCATAATAGAGTGCAATTAGAGAAAGCTCACAAAATAAGATAAACTTAGATGGATAGTAAGGTCAGCATTGCTTTTTATATTGCTGGGACAATATATTTCTTGGGCCTTTTGCCCTTGCTTGGAGGCCTGATACAGTAGCTTGGGAAAGGAAAGGGAAATTGTTTAACCAGGAGAGGCACACTAAGCCGAAGCTTGTTTCCAGGTGCAACCTGGGAGCACATAGAAATTAAGTGACTTGCTCAGGGTCCCACAGTGTGCAAGTGTTTGCAAGTGGGGGGGGGGGCTATGGGATTCAAATCCAGGTCTCCAGGTTTGCAGCCCAGAGATTTGGGATTTGGCTGCCAGACATGTCACTTGCTGTTTGAGTATTTGTCTTGCAGATCAAACAGGCTAAAGAAGTCTTTCTGACAGGGGCTTTTATAATTTACTTGAGATGCATTTTTTTTCAGCAGTTGGAGGAGCCTATGAGTAGCAGCAGCCCCTTCCCATTGGGGGAGGGGGAAGGGTTATAGAATGGAGCACATGTGTGCATGGAGCGTGCTAGTGATTGGGGTTAGGCATTCTTTTGCCTTTAATTTAAATATTCTTTTTGCACCCTTCACCTGTGGAGTTACTAAATGGACAGTATTTCAGGACTCCCATGGTTGGTTACATCCTGTAGTTGAGGCATTCGAGGATATGCCCCTTGGTTTCTCCTTGCCCCTTTCCCATGATGGCGCCTACTCAAGATCATATGTTCGGGCTATATGTGTGCACATGCACGACTCAGCCAAGCATGTAACGGTATCTTTCCCCTCCCTGCACCACTAATCCTGCACTACCACCTGTGCATCCACAGGTGGCAGTGTCAGAGTGGTGTGATGACCCTCTCTCACCATAGTAGGGGAACATCCGATGTCCCCGCATCATAAGCAATAGTGCTACCGCTGTGCCAACAGGCCGGCTGACATTCTTCTCTCTTATGGAGGCTCCTTGAGATAAGCTTTGTCCAGGTCTGTCCTGTTTTGCCCTTATCTAGTGTCACTTTAAGTGGCATAAATGTTGTGCGCATTACTTACTTAAAGTGATTTATGGAGCTTAAGGAGGTAATCACACTTAAAATGTTGGCCATGCTGGCAATAGCCCCCTTCTATAATTTGTTATGTTTTCTGTGCTGAGATAATTTAATGGGAAGAGATTGTAATTTGGTCTTGACAAGGTAGCCAGCTGGTCCCTTCCACTTCAATATTCATTTCCACACTCCCACACTCAGACAAGTTATGAGGTGCAGCAAGGGAGAGCATGGGAGCTCACCCCGATCTAAATGAAGTGGAACATTTTTTCATTATTATTTTATACCTTATGATGCTGAGTTGGAGTTTAATGGAGGCTACCACTTGAACAACAAGGCCCTAGTAAGGAAATTATATCCCAATTCTTTTCAATGGGGAACACTCCGATGCTCTCCCTTGCTGCATGTCATAGCGTGGGGATGTGGAAATGAATAATCAAGTGGAAGGGATTGGCTAGCCACCTTGTCAGGTCCACATTATGATTCCTTTCTGTGAAATTACAGCTGCAAAAACATAATCAAAAGTGATACAAGGAAACTAACACCAACGTGACCTATCATTTTCAGTAAACAGTCCATTTACTTTTCAGCCTGTATAAACACTTTAATGGTGTATATACTATTATTATTATTATTATTATTATTATTATTGAATTTCATTGACAGGGTAGACCACTGAGATTAGAAGTCCCTTTTTTAAGAGTGACCCATGGGGAAGGGATACAGAGGGTAACCAACAGAAATTCAACCAGACTAAAGCAGCAGTGCAAAGGAAAAAGAAATCTGCACTTTTTCAATAGTTTATTCCCTGTGCTCTGCTGAGCATTTCCCTGGTAATCTTTCCCTCTAGCATTGTACTATCACCCTGTGCTGTGCTCAGTTTTCCTTTGTTTTTGTTTACATTTTTGCCACCCACCATGTTAAAAGCAGCAGTAAAGATAGCAGCCACTATATTTACTGTAGCGCTACAAAATTGGAAACTGATCACTTTCTGATTCGGTAGTACTGCTGCAATAAGCTGTTGGTGGCATTTTTAGTGAATGTGGGAAATTTAACCAGGATACTGGGGATAATTACCCTACTCTTTGGGTGGGGGGGTACTGCTTCACCTGATCCCCATCAGATGCATCAATGATGGAGCTGGAGATGGAGCTGGGGATGGAGGCTCCGTCCCCACTTTGAGTTACGTATGGAGCTGATCTAGTTCAACAGCGTTCGGTTGGAGAAGAGTGTGCTTCCTATGACTCCCTCACCGGAGGACCTGGATTTGTACAGCCACCCCTGCCAGCCTCCACTTACCAGGAGGCAGGCAATAGGCTACAGGATGCCATGAAACAGAAATGGGACTTCCTCCTGTCATTGCTGGTGGAAGAGGAGCGGCCCTTTTGCTGAGAAGTGGGCAAGTTGCAAGTGGAGCATGGCTCAGGATTTGAAAGACCCAGCTGGGAGGACATTGTATTATAGTCAGGTGAGGGGGTGGGTACACTAGCAAAGCAGCCAGCTGCTGCACCTGCATTGCAGCCACTGCAGGGGTCAATGCAGCAGGATCTTGTTTCTGGGGGGATGGGGGAGTCCCAGGGTGGCCAGGCTGATGCTAGACTGGTTCTCCTGCTTTCAAAGTGTTTTCTTGCTAAACTGCTGCTTGTACTGTGACCACCGATCACTAATCCTGTGCCCTCTGTTGTACCTGATTGCTCAGTGTCCCTGGTTCCAGGGTTGGGCAGAGAATGAGATACCTGACAGGCCACAGGTCCGCAGCTGCAGTGGGCGACCCCTTCTACCAGGAAGGGAGGTCATACTTCAGATAATCTTTCTTATCCACTGGCAGCATGGTTGCTGGTGCAAGCCCTGCCCTGTTGATGGCATGTTGAATGTGAGACAGGGTGGGGCAATGGCACTCACCCCCCCATATCATTATTGCTCCTACTTTTCTTGCAGATGACTTACCTGGGGAACTGCCACCCCCTTTGTAAGCTGTTCACACCAGGTGTTGCTACCTTCTTTTACCTCCACTGATACACTCAACTCTTGAGCATGTCAGCACTGATTTGGAGTGCCCCAGTATTCTACAGCAAGTTCTGAGTGGCTGGGCATAAATTCAGTTCATCTGAGCTTGTTCTTGCCAGCTGAGCTTACTTGTGTCTCCTCTGTACAAGATCTGATCTCCCCCATATATCCCCTTAGTGCCCGAGTTGCCCTTCCCCTCGGTACAGACCGGTGTCCCTGCTCTGCCTGCTCCCTTATCCTGAATGGACAGAGTGGAACTTGCAGAGATGACTCCAGCCACACGGGATAAGATTACAGCATCAGTTCCCTCTCCCTCTTCAGTGCAACAGTGGGCACAGTTTCAGAAAGCGGATGTTTTTTCACCTGCCCCCACTGAACAATGCCGAAATGCAGTCTGCCTCTTATACAAGGGAGGCTTGGATGAACCTCTGGACCAGTCTTATGTGGGTCCGGTGTTACTCAAGGACTCATTACATGTTACCTTTAACAAACTGTATGCCTTGCTCCACCCTCCTGCTGATGGCTATCTTGATTTTGGTTTTCACACTTCAATCTTTTTCAACTGCTTCAGATGGTAATATGACCTCTTAAAAGATACACCACTCTGGCTTCCCTTCCAGGCTCTCACCCTTATGAAGCTTGTGTTGCACTCCTAGACTGTGCTTTTGAAGAACGAAGGGGTGCTGGTGTAGGGCATAGGCTACTGGCCGTCTCAACACTGTGACGTCTTGGGGGAGCAGGACCCCATCTCGGACCCTGATGAATTTTGGACTGGTCATTGAAAGTTCTGCATTAAGCTCTGGCATTTAGTCTGTGGCTTCCTGCATGTCCCCAGTGTTTTCTACATTGACCCAGACCTTGCCCAGTGCTTTTACCCAGGACAACCAAAGATCTACTTCTAATACGGTTCTTTTTTTTTTACCTTTTGTTTTACCAGGAGAGACACTAAGCTTAAAACTTGTTTACCGGTGCAGCCTGGGAGCACAAGAAAGTTAAGTGACTTGCTCAGTGTCACACAGTAAGCAAGTGGGGGCTGTGGGATTCAAACCAAGATCTCCAGGTATGCAGCTCGGAGCCTTAAATCACTGCACTGCACTGCACTGCCTCCTTTCTCTTCGGTTCTGTTTCCCTTCTGGCAAGTGTTTGCGATACACCCTTATGTAATCTTTGTCTGTCATTGGGTCGCTCCAGTTCACAATGCCCGAATGACCTGCAGTGTTACTTGTGTGAAGCGACTGGTCACATTTACCACCAGTGCTGATGGGGTTTCCCATAACCAGGAGGAGGATTTTACCCAGGACAAGTTGTTGGTTCAGGCTCGGCTGAGAAGGGCTGCCTTATTCACGCGGTGCCTTCGTTAATCTAAGATTGGCCATTTGTATGTTAAAACAATGGATGAAAACGTGACCCCCTTGACTTTAATGGAGTGCACCCCCATGCTCTCCCTAGTCACACATCATTACGTGTTTAAGTGCAGGAGCGGATCTCAGCAACCAGAAAGTGAAGGGGTGGGCTGGTTACCTTTCTTGGCCCAAATTATTATCCCTTCTATTTTCATACAAGAGTGACATAAAAATATAACATGCACCTGAAAAAATTGTTGCCAACCTTGGCTTCCACACAAGGAAAGGTAATACCAAATCCACCCTCCCCAGAAAAGCTTGTTCTTTAAGTAACAGGATCGAGGCCCAGGAAGTTGAGAGTAGACATCTAGAGCCATCACTGCAATTGAATTTTCTTTGCTGGTTTGCTGAATCTGTTCTATGCAGGGTTGACAAATCAGATTCTGTAAGTGTGTTGTCTATGTTTATTTTGCAAAGTGCGGTATTATTAAGTTCATTTGGAAATAGGATATGGAATAAATGTTTCAACTAGTTAAATTATCCTGTGCAGTTTATATTGAATTTTTTTCTTATTATTACTTTATTAAATCCTGATTTATAATTTTTCCATGGAAGCTTTAAGTCATCTTGTACTCAGTTTGTGTTCGAATTCTTGTATATTTTTATACTGACTACTTTTTTCAGTAAATGATGCATATCTGTACAGTATGTTTTTGCTACTGGTTGTTTAATCATTTCTCCCTGGTTTGACAAATCCAGAGTTACACTATTTATTGATTGATTGATATCTTGGATTACATATACCTTTGAACCAGGGGTTCTTTTACAAAGGTTCCAAGTCAAGAGACAGGTTACACAAGTGAGTTAAATAACAATAAAAGGGTAATACAGTGAAATTACTGCAGTGAGTAATTCAGAAAAGTTACACAGGGTACATAAACATACAGTGACAATGTACAAGTGTGCAGTCCAATATGACTTTGTCACTTCTAAACGCCTTAGCAGTGTTTGTTTAAGTGAGGGAGGGAGCTGCAGGGAGAGTGAAGGGGGTACACAGTAGGAACAGTACATTTTTGTTAGAAAAGGGCAGGCTGTTGCTCAAATCATTTTGTGGTGTGGTAACTGACTCTATTTATGCAAGTTGATCCAGCATACTTTGTATTTGAAAATTTTCCTTCCATGTTTAACATGTTTAAAAGATGATTTGCAACATCTTGGCATCAATTTTCAGAGCCGGGCACATGCATAGCATAGCCATTTGTGCTATGCTTCCTTGAGCTTGCCTGGCTGTCTGTGATAATCAGACAGATAGCTCTCCCCCATGGAGGATGCTGACTGAATATCACCCCATGTCTGCGCAGTGCTGACTGGATCTGCACTGCACCACACAGATGAGGGCTGCATATAGTTCAAATACTGTATGCATACCTGCCTGCTGATCTGGTGCTGTCTTACTGCTCTGCCTATGCAACAAGTTCATATGTAATCCCTCCCATCTATGTATATTATCTGTATTGCTACTGTAAGTTCAAATACTGTATGCATACCTGCCTGCTGATCTGGTGCTGTTTTGTACTGCTCTGCCTATGCAACAAGTTCATTTGTAATCCCTCCCATCTATGTACATTATCTGTATTGCTACTGTAAGTTCAAATACTGTATGTATACCTGCCTGCTGATCTGGTGCTGTTTTGTACTGCTCTGCCTATGCAACAAGTTCATATGTAATCCCTCCCATCTATGTACATTATCTGTATTGCTACTGTAAGTTCAAATACTGTATGTATACCTGCCTCCTTTGTAAACCCCCCCCCCACAGGTCACACTGTGAGATGAGCATATTTTTGCTCAGTGTGCCTTTCCTGGTGAAACATTTTCAATAAATGAATAAAAAATAAATAAAAAGATTTCCTGTGCATAGTCAATAACATAGGCAAAGAAACCTTCCATTGAAACATCTTTTTAAGAGTTGATAGACCATAAGTTGGTAAAGAATCTGAGGATAAAAGTTTAGGGGGAAACAATGTCCATTTAAGAAAGTATTTAGACCAAAGAAATTGCATCCATAACTGCAAAGAAAGGGTAGCAGATGTCCATAAGTAATTAAATGTACCAAAAAAGAACAGAAAATGATAAAAAACAATGGGGTTAATCATAGCTAATCCACCTTTATGGATGGGTAAATAGATAACATCCCTTTTCACAGGATTTAATCTATTGCCCCAAAGCATCTGAAAAAAGGCTGAAAATTCTAGTTTCAAGATACAATGGAGGCGGAAAAACATAACATAAATATAAAAAAACAGGTAATAGAAACTGCTTAATAATCTGAACTCTTTTCTGTTTCCCAAATTTCCACCCTCTCCATCTATGAACCTTATTTTCTCCAATATGCAACTGCTTTTCCCAATTATAAGTAGCCATATCACCTGGTCCAAACCAAATACCCAAAATCTTTTGAGGAGCAGAAACTACCGGAATCCCTAAGATATATAAAGAGGCAGGAGAAAGAGGATGTAAAGAGAAAATAAAATGTTTATCTATGTTAAGAACAGTTCCAGAGAAAGAGCCAAATTGGGTAAAAATCTGCAGAGCCGTCCTTAAAGAGAAAACTTCCCGGACTAATAGGGTGACATCATCCACATAAGTGGAAATCTTTTCATGTGGTAAAAGGGGGGAGGGAGCTAAACCTATAATACTGGTGTCCCAAAGAATCTGTCAGATTACAGGATCCAAAACAAAATAGTATAAAATAGGACTCAAGGGGCAACCTTGTCTAACCCCAATGGTCAGAGGAACATCCGTGCCAAAAAGACCATTAACCATAGGGATAATAGTTGCATCAGCATAAAGGAGGTGCATCCAATACACAAAGGGTTTAGCAAACCATACTTTAATAAAAGGGGAAAGATAATCATGATGAACCTTGTCAAAGGCATTAGCTTGATCCAAGTTTACCACAAATCCAGAAAGAGGATGTTCTTAGTATCTTCAAATAAATCTCACAGGAGATATAAATTATGCTGTATACATCTGTCAGGAACAGCACAAGTCTGAGCTGTATGAATAAGAAGATCAGCCACCCCAATAATCTATTATGAAAAATTTTCGCCAGAATTTTGTAATCACTATTTAGAAGACTGAGGTCTCCAATTAGCCAAAGGGCTTTATTCCCTGATTTATACAAAAAAAAAACAATAATAGGAAGGTATTAAAACCAAAACGGGAAGAAGAGGAAGTTAACATAAAATTAAAGACCAGGGTAAGAAAATGGACCATATGGGACAAAAAGTGTTTATAAAAATCATTGGGAATCCCATCCAGTCCTGGGGAAGTGCCTGTATTTAATTGAGATATAGCATTCTCAACCTCTTTTGAGACTATGGGTTGCACTAGAGAGTGTATCATAGTTGCAGGTACCTGGGGCAGTGGTGCAGTAAATCCAGACAATAAAGAGGAAGAGGTGACCGATACAGAATGAAACGTGGAACTGACAATCTGTTGTACCACCTCTAATATTTCTAAATCTGTGGTAACCATGTTACCATGTGTCGTGACCAGATGAGTCATAAGAGTGCTATCAAGCCATTGCTTGCAGGCTGCATAGGGATCTGATGCAGGTGTCTTTTTAGTACTGAATCTAAATTCCATCTTTAGAGATTTAGCCCTATCATACTGATAGCACTTCATTTGCTTCTTGATTTCAAAATCTGTGAAGCAAATTCCTGCTATTACGTGGAGGATAAGACATTAATTTGTATAATTGATTTCTTAAGAGAACATAACATAAATAATCAGAATTAGCCCTGTGTCTACTAAAAGAAAGCATAATGTGTTTAAGCTCTACTTTAGTATCCAGCCACCAATTTAACAGGGAGTTATAGAGCACATAATAGATTCTTGCATGCAAAAAAATTTTAATACAAGAAAACAGGGAAGAAGAGTCTAAAAGAGACATATTGAATCACCAAGTATGTGAAGAGAACATTTTGGGAGGAACAGTGGATAAACTTAAAGAACAAAATAAAATATTGTGATTGGAAAATTCTGAAGGTTGAGAAATACAAAATGAGGAATCAAGTATTTAGAAACAAAAACATATCAATCACAGGTGGCATATATGTGTCTATGATATATAGCTCCCATGCCCGTAGCATGCAGGCTTCAGAAAGCATCCTGTAATTAACACCAGAAATAATCTGTACCAAGGCATTAGAATCGCAACATATCTTCTTCTGTGTGTTACTTCTAAATTTGGTGTCTAAGGAACAATTAAAGTCTCCTCCCAAAATGACATCTTTCCTAGTATATAAAAAGGGCTTAATGTCTTCAAACAGCTCAATTCTAGCCGATTTTAGTTGGGGGGCATAAAGAGTAAGAAATCGAAAGGAAAAATCCCCAAGGGAGCAGTCAAGCACTAAGGCCCTCCCCGGTTTAACATCAGTTAGCCTAGTGACATGAAAATGGGTAGATTCAAAAAGAATACCAATCCCATCTGCAGCCTCTAAACCAAAGGTCCAGAAGGAAGGGCCTCAATGCCATCAATTTTTAACCTGTTCCACCTCAACAAGAGAGGAGAGGCATGTTTCTTGAACAAAAAAAAATCGACATCAAGAGAGCTGAAAAAGGAAAACAGAGAAATCTGTTTTCTACAGGTTTTCAAGCTACAGACATTAAAATATGCCAATTTCAGAGTAGCCATCTGTTACATAGTCAAATTCAAGGCCCTCCCTTTAAACAGCAACTAGCTTTTCTTTTTTTTTCCTTTTTTTTCTTTTCTTTGGACAGTTCAGTGGATTTGCTCTCTGCATCCTCAGTGGCCAGCTCAGACCTGTGTGAAGTATCTGACTCCAAGTCAGAATCCCCTGGTTCTTTCTGAAGCAAAGAAAAAAAATTATCCATAGGGACAGAACACAGAGAGGGAGTTTTAAGAGAGGACCTAGTGAATCTATGTCCTTTAACAGTTTCAAAAGGAGGGGGCATAGTATTTTCAATCGGGAAAACAGATAAACTACCATCAATATCAGTGCCTAGATTAGAAGCAGGAGCAAGGTCCTGTACAATTGTCAGGGTAGGTTGAGCTAAAGGCACAGAAATATAAAGAGGGGCCACCATAGGAGGGTCATTAACAGGAGCAGTCTCACATCGGGAGTCAGATGAACCAGAAGGAGGGAAACCCTGACATTTTTCCTGGGCCTTATGAACCAGGTCATCATGATCCCAACCTTCCTGTCTATTTTGTTTAGCCCAAGGGCACTGGTGAAAGGCATGGCCCTTTGCATCACAGAGGTTGCACTGAAAAATGTTCTCACATAAATCTACCGAATGGCCATAGCCACCACATAGAGAACATTTTAGCATGTCACAGGAGCTGCTAATATGTGTACGTGAGCCACATTTATAGCAAGCCCTGGGTTGGCCACTGTAAAACAAACATCCCTGTCTTTACCTAAAAAAATATTAGGTAAGGAATGATGTCAGAATTCACCTGAAACAATTTTACCTTAAATTTCCAACCTCCAGTCCAGATACCCTTTAAATCAACCAGAGCCTCTGGAGGTCCAAGAATGTCACATCTCTTTTGTAGCCAGTGATAAATGTCACTGACATTCACCCCTTCATTACGGAACATAATCATCACATACCTGATTTGTGGCCTAGTTAAGGGGATAGCAAAAAAGGGGGTCCATAAGGGAGTGTTCTTAAGGGCAGAGTATTTTTCCCAAAATTTTTCCAAACTGCCATTAAGTCGAAAACTAATATCAAAAGAGTCTTCCCCAGACACATGGATTAAAGCATACAAATCTGAGGGAAAAAATGCATAGAGCCTCTAAGCAAATGTTTAACAATATAATATCTATCTGGATGAGCAGATAGCCCACCCTTGTGTCATAAACGTACTGCGTTTCTCCTGGGAGCCTGCTCCAATTTGTTCTTAAAAAGATCTGCCATGGAAATACATTTAGAACTGCCTAAATCAGTAGAATTTTGAGGAAGACCTCCCTCCTCCAGGGGACATACTAGGGCCAGGACTGGCCTCAGACCCTCCTGCAGAAGGTGCACACCTTTTTAGCTGATTTACAAGAAGAATCATGTCCAGGAGAAATACCTGAGCTCAGAGTGCTGGCATGCTTTGAAGAAGAAGTAGTAGGCCCGCTGTCCACCCAGTCCAGATCCAGTATCCAAGTCCCCAAAGTCAATCGAATCCATCCTGATTTGGCAAGCGTTTCATCAGCCGACCAGTCCATCAAAAAGTCTGTAGAATCTGAAGATAGACCAAACTGTTTACGCACCACTTGTGAAGTCGTAACAGCATTATTCAGTGTTGGTTGCACTACCGACTGCTCAACTTGGCCAGACTCCATACCCGGAAGTTCCGTCGGTGAAACTGGGTCCGGAGAGACAACTCGACCCAAGTCAGAAGAAGTCCTGGTCTGTAAAGGAGTTGGCATTGGAATAACAGGGTTGTCCACAGAAATGGTTTCATCTGATACAGACTCCCGAACTAGCCCACTGCTAGTATCTTGTACATTTGCACCAGAAACCTCAGAACCAGACGTCCCACTCCCAGGGACAATTTCCAAATCGATCACTGAAAAACCCATTCCAGAAACAGCAGGAGCCTCCAGAATCATGTTCTGCACCACACAAGGTCATCCTCCGTCTGCCATTCTGCAAACGCAAAGGAGCCCTCTACTGGCCACAAAGCAGCCGAAGAGTAGGAGAATGTCCCCGGTGTCCTGGCCAAATTTTTCCCATTCACTAAAAAAAAATACCACCAACAGCTTAATCTGGTTCAATTTCAGTTGTTTACCATCTGTATTCCCCTTCCCCCAGTCGGCCCAGAAAAAGGGACTTCTAGGCCCAGTGGGCTTACCGGGTCAATAAAATTCAATAAATAAATAAATAAAGAAATAAGTAACTTGTAAATATTAATACTATGTCATCTGCATATGCCAGGTACAGGCAACTGTAATCTGCAATTGTCAGAGGGTGAAAATCAGGGTTATATAATTTTCACAGTAAGGTGTTCAAGTAGAGGTTAAATATTAATGAGGATAAAGTGCAACCTTTCCCATTTTTATCATATCTGACCTCAGCAGCATTATCCAAGTGTAGGGTTTTAATCATATTTAGTAAAGAATTATCTACCCCTTTATTTTCTAGAGTTTTCCATAGAAGTGATATATTTATCTGATCAGAGGCAGATTTTAGATCTACAAATACACAATATAGCTTATGCTTTTAATAACTTTATATTTATAAGCTAAGTCAGACAAAATAAAACATTGATCTGTCATAGAATAGTCTAATCGAAATCCTGCCTGTGCTTCATCTAAAATTTAGTTCTTTTCAGTCCATCCTAATAATCTATTCATTGCAAAACAAAAAACTTGATTAATGCACTAGTTAGGGTTGAAGCAACAAACATAAGGAAATGAGGCATTAGGGTTTCCAACCTTAACACCCCATCCCCACCCTGGAGGCATCAAACCAACCGTGGAGTGTGCCTTGGGGTTCTCAAGCTTAATGCTCATCCAATTCTCACACACTGTACACATCTCAGCTTATTTACTGATGAAATGGGGTGAGTGTTAGGCTTGAGAACCCCAAGGCATGCCCCACACCTGGTTTTATGTCTTCAGGGTGGGGATGGAGTGTTAGGGTTGGAAACCCTAATGTCTAATGCCATTACTTTTGTCACTTCACCCTAACTAGTGCATTAACAAAGTTTTTTGCAATGAATTTCCTTACTTTTTGAGGTAGTATAATCATATTCTTATTTGTCTGTGCAGCCCTGTACTCCCATTAGTCCATAATTTTTGAGATAGTGTCATTGTATGCTTATTTGCCTGTGAGATTGCGAAACCTTCTGGGTCTCATGCTCCAATCTTTCCATAGATGCATATATGTATGTTGCTGTGGAAGCACAGGGCTCTCAGAGCCCTGCAGTTACAATTTTTTGAAAACTGCAGCCAAATTGTCACCATAGCCTTCTTATTACCCCATCTGATGAACCCTGTGCTGAAAATTTCCAAATCCCCGGCAAAATGTGATTCTGCACCACTGTAACATCATTCCACACCACAGGTGTGAAAACACAGTTTGACCAGAATTTGAAAACTAGTAGCCACCACATTCATGATGTTGTATAAAAATCTGGTTACCTTGAAAACTTGGGGTCAAAATATTTAAAATTATCAGAGTTATGAGTAAAAGTAGTAAAATTTCAAAGGATGCATATACAGTAAGCTTGGTATTTTTACATATTTTGATCACAAATTTTAAACATACCGATCTTATGACCCCGCCTCATAAATAAGGGCAGCGAACATTTTCAAATCCTACTCAAAAGGTGCTTTCACCAAGTGACTGCAAAACTGCTTTTCTGGCTGGATCTGCGTAATTCCACTGCCTGTGTTGATGAGATGGGGTCCCAAAAGGCCATTTGAAAATGTTAGCCACAATATGCAGAAATGGTTAAGTTATGCTCAAAGGTGAAAACTCAAGTTGGTGGTTCCAGCAGCAAGATGTGTGTTCCATCAGAGAGTGAATCATCTCCTGGCACCTGTTCAGGCGAGTGAGAGTGTGGAGAGGTGTGGGTAGTGGTTGCTGTGTTGGAGGTGGTGGGTCATACCATTTTCCTTTTACAGGTAAAAAATATTGAGGGACTGTTTTCTTCAGGTCAGGATGGTGATCAGAGGGTGGAGGTACTAGTAGACACCAGAAAAGCCATATAAGGAATGGGGACTACAATCAGAGGTTGGGGGTACCACTACAGACCAGGGATAAACAGTCATAATGGGGACCGGATCGGAGGGTGGAGGATGCCACTAGACACCAGGGTAATATAAATAACTTAAGAAGTTGGCGACAGATGGTGGGGTGCCACTAAACACAGACACAGAAGGCTGCACTCACCTAGTCATTATCAAGAATCAACAGAGACCAACTATAATAAAGCCATCCAGGAGAAATTTTATTCACAGAGCAGAGCTGACAAAAACCTCGGCACTTTGGGTATGAAAATGAGATGCTTCATCAGGAGGAGGGGCCAGCCTTCTGATGTTCTAAATTTATATTGATATCAATTCAGCTTTAAATCAGCAAGCTGGCCTTACAAGACAAAGACAACAAGCTAATGAATCAATTTATATACAACACCCAAAGTGCTCCCAATTAAATTAATGAAGTAAATAAAAGAACAGTGAAGCACAAATAAAGCTTAAAGTTATAACTTACATACTGCTCATAAGCCTTTGTGAATTTTGAACATTCCAATGAACTACTATGACATTTTCTATCTATGTCTGATTGCATATGAATAAACAAACAGGAGATGATAGTGCTATAACTGGGATATAAATCTTGATTCCCCAAAAATTTTGATAGATACAATAGCTGCCATGATATGAGAGCAGCCACAGTTGCAATCTATTAAAAACTATTCTAGTTCATAACATATTGATCATGCTGCTCAAGTCCCTGAGTAAAAGGAGAATAGGTAATAACAAACAAAAAAGTATTTATTAAAATAATATGCTTTCAGTCATGTCCCTAACTGAAATAAACAAAATATCAGAATGTCAGTATATGAATAAATTTGAAAAAAAAGAGGGCAAGGACAAGATTCAAACCCATGTCCAGCAGATAAATGTAAAATATAAGAATACCATGTATTCACTGCACTACCAAAACAGCTAGGTAAAACAAAACTGTCCAGAGATGTTATTTGTCCTATACTCAATGAGAAAACAATATAATGATGATGTAAAAGGCTAATTATGCTGTTCAAGATTCCTTCAATAGAGCTACTGCAAAAAACTTTTCTAAAAGCTGCTGATAAGTAAAATGCTTAATGAACTGGTCTGTAAAGTACAGAACAAATTTTTAATAATGAATATCCAGGAAAAGTATAAAAGTTTAAAAAATTATAGAAATATGGAAGTTTGTTTTTTCTTTACAAAAAGGGCATTCATTAGATAACCTTTACCTTTATTAAGCAGTTTTATTTCAGCATCAGTCAATATCTTCTTTGACAGGATAATTATATTCTGTACTGATTCACTTGATGTCCCTGTTGATTGAAACTCTGCCTCTGATGAGGAGGAGGTTGGTGCTGCTGTTGCTGTTGCATATATGCTCATTAACCTTCCTGGTTTCCTTGATCTTCCCCTCTTCTTGCCTCTACTTGTTTTCCTCTTAAATTTTTTGGTGGATGCTCTGGCTGGGAACCCTGATATCTTTATGCCCCATAATAGCTTCTCAGATTCATTCACATCATTAAAAGCTTTATTGCTTGTAAAACTTTCAATGATGTAAATTTGTGATCACAGTGAATTTGTGACTACATTATGGTGAACACAGCACACAGAGCAAGCAGTAGGTATATCAAGTAACAGCAAAAGTTTCACTGTCGACCACACATCAATAAATTAATATTGCCACATGGTGCGATACTAGCTCAAGCCCCAGGGGGCTTTACTACATTTGAGTGAGAGGGGAACTTCAGTAGAGCTAGCCCAGGGCCAGATAGTGTGTGTTCCTCCCTCTCCTTCCTCCAGCTCAGCTGCTTGCCAGTCAGTGCCTTGTGAGTGAGTGAGTGAGTGAGGAGTGAGTGAGTGAGTGAGTGAGAGTGAGTGTGTTGCCCTCTTGACTGAGCAGAACATCAAGTAGCAGCCCTTTGTGACTGTGCAATTTATTTATGAATGAATGAGTGTGTTGCCTCTGAACTGAGCAGAACATGAAGCAGCAGCCCTTTTGTGACTGTGTGATTTATTCCACAAGGTGCAGCCATGGTACAAGTCCAGGGGTTGGATTGCCAATAATTGTTCTGTTCAAAACTTGCAATTCCAGAAGAGCCTGCATAAACCAAAAAGTATCAAGAGTGTCTAACATACAGTACACTTTTCAATTTAGTTTTTTTTTTTTGAAACAGTGTGCATGTTTCAGTGCTGGCATAAAATGGAGATCTACACAGCTCACACCAAGACAAAGGGTGTGAGGTACCCAAAGTGACACTTGTCACCAAGTTCAGTCAGGTAGCAGGGAGAGAATAGGTGTCATTTTTAGAAAGCACCAGTGTGACTAAAACTATAGATGCAGATAAAATAACTAAAAGGATAATGTAGGCAGCACCCAGATGATGCTCATTTCTTGCAGCAGCTGCTAGTGACCAGACAGTCACTCAAAATCTTAGAACTATGTAAGGCAGAAGACACATTACATTACATGCACCAGAAATATTATGTGCAAGGTGATGGGGTGTGGTTACTGACTATGCAGTTGTGTAGACAGAAAGCAGATTCATTACTGCCCTCAAGGGTCCAGACACAGTGTGCCCCTTACAGAGTCTGCCCCCAGAAGATTGCAAAGAGCTTTGCATCCTTTTACCAGGATTTGTACACTAACCCACACCCACACCGCACTACTAGGGAATTCAAGGATTTCTTTGTTAACCCCTCCCATCCCCACACTTGAGAACCAGGATAGAGATTTCCTAAATAGCTTCATAACAGAACAAGAGGTTGCCCTAGTTGCAGAAGTGTCACCATGCTCCATCAAGTCAATGTGTCAATAAGGATTAGGGCAGACTTTAGTGGAAATAGCTCTTCTAACAAACACCCACTTAGAGACAATTTGAGACTCTTGCCTTGGATATCTTGGTGGTGAGTGAGAGTCCACTCCTGGTTAAGCACAAGACATGCGGACAAGTAATTCAGCCTTTGCTAGACCAGCAGTGATCATGACTTGATCCTCCACAGTTACTAACACTAAATGTTTTAGGTGCTGAAATAAGTGATGTACATCCAGAGGCACAGGGATAAGATAGTTTGAATTGTTGATCTGGCATCATAACCCATCAGACCATCTGGTTATGTTTCTGCTTGGAGTGGAAGAGTCATATGCAAGGTGGATTCCACATGAAATACCATGCCCATTAGGTAATAAAATTCAAAGGTACTTAAATGCACTTCTACTGCTCAGGAGGCACATTCCAGTCTCCTTTCATTTTAGCACCTCCTAAGCACTGCAGCTAGAGAAAAGGGACTTGTGCTTTATGAAAAAGGGTCTTCTGATACAAAAAAAAAATATTTTTTTGTTACTTGCATCATGAAAAAAGATTTATAATATTAAAAAAATAACATTTCAATGACATGTCTCCGACAGTGAAGAGCGGATTATGCCTAATGGGGGTCCAATCAGCCAAATAGACGTGTTGGTCTGTCTCCAGGATGTCATTTTTGTGCTTTTAGACTTTTTTTAAATGCAAACAAGATGGTGTCAAGTGAAAAAGGAATATTCTAATACAAAACAGGATTCATTTTTTTATTTCATATAGCTAACTTGAAGTCCTTACTGAGCATGCTCAGTAGCTAGTTTATCAACATTTGAAATTTAAATGACTTTGGAACAGATTATTATTTTTCACCAAACTAGCAAAATGCACATCTGTGGGCAAGTCTCTTTGTGCCCTGAAAATTTCAGAGCACAGTTCCAAACCATCTGGGCTGTAGGCAAGTTCAAAGAAAAACCCAGCAAAGTCAATGAGTGAAAAAGTCACTTTTTCACCTCTCTGGGACTCAGAAACCACACATCCAACTGAAACGTAACTCAGCACTTCCAGAGAGCTGCCCTAGGCAATGGTGCATGCAATATTTTAATACAAATCTGTTGAACGTTTGTGAAGGTATTAAAGTACAAAATTTCGGATTTAACATTGAACTGCCTATTTAAGTTGAGATGGGTACAGTATAGGACAATGGGGTGAGCGTTAGGGCTGACAACCCCAAGGCACACCCCTCACGCCTGTTGGTTTGTGCTGGGTGGGGGTGGGGTGCTAGGGTTGTAAACCATAATGCCACATTTCCCTACTTTTGTTATTTTAACCCTAACTGATGCATTAACTGAATTTTTTGCAACTAATTTCCTTACTATTTGAGTTAGTATAATCATATCCCTATTTTCCTGTGGGAGCTCAGGACCCCCTAGGCCCTTCACTCCCATCCCTCCATAGATGCATATATGTATGTAGTTGTGGAAGCACAGAACCCTCCTCCAGGTCCTCATTCCATTTAGTAGGACAACAGGACTAAATTCTCAGCATAGCCATCTTATTAACCCACCTCATGTACCTAGTACAGAAAATGTTTGAATCCCTGCCAAAATGTAATTCTGCACAAGTGCAACGCTATTCCACGCCACAGGTGCGAAAACACATTTTGGCCAGGATTTGAAAAATGACAACTCTGATACAATTCATACATGAGGTGAAACAATTAGAAGGCTATGTTGAAAATCTGGGGTGAAAATATTTAAAATTTTCAAAGTTACAAGCATGCGTTCATAGAGAAATTGCAACGAATAGTCATAACTTTGCCATTTTTAGATATTTTGACCCCAGATTTTCAACATGGCCTCCTTATGACCGTACCTCATGAACAAGGGCAGAAAACATTTCCAAATCCTACCTGAAAGGTGAATTCACCAAGTGACTGTGAAATCACCTTTTGAGAGGGAGTTGTGTAGTGACACTCCTATTCTTAATGTGGTAGGGTCCCCAAAAGGCCATGTTGAAAATCTGGAGTCAAAATGTTAAAAAATGACAAAGTTATGCATAAAAGTTGAAACCCCCATTGTAGTACATTGAACCATATTTACTGTAGTATCTTATTACAGTTGCCAGTTCCAGCAGCAGGGCACACTTTGATTGAGAGTGGGTCTTGAACCTGTGACCTGTTCAGGTAAGTGAGGTTGTGGGGGTGTACTGGGGGTGTCAGGTGGTGGGTGCTGAATGGGGTGGGGTGGGGCTGATCAGCATGTGACTCTTTTTACAAGTTAAAAAACATTGAGGGACTTTTTTTTTTCATTTTAGGTTCCTATTGAGATAGGAGGGTGGGGAAAATGTGTTTTATTTACTGTTATGAATCCTTTCTGTCACTATGTGATACTAAAAAAACCTTTTCATATCACAAGAGATGAAAAAGAATCCTTTTTTGCCACTCAAGAATACTTTCCCGGGATTTCCCTGGTGTCTAGTATCACCCCCCACACACACTCCAATCCCCATCTCCTTTCATGTTTTGTTTTCCTGGTGTCTAATGGCACTGCTCAACCCTTCTGATCACTGTCCCCATTTACAAAATGATTTCATGGTATCTAGTGACACCCCCACCCTTCTGAATGCTGTCCCCCTTAAAAAACTTATTCCCTGGTGTCTAGTGGCACCTCCACCCTCTCATTGCCAGGATTTGTTTTATATAATCTGACACCAGGATGCACACTCCTGGTGTCAGATGCTCCCTTCCTTCTGCAGTCCCTTAAGGTATCATTTCCTGGCCTAAGTGGCCCAATCCCCATGCCAGCAATGGAAGCCTGCCCTCCGATGGTATGGGACACTGGGGAGCATGGTCATTGACATTTTTCTACACATGCACATAACTTTGGTAATTTTTAATATTTTCAATCCAAATTTTCAACATAGCCATTTTTTCACACCACCTCATGAACAGTACATTTGTCATTTTTCACATCCTGCCCAAAATGTGTTTTCGCACCTGTGGCATGGAATGACATTTTGACATGGATTTGAAAATATTCACCTATGGGATTTATTAGGTGGGGTCATAAGAAGACTATATTCAGAATTTGGGGTAACAATTTGAAAAAATGAATAAGTTATGATCACTTGTTGCAATTTTGGTATGCCTGCTCGTAACCTCAGACATTTTAAATATTTTGACCCCAAATTTTCAACATAGCTTTCTTATTACCCAACTCATGCATGTCACAGCTGCCATTTTCCAATCTTGTCCAAAATGTGTTTTCACACCTGTGGTACAGAATGGCATTGCAGTTGCACAGAATTATGTTTCGGCTGGGATTTAACAATTTTCTATACTAAGTACATGTGCTGGGTAATAAGATGGCTATGCTGATTATTTGGTCATGCATCTATGATGGGATAGGTGGACAGGGACTGAAGGACCCTGCACTCCTACAGTGAAATAAGCAAAATCATGGGACCATGGGAGCACAAGGCCAAGGAACCTGCGCTCCCACTGTGACATAACAACAGTTATGGAGGAAGGATACCAGTAAACTATCTAAAAAGTAAGAACATTCATTGCAAAAAGTTGTTAATGAACCAGTTAGATTGTTAGTAAAGCAGAAAGTAGGAAATATAGGTTAGGGTTTCCAAACTCATACCCCACCCTTATTTGAGACATTGACAGGTACTGGGGTGCAGGGGCCCTCAGGCCTAATGCTCACCCCGTTATCCTATACTGTACCCATCTCAGCTTATTTTCTTATGTAATGAGATGAGCATCAGACCTGATGACCCCAAGACACCCCCAGATGCCTGTCAATGTCTGCAGGTTGGGGCATTAGGGTTGGAAACCCTAGTGCCATATTTCCCTACATTTGTTGCTTTACTAATAAACCTAACTGATGCATTCATGAAGTATTTTGCAATGAATGTCTGAATTGTCGTTCATATCATCTATCTATCTATCTATCTATAGCAGTCTATCTATCTATCTATCTATCTCAATAGATAGATAGATAGATAGATAGATAGATAGATAGATAGATAGATAGATAGATAGATAGATAGATAGATAGATAGATCGATAGATAGAAAGAAAGTTAGATAGGTATAGATATATATTCATTGCAAAAGACTCCATATATATAAAATAAATATATATATATATATATATATATATATATATATATATATATTATGGTAGCACGGTAGTGCTACCATAGTTTGGGTTGAGGAGCCATTTCTATGTTAAACCCCAAATTTTTCACCTTAATTACTTTGCAACCATTTGATGGATTTGGCTGCAATTTGGAATACATGATCAAGAATCATAGATCTTGGGATCTGCTAAGTTTCATACCAGTTGGATAGACAGCTGCAGAGTCATTAAGCATGGTCTGTGTGCTCGTTTACTCTTTTTCAGGAATTCTATAGTTGCACATATAGGTCGCACGGTTTGCGCGACCGGCCCGAAATCTTCAGAGAACATGTGGCCGGGGTCCCCAATGTGCCTTTTGAAGATTTGGTGAAAAAATATTAAACAGTTCAAAAGTTATTCCAAAAACAATTTCCCATTATAAGTCGATGGGAAAAGTTAACAAAAAGTTCAACACTTTCGCAAATGCATTTTTACTTTCGCAAATGGCCCTGTTACTTTCGCAAATCCACCATTTTGTTTTCAGTTAGTGATCAGAAAAATGCTTGGCATTTAAATTTGGGACGCTCTAGCAACCTAATTCTTTTTGTATTCACCTAGTCGGACCCTGAGGATGCTAGCCATGTCTTTATTTTGGGGTAAAACACCCCAGAAATATGTTTTTCAAATTTCTGGAAAAAGTACTTTCTCAAAGTATTTTCGCGCTCACGAAAGTGTAGCAAATTTTTGTGAAAGCTTTCGCAAATTGTGACAGTAGTTTTCTAGTCTGTGGGAAAATAACAGTAATTCTTTGGCACTGCGCTGCAAAAGAACGATTGGGAGTTTGGGGCTGAAATTTGGAGGGAACGCAGCCGACATCTCACAGATGTGCCTTTCAGTGTTGTGTTGAAAAAATATTACATGGCGGCAAAGTTATGGCACTCCAAAGTTGACAGTTTTTCCCATAGGATAACATTACGGCGCCCAATGCATTACAGGAATCCTTTGGAACCCTGCTGCAAAATAACGGTTTGGTCTTTTTTCCTGAAATTTGGAGGGAAGACAGTCAACAGTCCACAGATGTGCCTTTCAGTGGTTTGGTGAAAAAATATTACAGGGAGGCAAGGTTATGGTGCTCCGAACTTCTCTTTTTTCCCCATAGGATAACATTACAGCGTTCACCACGCCTTTCAGGGCCCATATCTCGGAAACGGTGTGAGATACGGACTTTTCGTCGGAAAAATAAAACTAGCCAGGACAGTCATAAATCATATGACTTTTAAATTTTTTTAAAAATTTTTTCTACGTCGTACGGTTCCTGAGATATAACCTATTTAGTATTCCAAGTCCTCATTTTCTGCTCCAATACCCATTATTATGCATACATTCTTTGTACTCACTGTCTTTCTCTATGCAGGTTTTGGGGAAAACCAGCCTGTGCGCTTACATTAATGTTACCATTGCCCTTTCTGCTTGCGGTTCTGTACCCCATTCACTTACCGTTGAAGTCTACGCCACCATGTGCATTATCCTTTGCGTTTTCATTTGCACTATGCTTTCTGTTATTTTTGCCATTTGTGTCTACAGTACTGTTTCTCTTCTGTTTCACTTTGCGTCACCATGCCCATTGACATTTCCATTTGCAGGCACCATGTTACTATGTGACAACACATCACGTGGCAGACACGTTCCATCGCCACCGTTAATGCGTTACTCTTTCTGTTCTCATTCATGCTTGTGTTACCATATTGTGCCACTGTTGGCACTTCTGTTTGTGTTGCTGTTCCTGTTACTATGCCACAAGACATCGTGGCAGGAGTGCGGGATCCGGAGAGTCCCGCGCTCCCGCTGCTGCATTACATTCACTATTTCTCGTTATCATTCTCAAAAAGAAGGGAAATTAGAGGCAAAAAACTCTGTTTAATGCATTAGTTAGGGTTGTTCCACAGTGACAAAAGTGAGGAAATTCAGTGTTAGGGTTGAAAACCCCCCTTTGACCACCAGCCCACCCCCCAACCGGCACTGGGGTGCCCATTGGGGTAGTCGGTCCTAACTCTCACCCCATTCTTCTATACTTCTGCTGCTTTACACATGTGATGGGGTGAGAGTTAGGGCTGATGACCCCAATGCACACCCCAATGCCGGTTGTGGGGGTAGGCTGGGGGGTCCAAGGGGGGTTTTCAACCCTAACACTGAATTTTCTCACTTTTGTCGCTGTGGAACAACCCTAACTAATGCATTAAATGGATTTTTTCTTCTAATAAATATATATATATATATATATAGATATATATATATATATAGGATACATGATGAGCACGAGTGTGATATGGAAAATATTTTCAGTCCTTTAGAGTGACCTCTGAATATTCACCACTCATGAGTATCCAGAGGTCACTGTGCAGGAGTAAAAATATTTCCCATATCACACGAGTGCACATCATGCATCTGAGTTATACAATGGGGCCCTTATTGTTGCAAAATCTACTATTTGTGCAGGTTTGCTTAGGTTTTGCATGGTTTATGAGGTGTGATAAATGTAATTTCTTACATTTATCACACTCAGGTGAAAATAACAGGATTGATCACACTCATTTATCACTCACCCCATTGTGTGTATATATATATATATATATATATATATATATATATATATATATATTTTTTTCAATGTTAGGGTTGAAACCCCCCTTGCACCCACCCCACCCTGGCCCACAGCTGGCATCAAGGTGTGCTTTGGGGTCATCAGCCCTAGCTCTCACCCTATCACATGTGTAAAGAAGCTGAGGTAGTGAACTATAGGAGAATGGGGTGAGAGTTAGGACCAACAACCCCAACGCACAGCCCGATGCCAAAACCCTTAACATTGAATTTCCTCACTTTTGTCACTGTGGAACAACCCTAACTGATGCATTAAATAGAGATTTTTGCCTCTAATTTCCCTTCTTTTTGAGAATCTGCAGTAGAAATAGTGAATGAAGTGTGGTGGTGGGAGGGCCCTGTGCTTCCACCACATGATGTTTTGTGACATAGTAATGGCAAGTGCAAGGAAAGCACAACTGCTAACGGTTGCGCACATGGTGACAGAAATGTAAATGATAAAGCAAATGTTAATAGAAACGTAAGTGCAAAGTGATGCCAAAGCGAACAGTGATGCAAAAGGAGATGCAACTACATAAGGAAATGCAAACCATGACATCATGGTACAGCAATTGAAATGCAAATGAAAACATTAACAGCATAAATAATGCCAAAGGAAATAGAAATGAAATGCTGACATGACACACGGAAATGCAAATCATAACTTGCTTGATCATGGTACCGTAATTGTAATACAAATGGTAAAGTTAACATGAACAATAACACCAAAGGAAACACAAATGGAAACACAAATGGAAGCGTGTACAGAAACGCAAACTGTAATGCGCACAGGTACAGTAATGCAATTGGAAACGCAAATGGTAACAGTAACAGCAACGAAGACACAAACCAAAAGAGAAACACAAATGCAAATGAAAGGGGTGCCAGAAACACAAACAGAAATGCAAACAGAAACAGTAGTGGAAATGCAAATGGTAACAGTAATGCAACCGCAAACGAGAACGCAATGGGTAACACACATGGAGGTGTACGCGGGAACAGTAACCAAATGGGTACAGAAATGCAAGTGGAAACACTAACTGTTACAGTAACAGAAGCACACACCCTGTTTTTGCCCAACAGCTGCATAGAGAAACACAGTGTGTACAAAGAATGTATGCACAATAATGGGCCTAGGAGCAGAAAACAAGCAGTTGGAATACTAAATTGCTTATATCTCAGAAAAAGTACGCTGTAGAAAAAAAAATTAAATTTCACATGATTCATGAGTTTCCAGGCTAGGTTTTTGCTGAATTCATAGCTCATGGGGCTATGCATTGTCACAACAAAAATTTCATATCTCGCACCGTTTTCGAGATACGAGTCCGAAAGGTGCGGTGTACACCACCATGATAGTCTATGGGAAAAAATTCCAACTTCAGAGTACTGTAACTTGCCATCTGCACAATATTTTGTCACCAAACCACCAAAAGGCACATCTGAGAGATGTCAGCTGCCTTCCCTCCAAATTTGAGCCCAAAAGACCAAACTGTTCTTTTGCAGCAGGGTGGCAAAGAACTGTTGTCATTTTGGCCATAGTCTGGAAATGTAGTGTTGTAATTTGCGAAAGCTTTCACAAAATTTGTGAAAGTGTTGCAAGTCGACTCTTGCAAACAGTACTTTCCCAAAAATCTGGAAAACATATTTCTGGGTGTTTAACCCCAAAATAAAGACATAGCTAGCACCCTGAGGGTCCGACTAGGTGAACACAAAAAGAACTGTGTTCCTAGAGGGTCTCAATTTTAAATACCAAGCATTTTTCTGATCACCAACTGAAAACAAATGGCGGATTTGCAACACTACTAGGGTCATTTACGACACTGAAAAGTGCATTTGTGAAAGTGTTGAACTTTTGTTAACTTTTCCCATTGACTTATAATGGGAACTTGTTTTTTGAATAACTTTGAACCATTCAATATTTTTTCACAAAATCTTCAAAAGACACATCACGGACCCTGGCCGACGTTCCCTGAAGTTTTTGACCAGTCAGGCAAACCGTGCAACCTGTATGCATGAGCAAAGAATTACAAAAAGCGTGCTTAGCACAGATGTTGCTTAATAACTCCACAGCTGTTTATATGACCAGTACGGACGTTGGCAGATCTCAGGATCTATAGTGCACCCCAAGCCTGCCAAATTTCAGGCAAATCCATTGAACAGTGGCAATGTTATTAAGGTGCAAAGTTTTACCCTTTAACCTTAAAAAAGTGCCACTCAATCTTAATCTATGGTAGCACTACCGTACATCATTATATATATATATATATATATATATATATATATATATATTTGCATGCATTTTGTATGTGCAGTCTTCAAGGCAGATCTCCTGACATGCCAAGTTTCTTCTGGTCAGCTTCATAGATTTTGAGAACTGGATAGTGAAGAAAACTGAAAATCTGCCACTTTTTGCATTGTTTCTCATTGTGTTCTGCACAGACAGTGTTGAATTGTGATCTGCAATTTTTATGGTGGAAAGCACATAGGTCACGGAACAGGCCAGTGTTTATTTCATGAAAAAATAGTAATCTATTCCAAACTTATAGCATTTTTAAGTTCCCTTTATTTTCAATGGCATTTTCATTTTTCAGGATAGCTGCACAGTACTAATAAGGATCTTTGTGAGTGGGTATTCCTTGTTCACCAGGGGTCAGTCCTTGTTCACCATAAAAAAATTCCTTGTTCATGAGCCACAATCTTGTTTTTCTTTTTTTCATTTTGCCCTGAAAAAAGTGTCATATCACTGCCCAGGGATGTTTATTTGCGACATCTATGTTTCTTGCTCATTGGAAGTTGATGAGCTCTTCTTTGTGGTTTGCCGCTTTTGTTTGCTCCTATATTTTTTATATTTTTTAACATTTTAAATCCTTGTTCACGAATCCTTGTTCATCATGGCAAACAAGGAAATTGGCTAGCGAGCAAGGATTTCCCTTTCTCACAACCAGATGGCCAAAATACAATCCTCGCTCACCATCTGGTCACGAAAAAGGAAATCTTTGCTCAATAGCCCATTTCCTTGTTACCCAGTGGTGAACAAGGACTTGCATACAATTCAACTGGTGAATAAGAATTACATTTTTGGTTATGTGGTCTAAGACTTCATTGGTCAGGAAATGATACTTTTTTGTCAGAAGTAATTTTTTTCGCCAGTATAGCATAGGATTGGTGAAAAAGGATATTTTGTCAAGAAAAGGATAATTTTATTGTTTTTTAAGGCAAGTGTTCAATGTATTACAATGGGGGGGCTGAAATATTTATGAATAACTCTTCTGTTTTTGGATATTTTGACCCCAAATTCTAGACAGTGTTTTGAGGAGCCCACCTAATGAAGAGTGATGACAATGGAATAGTGGGAGCTGTTTAGATACTGCTTGTGCCCCCCCACACTATAGCTAACCCAAAGTTTTCTGTACTGGGTACATGTACTGGGGTAATAAGATGGCTATGCTGATAATTTGGTCATGCATCCATAGAGGGATGGGCACACAGGGTCTAAAGGAACGGTGCTCCAGTAAATTAAGGAAAATCACTCAGCATGGGGAGTGCAGGGTCCTTTGGGCCCTGCACTCCCACTGTGACAAGGATAGTATGAGGACATATGGAGGGTGGGAGCATAGGGCCCAAAATGGCCCTGTGTGCTCATACAGGCAAATAAGGTACAAGTAAACTATCTGAAAAGTAAGGAAATTTATTGTAAAAAGCTTTGTTAATGCATCAGTTAGGGTTGTTACTAAACGACAAAAGTAGGGAAATATGGCATCAGAGTTTCTAACCATAATGCCACACTCCCATCCTGCAGACTCCAACAGCCATCGAGGGTGTGTCTTGTGTCATCATCTAATGCTCACCCCATTCAATAAATAAATAAGCTGAGAAGGGTACAGTATAGGAGAATGGGTGAGTGTTGGGGCTGATGGCCCAAGACACATCCCGATGGCTGTCGGTATCTGCAGGGTGGGAGGGGTGCCATATTTCCCTACTTTTGTTGCTTTAGTAACAACCCTAACTGATGCATTAACAAAGTTTCTTGCAATGAATATATATATATATATACATATACACACACACACGCATGATAGTGCCCTTATATTAGGGTTCAGTCTTCACTCTATGTTAAACCCAAAATTTTGACCTTTAATAACTTTTGCAACTGTTTGACCAATTCACCTGAACTTTTGCATGCTCTGTCAGGTACCATAGACCTCTAAATCTGGCAAGTTTTGTTCTGGTTGGATGTACAGGTGTAGAACTACAGAATGTCAAAATGTGAAAATACCACCACTTTTTGGCAATTTCTTTCTCACACCGTTTCTCCAAACCCATGTTAAAGTTTGGTCTGAAACTTTCAGGGTATATGGGGTCTGTGTCTCAGATGTGCCTTTTGAAGGTTTGGTGAAAAAAATATTAATTTGTTTAAAAGTTATCAAACTTTTAAGTTCCCATCATAGCCTATGGGGAAAATTATATGTGCCATGTGAAAGCAGTTTCTGCTTTTGTGAAAACACTTTTTGCTGTAGCAAATGGATCAGCAGTGTTGTGCTGCTGCCTTCTTGTTTTCAGTTAGTGACAGGGAAAAAAATGCAGTAATTCAAACCATACTGCTCCTTGGTAAACACCAACAGTTGTCTTTATCTAATCAGGGCCTGAAGAACACAATTCTGCTGTTAGTTTTTAAAAATAGTGGCCAGAATTTTTTTTTACATCAGCTGTTGGTTGTGTCACAAATTTGTGGCACTATTTTTGAGAAATTACCACAAATTGTGGCAGTTTTCACACCATTAATGGCACTGTTGAGTGAAACTCACAATTTAAGGCACTGTTTCACATAAACTGCTGCAATTTAAGGCACCACTGCAAGAAAAAAAAACATTGGTCCTTTTAAAAGCTGAAACCTTTTCTGGCCATTTTCAGCCAAATTAATGTTAGATTCAGGTTCCTTAGTCCCAGTTAAGGTAGACAGCTGTTGGCGTTTATCTAAGGAAAGGTTTTGTTATCCTTTTACTGCCTCCAAGGGGGCAGAAGTATGTTTTATATGGAAAAAAAATGTTTTGCCAACATTGGGATGCCCAATCCCCGTGTTGACAGTAGAAGCCCCCCCCCGACCAGTGTGGGACACTGGGGACCCTTCCACTGTCCTGAAATATTTGTTATATTGTTGCTGACAGTGGGGTGCAAAACCCCATGTCAACACTAGAACCCCCGTGTCCTATCCCCAGTACTTGTAAATAAATGTTTTACTGACATCTGGGTGCCCAATCCCAGTGCCGGCACTAGAATCCCCCACCAGTGTGGGACACTAAAGAGCCCACTCCCAGTGTCCCCAGTTATATCCTACACCCCCAGTAGTGTGGTACACTGGGGAGTCCACCCCCAGTGTCTCAAAATATTGCTTTATGTGTACCTGTGACAAAAGAAAACAGTCCTACAATTGTCTTTTGTTCTCTCCTGAAAAAAAGGTCCCTCATTGTCTCCTCTCCCCCTCTCCCATCCTGACCCTCCCACTGAGCACCCACAACCCCACACACACACCCTTTTCCATATACTTACCACCAGAGATCATCAGCTGTCATCTTCTGTGGACCAGGACACAACTGCACTCTTCAAAGCCAAACTGCGAGCTGAAAATTCAAGGTACTGTAAATGCTGTGTAATGGCTTTCAATAGCATTTTGAATTTTTGGTGATATCTTGAGCATTTTTTAGTATTTTTGCACCACATTTTCAACATGAGCTTTTTGGGACCCTACATCATGAACACTGTCACTGTTACTTCCTCATTTTTCACATCCTGGTTGAAACATGTGCTCACACCTGTGGTGCAGCATGATATTTTGCCACAGATTTAAAAAATGTCACCTATGGGGTTTATGAAATGGTGTGATAAGAAGACCATGTTGAAAACGTCAGGTAAAAATATGAAAAAATGGTAAAGTTACAACCATTCATTGCAATTTTGGTACACCCGCTCATAACTAAGGACATTTTCAAGACTTTGACCCTAGATTTTCAATATACCCTTCTTACTACCCCACCTCATATATATCACAGCTGTAACTTTTCCAGTCCTGGCCAATATGTATTGTCACACCTGTGATGCAGAATGGCATCACATTTGTGCAGAATTAGGTTATGGTGGGGATTTGAAAATTTTCTGTAACAGGTACACGTCCTGGGGTAATCAGATTGCAATGAAGATAATTTGCTCACGATCTACAGAGGAATGGGTGTGCTGGGTCCAAGGACCCTGAGCTGCCACAATAAAAATGGAAAATCATGGAGCATGGCAGCATGGCAGCACTCCAACAGGAAATGAAGGTTAATTACAATGTCTCTATTATTATGGGTAGATAGCCATAAACAATTACAAATATGGTGATACTTTCACAAACAGAAATGAAATTAATTGCAAAAACTCCATTCATGCAACAGTTAGGGTTCATATTACAGCTACTAGAGTATGGAAATGTGGTGTTAACCAACCTTCCACCCCACTCCATTCCCCACCCTCCACACCAACAGGCACTGAGGTGTATCTTAGGGTCATTGAGCCTAACACTCACCCGTCTCCTATTCTGTACCATCTCAGCTTCACTAAACATGGAATGACCCCAAGACACACCCTGATACCTTTGGGCCCTGCTCCTACTACGCGGTCTTGTGACATAGTAACAGGAACAGCAACGCAAACAGAAGAGCGATCAGTGGCACACATGGTAATGCAAACATAAATGGTAAAGGAAACATTAATAGAAACGCAAGCGCAAAGTGATGCCGAAGCAAACAGTGACACAAATGGACATTGAAGAGTGTACAAAAATGCAACTGGTAATGCGAACAGTGATGGCAGCAGTATTTAAATGGAAATGTTAAGTGTCACATCAAAAAGAATGTGAAAGGGAACAGAAACAGAAACAGAAACGTGAACGCAAGTGCACACGTAAACGCAAACCGTATGCGCACAGGCATGATACCACAATTGTAAATGCAAATGGTGAAGTTAACATGAAGAATAGTGCCAAAGGAAAGAGAAACAGAAATGGGAACAAAAGCGCGTATGGAAATGCAAACCAAAATGCGCACGGGCACAATACCGCAATTGTAAATGCAAATGGTAATGGTAACAGCAACAATAACAGCAAAGGAAACAGAAGCACAAAAGGAAACACATGTGCATATGGAAAGGCAAACCATAATGCGCACGGGCACAGTAACGCAATTGCAAAAGCAAATGGTAACAGTAACAGCAAGGAAGATACAAAATGAAAGAGAAATGGAAATGCAAATGAAAGGGCTGTCAGAAATGCAAACGGCAATGCTCACGGTGACGCAAACAAAAATGCAAACAGAAACAGTACTGGAAACACAAATGGTAACAGTAACAAAAACGCAAGCGTGAATGACAGCGCAAGATGCGCGCCCAGTGGCACATGCAGGAGCGATGGCATAAATGGGGACATAAGCATGCAAGTGAAAACAGTAACTGTAACAGTAACAGAAGCGCATACCCTGTTTTTGCCAAACAGGTGCATACAGAAACAGTGTGTGTACAAAGAAGGCAATGCATTGCAATGGGATCAAAGCTTAAAACGAGCATTGGAAGTACTTAATTGCAAAGCCATCTCAGCAACCGCAAGACGTGAGAAAAAAATCATGATTTTCCTGGCTAGGTTTTTGCTATTACACAGCCCACTGGGCTATGCAACTCACAACCAAAAATTTGTATCTCAACATTGTTTTCGAGATACAAGCCCCAAAAGGTGCAGCGTACGCCAGCATGTTAGTCTATAGGAACAAATCCCAAATTTAGAGTACTGTAACTTTGCAGCCCTGCAGCATTTTTTCACCAAACCACGAAAAGACACATCTGTGAGATGTTGGCTGTGTTCCCTCCAAATTTCAGCTCAAAAGACCAAACCATTCTTTTGCAGCAGGGTGGCAAAGAACTGCTGTCATTTTGGTCATAGTCTGAAAAAGTAATATCGTGATCCTATAAAGCTAAGAAAATTTGCGAAAGTGTCGTGAGCGTATAATCACTTTGTGACACTACTTTTTCCAGAAATTTGAAAAACATATTTCTAGGTTGTTACACCCCAAAATAAAGACATGGCTAGCATCCTCAGCGTCTGACTAGGTAAACACAAAAATAATTGTGTTGCTAGAGGGTCCCAAGTTTAAATGGCAAGCATTTTTCTGATCACTAACTGAAAACAAAATGGTGGATTTGCAACACTACTAGGGCCATTTGCAACACTAAAAAGTGCATTTGCGACACTTTAGAACTTTTTAACTTTTTCCATTGACTTATAATGGGAACTTGCTTTTTGAATAACTTTTGAACCGTTCATTATTTTTTCACGAAATCTCTTCAAAAGGCACACCGGGACTCCTTAAGTTTTGGACTGGTCACACAAACTGTGCAACCTGTAAGTTATAAGCAAAGAATTGGCAAAAAAGTAATTGTGCTTCTTGTTGTCGCTAATAACTCCACAGCCGTATATCTGACTGGTATTTTGGGGTTAAACACTCCAGAAATATGTTTTAAAATTTTGGAAACAGTAAATGCAGCAGTGTCGCGACACACGACACTTTCAAGAAATTTTTATGTAAAAAGGGCCTCGCCAAATTGTGAGACACTACTTTTCCAGACTATGGCCAAATGACAGGAGTTCTTCCTCACCCTGCTGGAAAAGAACGGTTTGGTCTTTTGGGCTCAATTTTTGAGGGCAGACAGCCAACATTTCACAGATGTGCTGTCTGGTGGTTTGGTGAAAAAATATTTCATGGCTGCCAGGTTACGGTGCTCCAAATTTGACTTTTTTCCCATAGACTAACATGGTGGCATACACTGCGACTTTTGGGGCTCGTATCTCGAAAACAGTGTGAAATAAGGAATTTTTATCATGACAATGGGTAGCCTATGGCTATGCATTCAGTGAAAATGTAGCCAGGAAAATCATGAATAATGTGAATTTTTTTTTTTTACGTCGTAAGGTTACTGAGATATAAGCGTTTAGTATTCCAACACCTCATTCTCCAAGGCCCATTATTATGCATACATTCTTGTACACACGTGTTTATCTATGCAGCTGTTGGGGAAAAACAGGGTATGGGCTTCTGTTAATTTAACAGTTACTGTTTCCACTTGCATTTATGTACCTGTTTGCTTACTGTTACTGTCTACTCCACTGTGTGCATTACTTTATGCTCTCATTTGCATTTGCATTCCAGTACTGTTTGTGTTTGTGTTTTGGTTTGTGTCACCGTGTGCATTGCCATTTGTGTTTGCAGCAGCCCTTTTATTTGCATTTGTGTTTCTCTTTGTTTTGCATCTTGATTGCTGTTACTGTTACCATTAGCATTTCCTATTATACTTGTGCCATGCACATTACAGTTTGCATTTCCATATGTGCTTGCATTTCTTTTGTGTTTCTGCTTCTTTGACATTATTGCTGCTGTTACCATTACCATTTGTGTTAACAATTGCGGTAACATAACCGTGTATTACAGTTTGCATTTACATCGCGTTTGCGTTCTTGTTTATGTTTCTGTTTCCTTTGGCAGTATTGTTCATGTTAACTTTACCATTTGCATTTACAATTGTGGTACCATGCCAGTGCGTGCTACGGTTCACGTTTAACAGCATGCTTCCATTTGCATTTTTGTTTCTGTTCCCTTTAGCATTCTTGTTGCTGTAACATTTATTTATTTATTTATTGAATTTTGATGACTGGGTAGGCCCACTGGGCCCGAAGAGGTCCCTTTTTCAGGGGCGACCCAGGTGCAACAACAACATACAGGTAACAGTTCAGTACAGTCTGGAGAATGGATAGTATTTAAAAATAAGAGTACATATCTTTACAGGCGCCAGGAAGTGGAAGACATATAGGCTGTATGGACATGAAGGTTACAAATAATGTGTGCATTAAACAATTAGGCATCACTAGTAGTAGATTAGATACCAGGTCCTCAGGAATAGTAAGCAGCGCCTGTAGACCTAGGGTTAGCTGCTGTGTCTGCAGGATTGGAAGGGGGATAAGTTAGGGACCTAAGTGCACCCCTTCTGCAAGAAGAGGACCATTATACTGCCTAGATGGCTGTTGGGAAGACAAGTGAGCTGCCCAAGAGGCTGAGCTAGGTCAGGTACTGTGACATTGACATATGCTCCTATTGAGCAGGTGTCCCTTCAGCAAAGTCCGGAAGCTAGAAACAGTCTCAGCCTCCCGGACCTCCAAGGGGAGGTTGTTCCAGGTGGAAGGGGCAGTGTACGCAAAGGACCTAGACCCGGCTTTAGTCCTCATCTTAGGAACCTCGAGGAGAGATTGGCCTTATGAGCGCAGGCGCCGTGGGTTGGGTTTCGCCCTGACGAGCCCAACCAGGCTGGGGGGAGGTGAGGGGCCCAGTATCTTGAATGTAAGGCAAAGGGAAGGGTAGGCTAGATGAGCATCAAGCGACGGCCACCTGAGCCTGGATTGGGCCTCACAGTGGTGAGTCCTCGAGGTGAGACAGGGTGGCAAAGTGGACTATCTTATTGTACAGAGTCTGCAGCCTTCCTAATTCCATCACGGCCACACCCTGGAGGATTGGAGCCCCGAATGTGAGCTTTGGGAGGAGTACACTTGTGGCAATGGCTACCCTGGTTTAGGAATGATTTGGTCCTTTAGTCTATAAAGGATGCCTAATTTCCCATGGATGGCTTTTGTGATTTGATCTACATGATTCTTTAGTGTAAAACCTTGGTCCAGGGTAAGGCCAAGGTATTTGGTGGAGGAGACCACCTCAAGTTTTACACCCCCCCTGGACTGGAGTTGTAGGTGGTGTGACCTCTCTGTTCCCAGGGATCTAGGGCCAAAGAGCATTACCTTCATTTTGCTAGTGTTTAGAACCATTTTGTTCAGAGAGAGCCAGTCCTCCATCAAGTGGATGTCTTCTTGGAGGGCTGTCTGCAACTCGGGTAAATTAGGGGAGGCTCTATAAATGACTGCATCATCCGCGTACTGAATGGCACTGCTACTACCGCAGTTTTTGTGCAGATCATTAATGAACAGAGTAAAGAGAAGGGGGCCAAGGATTGACCCTTGGGGTACCCCTTCTTTAAGTGGAGCTAGCTTTGAGACTTTATCCTCCCACTTAACCCTCTGGGTGCGTTCTGAGAGATAACTCTTGAACCATCCCAGTGAGTGAGTATGAAGGCCAAGAGAACACATTTTTTGAAGAAGGAGGTTGTGGTTTACCAGGTCAAAAGCTTTGGATAGGTCAATGAAGACCGCCCCTGTGCTGACCCCTCCATCTTTATTGCTCAGTACTTCAGCTGAGAATTTAGTTAGCGCAGTGTCCATCCCATGGTTAGCCCTGAACCCGTGCTGAGATGGTGAGATTACCCGGTGAGTTTCTAGGTAGTCCCGGAGTTGAGAGTAAACAAGCTTCTCCTGTACTTTAGCTATGGAACACAACAAGGAGATAGGCCTGTAGTTCTCAATGGGCTCTGCTGCTCCTCCCTTGTGTATGGGAATCACTAGTGCTTGTTTCCAGAGCTTGGGTACTGATCCCTCTGTTATGGACCGATTGATCAGCCAGGTTAGGGGTTTAGCTAAGGCTGGGGCTCCCTCTTTTAGGATTCTTGTTTGGATCCCATCAGGGCCCCCAGATCCTCTTGGGTGTAGGGATTTAAGGGTGGTAAGGACCTCTTTTTCTCCCTGACCATCCTCAGGTGAAACAAAGGGTGATCAAGGTCCTGGGGCCATTGTGAAACCGGCTTACTATTCGTGCCAGGAGGTCCCCGCTTATATGCCTCCAGGTTCGTGAAGTAAGTGTTAAGGGTCTCAGCAATGTGAGATCCCTCATAGATTAGTTGCCCATTAGCCAGGATTGGGCTGGGTGACGTTTTAATGCTCCCTTTGAGGAGTTCATTAATGTGCATCCAGAAAAGCCTTGGATTGCCAAGGTTAGTTTTTTGGAGGTTGGTGATATAGGCTTTCTTCGCTAGTTTAATGGCCTTTTTACAATGGTTTCCGATAGGCTGATAGGTCCCCCGGTTGCCTTGAATTCAGGTACTTTTTCCAGGCCTTGTCCCGGGTGGACATCATGGCTTTTAGAGGAGGCAAGATCCATTTGTAGCAGCTTCCCTTTACTCTGTAGGTTTTTAAAGGGGCTAAAAGGTCCATAATTCTCATGAGGGATGTCTGGAAGAATTTGATGGCATCCTCCAGACTCGGGAGGTGTCTTATATTGTTCCAGTCGATACCATTTAAGTAGCGAATGAATTGGTCAGGGCAGAAGTTAGAGTAGTCCCTAGAGGTAAAAATCCTGGGCGGGACTTTATTCGCACAATTCTTCCAGATGGCGAATACAGGTGAGTGGTCACTCAATGCATCTGCCAAGGTCCCTGCCATTTTTACATTGTTAGGGGTAGAGGTCAGGACCCAATCAATTGTAGTATGCCTTCCTGTGGCATGGTTCATTCTGGTTGGTAAGTTGATGACTTGGATGAGGTGGGAGTCATTTAGTTTAGCATTGATGGCAGATTTCACCTCAAGGGCCCAGTTTAGGTTGAAGTCACCCAGTAGGGTGATTTCTGAAGCAGATTCTACTGCTGGGTTCTGCAGGAGGGCAACAAGAGAGCCGGGCGCATTTGTGGGTGGGCTGTAAGTGCAGCCTATTGTGAGGTGCTTAGCCCCACCTAGAGTGAGCCAAATGAATATTGCTTCAGCGTCCGGGGTCTGGTCTAATGGCATACTAACAAGGGAGGACATAATTGTGTCCCTTACATATATCAGGACTCCACCCCCTCTTCTAGAGGGTCTGTCCTTTCTGTAGAAGGCATATCCAGCAGCAGCTACCTCATGATCCAGAATGTGGGGCTTTAACCAGGTCTCCAAGACTGCTAGTATGTCTGGATTGTAGGCCGCTAGCCAAGCTTGGACTTCGTGGATCTTAGGTCTCAGGCTGCAGATGTTCATATGAACCAGCCTCAGGCCCTTGGCTACATCCGAGGCCTTATCTGATGGAGAAGAAATAGAGACATTAGGTGTCCCAGGACCAGGGTTAGGCTGGATGTCTTCTGCCAGTAGCATCAGCGCTGCAAGCAATCGCCGAAGAGAGAGGGTTAGAGGGAGTAAGACCGCTGCAGATGGACATAGGGTTGAACCCCAAGTAAGGAGAAGGGATCGATATGGGATCCCTTTCCTAAAGAGTTCATACGCCACTAAGAGAAGGACATTGCACCTGGTAGAGGGGCATCTGTAGTGACCTGCCACATGTACTCCCGATCCCACCCTGGCATGAGGGGGGCAGGTGGCACTGTTAATGAGCCAGTCCATCCCAAGTTGGGCCAGTATATAGATTGAAGCCCAGAGGATCCCTTATTCCAATACCATGGGTACATCCTAAAACTTATAAGGGCCATCCTCAAAGATCACAGGAGCGTTTCCTCGTGGGTCAGGGAACCTGGAACTGGCCACTTTCTCAGCGATTATAGGTCTGTACGGCAGCGCCAGCTGAGGGTCTTAAAACAGGTCAGCACCAGCCTGGATAAGGTTGACAAGCTCAGCTGACAACCTATAGGATTGAGGAACCAGGCAATCCACAATCAACTGGCACAGTTAACTATGAGAGAGGACAACAAAACAGTTAAGCAGAGAATCAGTAGGAATACGCTACTAAGACAAGTAGTCATGCAAGGATCCCTGCCATAGACTCAGAGTGCAAGGCTGATTTTTAGCTAGTTAGTAATTAACAGTTATCAGAGCAAATACATTACATAGTAGATCTGAGCGAGCCCAAAACTTATTAATAATAACTATCAAGTCACTATACCTATGGTTAAATATAGGCTAGCCTTGACCCCTTTGTCCTTGCGAGAACTGTAAGGCTTCACAACACCTTTTTTTTTTTTTTTTTTTTTTTTAAGTTACGGAAGTCTAACGGTGCATAGAGCCAGTTGAAGTTTGGTGCTGATAGCAGAGGTCTCAGAGACTAACTGGGTAGCAGCTGATGACAATAATAAATAAGTTCAGAGTCAAAGGCGAGTGCCAGGTGTAACAGTCAAACTCAAGATTAAGGCAACAAGTAAATTTATGGAATCTCCCACAGGGAAGGGAGGGGCGTTCAGAGGTGAGGCGGCAGGAATGGATTAAAGAGGAAGGCTGGCACCCTGAGGCAGTGGCTAATTCCGGCTGGTAGTGTTAGGCAGAAGCCAGGCTGCAGCAGCCACCAGGGAGCTCTACCTAAGAAGGTATGCCTTAGCTGATGATTGGAGGATGTCATACGAGTGGGCAGGGCTTCAGCACAGATCAGCTCATAAAGCTCCACACTGACACAGGGCGGGTGGGTGGAAAATTCAAAAAGCGACAATGGACCCCTGTGGCTCTCCGCCTGAAGAGCTGGATCCGCACACCGATGGTCCGCAGGAGGTCCGCCCGGCTGGGACAGCTGCTGACGCCTCAACCCGGGAGACGAAAACACTCCGTTGCTTTGTGGGGGTCCGAGTGAGCAAGTCCCCTCCCGCCCCAGTCCGTCGTTCAGGTGCGGCTCAGTAGTGTGGAGGAAGCCTTTTAAAGGCTCAGCAGAGTCGCAGCATCCAATCCCCTTTGTCCTGCGGCGAGCGCCAGATCTGGGGGCGGCTAACGGGACCCCTGTGGCTCGCCTGAAGAGCTGGATCTGCACACCGATGGTCCGCTGGAGGTCTGCCCAGCTGGGACAGCTGCTGGTGCCTCGACCTGGGAGGCGAAAACACTCCGTTGCTTTGTGGGGGGTCCGGTGAGCAAGTCCCTCCGCCCCAGTCCGTCTATTCAGGTGCGGCTCAGTAGTGTGGAGGAAGCCTTTAAAGGCTCAGCAGAGTTGCAGCGTCCAATCGTCTTTGTCCTGTGGCGAGCACCAGATTCAAAAGCGACAACGGACCCCTGTGGCTCTCCGCCTGAAGAGCTGGATCCGCACACCGATGGTCCGCCCGGCTGGGACAGCTGCTGGCGCCCGACCGGGAGAGCGAAAACACTCTGCTGTTTTTGGGGGGTCCGAGTGAGCCAAGTCCCCTCCGCCCCAGTCCGTCGTTGGTGCGCGATTGCATTTACAATACCGTGCCATCACTGTTCACATTACCAGTTGCGTTTCTTACACGCTTGTCCGTTGGCGCTACTGTTCACTTTTGGCATCACTTTACGCTATGCTTCAATTAACATTTGCTTTTACCATTTATGTTTGCTTTATCATGTGCATCACCATTGCTGCTTGTGTTTGCTTTTGTAGTTCCTGTTACTATGTAACAAGACATCACTATTTATCATCCTCATTCTCAAAAGAAGGAAATTAGAGGCAAAAATCTCAGTTTAATGCATCAGTTAGGGTTGTTCCACAGTGACAAAGCGAGGGAAATTGATTGTTAGGGTTAAGCCCCTTGGACCCCCAGCCACCCCAACCATCATTGGGGTGCACGCTAATGTCGGTCCTAACTCTCACCCCATTCTCCGAAATCTCTGCTTCTTTACACATGTGATGGGGTGAGAGTTAGGGCCAATGACCCCAAAGTGCACCCCAATGCCAGTTGGGGGTGGGCTGGGGAAGTCCAAGGGGGGCCTTCAAGCCTAACACCGAATTTCCTCACTTTTGTCACTATGGAACAACCCTAACTGATGCATTAAATGGATTTTTTTTGCCTCTAAATAAGATATATATATATATATATATATATATTCTTTGCAAAAACTCTGTCAATGCATCAGTTAGGGTTGTTTCCACATAGACAAAAGTGTGTAAATTCTATGTTAGGGTTATCATCTCACCACCCCACCCCACACCCCTCCTCAAAACTCTAACTCTGCATTGCCCCCACACACACACACACAAACATGCAAGCAAGGGAAGGGTCATGGCAAGACAAGCAACTAGGGACAAGCAGGATCAAGTAACAGACATGCCATACAACTCTGTAAACATTCCACAAGACACAGGCATCATCACAGTCCACCAAGTCTATGAGTTCTACAGCCATCATAGTGGCTTGCGGGTACATACAAATGCTGGGCAATCATGGTGCGGATGCCCATATTTCAATAGTTAACAGCTGATGAAACACACAGTATGTTATCCACACATAGTGTATCAGAAATAACAGTTTCTGTGAGCCTAGCAACAGTCATTGGATGTTTGCATTTTGTTTTGTGATAGAGTGAGTCAGTCCTAACAACAAACAGTGGTAGTAATAAAAGTAATTTTTTGTAGCATAGTATACAAGTAAGATGTAAAAGCAACAGTTGTAACATGCAAAGGTAACCATAACATACCGTTAATGAATATTTCCAGGTAACACAGCAGCACAACAGCATGTGTTGGTGGTAGTTTCCCACCAGAGCAGTATTTCCCAAGTACTGTGTATGTGTCAGGTGTATCTGTCCTGCTGCCACATGCCGATGTGGTAGCAGTGATACATGCAGAGACCCAATTGTTGAATTATGACACATAGAAATCAATATTATGAAAATGTGTGCAGACTAAGTGTCATTGCATTAGGAAGATATGCCAGCAGTAATGTGTCATTATACTGTGCTGGTAGTATAGAGTCATTTATACTGTAGTTACTTTTTCATTACATCGTGTAATGTGAAATTAGTACAGTGCTGTGATTTTTGTGCTTACAGATGTGCCAGAGTGATATAGTGTCATACAATGTTGTGTGTGTCTTGCATGTGTGTGTGGGGGTGGGGGAATGGGGAGTTAGGGTTTTGAGGAAGGGGTGGGGTTGGGGTGGTGGGGTGATACTCTAACATAGAATTGCCACACATTTGTCAGTGTGGAAACAACCCTAACTGATGCATTAATAGAGTTTTTGCTAAGAATTTCCTTTCTTTTTTAAAAAGTGTAATGTAAGTAGTAAATAGTATGTGTTGGTGGGAAGGGCCCTGCGCTTCCTCCAAGCTGGCCATTTGTGCATAATGATATGTGTGTGTGTGGGAGTGTGGGCCCTCTGGGCCCTGTGCTCCCACTTACACATACGTATGGAGCCATCCAGCTGCCCTATATGGCAAGGAGCCCTTGTAACACTAATTTGCCTATATCTTGGGAACCACAGCAGCTAGGGGGAAAAAATCAAGTGTCGTTGTAATCATGAGAGTGAGTACTTCTCACAATAGAAATTGACCAAATCCCTATCTTGCATTGTTTCCATGATATGGGCACTGAAAAGTACTGTATTACATTAACACTGAGGGCATAATAGTGGCAAAATGAGCAATTGGAACACTAATTTGCAAAATCTCAGGAACCGTATAAGCTAGAAAACAAATTCCAATTTCATGGTTTTCATGGCTTTCCAGCCTACTTCTGTACTCAGTCCCTAACTCAGTCCCACTGTAGGGAGACTAAGCATTTTGTGCTGAAAAGTCCATATCTCAAACTGTTTTTGAGAAACAGGCCCTGAAAAAGCCATCACGGTGCCGCAATGTTATCCTATTGGAACATTTCTGAAATCAGAATGCTGTAACTATGGCCTGTTCAATCTTTCTGTACCAAACCACCAAAAGGCACAGCTGTCAGACTAGGGCTTGCCACCCTGAAAATTTCTGGCCAATAGCGCAAATCCCCGTTGCCACAATGAAGTGACAAAGAAAACAACTGCTGCAATGTTATCCTACGGGAAAATGTCTGAAATTCAGAATGCTGTAACTATGTGTCTGTTGAATATTTTTGCACCAAACTACTGAAGGGAACATCTGTGGCACTAGGGCTTGCCACCTTGAAGATTTCAGAACAATAGCATAATCCACCTTGCCACAATCAAATGACAAAAAAAGCAACACATAGCAAAATTCTCCTACGTTTATAATAGGAATGTTACCGTGCACAAAAATTTTTTTACTGCAGTTGCTTTTTAGAGTTGAAGCAATTGTTTGCATAGAAACATAAATGCGCAATCAAAAAATGGAAAAAATTAAAAACACATATTTTCAGACTAGCTGGTGAAAACTGAATGCCTGGGCATGTTCCCCAGGGCCTGATTAGGTAAACACAATGGTTGATGCTTTGTAAAATACAGTATTTTTGAATTACAGCATTTTCTCTCTCTTGCTAACTGAAAACAAGATGGCGAGCATGACAACATTTTTGGCAAGCTTGACAACAAAATTTGATCGTGAATGTTTTTGCAGTGCATTATGCATTTTTTAATAGGCTATAATGGAACATGAAAAAATTGCATAACTTTTTGAACAAGAGCAATTTTTTTCACCAGATCTTCAAAAGGCACCAGTGCAACCCAGGACACATGTTGACAACCCAATCTGAACCCACTCAAATGTATTCTTCGTGCATTATGGGTGGACAAAGAATTTGCAACATTGGTGAAAATTCACTTTTCAGTGGGCTACGGTTTGCAACCGTATATCAAACCAAAACAAAAATTTTCAGATCTATGGTACATCTTTCTACATTCCAAATTTCATGCAAATCAGACACATGGTTTAAAAGTAATTAAAGTGCAAAATTTGAGGTTTAACATAGAAATGACCATGTAACCTTAACTGTAGTGGCACTACCATGCCACTATATATATATATATATATATATATATATATATATATATTCATGCCAAAAATCCATTTAATGCATTGGTTAGGGTTGTTCTACAGTGACAAAAGTGAGGAAATTCAGTGTTAGGATTGAAGGCCCCCCTTGCACCACCTCAACCCGCCCTTAACCAGCATTGGGGGTGCGTTGGGGTCGTCGGCCCTAATTCTCACCCTATCACATGTGTAAACAAGCTGAGGTATAGGAGAATGGGGTGAGAGTTAGAACTGAAAAACAACACACCCCAATGCTGGAGTTGGGGGCTGAGAGCGCAAGGGTGGCTTTCAACTCTAACACCAAATTTCCTCACTTTGTCGCTGTGGAACAACCCTAACTGATGTATTAATTAGAGATTTTTGCCATGAATTTCCCTTCATTTTGGGAATGAGGACCATAAATAGTGAATGGAATGTGGTGGTGGGAGCGTGGGCCCTTTGGGCCCTGCACTCCCACCACATGATTTTGTCTGACATAGTAACAGTAACTGCTATGCAAATGAAAGTGCTAAATTGTTAAGCACATGGTGACACAAACATAAATGGCAAAGCAAACGTTAATAGAAACACAAGCAGAAATTGAGGTCAAAACGAACAGTGACACAAATGGAGATGCAAGTGTGTATGGAAACGCAACTGGTAATGTGTACGGTTATGGTACCACTATTGTAAATGCAAATGGTAACTGTAACAGCAACAATAATGCAAAAGGAAACAGAAACGGAAACACAAACGCAAGTGCATACGGAAACACAAAGAATAACATGCACGGTCACGGTACCACAATTCCAAATGCAAATGATAATGGTAACAGAAAAAATAATGCCAAATCAAAGAGAAATGGAAATGCAAACCATAACGCACATGGTTATGGTACACGCAATTGTAAATGCAAATAGTAATGGTAACAGCAAAAATAATGCCAAAGAAACAGAAAGCGGTGTGACATAGCGTGTATGGAAACACAAAGCGTACGTTGCACGGTGATGGTAATGCAATTGAAAATGCAAGAGGTAACGGTAACAGCAATGATAACACCAAACGAAAGACAAATGGTAATGCAAATGGAAGGGTGGCCGCAAACACAAATGAAACTGCGCACGGTAACACAAATGTAAATGCAAAGACAAACAGAAGTGGAAACGCAAATGGTAGCAGTAATGCAAACGCAAGCACAAAGGAAAATGCAAAGGGTAATGCACATGGTGGCATACACGGGAACAGTAATGGAAATGCAAGTGGAAATGGTAAGGGTAACAGCAACGTAAGCACACACCCAGGTTTTCCCCAACAGCTGCATAGAGAAACACAGTTAGTACAAAGAATATATGCATAATAATGGAGCTCAGAGCAGAAAATGAGGAGTTGGAATACTAACTTGCTTATATCTGAGGAACAGTACGACATAGAAAAAAATTAAAATTTTGTATGAATTATGACTTTCTGGCTAGTTTTGTACCTAGCCCTCAATTGGGGGGCTAACCATTTTTCTGATGAAAAGTCCAAATCTCGCATCGTTTCCGAGATACAGACCCAGAAAGATGCAGTGGACACCATAATGTTATCCTATGGGAAAAAACATGAACTTCAAAGTGCAGTAAATTTGCCACCCTGTAATATTTTTTCACCAAAGAATTGCTGTCATGCGGTGGATGCCGTAATGTTAGTCTGTGGGAAAAAGTGTCAACTTTGGAATGCCGTAACTGTGCAGCTGTCTAATATTTTTTCACCAAACCACCAAAAGGGACATCTGAGGGATGTTGGCTCTCTTCCCTCCAAATTTCACCCCAAAAGACCAATCGTTCTTTTGCAGCAGGGTGGCAAACAATTCCTGTCATTTTGGCCATAGTGTTGCAAAGTAGTGTCATGATTTGTGACACTTTCACACAAAAAAATCACGAAAGTGTCACAGATGCAACATTACTCTGCAACACTACTTTTCCCCAAAATGTAAAAAACATTTCTGGGGTGTTTAACCCCAAAATAAAGACATGCCTAGCATCCTCAGAGTTCGATTAGGTAAACACAAAAAGAATTCTGTCCCTAGAGGGGCCCAATTTTAAATGCCAAGCATTTCTGTGATCAGCAACTGAAAAAAAAAAGGCTGACTCATGACACTACAGGAGTTAATTGCGACACTTAAAACTGCATTTGCGACATTGTCGAACTTCTGTTAACTTTTCCCAATGACTATAATGGGAAATTAGCTTTTGAATAACTTTTCATGAAATCTTCAAAAGGCACATCAGGCACCCTATTTTGTTCCTGAAGTTTTCGGACCAGTCGCTAAACCATGCGACCTGTAGAGTATGACAAGAATGCACAAAAAAAAGTAAATGTGCCACAGAATGTCACTTAATAATTCTGCAGCTGTATACTGTGTATATATATATATATATATATATATATATATAGATATATAGATACACACACACACACACACACACACACACACACACACACACACACACACACACATATACACACACTTCTGGTCACTGTCAAACAGGTTGAGGATCTCCTTCTTGAACTTGATACTAAGAAAAGTGCAGGTGCAGTTATGATTCGGCCTTTCTTCCTAAAGTTGGTCTATTATGTTTTGGCTCCACTATTACCCACCTTTCAATTTGTCTCTCAGTCAGGGCTCCCTTCCCAAGGTCTGGAAGAAGGCCCATGTCATCCCTCTATTCAAATCAGGGGACCCTGTGACCTAAATAATTACCTCCCAATCTCATTGCTCCTGGCCTTATCAAACTATTGGAGAGGTAGTAAATGAACAGCTCAGATCTCATCTGGAAAGTTTTAATCTATTAAACCTGATTCAATTTGGTTTCCATCCATGCATAGTAACTCCACTGCCCTTGCAAAGGTTATAAATAACTGGCAGTCCGCACTTAATAACAAACAATACATATGCGTCTTGTTTCTGGACCTTAGTGAGGCTTTCAACATGGTGGACCATGATTTACTCCTGGTGACCCTGAAGAAAGTTGGGATGGACAACCTAAGTTGGTTCACAAACTATCTATGTGGACAGAGAGCAGCAGGTCAAGGCTGAAGGAGACCTATCACCAAAAAAAAATACTCCTTAGAGGTGTCCCCTAAGGATCCATACTTGGTCCACTTCTTTGCCATTTATATTAATCAAATTTGACACTGGCCTAAAGTCATCTAGTATCCATCTCTTTGCTGATGATACAGTGCTATACATTGACAGATCAACAAAATCAAGCCATTTTGGACCTCCAGAACGATTTCAACATCCTACCAAAATTATGCTCAACTTGAAACTCCTGCTCAATGCCAAAAACTAAGGCCATGATTTTCTCTCCACTGGCCTCTCAACTCAAAAAATAACCTAGATTAGGTTCTTCACATAAGCACTCTTTTAGGAGAAGCCCTGGAGTTTGTGGAAAATTCAAATACCTGGAGGTCTGGATTGACTACAAATTGTCCTTCATTGATCACATTGAAGAACTCACTAAGAAACTGCATCAAAGGCTTGGTATTTTTTCAGGATAAAGCACTCACTAACCAAGAGGCTAGAAAACTCCTAGTCCAAGCTACCTTATTGTCTCTCCTAGACTATGTGGACTTCCTATATAGCCATAGTACTAGCACAGCCTCTCTAAGCTTGATAACCTATACCAGAGAGTCCTTAGGTTCATTTGGATGTCCCTTATGACACTCTACTGCAACCTCTATTCTTCCATAGGCTGGACCTCCCTTAGTTTCAGGAGGCAAAAGAATGCTATTCTATGGACATATAAGGCAATCACTCCTCAGTACCTCACAAGCTGCCTAACTCCCTGCATCCCTAGTGCCTATTCTCTCAGAAGTCTTATATCTTATCTCTGACTATCCCTAAAGTTAAAACTTGGTTTGGTAGAGCCTCAATAAGCTTCTCTCTTCCTATGCTATGGAATAAGATCCAGAAAACCTTAAGGTTCACTACCTCTGTTACATTCTCCCTCTTCAAATCCTTGTTCCTGAGGACCTACTCCTAGGTCTGTCATTGTTTCAAGTCAAGGTCTTAATGTCAAGATTTGTTGCTGCTTTTAATTCTGGACTTAAACCTCAACCATTGCCTGAGATGTCATTTGAGTCCTCCCTTCTGTCATTGTCCAAATCAAGGTTCCAACATCACAATCTGCCTTTGCTTCAAATATTGAACTTAAACCCCAACCATTGCCTGTGGCATCTGTTGTGCTCTCCCTTCAAACAGTCCTTCCTCCCTAGGCCATCATGTCCAACCCTCTTCTATCTCAGCTGACCTTCCCTCCCCAGTCCCTATATCCACACCCCTTCCCACCCCACTTGCCAGGCCATGCCTACAGTACTTATCAAAGGACTCTTACATCTCAATCATCTTCGCACTATGACACTAGAGGAACTGCCACTACTGCTCACTATGACTTCTCCAATGATGTTTACTGTATAAACTTTTGCTCGTTACCTTACATCCATATATCTGTATCCATGCAATTGTATTTAAATGGCACTACCTCCTGTTGAACCTATTGCTATGTTCTGGTGCAAGTATCTTGTCACATGCAATGGTTATATGTTATTATGTTGTTATTATTACTACTATGTAATTGTTATGTACGTTCACTCAATCTGTGATGTCTTAACCCTGTTGGTAATTGTTTTGCCCCAGGCCCATCTTGAAAATGACCTTATCTCAATTATATTCCGCCTGGCAAAATAACGATTTTGATTGACTGATTGATTGAGATGTATATTTATAGATAGATACAGTATAGATATAGATATAGATATAGATATAGATATAGATATATAATTACTGGTGAGCAATATTTTTAATGGGCTCACGAGTTGATACTCCGTAATAACCAGTCAGTTATTACAACATTCAAATGCACTCTGTCTATTAGAAGAGTGCTCCCTCATTGGCTCCTGTTTTGTACCTGGGCGGACTAAGCAGTTCCCAAAACATGGCAGCTCTGGCTCCATATCTTAGCGTGGAGCCACCATGGTTTCACCATCACCTTCCTGTAATTATTATTTTTTTAATATATCTGGTTGAGCCTACCTTTTTTTTAAGTATCTGGTTGATCCTGTGGTTCGTTAGCTTTTGGGAACACAGAAAGTCAGCAGAATGAGTCTACAGTTAACTGCCTAACATGGGTAAGCATGAGCCTAATTGCAATCACGATTTCAGCTGTGAATTAAAAAAAAAGAATTAATGAAACTGGGAGCAGAGTGAGCTGTAGGATAAGAGGGAGAGGGACTCTGGGGATTGCTGCACAGCTCAACTGGGGAATCTGTAGTGGGAGCTGGGGAGCAGTGAGCTGCTGCTGCTTTATTTGGTGCCCCAGAGACTAGAGTGAAGCTGCCACATAGGGATTTCTTGAGAATGACAGAGGGAGAGAGAGAGAGTCAGTGTGTGGAGAGGAGAGAGAGAGAAAGAGAGAGAGAGAAAGTGTGTGTGTGTGTGTGTGTGTGTGTATGTGTGTAGAGACTATATGTTTGTTGGGATCCGCAGCATTTTAGGCTGGAAAAAATTGTTCACCAGCAATTATACAAAATAAAAGAAAGGAAGCATGTCATAATGAGAATTAAATGCACACCCTCAGTGTGGGATGCTTTGATAAACCCTCGGGCTTTGCCCTCTGGGTTTATGTAGCATCCTATACCTTGGGTGTGCTTTAAGATTCTCATATCACACACTTCCCCATCCTTTATTCTACATATATAGCTGTCTATCTATTTCTAGATAGACAGATAAACTGTATAGTGTATATATATATATATATATATATATATATATATATAATAGATAACCCACTCTAAGGTGTGTGGTCATGCTCTGATATATGCAAGGCTTGATATGCATTGTTACACACGAGGCCACAAGCCGGGTGCGTCAACCACCCAAAGCGTTCGTATATCCGAGCGTGACTGCACACCCTAGAGTGGGTTGTCTATCTTATAAATAGGCAAAATTGTTCTGGAGGGGGGTGAAAGTGCAGTTGTGCAGTTACGCTCTGATATACACACAGTCATGTGATGTGTTTCGGCCAATCACTAGATATACTTTTTCTTACCCATTTTAGACAAATATATATATATATGAATATATAGACAGATACACATACATACATATATATCTATATATATATAGATAGATATACAAAATCACACATACCCCCATAATGCAAAGCACCATGGGCTGTATATGTAAATCACCACAAAATGTTATGCTGGTTCAAATTAAGCAGAAATGAATGATGCTGAAAGGCCTCTCACACAGTCTGCAAAGGGTGCCAACTGAAGACACAGCCACATGTTTCATCCTACCAAGACTCATCAGTAAGCCTCATCTGTATGACACCCCAGTGGCTTCCTGGGCAATGCCCTTTGGGGTAACCCTTGTCTCAGTGCTTATGCACTAAGGTCCTTTATATATATATATATATATATATATACACACACACACACACACACACATATATATAGTGCAAAAAACTACGTTAATGCATCAGTTAGGGTTTTATTAAACTGTAAAAAGCTGTGAAATGTGATGTTAGGGTTACCAACCCTACTACCCTTTGCCCACCAACCCTCCACACACCAACAGGTGTTGGGGTGTCTTGAGGTCATTGATGCTAACTCTTACCCCATTCAATGTGTAAACAAGATGAGACTGAACAGTATAGGAGAATGGTGTTAGAGTTAGGCTGAATGACTCCAAGACACAGCCCAACACCTGTTCGTGTGTGGAGGGTTGGGGTGTGGGGGTAAGGTGGTAGGGTTGGCAGCCCTAACATCGAATTTCACAGCTTTTTACAGTTTAATAAAAACCCTAACTGAAGCATTAACGTAGTTTTTTGCAATGAATTTCCCTTCTTTTTGAGGAATTGTAATGTAACTTGTATGTGGTTGTTTTTGAGATGCATGCACTGAAAGGTGCCATGGGTGCCACAATTCAACGGACGCACATATCTGGGGTATTTTCAGGATTTTGTCACCCAGTTTTCAACATGGCATTTGGGGACCCAACCTCATGAAGAATGTCACTGTCATTTGTTTAGTGTGTCCTAAAAAGTTGAGTTTGCACAGCAACGCAAGTATTCTGCGCCACAAGTGCAAAATCAAGTTTTGAGCAGGATGTGGAAAATGACAGCTGCATACTGTTCATGAGGAGGTGTGAAAAGGATAATGTTGAAAATCAGGAGTGAAATATAAAAAATTGGCCACATTACGAGCGAGCATAGAAATTACACAACACACGCTCATAACATGGTCATTTATGGGAATTTTTAAATCAGATTTTAAACATGGGCTTTTTGGGAAATCTCCTCATGAACAGTGGCACTGTGATTTAGTTGTTACACCCCAAAAATTGATTTCACACAGCAACCATGCTGTTCTGCACCACGGTTGTGAAAAAAACATTTCAGGCAGGATATGAGACATGACAGTTGTACTGTTCATGAGGAGGTGTGACAAAATGGCAATATTGAAAATCTGGAGTGAAAATATCAAAAATTGGAAAAGTTATGAGCATGCATAGAAACTGCACAACACATGCTTGTAACATGGCCATTATTTGGATATTTTTGCACCAGATTTTCAAAATGAGCTTCTTTGGAAACCCCCCACCCACATGAACAGTGGTAGTGAGACCAAGTAACGAGATGACAGTGACATTGTTCATGAGATGGGGTTCCAAAAACTCCACATTGGAAATCTGGTGCAGAAATCTCAAAAAATGGCCACGATATCAACATAAGTTGAAATGGCTTACCTTTGATTCTTCAATTTGTGGTTTGGCTTTGAAGAGTGCAGATGTGTCCCGGTCATGAGAAGATCACTGCTCCTGACCTCTGTAGGTAGGTATTAGGGTAAGGGGTTACAGGGAGGTGGTTGCTCAGTGGGAGGGTGAGGATGGGGGGGGGGACTCATGAGATGACGAGGGACCATTTTATTTTTGCAGGTTTAAAAATCAATTTAAAACATTGGGGATAGTTTTCTGTATTTATTGGTATATAAAACTATTACATGTATTTGGGCACACTGGGGTGGGCTCCCACCTACCTACAAGTATAAAGACATAGTGGAGAAGGGCCCTTTGCTTTTAGTTTTGCTTAATGGTATTCTATAGGTGGGAGCATGGGTCCTCTGGGCCCTGTGCTCCCACCACCCATGAGTGTAGTGGCATAGCATAGGAGGGCCCAGTGCTCCACTTTAGCATAAATGGTATGTTTAATGGTATCCATAGGTGGGAGCATGGGTCCTCTGGGCCCTGTGCTCACATCTACCCATAAGTACAGACACATATTGCAGGCCTATAGGCATTTCAATTAACTCTCAGTAACCATCGGAACTTTGGAAAAAAATTATTTGGCAGTTATATTCATGACCTGGCCCCCTCCATGTGTGCTTAGTGCTGTGCTTAGCAAAAAAATGGATATCTCTAACCATTTTAAAGATATAGCCACCGAAAGGTGCTGCAACCACCACAATGTCATCCTATGGGAAAATTTGCAACTTCAGAGTGCTGTAACTATAGAACTAGTGTCAATTATTTCACCACTATAGGTCTGGTGCTGCAACCCTGCCCTGGACATAAACCAGAGGTATCAGGGAGCCATGGCCAATATGGGAGTGGATGCGGAGAGTCCATGACCGGGCCGAGGGAGCAGGTGGCCAACAGCAGAAAAAGTGCAATAAATAAAAAAAAAGAAGTGGCCATGCAATGCTAACTATTCTGGCACTACCACATGCATATATATATATATATATATATATATATATATATATATATCTAGCTATCTATATATATATATATATATATATGTAATATATGGAGATGCTTAAATAATACTATACTAACCCATACAAAAAAATCCCGGTAATACCTTAGTCAGTGCCGTAATACTATACTTCCGGTTCCCGTAATACTATACTTCCGGTCCAATAATACTATACTTCCGGTCCTCGTAATACTATCGTTGCGATCACCAACTTTTCTAGTGTCCAAACATAGTTTTTTTTTCTTTCTTTTCTTTTTATTCTTGAGAGAGAGAAGCAGGACTCCACGCGGGAAGGGGATGTGAGTGAGGAGCGACAACAAGCAGCACAGAACCGTCCCACAAGGAATCCAGAGGTAAGACCTCGTCAGCATCTTCATCCATATATTACAAAAATGACAGGTTCAAGTGAATAACTCGACTGTAATTCCATCTCGAGGTTCTGGGGACATAGGAACCTCTCGAGCACCGCCTCACACCTATGTCCCCAGAACTCTTGATGGAATTACTGCCTGTAATTCACTTGAACCTATCTATTATTCTATATATATATATTTATATATATATATACATATATATATTATGGTAGCACGGTAGTGCTACCATAGTTAGGGTTGAGGAGCCATTTCTAAGTTAAACCCCAAAACTTTGCACCTTAATAACTTTGCAACCATTTGACAGATTTGGCTGAAATTTGGAATACATGATCAAGAACCATAGGCCTTGGCATCTGCTAAGTTTCGTACCAGTTGGATACACAGCTGCGGAGTTATTAAGCGTGATTTGTGCACGCGTTTATGCTTTTTCTGGAATTCTACGGTCATGCGTACAGGTGGCACGGTTTGTGCGACTGGCCCGAAATCTTCAGGAAAAGTGTGGCCGGGGTTCCCGATGTGCCTTTTGAAGATTTGGTGAAAAATATTAAACAATTCAAAAGTTATTCAAAAAACAATTTCCCATTATAAGTCAATGGGAAAAGTTAACAAAAAGTTCAACACTTTCGCAAATGCATTTTTACTTTCGCAAATGGGCCTGTTACTTTTGTAAATCGGTCATTTTGTTTTCATTTGGTGATAGAAAAATGCTTGGCATTTAAATTTGGGACCGTCTAGCAACCTAATTCTTTTTGTATTCACCTAGTCGGACCCTGAGGATGCTAACCATGTCTTTATTTTGGGGTAAAACACCCCAGAAATATGTTTTTCAGATTTCTGGAAAAAGTACTTTTGCAAAGTACTTTCGTGCTCACGAAAGTGTCACAAATGTTTGCGACAGCTTTCTTAAATTGCGACAGTAATTTTCTAGTCTGTGGGAAAATGACAGCAATTCTTTGGCACTGCACTGCAAAAGAATGGTTGGGAGTTTTGGGCTGAAATTTGGAGGGAACGCAGCCGACATCTCACAGATGTGCCTTTCAGTGTTGTATTGAAAAAATACTACATGGCAGCAAAGTTACAACACTCCAAAGTTGACGGTTTTTCCCATAGGATAACATTACGGCGCCCAATGCATTACAGGAATATTTTGGCACCCTGCTGCAAAATAACGGTTTGGTCTTTTTTCCTGAAATTTGGAGGGAAGACAGCCAACAGCCTACAAATGTGCCTTTCAGTTGTTTAGTGAAAAAATATTACAGGGAGGCAAAGTTATGGTGCTCCGAACTTCTCTTTTTCCCCATAGGATAACATTACGGTGTTACGCCTTTCAGGGTCCATATCTGGCAGGAAATGAGTGCGAGATACGGACTTTTTCATTGGAAAAATTCTTAGCCCCCTAGCAGGGGCTAAGTACAAAACTAGCCAGGACAGTCATAAATCATACGACTTTTAAATTTTTTTCTACGTCGTACGGTTCCTGAGATATAACCTATTTAGTATTCCAAGTCCTCATTTTCTGCTCCGATACCCATTATTATGCATACATTCTTTGTACTCACTGTCTTTCTCTATTCAGCTTTTGGGGAAAACCAGCCTGTGCGCTTACATTACTGTTACCATTGCCCTTTCTGCTTGCGGTTCCATGCCCGTTTCACTTACCGTTGACGTCTCGCCACCACGTCGTCATCCTTACGTTTTCATTTGTGCTTGCATTTCTGTTATTTTTGCCATTTGTGTCTACTGTACTGTTTCTCTTTCTGTTTCACTTTGCGTCACCATGCCCATTGACATTTCCATTTACAGGCACCATGTTACTATGTGACAAGACATCATGTGGCACACCGTTCCCATCTATGCCACCGTGTTCGTTACCTTTTCTGTTCTCATTCACGCTTGCGTTACCTTGTGCGCCACTGTTGGTGCTTCTGTTTGCATTGCTGTTCCTGTTACTATGCCACAAGACATCATGTGATGAGAGTACTGGGCCCTTTGGGCCCCATGCTCCCGCTGCTGCATTACGTGCTGGGAGCGCGGGGTCCTATGTGCGTTATCCTTTGCGTTTTCATTTGCACTTGCATTTCTGTTATTTTTGCCATTTGTTTCTACAGTACTGTTTCTCTTTCTGTTTCACTTTGTGTTACCATGCCCATTGACATTTCCATTTGCAGGCATCATGTTACTATGTGACAACACATCACGTGGCAGACTGTTCCTGTCTATGCCACCATGTGCATTGCACTTTCTGTTGTCATTTGCGCTTGCGTTACCATGTGCGCCACTGTTAGCGCTTCTGTTTGCATTGCTCTTCCTGTTACTATGCCACAAGACATCATGTGGCGGGAGCACGGGGCCCAAGGACCCAGCGGTCCCTCCAGCACACTCATTCACTATTTCTCATTATCATTCTCAAAGAAGGAAATTAGAGGCAAAAATCTCAGTTTAATGCATTAGTTAGGGTTGTTCCACAGCGACAAAAGTGAGGAAATTAGCTGTTAGGGTTGAAAACCCTAACTCCGAATTCACCCCCCCAGCACCACACACACACAGACACACACACACACATATGCAAGTATGGGGGAGGACCAAGTCAACACAACCAATGACAGACATCCAGCAGCAGGTGACAGAAATAACAAACAATTGTCTAAATGTACTACGAGACATCCCCACCCACCTGACCAGGTACTCCATGCTCAGTGGAGATCAACAGCAAAACTGAGGCCATGTACACCAAATGTACACATCCCTGATTGCAGCTGCACACAATGTACCACACTTAGTAGTTGCATGGCCTTACCTACCAATGCCCTACAACACACCACAACTGGTACTGTGCCGTTAGTCAATATAAATGCTGAAGGTGCATGATGGCAGTTGTAGAAAGGTTTTTAACACTAGTGAGTATACATTAATTAAGAGAAGTACATAAATTAACTACAAGACACTAGCATGCTCAAGATAAAAGTAGTGTTACATTTAGTATGTGATTTACATAGTAGTACATTTACTGCAACGGTTTACTCAAGATAGAGAGGCTGATGTAAATGTATGGAAAAAGCATTGCCTGTTCAATGCTGTGAAATTCGTACTGCCAGTATCAGAGGCATTCTTACTGATGAAGGTGTACTGCTGATGTACATACATAGACCTTCAGTGTGTTTCAATACTAAAGATGCAGTAAGTATTCTTTGTAAGAAACAGTGTAATTGCATGGATCAGGCCAAGTAACTTCTAAATATCATAGCACTACTGAGCCAACAATGACGTACCTGTATCGGAGATGTATATAGGACAGATTTTCCTGCAGGCACTTACTGAGTATGTTGTACCTGATAAAGACAATCTCATTGCATCTGTGATGACTAACTTATTCAAATAGTAATACATTTACTATTGTTGCAATGAGTGATCTATGCCACTATGGACACAGTGTAATTTTTTAACAGTTGTTTCATACTCAGGATGTATGCCTAGTGTTTGGGTTTGCCACACTTCTGTCACTGATGCTATCAAAGTGATAACTATGTTAATTGTGGTACAACAGGAATCAAGTAGGTATGGTGTAGATATAAACAGAATGTCTTTTAGTATTGATTTAACTCACAATGGGGTAAGTGTACTAGGACAGCAGGGGTTATTCTCTATCACTGACTCTGTCAGTTATAATCACACTAAGGCTTCAATGACTGTAATGATCAAGTTACACTGTTCATCTTCATGAGTTCATATTCACAGCCATTCTCCAGTAACTAGGTATATGGTGTAACTGGGTGGGACACTGTGTTAATAAAGCTGCTGCAGTGACCTAGCAGAGGAGAGTATCTACTCATAAAGACAATTAAGCAATAAGGCATGATCAACAGTTATGTTAAATGGTCTGTTAATCACCCTGTAGGGGTTTAATGTTGAATGAGGCATAGCCGAGTGCCACATGTCGCTAGACAGTGATAAATTGACCATTAACATAATACCTGGGAGTGACTTATTGCTGTCATAATAAAACTGTTTTTTAAACAACATTAAACCATGTTCATCATATGGTTAGGCTCTACATGTATGTTAATAGAAACTAAACATAAGGCTGTTACAATGTTTACAGTCAATTAGAAAGCTGCATTTCTCAAACCCTTGTTATAATCAGAGACATTATACCTGTACAACTCCTTGGTTTTGCTGAACTCTGTTGCTCAGGTGGCCCACCACATGTGGTGTGGTCTGGTGTGGGGGCATCGGTAGGTAAGGTCATGCAACTACTAAGTGTGGTACGTTGTGTGCAGCTGCAATCAGGGATGTGTACGTTTGGTGTGTATGGCCTCAGTTTTGCTGTTGATCTCCACTGAGCATGCAGTACCTGGTCAGGTGGGTGGGGATGTCTCGTAGTACATTTAGACAATTGTTTGTTATTTCTGTCACCTGCTGCTGGATGTCTGTCATTGGTTGTGTTGACTTGGTCCTCCCCCATACTTGCATGTGTGTGTGTGTGTGTGTCTGTGTGTGTGGTGCTGGGGGGGTGAATTCGGAGTTAGAGTTTTCAACCCTAACAGTGAATTTCCTCACTTTTGTCTCTGTGGAACAACCCTAACTAATGCATTAAACAGAGATTTTGCCTCTAATATATATATATATATATATATATATATATATATATATCTTTATCATATATATATATATATATATTATAGTAGTACGGTAGTGCTACTATAGTTAGGATTGAGGAGCCATTTACATGTTAAACCCAAAATTTTGCACCTTAATAACTTTGCAACCATTTAACGGATTTGCCTGAAATTTGGAATACACAATCAAGACCCATACACTTTGGGATATGCCAAGTTTTGTATCAGTCGGATACATGGCTGTGGAGTTATTAAGCATGATCTGCACGTGCATTTATGCTTTTTCTGAAATTCTACGGTCGCGCCTACAGGTTGCACGGTTTGTGCGACCGGTCTGAAATCTTCAGGGAATGTGCAGCCGGGTCCTAATGTGCCTTTTGAAGATTTTGTGAAAAAATATTAAATGGTTCAAAAGTTATTCAAAAAACAATTTCCCATTATAAGTCAAAGGGAAAAGTTAACAGAACGATTCGACAGTGTCTCAAATGCACTTTTACTGTCACAAATGGCCTTTTACTGTCGTAAATCCACCAGTTTGTTTTCAGTTAGTGATCAGAAAAATACTTGGCATTTAAAATTGGGACCCTCTAGCAACCTAATTCTTTTTGTATACACCTAGTCGGGCCCTGAGGATGCTAGCCATGTCTTTATTTTGGGGTAAGCACCCCAGAAATAAGGTTTTTCAAATTTCTGGAAAAAGTACTTTCATAAAAGTACTGTCGCACTCCCGCGAAATGTGGCAAATTTTTGCAGCTTTCACAAGTGTGACAGTACTTTTCTAGGCTGTGGAAAATGACAGTAATGCTTTGGCACCCTGCTGCAAAAGAATGGTTTTGTGCTTTGGCCTGAAATTTGGAGGGAACGCAGCCGACATCTCACAGATGTGCCTTTCAATGTTGCATTGAAAAAATATTATATGATGGCAAAGTTACGGCACTCCACACTTGATGCTTTTTTCCCATAGGATAACATTACGGCATTCGATGCATTGCAGCAATCCTTTGGTGCCCTGCTGCAATATAACGGCTTGGTCTTTTTGGTTGAAATTTGGAGGGAAGACAGCCAACATCCCATAGATGTGCCTTTTACTGGTTTGGTGGAAAAATTTTACAGGGAGCCAAAGTTATAGTACTCCGAACTTCTCTTTTTTCCCATAAGATAACATTACGGCGTTCGCCGCATCTTTCAGGGCCCGTGTCTGGGAAGCGGTGACGAGATACAGACTTTTGTCGAAAACACTTAGCCCCTAGCAGGGGCTAAGTACAAACAACCAGGAAAGTCATAAATCATATGACTTTTAAATTTTTTCACGTCAGACGGTTCCTGAGATATAAGCTATTTAGTATTCCAACTCCTCATTTTCTGCTCCGAGACCCATTATTATGCATACATTCTTTGTACTCACTCTCTTTCTCTATGCAGCTTTTGGGAAAACCAGCCTGTGCGCACATTACTGTTACTGTTGCCCTTTCTGCTTGCGGTTCCGTACCTGTTTCACTTACCTTTTATGTCTTGCCACCATATGAGTTATCCTTGCGTTTTCATTTGCTTGCATTTCTGTTATTTTTGCCATTTGTGTCTACAGTACTGTTTTTCTTTCTGTTTTGCTTTGCATCACCATACCCATTGACATTTCCATTTGTGGGCATCACGTTACTATGTGACAAGACATCACGTGGCGGACCGTTCCGTCTACACCACCGTGTGCGTTACCCTTTCTGTTCTCATTAGTGCTTGCGTTACCATGTGCACCACTGTTAGTGCTTCTGTTTGTGTTGCTGTTCCTGTTACTATGTCACAAGACATCACGTGGCAGCCCGCGCTCCGCATTACATGGCAGGGCGCGAGCCTCTGCATTACATTCACTATTTCGTTATCATTCTCAAAGAAGGGGAAATTAGAGGCAAAAAACTCCATTTAATGTATCAGTTAGGGTTGTTTCACAGCGACAAAAGTGAGAAATTTGGTGTTAGGGTTGAAAACCCCCTTGGACCCCAGCCCACCCCCAACCGGCATTGGGATGCGCATTGGGGTGTTTGGTCCTAACTTTCACCTCATTCTCCTATACTTCTGCTGCTTTACACATGTGATGGGGTGAGAGTTAGTGCCAATGACTCCAATGTGCACCGCAATGCCAGTTGGGGAGGTGGGATGGGGGGTCCAAGGGAGGTTTTCAACCCCAACACCGAATTTCCTCACTTTTGTCGCTGTGGAACAACCCTAACTGATGCATTAAATGGAGTTTTTTGCCTCTACTATCTATATATATATATATCTATATATATATATATATAGATATATATATATAATAGTGGCACGGTCGCACCACTATAGTTAGGGTTCAGCAGTCACTTACATACTAAAGTCAAAAGTTTGCACATTAAAAACTTTGGACCCATTCAATGGATTTGCCTGAAATTTGGAATGTATGTTGGGGCATGGTAGATCTCTTGATCTGCCAAATTTCATTTCAGTTTGACTTACGTCTTTGTGTACAAAAATGCTGAAAAATGCAAAATTATCCATTTTTGGAGTCAGCTTTTGGGATTGTGGATGTGGCCCTGTGTGGCCATCATGTGGCATGCCACTCTGAAAGATGGCTTGTTTGAAAGAGCTTTGGTGGCTGAACATGCCACTTTTCATTTGGTGAAAAAATATTAAGGCATTCAAAAGTTATGCCACTTTTAATTTCCTATTATAAGTCAATGGGAACATTTATATATATATGTTTGTGAACAAAGGTTGGGTTCTGGCCATCTCGTCCCACCTGGCGATCAAAGAATTTTCAGCTTCAGTGCAAGAATCTTTGTCCCAAGATTTTTAAAATTCTTTGATCGCAAGGTCCGCCATCTTGTTTTTTATTTTCCATCAGAAAAACACAAATATCATGGCTCAGGGGTCACTTCTAAAGTAAAACTTGTATGGGTTTTACTCAGGGGCTCGATCTATTGAGCCATGCCTTTGGTTTCATCCAAATTGGTCAAAAATAGAGTTATAGGCTTTTAAAACCTTAATTCATGGCTCGCTAACAATCTTTGATTGTGAGCCTGCAAATTCTTTGATCGTGAGATTCTTTGATTGCGATCTTGCATCGTGACCTAAAACACTAATATCTTGGCTGAGGGTGGCTTAGGGACATAAATGAGAGTGTTTGCTCAGGAGGGTCCATTCTATTGAGGCATGCCGTTGGTTCAGTTCAATTGCGAAAAATTTGCAATTCACCATTTTTAATTCTTTGTTCGTGAGCCTGCAAATTCTTTGATCGTGAGATTCTTTGATCATGATCATGCATTGTGAGCAAGGGATGAGATGGCCCAATTTAAAAATCAATTTTCCCAGCCCAGGGGTGTCCTAGAAAGTCAAATGAGGGTGGGTTTTACTCAGGGGGCTTCATTCTGTTGTACCAAGGTGGTGGTTTACCACAATTCCTTCAATTTGTTGATTTATAACATTTTTAATTCTTTGTTTGTGAGCCTGCAAATTTTTTGATCGTGAGATTCTTTGCTCATGATTGTGCATCGTGATTGAGGGATGAGATGGTCCAATTTAAAAATCAATTTTCTCAGCCCAGGGGTGTCCTAGGAAGTAAAATGAGGGTTAGTTTTTTGATTTATAGGATTTTTAATTCCTTGTTTGTGAGTCTGCCAATTCTTTGATCGCGAGCCTACAAATTCTTTGATTGTGAGATTCTTGGATTGCCATCTTTGATCGCGAGGGAAGGACAAGATGGGCAGATTTTTTATAATGGAATAAATAGGGACATTTTACCAATTTTTAACATTGAATATCTTGGAAACAGTCAGGTCTTTTTACTTGAAATTTGGAGGGTGTTTACATCATGTCCTGTAGATGTGAATTATGGTGTTTATGTGTCACAGAAAATGTTCTTTGTGGAGATATTGTGTGACGCACTTTAAGTGTTGCGGACAGTGTTTTGCTTGTGATGGTATCTTGAAATTGACAGGATGCCTAGCCGTAGTGTTATGGATGTAGTTTTCAGTCATTGTGTGTTAAATGTCAACAGGTATAGAACTGTGCCAGTCTGACGAATAAAAATCTCATATGTTAAAATGTTATATCTCAGACATGGTTTGGTCTTTTCACTTGAAATTTGGAGGGTGTTGACGGCATGTCCTGTGGATGTAAATTACAGCATTTCCATGTTGGAAAATATTTTTTGGGTGGAGATATGGCGTGACGCAGTTTACGTTCTGTGGACAGTGGTTTGCTTGTGGTGGTGGCTTGAAATTGATAGGATACCTTGCCTTAGTGTCATGGATGCAGTTTTCAGTCATTGTGTGTGTTAAATGTAAACAAGTGTGGAACTTTGCCACTCTGATGAATGAAAATTTCAAATTTTGACATATCATATCTTGGACACAGTTTGGTCTTTTTACTTGAAATTTGGAGGGTGATGACGGCATGTCCTGTAGATGTTAATAGAGGTGTTTACGTGTCAGACAATATATCTCTTGTGGAGATATTGTGTGTTGCAGTTTACATTTTGTGGACAGCATTTTCTATTGTTCTATTAAATTAACATTTGTTTGGTGGCTGGCCTTGCTGTTGTGAATGTACTTTTTCATCATTGGGTGTGTAATGTGGCCTGACACTTACCAGTTGGTGGGAGCATGAGGTCCTTCTCCTACTAACTTGCCCAACTTTCTACTTTTCTATTCTTTCTTAAAAAGTAAGGAAATTCTATGCAAAAAAAACTTTGTTAATGCATCAGTTAAGGTTCTTCTACAGTGAAAAAAGTGAGGAAATTTGATTTAAGGGTTCCCAACCCTTGCACCATCCACCTGCCCCCACCAACAGGCATAGGAATGTGCGTTGGGGTCATCGGCCCTAACTCTCACCCTATTCTCTATACTGTACCACCTCAGCTTGTTTACACATGGTATGGGGTGAGAGTTAGGGCCGATGACCCCAACGCACACCCTGATGCCTATTGGTGGGGGTGGGGTGGGGTGCAAAGGGTGGGAACCCTTCAATTGAATTTCCTTGCTTTTTTCACTGTTTAAGAACACTAACTGATGCATTAACAAGGTTTTTTGCATAGAATATATATCTATATATTTATTACAGGGGCACGGTTGCACTACTATAGTTAGGGTTGAATAGGCACTTTAATATTAAACCTCAATTTTTGCATGTTAATAGCTTTATAACAGTTGATTTGCATGACATTTGTAATGTGTGATTTGGTATGGTAGATCTCTTCATTTGCCAAGTTGGGTTTCAGTCAGACTTACAGTTTCTGTGCAGCAAAACGTTAAAAAATGTGTTTTTCACCACTTTTGACATGTTTTTTGCCCATGGCGCTGTGACCACTCTGTGTGGTCTTTTAGTCTGATATTTGGAATGTAGAAAGATGCTGGACTAAGGAACAATCCAGCATTGATTTGATAAAAAAATATTAATCCATTCCAAAGTTACAACATTTTTAATTTTTGAGTTCTAAGAATGCTCTGTTCACTCCAAAATGTATATGTATTTTTAACGAACTAGGATTGGTCTCACAGTCAAGGATTTTGTCAGCACATGGACTAGGATTTTAAAAACTCCTAGTCCATCAGAACTATTCCTTGTCCACGAGCCACCATCTTGTTTTCAGTTTTTCCCCCAAACAAAATGTTGTAGCTGTCTCCATGGGTAACTTTTGGGCCAAATAAGGCATGGGTTTTGCTCAGGGTGATGCCCTCTACAAAGCCATACTTTGGTTTGCCAGGTTTTGGTGAAAAATAAAATTTTTAAAATTTAGAAATTATTTGACCATCACTCACTAACAATCCTAGTCCACAAGCTGTCAAAATCCTAGTCCTGAGACAGTCCTCATTCACGAGCCTGCAAAATCCTTGTCCATCAGTTCATGACCAGATGACTGTTCTCATGAACCAGGATCAAGCTGACAGTCAAGGAGTTTGCAGCCTCATGAAAGAGGACCGGCTGGTGGTCTAGGATTGTTTTTTTCAATCCTCTTCTGCGAGGTGGCAAAATCACAGTCCGTGAGCTGTCAAAATCCTAGTCTGGCAGCCAGTTCTCCTTTGTGAAGCTGCAAAATCTTTGTCCATCATTTCATGACCAGATGACCCTTCTCATGGACCAGGATTAAGCTGGTGGACTAGGATTTTGCTACCTTGCAAAAGAAGATCGGCTGTCGGACTAGGATTTTGCTATCTCACAGACTAGGAATTTTTAAAGATGTAAAAACATTACCATTGCATTGCTAACAAACGCTTTGATATTTTTACCTGCAATTTTCAGAGCATTGAGAGGATGCCCTACAGGTGTGAATTATGCTGTTTTGGTGTTGGGGAATTAAGGGGTTCCATAGATATGTAATCACAAACTTGACATTTTCCCCATATGATAACACTGTAATGCCCATTGCACTTTTCAGCGCCCATATCTTGGAAACGAAAACAAGTTGCAGACCATAAACTATACCTGCAGTGGAATGTTTTTTGGTGCTTGTACAGTTCATGAGTTGTTAGCAAATTAGCATTGTAAGGGTTCCAAAAGAGTGTTTACAGCACTTTTCAGTGCTCATATCTCATAAACGATGTGAGATACAAATTCAGTTGACTTATGTTGTGAGCAGTGCTTGTTATCACGATTACAACGACGCTTGATTTTTTTTTCTAGCTGCTACATTTCCCGAGATATCAGCAAATTAGTGTTACAAGGGTTCCTTGCCCTATAGGGCTGCTTTATGGCTCTGTAGCTATGTGTAAGTGGGAGCGCAGGGCCCAGAGGGCCTGCACTCCCACAGATGCATAGTGTTATGCAGAAATGGGCAGTCTGGGTGGGACCCATGTTCCCATCAACACAAGCTATTTACTACTTATATTACACTTTTCAAAATGTAAGGAACTTGGCAAAAACCTGCATTTAATGCATCAGATAGGGTTAAAGCAACAAAAGTGAGGAAATGAGACATTAGGGTTGAGTCCCTAACTACACCACATCCCCCATCATCCACAGACTGACAGACACTGGGGTGTGCCATGGGGTCATGAGGCCCTAACTCACCCCATTCTCCTTTACTGTAGTATGTCAACCTGTTTATACATGGAATGGGGTGAGAGCTGGGCTACACAACCCCATGGCACACCCCAGTATCTGTCAGTCTGTGGAGGATTGGGGTGTGTGGTGTGGGGGGTTAGGGGCTCAACCCTAATGTCTCATTTCCTCACTTTTGTTGCTTTAACCCTAACTGATGCATTAAATGCATTTTTTTGCCATGGATATATATTATACAGGAGCGGTATAGTTAGGGTTGAGTAAGCACTTTAATGTTAAGCCTCAAATTTTGCACCTTAATAACTTTGCCGCTGTATGATGGATTTGACTGAAATTTTGCATGCGTGCTCTGGTACCACAGATCTCTGGATCTGATAAGTGAAGTCATGGTTTATGTACAGTTGTGAAGCTACAGAACACCAGAAAACACAAAAATTTACTTTTGTGCATTTCTTTGCTCCACCCACAGTCCACATGATTTATCCATTTGGTCCAAGATCTTCAGGAAGACACAGTCTGGGTCACCAATGTGCAGTTCAAAGATTTGGTGTAAAATATTAAACTGTCCAAAAGTTATTCAAAAACAAAATTCCCATTATAGTCTATGGGGAAAAATATATGTGCATCACGAAAGCTTCACAAATGCACTTCTACTTTTGCAAATGGCCCTTTTACGTTCATACTTTGGCCATCTTGTTTTCAATTAGTGAGAGAGAAAAATGCCTGGCATTGGCCGGCCCGGTGGCTCTGAGGGCTGAGGCACTGGTCGCCTTACCTCAAGCCACACCGTCGAACTGTGTTCAGGAATGAACATGAGCCATCGGGGGTCGGCAGGGAGGAGAAGGATTGAGCATCCATGGGACTGCTCTCCTCCTTGGGGGGGATTCTGTTCTCAGTGCTCCACTGGCATTAGTGGCTGCTGGGGGGGCTGCGCGTCTATGCTGCAGCTAAGGGGAAGAGAGGGACTGATGCTTGGAGAGAGCACATGCAGACATGTGCACACTCTCTCTGCAGGCATCATTGCATGCCTCACTCCACAAGGGGAGTAAATGGAAAAACAGCCCCAGATTAATGAAGCTGTCCCTGTGGTGCCACCCTCAAGAAGGCACCTCCCTGGCAATAATCCGTTGGGGTGGGTCAAGTCACACCCCACCAACCTACCATGAAGAGTAAGTTGTGGGTGCACAAGAGGGGTCTGACCTTTTGGGATGACACTGGGGTGACAGCTGATGGCAGGAGTGCCTCCAGAGCTTCGGAAGAAATACCATATCAAAATGCCTGGTGTTTAACTTTGCGAATCTCTAAGTAAATACTGACTGTTGGGTTTACCTAACTGGGTCCTGAAGATGACAGCCCTATCTTTTTTAAAGGGTAAAACCCCCCAGAAATGCCTTTTTCAAACATCAGGGAAAAAACTGCAAATCTTTTCCATCCTCCTGCAACAAAACAGATGGGTCTTTGGGTCTGAAATTCATAGGGTGGAAAGCCCTGGTCCCACAGATGTGCCTTTTGGTGGTTGATGAGAGTGTTTAATGTTAAAGGTAAATTTTTGGATCTTAATAACTTTGTAATGGTTGACATGATTTCCATGAAATTTGTCATGCATAATTGTCCTAGGTAGGTGCTTGTATGTGGAAAATGTTGTCTCAATAGCTTTAGCTGTTTCTGAAACAGAATATTAAAAATAAAGAAGATGTGGGGGTTTGGGCACTTTTTTGTCCACCTGTATCTCGAAAATGGCTTTAGCTTCTGGAATGACATTTTCAGGGTAGAAAGCCTTGGCCTCAGAGATGTGCCTTTTGAATGTTTGGTGTAAAAATAGTGCTACATTCCAAAGTTATTAAATCTTGACTTTCCTATTATTTCCTAAGGGAAAAAATAGATGTCTAGCACAAAACAGGATTCTGTGTCACATTTCTGCACTGAACAGGGATTCTGTGTTGCAGTTTTTGCAGGTTAATAACTTTAGAATGCTTCAATGGATTTGCATGCAATTTGACATGCATCAACCTAAGACACAGGTCGCTTGATTTAGCAAATTAGATTTAAATCCCTTTCGTATTTTCTAACATACAGAGTGTTGAAAAAAATAGGGTTTTGGGTGTGTGTTTTTTCATTTTTTGTCATCCTGTATCACGGAAACAAGTTTAACTTCTCGGCTGAAATTTTCAATATAGAAAGCCTTGGCCTCACAGAAGTGCTCTTTGAAGGTTTGCTGAAAAATATTAATCTGTTCCAAAGGTATTCAGTTTGCATTTCCCATTATTTCCTATGGGACAAAATAGAAGTTTAGCGATGAAGGATCCATGTCGTGAAACAGCTGCAATGTGGGTTCAAGGCTAAACATAATATGCTGCTGGCTATGTTGTTTCTCTGCTTAGTGAGAGAAATGAAAGAAGTTTACTTTTTAAAAGGGGTATAATTATTGATCCTCCACTACTATGATACACTGGGGAGATGACCCCCAGTTAGAGATGTGTGAAATTGGGAAATTTTGTTACACATAATATTTAGCAAAATTCCCCCGTTTTGCTAACTTTTTCACAGAAGCGAAATTCAAATTTCGCATTTTGCAGGCAAAATTCTAAAATTCGCACCCAGCAAAATATTTTATGTAATGGGCAAATTTCATAAAGTATTTTGCACAGCGAAATTGCCAATTTCACTGATGAAATATAATTATGCAACATCTCTACCCCAGTGCACCAAAAGCATTAACTTTTTTAAATGTTGTTTCCAACACAGGGATGCCCACCTCGGGTGTTGGATGCCCCCTAGCCTGTTCTAATATTAATTGTGTTTGCCAGCATCGGGGCCCCAATCCCATGTCAGTATTTCAAGCTCCCTAAGCACTGTGGAACACTGGGGAGCCCACTCTCAGTGTCCTCAAACATATGTTTATATATTTGCTGACAGAGGGTGCCCTATCCCCTTTGGCACTAGAAACCCACACACCCCACCCCCAGCCAGTGTACAGTCACTGAGTAGCCCACTCCCAGTGTTCTGATATGTCTCCCTCCTGAAAACCGCACCCCCCCAACAATGCCAGTGCCAGTGTAGGGACACTGGGGAAGCCACTCCATGTGTCCCGATATTTCTTCCCCTGAAAGGCGGCCTCCCCGCAAGTGCCAGTGTAGAGACACTAGGGAGCCAACTCCCAGTGTCCCCAAAACTCATTTAATAATGCCCTGTAAAGAAGAAAACTATCCCCCAATGTCTTTTTGTTTTTTTATACCTGAAAAAGAGAAAGTGATCCACTATCATCTCTGTAGTCTCCTCCCCATCCCCACCCTCCCACAGAGCACCCACCTCCCACACCCTCCCTCACCCTATATTTACTCCGCCTTGAGGTCAGCACTGTCATCTTTTGTGGACCAGGACATGTCTGCACTCTTCAATGCTGAACCGTGAACCGAAGAATCAAGGTAAGCTCTGTAAAATGGCAGTCAAAGGTGTTTTGAACTTATGTTGATATCTAGGCCATTTTTAGGTATTTTCGCACCACATTTTCAACGTGGGCTTTTTGTGGCACCACCTTATGAACACTGGCACTGTCATTTAGTTACTCAGCCCCAAAAGGTGATTTTGCAGTCGCTGAGAAGAATCACCTTTCGGTACAGATTGATGAATTGACAGTGCCAGTGTTCATGAGGTGGGGTCCCAAAAATTATATGTTGAAAATTTTGTGAAACAGTTCCTAAAAATGGCTGTATTTCAAGCACACATTGCACAGTTTCTATGTAGGTACTTAGTGATTTACAATATTTTGACTCCAGATTTTCAACATTGACATTATTTCACATCACCTCACAAATCGTACAGCTGTCATTCTTCAAATTCTACCCAAAAGGTGGTTTCACACCTGTGGCAAAGAATGACATGGTCACTGTGTAAAATCACCTTTTGGAACCAATCAGTGAAATGGCAGTGGCAGTGTTCATGATGTGGGGTCCCCAAAAGGACATGTTAAAAATTTGGTAAATGAAACTCCTATCAGTGGCTGAGTTTATCTAAAAAAATAAGGAAATTAATTGCAAAAAACTTTGTTTAATGCACCATTAGAGGTTGAACAGTCAAAAGTAGGAAAATGCAAACTCAGGGTTTCAAGTATAGGCCCCACTCCACTGTGCATGCATGGGGAACTTAGGTTTCCTTACTCCAACATCCCACCCATGCCTTCGCCATCCAATCGTAAGACCGACCCCCACCCTGCATGCAGGAACAGGTGTGACAGGTGTACCTTGGTGTATCAAACCCTAATGCTCACCCCATTCCAAGACTAAATAAGGTAACATGGGTACAGAATAAGAGAGGGCCCACACTCCCATCAACACATACCAGTTACATTACATTTTCTCAAAAAGTAAGGAAAATCATTGCAAAAAAGCTTCATTAATGCATCAGTTAGGGATGAAGTGACAAAAGTAGTGAAATGAGATGTTAGGGTTGAGCTCCTAACTCACCCACCCTGCCACCCAACCCCATCCTCCACACACCAACAGGCATTGGGGTTGCCACGGTCATTAGGCCTAACTCTCACCCCATTCTTCTATGCTGTACCATGTCAGCCTGCTTACACAGCATCCAACCTAAGATCTCTGGATCTGGAAAGTTCTGTTCTGGTCAGATGTATGGTTGTGGAACCGTAGAGCATCCAAAACATGAAAATTAGTCAACTTTTGTGCATTTTTCAGTTGCGTATAATGGACTATATGTGGCCTCGGGTTGAACTGGTGCCTTTTGAAGATTTAGTGAAAAAATATTAATCCTTTCAAAAGTTATGCAAGTTTTTCATGTCCCATTGCAGCCTAAGGGAAAATCTGTATGTGCATTGCAAAAACTTGCATGAAAACATTTGCAAAAACATTTTTTTTGTGCATGACAAAGATTTTGTGCGCATGAAAACATTCCATTATAAGCTATAGGGAAACACAAAAACATTTTTGTTGTTGTGAAAGTATTTTTGTTGTTGCAAAAACAATACTCCACAACATTGTCTCATGCATTGTTTTCTTTGTTACTTCATTGTGCCAAGGTGGATTGAGCTTTTGGGCTGAAATTTGCAGGATGGCAAGCCCTGGTCCAACAGACGTCCCTTTTGGTGGTTTTCTCCCAAACCATTAAATGGTCCCATAGTTACAGCATTCCAAAGTTAAGATATTTCCCATACAATAACATTGCAGCACTAACGGCTCCTTTCGACGCCCATATCTCAAAAGCGATTCGAGATACAGATTTTTTTTTAACGTGTAGCATTTTATTAATTTTCCCAAGTACACTTAGCCATCCAAAGACACATCCATGCCCTATTGCAGAAGGGCCATATTACTATACACTAGCAGTCAAAGCAGTTACTAAAATCTTCCACATCTTACATGGCTCATAAACTGACAAAGGATTAGTTTATCTAATATATGGTTGAGAAACTTAAGCCTTATACCAATAAAGCAAGTAGTATTATTATTAGACCAATCTCTATAAACACCATGCCTTTTGATATTATTATACTAAAACATCATAAGGTGGAGATACAGATTTTCATTACCCGCAGTTTAATTCACCTTTAGGTGAACTGAGCATGCAAGGAAGTTTCAAAGTCATAGATGACACCTGCAGTGGAATTTTTTTGATAGCTGCTATGGTTACTGAGATATTGCCAAATAAGTGTTACAAGGGTTACTTTACAGTACTATGGGGCTTCTGTATGGCTCTGTATCTAAGTGTAAGTAGGAGCTCAGGGCCTGGAGGTCCCGCAGTCCTACATATGCACATCATTATGCAAATAATGGGCAAAGTGAAGACAGCACAGGGCCCAGAGGGCCTGCACTCCCACAAACACATACCACTAACCACTTACATTACACTTTCTCAAAAAGAAGGGAAATTCATTACAAAAAACTCCTTTAATACATCACATAGGGTTGATGTCACAGTGACAATGTTTTGGAACTTCAATGTTAGAGTTACCCACCCACCATCCCCTCACCACCCACCCTACAGGCAACAACAGGCATTGGGCATGCCACGGGGTCATCAGACCTAAGTCTCACCCCATTCTCTTATATTGTAGAATGTCAGCTTGTGTACACATGGAATGGGGTGAGAGTTGGGCCTGATGACCCCATAACATGCCTAGCCTATTGGTACCTAACAAATTAAGTGGAGGATAATTAGCAATTTAATGTTACAAGGGCTCCTTTTTCAGGTCTATAGGGCTACTGTATGGCTCTGTTAGTATGTGTAGTAGGAGCGTAGAGCCCAGAGGGCCTGCACTCCCACAGGCATATCATTTTATACAAATGGGCAGATTGGTAGGTGTGGGGCCTCCCAACAATACATACCATTTACTAGTTACATTACATTTTTTCAAAAGTAAGGAAAATATTTGCAAAAAACTTTGTTAATGCATCAGCTAGAGGTTGATGTCACAGCAACAAAAGTTTGGAAATTTGATGTTAGGGTTACCGCTAACACCCCTCCCAACCCACATCCTCCACACACCAACAGATGTTGGGTTGTTCCCTAAGGTCATCAGTCCTAACTCTCCCCCATTCTCCTATACTGTGCATGTCAGCTTGCTTACACATGGAATGGGGTGAGGGATTATCTCCTCTTTTACCCTGATATCTGTTGGTGTGTGGAGGATGGGGGTTGGGGTGGGATGGTAGGGGATTAACATGAATTTCCAAACTTTATTGTAAACAACAACTCATTAACAAACTTTGCAATAAATATATGTATATTTTGTACCAGCCTGGTAGGGCCAGTATAGTTAGGGTTGCATGGTCACTTCTAAGTTAAACCTCAAAGTTTGCACTTTAAAAACTTTGCAACTGTTTATCAATTTGCCTAAAATTTGGAAAGTACAACCACCTTTCATAGTTCTCTTGATCTGGAAAGTTGTGTTCTGGTCAGATGTGCAGTTGTGGAACTGTGGGGTACTCAAAATGTGAAAAATCATGCTTTTCTGTGCATTTTTCAGTAAGCTATAATGAACTGAAGAATGCATTTGAGTGGCTTCAGATTTATTTGTCTACATGTGGCCTGGGTTGAACTGGTTCTTTTTGAAGATTTGGTGAAAAAATATTGCTCCGTTCAAAAGTTATTCAATTTTTTCATGTCCCTTTTTAGCCTATGGGAAAATTTATATGTGCATTATGAAAACATTCACAATTACTTTTTGTTGTCGAGCTCCCTGAAATTGTTTTTGTGCTGTTGCCATCTTTTTCTTCAGTTAGCAACAGAGAAAAAACATTATAATTCAAAAATTAATGCCCTTTGGTAAACACCAATAACTGTGTTTACCTAATCAGGCCCTGAGGAACATGACCCTGGCATTAGCTTTTTACTAGGTGGACCGGCAAATATGTTTTGAATGTTTGCCATTTTGATAGTGGCAACATTTTTTGTTGCCACGAAAACAATCGCACTCAGAAAAAAGTAACGTGGCAACAGTTTTGTGCGTGACAACATTCCCATTTTAGAGATAGGAGTCTTGCAAAACATTAACGTAATCATGGTAACACTGCACAAACACATTTTGTAAGATGTTGTTTTCTTTGTTACTTCATTGTGGCAAGAAGGATTGTGCTATTGGCCTGTAATTTTCAGGGTGCCAAGCCCTAGTCCCACAGATGTGCCTTTTGGTGGTTCTGGTATGAAAACATTGAACAGGGCCATAGTTACAGCATTCTGAAGTTGAGAAATTTTCCAATAGGATAACATTGTGGCACCCGTGATGCCTTTCAGGGCCCGTATCTCGAAAATGGTTCAAGATAAGGATTTTTCATTGCAAAAATTCTTAGTCTCCCTATAGGGGGACTAAGTACAGAAGTAGGTTGGAAAACCACTAATACCATGAATTTTGAATTTTTTTTCTACCTTGTACAGTTACTTAGATATTTGGAGGTTAGTGTTCCAATTGCTCATTTTCATGTCCGTAGGCCACTATTATGCCCTCAGACTTAGCACTCACAGTGCTTTTCGGTGCCTGTATCTCAGAAATGATGCGAGATATGCATTCAATTGATTTATGCTGCGTGGATGTCTCACTGTCACGATTATGACGCTTGAATTTTTTTCCTAGCTGCTACGGTTCCCGAGATATTGGCAAATTTGGGTTACAAGGGTTCTTTGCCCTATAGGGCTGCTGAACAGCTCTGTAGCTATGTGTAAGTGACATATATCATTATGCACAAATGGGTAGCTTGCTGGGACTGCGCGGCCCAAAGGGTCCTGCCCTTCCAGCAACACATACCATTAACTATTTATATTACACTTTTTCAAAATGAAAGGAAATTCTTTGCAAAAAACTTCATTAATGCATCATTTAGAGTTGTTTCCATGGTGACAAAAGTGTGGAAATTCAATGTTTGGTTACCACCCACCACCCACCCCGCCTCCATCCTTTACACACCAACAGATGTCGGGGTGGCCATGGAGTCATCAGTCCTAACTCTCACCCCATTCTCCTCTACTGTAGCATGACAGCTTGCTACACATGGAATGGGGTGAGGTTTGGGGCTGACCCCATAACATACCTGACATCTGTTGGTGTGTGGAGGATGGGGGCATGGGGGTGGGTGTAACCCTAACGTTGAATTTCCACACTTTTGTCACTGTGGAAAACAACCCTAACTGATGCATTAATGAGTTTTTGCAAATAATATATATATATATATATATACACACACATGCACAAGCTCACACATAAATATATATATATATATATATATATATATATATATATATATATATATATATATATTAGTGGCACAGTAGTGCCACTATAGTTAAGGTTGACTGGCCACTTCTATGTTAAACCCCAAAGTTTACTCTTTAATAACTTTTCAACTGTTTGTCTGATTTGAATGAAATTCTGAATGCACGGTGTCCAACCATAGATCTCTGTATCTAGAAAGATGTGTTTCAGTCGGATGAATGGTTGCGGAACTGCAGAGTGTCAAAAATGTGAGAAATCCTCAACTTTTGTGCATTTTTTCATCAGGCTTTACAGACTAAAAGATGCATCTGTTTTGGATTCAAATGTGCATGTGTATATGTGTCCTGGGTCAAAGTGGTGCCTTTTGAAGATTCAGTGAAAAAATATTAATCCGTTCAAAAGTTAAGCAATTTTTCATGTCCCATTTTAGCCTATGGTAAACTTTATATGTGCACTGTGAAAACTTTGCAACAACATTTTGTTTTCGTGCTCTGGATTTATGCTTTCGTGCTGCCACCATCTTGTTTTCAGTTAGCGAGGGACAAAAACATTGTAAATCAAAAAATACTGACCCTTGGTAAACACCAACACTTGTGTTTACCTAATCAAGCCCTGAGGAACATGATCCTGGCATTTGTTTTTGTGCAGGTAGCCTGGAAATATGTTTTTCAAAATGTTTCCACCATTTTGCCATCTTGTTTTCATGAAAACATTTTTTTTGTGTGTGCGACAATGATCACTCACAAAATAAAAGGTGGCTCAACAACATTTTTTTGTGCACAAAAAGATATCATTATAAGGTATAGGGGTGTCATGAAAACATTTTTGTTTCCACAAAACCAATGTTCAAAAACATTTCCCATGTGTTGTTTCCTTTTTTTTTTGCATGTGTTCCCTGCCAGATTTCCACCCTGGTCACAGGCCCTGGTCTTCCACCTACTGTCTCACCATGATCCCTGGGTCAGCTCTGGCTTTCTCCCTGAAGGGCGGGGCCACGGAACTGGTCCCCTATACAGCCCACCAAACCAATATCTGGTTGGGGGATCTGGTGACAGAGGCTAATTGAAGCCTGGGGAGGGCTTCATAGAGGCAGAGACACCCTTGAGTTTTTCTATCTTTTGCCCACTGGAGAGCCAGACATGCAATGACATCAAAGCACTGACATGGAGATGTGCACCGGCTATCCCCCCATGTAGATGCCTGCACTGTGTTGAACACCCAGCCTCTGCTGGGTGTTACTGCAGCATGGCGCATATCCCTCACCCACCCCCAAAGGAAGGAGAGCTGTCACAGGACGCTCAATCCTTCCTTCCCCTCCAACCCCGGCAGCCGGAGTCAATTCCTGAACCGGGTCACTGGCACGGCATGAGGTGTGGCGTCCAGCGCCTCAACCCTCAGCACCACCAGGCTGGCTCCCATATATTGTTTTCTTTGTCACTTCATTGTGCCAAGGTGGATTGTGCTTTTGGGCTCAAATTTGCAGGGTGGAAAGCCCTGGTCCCACAGATGGGCCTTTTTGTGGTTTGGTCCCAAAACATTCAACAGGCCCATAGTTACAGCATTCCAAAATTGAGAAATTTCCTATAAGATAACATTATGGTGCCCATGGCACCTTTCAGCACCCGTATCTTGAAAACAATTCGAGATACGGATTTTTTGCTACTCACAGCTTAAGCACGCTTGGTGATTTCAGAGTCTTGATTACAACTGCAGTGGAATCTTTTCCATAGTTGCTATGGTTACTGAGATATTGCCAAATAAGTGTTCCAAGGGTTCTTCTTGGTAATATGGGGCTGCTGTATGGCTCCATATTTATATGTATAAATAAGGAGCCAGGGCCCAGAGGCCCATGCTCCCACACACGCATACCATTATGCAAAAACGGGCAACATGAATGAGCGCAAGGGCTCTGAGGGCCCATGCTCCCACAAACACATACCACTAACCACTTACATTACACTTACTCAAAAGAAGGAAATTCAATACAAAAAACTTTGTAACTACATCAGTTTGGGTGGATAACAGAGTAACAAAAGTATGGAAATGTGATGTTAGGGTTACCACCCCTACCACCCACCCCACCCCTCCACACAACAACAGATGTTGGTGTGTGCCATGGGATCATCAGGTCTAACTCTCACCCCATTCTCCTATACTGTAGCATGTCAGTTGTTTATACATGGAATGGGATGAGAGTTGGGTCTGATAACCCCATGGCACAACCTGACATCTGTTGTTGTGTAGAGGGTGGAAGGTGTGGGGGTGGGGTGGTATCCCTAGCATCACATTTGCATACCTTTGTCACTGTGCTATCAACCCTAAGAGATACATTAACAATTTTGCAATGAATATATATAATGTATGTATATTACAGTGGCATGGTAGTGCCACTATAGTTAGGGTTCAGTCCTCACTTCTATGTTAAACCCCAAATCATTGACTTTAATAACTTTGCAGCCATTAGACTGATTCATCTAATATGTTGCATGCACTGTTGAAGTCATAGATCTCTGATTTGCCAAGTTTTGTTCCAGTCGGATGTACAGGTGCTCAGCTTCAGAATGTCAAAACATTTGAAAATTACCACTTTTTTGGCAATTTCTTTGTCATGCCATTTCTTTGAAACCACCTGGTGGTTTGATCTGAAACTTTCAGAATGTATTGGGTCTGGGCCACTGATGTGCCTTTTGAAGGTTTGGTGAAAAAATATTAATCTGTGCAAAAGTTATTAAAATTAAAATGTTCAAATGTTTTCCTATGGGAAAAATTAGATGCCCCATGCGAAAGTACCATTCTCTTTCATGAAAGTACAATTCTCTTTCACAAATGTGTTCTGTTCTTTCAAGCTTCTGCCATCTTGTTTTCAGCTAGCGACAGGGAAAAAAACATATAATTCAAAAATTTCTGTAGTTGGGTAAGCACCAACACTTGTGTTTATCTAATCAGGGCCCAAGGAACATGATTCTGTGGTTAGTTTTTTTACACAGACAGCAAAAATATATTTATTTTGATCAGCACATTTTTAATGCTGCAAATTGCAGCACTACTTTTGAGAAAGTGTCACAAATTGTGGCACTACTTTTGGAAAGTGCTGCAAATTGCAGCTTTATTTCATAAAACACCCACAGTAATGCAGCAAATGTTGGCGCTTTTGCAAAAATAGTGCCACAATTTGTGGCTCTATTTTTTAATTGTTTTCTTTGTCACTTCACTGCACAGAAAGGGTTTGGACCTATGGGCTGAAAGTTTCAGAGTATAATGGGCTTGCCCACAGATGTGCCTTTGCTGGTTTACTTATAAAATTTACATCAGGTCCATACTTATAATATTCCAAAGTTTAGCAGTTTCCCATAGGAAAACATTGTAATGGTCTAGGTACTTTCTACAGCCATATCTTGAAATGCTTCAAGATACAGATTTTCTGCCAAACACAGCTTAGTACACCTAGGTGTACTAAGCAGTTATGCATGTTTCCAGGCCTTCATTACAACTGCAGTGGAAATTTTTATCAGTAGGACTAAGGTGCCTGTGATACTGTGCCCTTGTAGACTGATCGCTCCACCAGGGAGATGACCGTTAATCACAATGTCTCTATACTTATGGATAGATAGGAGAGCAGGGCCTTGAGCACCCTGCACTCCCACAGGGAGATGAGGGTTACTTACAATGTCTCTATATTTATGGATACGTGGGATCACAGTGCCCTTAGGGACCTGTGCTCCAACATATGGATACCATTATGAAGTGATGGGAGTACAGGGACATTTGTGCCCACCTCTTAAATATTACCTGTTCTGCAGTTAGTGTTAGGGTTAACTTTTTGGTGTGGGTTATGTTATATGTCTATTGCAGTTAAGGGAGCACATACAGTATGTGATATTGCTCAGGGTGCTGAGGAACACCTTTGTCATGTCCCATACAATATGCGGATTGGAGGTTATATCAATGTTGGTGTTGAGGAGGGCACATATCTCATACTGATTAGGGTGCCAGATACATCTTCTGTTGTGTGTGCCCCCCTTAAATATTACTTGTTCTGCAGTTAGTTGATTACTATTTTTGTGAAAGTGCCACAATTATTGGTACCCAGAGGGCCCTGTGCTTCCACAACCAAATAAGGGTAAGATTAGACTTTCTCCAAAAGTGAGGAAATTCATTGCAAAAACATCATCAATGCATCAGTTAGGGTTCATATTAAAGTGACAAAAGTGTAGAACTGAGGGACAATTACAGTATGCAGGGCCCTGTGCTCTCACAACACACTATGGAGTGATTGGAGCACAGGGCGAGCTCTTCTGTCTCTCCCAAACCAAATAAAGGGTAAGATAAGACTTTCTCAAAAGTAATTCTCAGGGTATATAGGTCTTGGGTCACAGATGTGACTTTGGAAGGTTTGGTGAAAAAAATATTCATCTGGTCAAACATTCTCTACATGTTAGCAGTACTGCTTTGGTGGGCCATGTGCTTCCACCACTCAGTAATGTAATTGATCAACATTTTCAATAGTCATGCATGGGAGCCCTGTGCTTGGACATATGGATACCATTATGGACTGATGGGAGTGTCAGGCCTGTTGGGACCCGCACTGTCACATGTAAATGAGGAACATTTACAATGGGAAGGACTCTGCAAGGGGGAGCAGGAATAATGCACAGGAGGCATGCATCCTACCCTCATAGCTCTGCACCCATGAAATGATGCACAGTGGCCGTATTCATGTCTACCAGCCACCATGCAGCCCTCTCCTGCAACCCCAGTGTGTAGGTGCTTGGGGCTTTTCACAGGCATGGGTGGGCATCGAATGGGATGCCCAGACCTCATCCATCACTGCATCCCTTGCACCTGCAGGTCACCATGGTAATCAGGTGGCTGGGGAGTGGCCATGGCATTGGGGTTGGCAGGTACCCTTTCAGCCACCTGGCCCTCTTTGTGGTACCTGAGGGCTGTGGCAGTGTGTTCAGGGGTTCTCTGTGCCCCTACATCTCTGCCACAGCTGGTGGTGGCATCCTGGGGGTGCATATTGGGTACATCTTGGTCATATTGGCATAGCCTGCACCCCACTCACCCAGCACTCCATGATTTCAAGAATAGCATGGAACATGGGCATGCCCTCTGCACTGCCCCTGATCACCCCTACATGGAGATCACTGACAGGCTGGAGGATCCAGCACATATCAACCCCACACCTCTTTGGAGAATTGGATACAGGGGTGCAGCAGCTGCGGTGTCTATGCACCCCAGATACATGGTGCATAGCCACTCTGCTCCTTAGAGAATAGCCCCCAATATGTATGCATACCATTATGGACTGCTGGGAGTCGGAGCACAGGGCCCATAGGGACCTCTGCTCACAGATGGACAAATAGATACCATTATGGAGTAATGAAGTGCAGGGCCCAGAGGACCCTGTGCTCACACATGTAAATGAGAGACAATTACAGGGCCTGGATATAAAACATCATTAATTACATGCACAGGTCCCAAAGAGACCTGCGTCTGACATGTGAATAATGTTATGATTACACCATCTCAAAACCAAAGGAAATTCATTGCAAAAAACTTCATTAATGCATCAGTTAGGGTTCATATTAAAGCAACAAAAGTACGGAAATGTGGTGTTATGGGTTCAGAACCCGAACTCCACACCCCAACACACACACATGCAAACAGGGTAAGGGGCAAGGCAACACAACCAATCAGTGGCAGCCATCATCAGGTAAGAGAAAGAACATAGAATTCTCTGAACATAACAGTCACACTCCCTGCAGTTCATAATCATACAAAGACAGAAGAATGTCATACTTTTTTTACTATGCGCAGCTTGAAAACTGCCAGTTCATTTCATTTCAAATAATTTCAGAGTGCCTCTTGGAATTAGTGCTCATAATACACACAGTTGGCTGCTGGCTATGGAGGTGAGAGGTGAGCTCTACCAGTAGCCGGCTGGGGAAGGGTGAGGGTGCTGGGTGAGCTGGCATGGCTGGGTGGGGGGTGGGGCCACTAGACTACCAGGAAATAGCAAATGCTTATCTTTTCCATTATCATGGGGGCCACTAAACTACCAGGGATATAAATAATAATAATAATTACATACAGATTGGGGGCAACTAGACTACCTGAGATATAAACAACCAATATGAATACATACACATGGGGGGCACTAGACTACCAAGGATAAAATCATGAGATATGCATGAAATGCACATGGGGGGGCCACTAGACTATCAGGGATACAGAGATCTTTATGTATATTATCAGGATCAGGAGGGAGGGGGCCTGCTAGCTTACCAGGGATAATGAAAACTTATGTTTTTTTATTCACATGGAGCAGAACGAAGCCCCCTAAGCAAAACCCACCCTCATATAACTTTCTAGGGCACCCTTGGGCTACAGAAATCTATTTAAAAATCTGGCCATCTCATCCCTCACTCTTTGTTCAAGAGCGAGCAATTTCTTTGATCGCGAGCCTGCAAATTCTTTGATCATGAGATTCTTTGATTGCGATTGTGCATTGCGAGTGAGGGACGAGATGGCCAGCTAAAACAAATCTATTTTCTCAGCCCAGGGGTGTCCTAGGAAAACAAATGTGGGTGGGTTTTACTCAGGGGGCTTCATTTTGTCAAATCATGGCAGTGGTATGCCGTTATTCCATCAAGTTTTGGATTTATAAGATTTTTAATTCTTTGTTTGTGAGCCTACAAATTTTTTGATTGAGAGCCTACAAATTCTTTGATCGTGTGATTCTCTGATCACCATTTTTGATCGTGAGACAGGGACAAGATGGCTAGGTTTTTTATAATGGAATAGATAGGGAAATTTTACCAATCTTTAAACATTGAATATCTCAGAAATTGTTTGGTCTTTTTACTTAAAATGTGGAGGGTGTTTATGTCATGTCCTGTAGATGTGAATTATGGTGCTCTTGTGTCAGAGAATTTTTTTTTTGCAGAGATATTATGTGACACACTTTATGTGTTGCGGACATTGTTTTGCTTGTGGTGGTGGCTTGAAATTGATAGGATACCTAGCCTTAGTGTCATGGATGTAGTTTTCAGTCATTGTGTGTGTTAAATGTCAACAGGTGCGGAACTGTGCCAGTCTGACAAATTAAAATCTATGCGTTAAAATGTTATATCTCGGACACGGTTTGGTCTTTTCACTTGAAATTTGGAGGGTGTTGATGGTTTATCCTGTGGATGTAAATTACAGTGTTTCTGTGTTGGAAAATATTGTTTTGGAGGAGATATGGCATGGCACCGTTTATGTTCTGGGGACAGTGTTTTGCTTATGGTGGTGGCTTGAAATTGATAGGATACCTAGCCTTAGTGTCATGGATATAGTTTTCAGTCATGGTGTGTGTTTATTGTCAACAGGAGCAGAACTGTGCCACTCTGACGAATGAAAATTTCAAATTTTGACATGGATCTTGGACAAAGTTTGGTCTTTTACTTGAAATTTGTAGGGTGTTGACAGCATGTCCTGTACATGTTAATAGAGCGTGTTTATGTGTCAGACAATATATTTTTGCAGAGATATTGTGTGGCACAGTTTATGTTTAATGGACAGCGCTTTCTATTGTTCTATTAGATTTAACATTTGTTTGGTGGCTGGCCTTGCTGTTGTGAATGTACTTTTAGTCATTGGATGTGTAATGTGGCCTGGCACTTACAAATTGGTGAGAGCATGGGGTCTCCCACCAACTTGCCCAACTTTCTACTTTTCTATTCTTTCTTAAAAATTAAGGAAATTCTGTGCAAAAAACTTTGTTAATGCATCAATCAGGGTTCTTCTACAGTGAAAAAGTGAGGAAATTTGATTTTAAGTTTCCACCTTGCACCACCGCCCCACCAACAGGCATCAGAATGTGCGTAGGTCATCGGCCCCTAATCCTTTGACCCCATTCTCCCACACTGCACCACCTCAGCTTGTGCTACCCATGGTATGGGTGAGGTTAGGCTGATGACCCCAATGCACACCCCTCATGTCTGTTGGTGGAGCAGAGTGGGGTGAGGTGCAATGGGTGGGAACCCTAAAATTGAATTTCCTCACTTTTTCACTGTAAAAGAACCCTAACTGATGCATTAATGAAGGTTTTTGCATAGAATTTTAAATATATAGATAGATAGATAGATAGATAGATTCTCTCTCTCTCTCTCTATATATATATAGATATATATATATATATGCATATATATATATATATATATATATATATATATATGTATGAAGCCCACCAGGATGAAACCCAACTCTGCAGAATTCTGCAGTACAGTTACTACAGCAAACAATGCAGTTTCAATGGGAGTTAATTCCTTTTGTCATGCAGGAAACATGTGTTACTGTGCTTCATCCTGGTTGATGAATATATATATCTGTGTTAATGCTTTAGTTTAGGTCAAAGCCACAAAAGTAGGGAAATGTGGCAATAAGGTTTCCAATCCTAATACCCCACCCCTACCCTGCGCACATCAACAAGCATTGGGGGGGTGCCTTGAGGTCATCAGCCCTAACACTCACCTCATTCCATAAGTAAATAAGCTGAGATGGGTACAGTATAGGAAAATGGGGTGAACGTTAGGGTGGATGACCCCAGGGCATACCACCTACACCTGTTGGTATGTGCAGGGTGGGGGTGTTATTTTTTTGAGATAGTATAATAGTATCCTTATTTAACTGTGGAAGAGCAGGGTCCTTCAGACCTTGCACTCCAATCCCTCCATAGATGCATTTATTCATGTAGCTGTGAAAGCACAAGGCCCTTCAGGGCCTGCACTTCCATTTATAGGACAACAGTACCAAATTGTCAGCATAGCCATCTTATAACCCTACCTCATTATCAATCAATCAATCTTTATTTATAAAAGGTGCCATTCAAAACCAAGGCACCTGTACATTACATGATAAAACAATAAATAATTAAAACAATATTAAAATTAGACTTGACAATAGCATTCAAAACTCATTGTATGCTAGGCTAAAGAGATATGTTTTAAAGCCTCCTTAAAGCTTTGGACAGTCGGGCAATATCACACCTGGCCGGTAGAATTCTAGGGTTGGGGCCATAAAACTAAAAGATCTGGCCCCTGAAGTTTTTAAGCGAACCTGGGAATCTCTAGCAATCCTCATCAGTGGATCGGAGAGAGCGGGAGGGACAGTAGGGACAAAGGAGATCTTTCAGGTAGCCAGGTCCCTGATCGTGTAGGGCCTTATAGGTCAGCAAACTGACCTTGAAGGTGATTCACCAGCAAATTGGCAGCCAGTGCAGTCCACGGAGCATAGGTGTTATATGACTGAACCTAGAAGAACCAGTCAATAGCCTGGCTGCCACATTCTGCACTAGCTGCAAGCAGTGAATCTCAACCCCCGGTAGCCCAAGGTAAAGGGAATTGTAGTATTCGAGGTGGGAGGTAATGAAAGCATGGACCAAAGTAGGAAGATCGTCTAGAGGAACCAGGTGCTTCATCTGGGTGATGTTCCTCAGATGGTAAAAGAGGTTTTGACAACTGCCAACACCCGAGATTTAAGTGTCAAACAGTCATCAAACACAACACCCAGGTTCTATACCGGTCTGAGGGTAGTTAGCTGGACAACCCCAAGCCATAAACCCGAGGGTGATCCAGGCAACAAACCCGCCTCCCAGTGACCCTGGTCCACAACCAACACCTCAGTTTTACCCAGTACACAACATTTTTGAATCCCTGCCAAAACATAATTCTGCACAACTCACAATGCCATTCCATGCCACAGGTGCAGAAACACTTTTTAGCCATGATTTGAAAAAGACAGCTGTGACATACTGTACATGAGATGGGGGTAATAAGAAGGCTATGCTGAAATTCTGGGGTCAGAATATTTATCATTCCTGGAGTTAAAAGCAGGCATAGTGAAATTGCAATGAATAGTCATAACTTTGGCATTTTTTATATTTTGACCAAATTGTCAACATAAACTTCTTATGACCCCACTTTATAAATCCCATAGGTGAAAATGTTCAAATCTGTGCAAAACACCATTCCACAACACAGGTGTGAAAACACGTTTCAGACAGGATATGAAAAACAACAGCTGTACAATAAGGTGGTGTGAAAAAATGCCTCCATTGAAAATTTGGAGTCCAAATATTGAAAATTGCCAAATTTATGTGCATGAATAGGAAACTTTCAACAAACACTCATAACTTGGCCATTTCTTTGAATATTTTCACCATATTTTCAACATGGTCTTTTTGGGACGTCATCTCATGAACACTGTCACTGACATTGTGTTAATCAGGCCCAAAAGGTGATTTCATGCAGCAAATCTGAAATCACCATCTGTGCCTGATTAATGAAATGACAGTGACAGTGTTCATGAGGTGGGGTGCCAGAATGGCCATGTTCAAAATCTGGTAAAAAATCCCTAAAAATGACAAAGTAATTAACATAAGTTCAAAACACCATTGGATTACATTATATGTCAGTTACCTTGATTCCTCAGTTTGCAGTTCAGCTTTGAAGAGTACAGACAAGTCCCAGTCCACAGAAGATGACATCCTATGACCTCCAGTGGTAAGTATAGGGTAAGAGGGTGTGATGTGGTGACTACTCACTTGGAGTGTTAGGATGGGGGAGGAGACAGCGGGATGATGAGGGACCGGTATTTTCAGGTATAAAAAGACATTGGAGGACTGTTTTTTTTCACAGGAAAAACTAAGTACAACAGAGAATTTCCTGACTTTTGGGACACTGGGAGTGGGCTCACCAGTGTCCCACACTGAGGAGATCTTGTACATGCCAGTATGGGAATTGGGGCCCTGGTGTCGGCAATCTGAATTAAGCAACAGGCTGCTGGTGGGGGACTAAAATATATGTTAATATGTCCCCAGAGCCACACATTGCTGTATAAGAGTGGTTTCAAGACTTCAGCTGGGGTGTGAACAGCAAAGTAAAGCAGAGCTGTTCTGGCTCAAGCTGAAGGCAAGTGAAACCACTAAAATACAAGAATGAGTGGCAATAGGGATGTATTAATATATTATTGATCAAGAGTAATCAATAATATATTTTAAAAAGTATTATTCCTGGAACATGCCCATTTCCAGCACATCTGTGCATGAGACCATTTTCACAGAATAAGAGTGTCTTATGCACAGAGGAAAGGAGCTTTCCAGTTGGTTGGAGCACTTTCTCAATCTATAATAAAAATTGAAGAACAGTGATTGGAGGGTGAAGGGTGCCACTAGACGCCATGGACAGTAATTGGCAGGTGGGGGGGTGCCACTAGACACCAGTGACAGTGATCAGAGGATGGTGGTGTCACTAGACAGCAGGGACAGCAATCAGTGGGAAGGGGTGTCACTAATCATTAAGGACAGTGATCTGCGGGTGGGAGGGATGCCACTAGACACCAGGAAAACAGTGGTTCACTCCTCTCACTGCAGCCCACAACACAAGTTCCAGCTGCAGCTCCAAAAGTCAAGAAATTCCCAGTATTCTCATACAGAGAATGCTGGGAAAAGCTTCTCTCACTAAGCTGGGCATATAGGATTTGGCATATTCAAAAACAAACATCAGAATCTAGTTAAACAGGTCCTATTTAGTTAGGTTCTGATTTTTGTGGGAAATTTTATGTATTTTACACGTTTGTTAGTTTGTGAACAAAATCAACAAGGTTGTGATAGGCACAGCAATAAAAAATGTGTGGTGCCCTGCCAATTCTGTGGCCCAATAGCAAAAAGGAGAATTGCAACATCAAATATTTACTTTTACCACAAAGTGTTATCCCCAAACCCCTACTGCACATGTGCAAGTCAGAAAACACTAACATTTAAATCTTTATAACTCTGGCAACCTTTTACATTTTTTCACCAGACCTGTCAAAGGCACTGCCTTGGGACATGACACATATCTCTGCAAGTTTTGGGCAACAATTCTTTTCCATGTAGGCTGCAGGCGAGAGCAAAAAAAACAATGTTAACTATAGGAAAAACATAGATTTTTTCTTGAAATGACACATGTGTATCTCAACAAAATGCACAAGCTGCCATCACACAAATTTCTATGCATCAAGACCTTGCCTCCTAGACAGCACATGCAAAGTTTCAGCTCATTTCATCAAAGGGAGCCAAAGATATCAATGTTCAAAATTTTAGGTTTAATATTAAACAGGCTACTCAACCTTAACTATAGTGGTGCAATCACACTGTAGGAACAAAGGCTTATAATATCACATTTTATAATGGTGCACTTGGATTCACCTCGGTCTTACCAAAAATGATTTCATTAATTACCAAAAATAATAATTCATGTGATATTATCCTATGCTCTCAGATTCAAAATGATGGTGAAAAACACCGTTGCCACACTTTGGATTATATAAGAGATAAATATATATTTTATTCACATATGTACAAGTCCTAAATATTCATAATTAGCATCAATATCAAACATAATAAAAATAGTGTAAACATAAACTGTAATCTAACCAAAACAACAGGTTTTAGAAATTCAAGTAAATCAAATAAAACAAAACAAATTGTTAGCAATTAAGCAATGCAAAGTAATAAGCAATATTCAGCATAATAAATGACAGTGTATATAATTTCTTTAGCATAATTATAAATAGCATAATCTTTTCTTTTTACTATGAGACTTGCAACTCATTACACTAGTGTTTCAGACTATCTTGATATGATACTTGTTTAAACTGTACAGCATTTAAAAGGTATTTTCTTTAGATTTAAATTCTAGCTTAATCATATACCCAAGGTTTGGAGCTAAAGTGCACTAAGTTACCACCCCAGATAGCCAAATAAGTACTAAAAGTAGGATGAAGGAATACTTAAGTTTTAGTTATCTGTAGATGTGGTCTTCTACTTTTAACTTTCAAAGTCTAGGTGAGAACTTTTGGTTTTGGATGACAAATGTCCTTGGTGGTGAGTTTGGCTTTAGTCTGCTGTCTTTTTCCTTGAACCTAGCACTGTAGAGTCTTCTGGCATCAATGAAGCAATGCAGACTGGATCCTTCTTGCTTGATGTCACAAATCATCAAAAGTCACTTCAGGATTTAGTGAGAAAAATCAGACAACAAGATTTTAGCAGTTCAGCACAATCTATAGAAAGATCTCTCCTGTGGACAGCAATGTTGTTTTGGGTAACTAGACTCTGTGACTCTTTTCTGTTTCAGTTCATTTCTGCTTTTGAACCTGCAACTCTGGACTCACTGCTATTTAACAGCACTGCAGGCTTGCTGGCTGGTAAATTCCAAAGTCAGTCTCTTGTTCAGGCTTTTAACAGAAATTCCAAAACATTACTTTTAGTCCAAATTCTCAGTATGCAAAACATAGGCCTTGCTTAATCCAATACTGGAAGAAAGTCCTTTCTGTAACAGTCAGTTTCAGCAATTAGTTTAGCACCACCTTGTGGTGGCAATGTCAAAGCCAGATAATGTTCCAAGCAGGTATGGTTTCAGGCTTTTGGCCTAGTACAAGTCCAAGCTCATCCAAAATTGTCAGGACATCCTACAGGTCTTCACACACCAAAAACTTAGCATTTCTGGGCTGGCTTTGCCAGCATCCCATTTATGTCCCACTTACTGGGTGACATCACCATCAAGTTATGATTGGTCTGAGTACTCTTTGAGGGTGTTACTGTTAGCCCCTCCTAAGCCATTTTTTATCAATATGACCACATACTAAAAAACTATTTTTGATATAAAACAACTTTTCTTTCTTGCATCTATATGCAACTTAGTGCATATATAAGACTCACATTTTTAGATGCAAATAAAGGAGAGGATTCATTTGAGACCAAACATGATGGTGTCAATTCTAATATAAAATCTATAATTAATAAAAGCATTATAAAACTTTTTCCTTAATAGATCCCTAAAAGTATTTACAGACTAGAAGTACATTTTTTCCTGTTTAAAATGATGTTAGTTTGGCATACCTGCTATCATTAGAACTGTGTAAATTTATTAAAACTTCAAGACAGGGATCTTCTTTGTTTAAGGTAAATGAACCATGCCTTCATGTTGCTATCCACTTATAATCTTATAATCCGGGTTTATAATCCACCTGACTAGTTGTTTCTATTAGATAAACACTTTACTCTCATTCCATTAAAAGGTGGCATGGTCAGCTTACTACAGACACCAAACTTGTCAATATATTTTAAACAGTTTTGGGGCTACAGATTTTGTAAATAGCTCACAATACATTTTGTTGATGGGTTTAAAACGTCCTCACTAGGCAGATACATGCATTTCCAATAACCTGTATAATTTTGAAATGTATCAAAGTTTTGTATATTTTCTATAAATAAAAGTCTTACTTTCTTAAAGCCAGTCTGAATCTATGCTAACCTCTAAGATTTGCTCTGGCTGGTACTGAAAAACAAGATAGTAAATTATGTCAAGTTTCAAGCTCTTCTGCTACTAATTGGAAGGGGCCATTCAATTTAAACAGACTATCCCTGAAACAATTTTCTTTTACCTTAGGGTAGATCATGTATGCTGTATTCCCTTTTCATGGCATCATTCCTCCATTTCAGTATTTAAGCCTTAAGCAGCATTGCCCTTGTTTTGAAGTTCAATTAGACATTAATTTGACCAGAAACATTTATAGGACTTAATAATTAAGCCAATATAAGGATATAGAATAGCAATTAAGAATATAATAATATTCTAACAAAATATTTGAAAAATGCATTTTGTAATTCAAAATTATCATTTTACTATATATGGGTATATAGTTTTAAGCATTGCAGGGACAATGAAACATAAAAGACAAAGTTCTGTCATCATGTGTAATTTATGACACTATCAGCACATTACAGCATCACATATGACATCATAGGATGTGAAATCACTAGATGACATCATTGGAGATGTACTATTTGCATAGATAGGTGTACAGTACTACATGAACTAACATGATTAAACATGATTACAACTATGACACTTTTAAAATAACATTTTTATATTGTTTTGAACATTTCACACATACAAATTCTGTGTTCATTAACTTTAAAAATCAGCATTACAATTAACATTTTATCTAGACTCTTATTCCTGATCACTACTCATAGATTAATTTAGAACATTTTCCCATGTTTTATTGCATTCACAATATTGCCTCAACTGATTAATATGAACCCATTTAGGTACTACCTATCCAGTGCTTTTCCTCTTTAGTTCAATTTGGTAGGCTACAGGTGAGATTTTGTCAGTGATCAGAAAGGGTCCTTGCCAACTTGGAAGAAACTTTTTGACCTTGGCTTTATCTCTACTGTAGTTAAAGTAAAACACTTTATCACCAATTTGTTAATCTTTTGGACTAGTTTTCCTGTTATAATATGACTTAGAAGCTTCAACACTTTTCTCTAAGTTCCTCTCGCCAAATGCAAAGTTTCTATAAATGCTGTTTTAAATGGGTTACATATTCATGTCTATAGTGGCGTGCTGAATTTACATTTCCTGTGGTATACAGGAGATGTAAAGGTAACACCATCTGTCTTCCCGTCATCATTTCAAAAGAAGGAACACCTGTAGACTTATTAGGAGTAGCCTGTATGGCCATTAATACCAATGGTAACTTTACATCCCAATCTTTTCCTGAAGAACTGAAATATTTCTTCAGTATAATTACAATTGTTTTATTAGTGCGTTCCACCTGTCCAGATGACTGTGAGTGGTGGGACACATGCAGTTTCCTCTGTACTCCTAGAATTTTCTACCCATTCTCTATTATCTCTCCTGTGAAATGAGGACCTTTGTCAGATTCTACTCCTAATGGTAATCCCCATCAACTAAACACATGGTTTATTAATAAGAAAACAGTGGTTTTGGCAGTGTTATTTGAGCAGTTATATACCGATCCATTTTGTGAACAGACAAGTAACTGTCAAAAGGTATTGGTTACTCCTTGAAGATCTGGTAACAGGACCAATCCAGTCAATCTGGATGTCTGGCCAAGACATAGAGATGCCTTTTGGGTGTAGTGGTGCTCTACGTCTGGGAGTGGCTGGTTGGAACTTGCAACAGGTTATACACCCTTGTACGTACCCTGTAACATCATCATACATGTAGGGCCAGTAGGCTATCTTTTTTCACAGTTTCATAAGTTCTTCTATCCCCCATGTGCTACTGATGGTTCATCATGGGCATGTTATTACATAATTCCCCTGTGGCCTAAAGGAACTACCCACTGGACCTCAGGTGGGTTTTTATCAGTTCTTACCAAAAGATCATTCCTTAATTGGAATTTGTCCTTCTGATTATACATGGCTCTCAGGTCTCGGGCTATCCTGTATGTCATTGTCAGAAATCATGCTTTTAGTGGGATCCTTAATGAAATGATAAAATTTTCCTACCACTTCATCCTCTTGTTGCGTTTTTACTAAATCAAAGTCAGGTTTTTCACTAAACAAGTGTAGAACCTTATGTTCCTGTTCCTGCTGCTTTTGTTTGCGGGTAACCACATCCACCTTAGCCTGGACAGGAGGGACAAAGTTCCATTCTTCTCCACTTAAAGCACCCTCCCTAGCCAGAGCATCTGCTAGGGCATTTCCGGTTTTGTCTGGTCCCTGAACTTTGGAGTGCCATTTTACCTTTTTCCAATAAACAAACAACTTATGTTCCTGAACCAACTGATCTATGGCTAAGATAAGGTCTGCATGCATTACCTTAATGCCTCTTGAACTGATCATACCATTCTCCTTCCACCCTGGTAAATGTGTAAGGAAGTCCTGCCTAACTTAATCAGAGAAGTACAAATTACAATGTCTTGTAACTTATGTTGTACTGCAGTCTGTACCACTATATAGGTGGCTGCCAACTCTGCATATTGGTTAGACTTAGAACTGAGCTTGTACTTGATAGGAGTACATGGTACATTATCCTACCATACCACTCCTAAACCAGAACATCAGTCTTCACCTTGCCGGAATGAACAATAATCAACATAGGCTCTAGGCAAATTTTCACACACATTTTCATCCTAGTGGTGGTGCCTGTTATGTTGGTACACCATAACCAACTCAGGAGATATGCCAGGATCTTGTACTGGAAGTTCATCTACAGTACAATTATGCATCTCCAGGTCTGCTAACCCTTGAGCTACTGTATTCCTTTTGTTCTTTGCATACCTAACCTCTAGGGGTAGGCCCTGGAGTGCTAAGATCCAGACCACAATTCTGCTGCTAGACACATTACCATCCATAAGTTTCTGGCTCCCCAGAAGGGTAAGGGTTGGTGACCAGTCTCTACAACAACTTTTTACCACAAATATAAGTTTTGAAACATTGTGCTGCCCATACGGTGGAAAACAATGCCTTTTCACAATCTGAAACTTTTTCTCAACATCACTCTACATTTCACTCTCATAAGCAATAACACATTTGTCTGAATCATGTTTCTGATATAACACTGTACTGGTGCTGCTATTAGTATGTCCTACCTCTAGATAAAACTACTTATCCATTTGTGGGTGGTGCTTGACTCAGACTATTTTAAGAGCTTGCATGGCTGTCTCTTGCTCTTCCCCGCACCTAGGGTTTTGACTTTTCAACAGCCTGGTGTGAGGATAAACAATTCTGCATAGTCCTGGATAAACTGTCTTGAGTAGTTACAGTTCCTAGGAAACTGTGTAACTCTTTAAAGTTTTGGGTGGACCAATTTTTGGATGGCCTCAGCTTTGGTATGCTGATGATGAAGCCCATCAGGACCAACTTCATGCCCAAGATAGTTTACTCTATCTCTGAACCATTGCCCCTTTGGTAAGGACAACTTAGCACCAGCAGTTTTAACTGGTTTAATACATAGGTGACCTCAGCTAGGTGTTCCTCAAAAGTGGTGCTTTTGATTAGTACACATCATCCACATAAACCATATTTCTCTGCTTTCTGCATCAGGCATGGCCTTGTGCAGAAAGATATTTAAAGTGAGTTTCCACTTTCCTGTGGGTTTCAGTACAGGCCAAATGGGGAATTATAAATAGAGTTTACCTGTCTTATAATTCCTCACCCATTAAGGTATCCAGTATCTCTTGCATATGTTCATAAGATGCTAGTAGTATTCTGTACTGGCGTACATAAACTGGACCTTTACTAGGGTCGGCAGGTACCCTGATAACATGGAGGTCAGTTACCCCACAAGCATGAGCATCTTTTGCAAACATGTCCTTAAATTGAAGGAACATTTCATAAACTTTCTTTTTCTACTTCAGTTTCACAATTACAATTTTGTTTAGCTTGTTTAATTTGTTCTTTAAAATCTGAGAAAGGTAAATTTGTACCTATTTCTACTTCATCTTCTATTATCTCAGAAACATTATCAGCATCAATCACATGAACCTCTTTAAACTGTTTTGTTTCATTAGCCTTAGTGGACAGTACAAGGCAATCATTTTCAACTTTACATGCCTGGATGTCTTCCTTATCTACTGGGCAAATCTCTTGTAAAGCAATTAAACCATTTGGTATGGACCTTGTTTCTTCATCTGTGTCATCCTGAACAAAGTCTTCTGGTAACTCCCCGATAACTGGAACAGTTAACTCCAAATCATAAAAGGATTCTGTATCGCTACCCTAACTCACAATTATCTGCTATGGTGATAGGCTCTACTGTTGGGTTATGTACCAAGAGATGCATTACTTTGCTGCTCATGTTCAAGCAAGGTATGGAGGATTTTAAACCCATTTCACTAAGTTTCTTGTCAACCACAAAGAGTGCAGTTTTGTCAGGCATTTCTTGCCTTTCTTTACATTAACCCTAAGAGAAATCCTTGACATTACTTGGAATTCTTGTATGAACTCATTTACCACCAGGCACACTTGAGGAATAGTTTGTCCAGACCTCAAGGCCTGTGTTTTCACCTTTATTGGGTAAGGCTCCTCCCTTATTCATGACCAAAGAACATCATTGCCTAGGTCAGCATACTCACCCAGTCATACAAGGATGTCTAACCCCAGGTACATGGGAAATTTTAGGCTTTGTACTACCCTTACAAGGTATTGCATTTTTTTTGCCCTATTTGGAGGTTCAAAGCACAGATACCTATGCTTTCCATGCTAGTGGTCTGATATGGGACATTTTCCAACCACTCCTGTTTCTTTACACATGTTAAACTAGGCATCTGTCTTTTTAACATCTTGTAAAATAGTTCACTAATTAAACAGTGCTCATAACCTAAGCATAACACATAATTTACTGTCTGCAAATTCTCTGCTTTGATGGGCACCTTTAACCTGCCTTCCTCTGCCCTTATATTGCAGAGTAAGGACCCATGACTTAGTGGCCTTGTTTCATTTCCACCATCCCCAGAGGATGTTGGGTACTCTGAATTTAATGTCTCTGTGTCAACTGCAGAGCATGCTTCTGAGATAGCAGGGTCCACTTCCTTGGTGAAGAAAGTGAGGCCTCTTGCATTAAACTCAGACTTTACCACATCATGCTTTGACAGACAAACCACGTGGGTGCTACTTCTCCATGAAGCCAAATTTTCAGGACCACCTAGTACATACACATCAGGTACATCAGAACATACAAAATTCAATTTAATTGTTGCATCATTTTTCTCAAGATAACAAGATTCTGATTGTTTAGCAACCTTAAGACTCTTTCCAAATGGAATGGACCAGTTTACCTCTGCCCACAGGAGTTCATGGAAATAGTCAATGACAGGCTGAAATCTTTTTAGGAGGTCATTTCCAATCAAGAAATCATCCCAAGTTTTATCAGTGATATACACTGGGTAGTTGACTTCCATCTTGCCAAACCTCAATTTTAGCCACACTTTACCTAAGGTCTGTTGAGCAGCCCCACCCATAACCTACTACTTGTAAGCCATCAGAGAGGGTTCTTGACACCTTAGAGTCACCTACTGTATCAACCAGTTTGTCATAAAATCTTCTGGACATCAAGGTAACTAATACTCCAGAGTCAACTAAAGCTTCATGACTTAGGCTGTTTTCAATGTTGCTCCCTCTTTTTATAGGCTTCAGTTTGCTCCGCACAATTCCCATTTGCTCCACGCTTGCGCTGTTTGTCTGTTCTTGAATATCGCACTGTGCTGCATATTCACAGCTACGCCTCTTGCACTTGCACATGCATGCATTGCCATTGTGCATTGGTGCATGGCAGATTGCACTGAAAAGTTGCTGCCACTGAATATCACTCTATGACCCACTGTCACAGATATGCTGGTGCAACCCTGTTGCGCATTGTGCAGCAACTTTGAATATCCCACCCAGGAGCTATTCCATGACAAGAGATTCTGAGGATGCAGGAAGTGTGCGTGGCTCTGTGGCAGGTCTGTGGTTTGTTGCCATAAAGTTACTATTCCATGGAGAGTGGGTGATTTAGGAAACTTTTGTTACAACACAGGTTGGCCCAGAATTGTCTACCATCACTCCAGTAGCGGGTGAGGGCTTCCTTCCAGTATTATATTTTTTGCTGCCTGTATTGTCCTTGTGCATTCTTTGAGAGCCTCTTTGTGCATGTGGATGTCGGCTTGCCTGCCAGTCACTCAACTCTATGCCACAGACAGTCTGTTTCTTTCAAGCTCTTAAGAAGCTCAAGTGAGAACCAAGGGTTGCAATGGCCTTTATTATTTGCTTTTTATCAGGGCATGCTTATCACTCATCGCATATCTATATATATATATATATATATGGGCAGGATTCACAAAACAGATGCACCTGGTGCATCTCAGATGCACCAGCGCAAGTCAGTAATTGCACTGGAAGGTGATTCAGGTACAAGGAGGAAGCGCCAGTGCAAACGAGATGCCCTGCACTTCCAAAGACATGCGCCTAAAGGCAATAACGAATGACATGAGGCGCATGTACAGGGGTCATACCCATGCATACACCACATCCCTATTTACAGAGTAAAACCAAGGAGCAGCAATGGAGCAACTCCACCTGCAAAGCCAAGATGCGCTCTAGAAAGATAAGTACAAAAGGAGGAGGGCTTAAGTCCAGCACACCAGCAGGCCGTCAAAGGAGCAGCACAACAGCAGGACACACACAGAGGGAAGTCAATACTGAGGGAGAGGCACAGACAGCAAGCTACACCACAGGGCTACAGCAACAGAGGGATGAAAACAGCAGTCACCATTGCTGGTGCCCTAGCTGAGGAGGAGGAGGCAGAGCGCCAAAAGTAACCATAGGTGGCAGCCCCATGTTAGTACTGTGCCCGGCTGTCCTTGAGCAGCTGACAGAGGTGGAGACAGTCGGATGATACCACCTCACAGGGCCATGCTGAGGCAGCTATGTGAGCTGTGCCATGATGTGATGCAGGCACCCACTGCATGAGACACACCATCACGGTGGAGACCAAGGTGACAAGGTCATGTGCCTGCTCACCACAGGAATCTTCCAAAGGCCTACAGAGGACACCACTGGCATATCACAGGCCTCAACATCCCACCTCCTCACACAGTTCCTCACCGCACTGCTACCACATGCTTCAGAATACATCAGATTCCCCAGCACACAGGCAGAGCAGACAGAAGCCATGCAGGGGTTTCACAGGGTGGCAAACATGCCAGGTGTCATATGGGCCATCAACTGCACCCATGTGGCAATCCACACACCACCTGGTGAGGAGGGCATCACATATGTGAATGGAAGGGTACCACTCAGTGAACTGCCAGGTGGTGTGTGATGCCACAGGGTGCATCACCAATGTCTGCACCACATACCCTGGAGTGCACATGATGCATACAAATGGCACCAATCAGTGCTCTGTGCAAGGTTCAAGGCTGGGTACATCCAAACTGGACACCTGTTAGGGTACATGTGACTGGTGCCAGCTGCCCGGGGGCCACCATGCCTGGGACACCTGGGTGGGCCATGGGTGGGAGACTGCAAGTATGAGGGCACTGGGCCAGCAGATGTTGGAATGGTGCTGGGGCAGCTGCAGGGTGGCATGGTCCTGATGTGTCCACAGGATGGAAGGGCAGGCAGGGGCAGCAGGGGCAGGGAATGCAGGACTGCCAGGCATGTGGCAGCATGGGTGGGGGGCAGGACAGGGCACACAAGATGGGGTCAGGACACATGCCACAGTGTAACACCATGAACTAATGGAGACATATCTACCCCCACAGGTGATGCTGCATACCCATTGCATCCCTGGCTCCTATCCCCCATCCGACGACCCGGAACAGTGGCAGAGGAATGCTACAATTAGGCACACATTGTGATGCACACTATTGTTGAGCATGTCTTTGGCATACTGAAGATGCATTCGGTGCCTGTGCCGGTCAGGCGGTGCCCTACAGTACAGCCCTAAGAAGGTCTGTGGCATATTTCTGGCCTGTTGTATGCTACACAACATGGTCCAAGACCATGGGATACCTGCCAAGGCCGGCGAGGGCAACAGTTCTGGGGAGGAGGAGGGGTGGGGGAGGGTGCAGCAGGGGCATACCCACAGTAACATGGAGCTGAAGGTGGACATGGGCACAGAATCCAAGGCTGGTGGCCAGGGCACAGGCATACTGCACCAGAGTGGTGGAGGAACACTTCGGGACATGCAGGTGAGTATGCAGGATGGTACATGTGTAGGTGTGGGCACCACAGTGTAGGGACATCATGGTGGGGGCATGGCAGGCACCGTATCACACACCAGGGTGCACATGTGGGCACATGCACATGGTGAGGGACACACACACACACACAGGCACCATGCATGCACCACACCAGAACCACACAGGCCATGCCCACACCATCACGGGTCAGTGTGCACTGCGGCCGGCACATGGGCACTGCATGCACAGTAACACACTCATCATACCCATGACACATGACATGACTGAAGCACACACGAACACACAAGTGCACAAGCACAGGTGACACGGGGGTGTGCCAGGGCAGCCACATGGCTGGAGACCACCATGCACAGCGGCACTGGCACCACCCACAGGGCAGCCAGTGTGCACAACCATGCCACTCACCACCATGGGCCCCTGGGCATGGACATCACAGGCTGCCCTACAACCACCACAGACATGCGGGCAGCCTCTGCCATGGCTGCTGGTGATAGGGGTGCCACCACCAGCCACAGGGGGTGTCCACAGGGACCCCACAGGGGCACTGCACTGACACTGTGAATGGCTGCTCAGTGGGGTGGCTGATCCATGCCCCTCAGCTGAGCCATGGCCAGTGGGGGTGGATGCCAGTGGTGATGGGGTCAGCAGCAGGGGACCCACCTGGTCCCATCGACGGGGTGTCCAGGACATGCTCCTGGATATCTTATTTGACGCACGCTGTCTGCAGCATGCTGTGGATGCAGCCACGGCCTCCACAGTGGCTGCAATCCACTCCATGACTGCGATCATGCCCACCCATATGAGGTGTGTCTCAGCCAGCATCTGAGCATGACACACTGCTGCGGACTCATGCTCCTAGACCATGACAGTCCGATGGCTCCAGAACTCCACCCAGAGTGCCTCCTGACTGTCCACAGTTGCCAGAACAGGTCAAGGTAGACACCCATGTCATCAGCAGGCCATGCAGCATGGGGGCAGTGAGGCTGAACTGGGGAATGGGCAGCCTCACCAGGGTCATCCACAGGTGGTGGACACACCCTGTCAGGCAGTGCTGTGTGTGTATCATGGCTTGGCATGGTTACCTGCTGTCCTTGCATGTCATCCAGTGGTCCCACTGTAGTGAATGCGTGCTCACTGGTGCCCTGCCTGGATGCCACTGACACTGCCAGCACTGTGCTGAGCAGCACAGTGGGAATGCTATTAGCATCCAGGGTCCCGTGCACAGGTGGCCCCATGCTGTGTGCACTGCAGTCGCCCATGGCAGTGGTGCTGCTGACAGTGGAACATGCGTTGGTGCTAACGCCCTCACCCTGCAAGCCACTGGCAAGCATGATGAGTGCATCCACTATGTCCACCACTTCCTCAGAGTCACCATCAGACAACCCAGCCAGGCCCCCCAACCATGAGATGTACTCACCTGCAGTACCGCCATTGCTGGTGGAGAGCTCTGCAGGGTCCTCCGCCACAGGCACCATGATCAGTGGTGTGTGGAGCATGGACAGCACAGGTGCAGACATGCCCACATCACTGTCAATGGCCTCATGGGATGGGCCTGCATCATTGCCTATGGGGGCTGCGCAGTCGGCCATGGCCATGCCATGGAGTCACGATGGAGCTGTGGAAGAGAGAAAGGGAGACGTGGTTAATGCACAGGATGCACATGGCACAATGCACAGTCAGCCACACACCACCGGGTATGCACACCTGTCCATGGCGGGTGCGGACAGGGTGCACAGCTACTAACCACGCTGCGACAGACTGCCCCCCGTCTGGAAGCCACCCCCAGGGATGCCGTGCACAGACGTCCCTGACACACTGGTGACCAGAAAGGCCTCATTGGGGCTGAGCTGTGCCACCGAGCTGGGTCCACCCCCTGTCCACCACAGGGAGGCCTGGATGCTGGCCACCCTCTTCTTGGCCCTCCATCGGCTGTCATTCCAATGCTTCCCGCACTCCTGCACTGTGCGGTTGTATGGTGTGACCATGTTCACATGCCAGCCACCTCCTCCCAGCCTGCTGAACACACTGTCCTGCTGCCATCCCTGCCAGTGAGTACATCCAGGTGTAGATGGCATGCCTCGATGAGTGCCCTCTTCTCATCCTGTGTGAAGTTTGTTCACTGCCTGCCGGTGGCACCTGACTCCTCAGACATTCAACACACTGTGGGTAGAAGAACCTTGTGTCAGACCCGCCCAGGTGTACACACAGTCCCACACCCAGCTCCCACTGTCTGCAGGCTCACAATGGTCTGTGGTGCCAGTGGCCTGTGCTGTGGTCCACGTGTGGGCTGCCTGGCATAGGTGGACATACACCATGGTGTGCGGTCCATGAGGGATGGTGCTCATGCCACACAGAGCACCCAGGATGTGGCAGGGGTACCATGCAGCCACCACAGGGTGTGTGACACCGACCCATCTGCCATGTGTGTGTGTGTCCCAATACCCCAGCTGTGTGTGTTCCAGCACCATGGTACACCATCATACCTGGGTGCCACCACTGTGTTGGCTGCAGGGTGGAGGAGGACTACCATGAGGTGGCACGCAGTGTTTGTACAGTGGCGGTGTGCATGCTGGCAGTGGTGACACTGTGCCTGCACAGGTGTTGCACTGTGCACCGTACATACATGTGTCATGGCACTGCATGCACCTCACAGTGCAGTCCACCCCCAGCCATCCGTACCATTCCTGAGTCCCTGTGTACTTTGTGTTGTCCTCCGTACATGTTGAACCCCCCCCACAGTACACCACCACAGGCACAATGCCATCCATTGTGCAGCAGTGCCCGGAACGTGCTGTGCTGTGTGTATCCCAGTGACACGGTCTTCTGCTGTGGCTTCAGCAGGAACCTGTCCAATGTTGCCCCGTGGATATGTCCCTGCGGTTGTACATCACATGTTGCTGTGGTGGCCACCTGATGATGGTCTGGTCCCACATGTGGTGTACTGGGGCACCATCAGCTGTGCACACTCCGATGCAGGCACACCAGTGTGTGCTGTAGCCCTGTGACTGTGGCAGTATACTCACCCTGTAGGCACTGACTCCTCTCAGTACGCTGATCTCTGCCTTCTGAATTGGGAGCATTTATGGCTCAGGGCATGCAAATGAGGCCTGAGCACCTGTTAATGAGATGCTAATCGGCTGAGATGCCCATGCATGGATGATGAGGCTGTTTGGGGTGCATTCTCTCTGAATAGCATAATTGCTCCCAGCTCATCTCACTTTGCATGGAGCATCTGTGTGATGCGCCAATGACAGTACGGCACATTCCCCAGCACGTGCGTGGTCTGGGTGGTGCATCTGTATGGCTTGGGGGCAGTCCACATGGTGCATCCCCCACCCATGCATTGTACGTGTTGTACGGCTCATCTTCCATTATGCGCCATTCCACCATTGTCCGGTACGCCATAGCGTGTTTGATGATCATGTTGCCATGTACCATATCACACAGCTTATCCCACAATGCACCGCCCATGCTGCATTGTCTGTCCCTCTCCACGAATCGCGCACTATGCATGGCACATGTTACTGGTGTATGCCGAGTGCAATATGGTGCTGGCACATGCACCGCACATGTGCAAAACATGTCCTTTCCATGCACTGCCATAGCATGGTGGCATGTGCATGTATGGTTCCATCAGCAGTGGCCAATAGCACATCACATTCAGTGTGCAGTGTGCTGCATGTGTATCACTGTTACACATGGTGCATAATAGTCGGTGGATGGCGCATTCCCTGATTGAACCTTGCCACTGTATGTACACAGTGTAGGATGCCTGGAACTGGGAGAATGGTGCCTAGGGCCATGAACTGGTCACATTTGGAGCTGTTACATCTAGTGGCACAGGTCATGGCTGTGGAGGACCACCTGTTTGGACAGGAGGACCTCCATGAGCCCAGGGCCAGGGTGTGGACCACCATTGCTTCATTGGTTGTGCAGCATACTGGCATGCCATGCACAGATGAGCAGTACAGGCATCGCTATGGTGACCTCCTGAGGTGGGACACGGAGAGGCTTGCATGACTGCGGTGCCGTGTACACAGGGGTGCACTACCACAACCAGGTAGGTGTTCCCCGGCTGTGTCCTTCTGTGGCACATGCTGTGTGTGTCTATCACTGCCCCCATGGTGCTCCTGTGCTGATTTGCCCTGGTGCTGGGGGGGACAGGGCATGGCTGTGTGCGCCCACTTACACCGGGTGCTTTGGACACAGGCATCACTGTCTGCTGCATGGCCACGTGCCGGCAGGTTGGGGTGGCTGGGGACTTGCATCCTGCACTGTGGCAGTGTTCGTTCATGGTTCTGTGTGTTGTGTTTTGCAGGTCCAGGGGCCAGGCAGCATGCCACAGACTCTGCTGAGGAGCGTCACTGCTGATACATTGGTGCCAGGCCTGGTGCCCCACCAGTGGTGGGTGAGTACCACTTTACATGATTTCAGTCTTTCTGGTGTTGTGCAGTCTGTGGTGGGTGGGGTTGTGCTCCACGTTCTAGCCTTCAGTGTGTGTTCCTTCTGTCATTTTCTGTAGGTGTCCATGATCGCCATGCTGCTCCGGCTGGTGATGGTGGTGGCACTGTGCCATTGGATGTGGACCATGGATCCATGTGGCCATCCAGGCAGCCCTGCACCCTCTTACAAGGACTGTTTGGTGCCTGTCAGCTGCCCTGTAGGGTGTTGTGCTGCACCTTCTGGGCTGTGCCAGGGTGCTGCATGGAAGAGTACAACACCGCTAGTGTCCCCCTGCCACTGTCTGGGGGCCTTCCTGTGTGAATAGTTGCCCTACCTTGTTCCCTGTTTCTGTCCCATTTCCTGTCCTCCTACCCATCCCTGCTCCACCTCATCCCCTTTTGTGGATGTCGTTGTTGATGTTGCTGTTATTCCTTTTCTGGCATTTGATCTATACAGTTTGTATGACCATTATGTTTTATAAACATGTTTTACTCTGCACCTGTGTCCGTGGGATGTGGCTCTGTGGTTGCTCCTCCTGCCCTGCTGTTTTGCTCCAGTTGTTCTGCTGGCTTCCCTGTGTGGCTGCAGGGCTGCCTGCCTGCCCTGGGGCATCTCTGGATGCACAGGCACTTCTGTGGATGTGCCATTGTGTCCTGTGGTGATTTACAGTGGTGTTGCGCTTTTTGTTTGGCACGGCATCCCTTTGTGAATGCCACGCCTGGGCTCGCGCATCTGACTTGTGCTGGCACATCTGAGATGCACTGGCGCATCTTCTTTATGAATCCTGCATTATATATATATATATATATATATATATATATATATATATATATATATATATATTATACTATTATACTAATGATTGGTGGAGTGCAGAAGTAGTACCAATACACAAAAAGGAAATAAAATAACATTGATAACTATTGCCCCGTCAGTCTCACATCCACCTTAGGTAAAACCTTGAAGAAAATTCTAAAACTCAAAATTGACCAGGAGATAGTTAGCAAGGGGCTATTAGATAAAACGCAACATGGTTTTCATAAAGACAGATCATGTACTACTAATTTGATTACATTCTATGAAACTATCAGTAAGAGCTTGGATACAAATTGCCCTGTGGATATTATATATCTTGATTTCAAGAAAGCCTTTGACAAGGTGTCCCATAACTTGCTAATTGAAAAAATGTTAACGCTGGGATTAAATTGTTACACTATTAAATGGGTCAATGAATGGCTGAATAACAGAACACAAAAAGTAAGGATCATGGACACCCTCTCATTGAGCATTGATGTCACAAGTGGAGTTCCACAGGGGTCTGTACTGGGACCAACACTTTTTGGGATATATATTGGGGACCTACATTTAGGAATTTCTAGCCAAATCAATAAATTTACTGATGACACTAAAATTGCTTTAGAAGCCGATTCAGATGACACAATAAATAGAATCAAATATGAACTTCTGCTTGTTAAAAATTGGGCAACAGCAAATGGAATGAGTTTCAATTTAGAGAAATGCTCAGTCATTCATCTGGGGCCAAGAAATCTACCACCAACTATATGCTAAATAATGTACATATTAAACCATCTGTGCCTGAAAAAGATCTAGGAATCAGCGTAAATAAACTATTCTCACAAGGTGAACACTGCAGAAAAATTGCTCAGGTAGGGAACCGAATTCTGTCATCCATTAAACAAACTTTTATAAGAAGGAATGAAAACTGCATCATCAGACTTTATAATTCCTTCACTAGACCTTACTCAGATTATGCAGCATCATTCTGGGTGCCATATCTGCATAAAGATAAAAAAATGATTGAAAGCACCCAAAGAAGGGTCACAAAAATGGTTCCCTGGGTCAAATATTTTCAGTACGAGGAAAGACTAACTGCCTTGGGACTTCATGATTTACAACTAAGGAGGGATTGAGGAGATTTACTACTGTTATTTAACATACTACAAGATAGTGCACTAATGGAGTAATGCAATATTCGATTTGCAGAAAACCCATTAAACCTCCAGTGTTATAACAAACAGATTTACATCCCCAGGGCCCACACTAATAAGCAAAAATATTTCTTTACTATTAGGGCTGCTACTTTATGGAACACCTTGCCACGGCAAAGTGTGGATATCAACTGTATACAAATATTTAAAAAACATTTGGACCTACTCCTTCTGGGGCCAGGCACCTAATCTACCCCATTGTATGGGGAAAGTGGTCTCGATGGGCTGAGTGCCTCCTTCCACTCTTTAAAATGAGTAATACCGAGTAATACTGCAGGGTGGTCGCCAGCATAGTTAGTGTTGAGTAGGCAGTTTAATGTTAAATCCCAAATTTTGCATCTTAATAACTTTGCAACCATTCAATGGATTTGCATGAAACTTGGAATGCGTGGTCTTGTATAGTAGATCTCTTGATTTGCCAAGTTGTATTTCGATCAGACTTGCAGTTTTCATGCAGCGAAGTGCCAAAAAGTGTTTTTTGCTTTTTTGCACTTTTCTGATTTTGTAAATTGCACTGCAGACACACCATTTGCTATTTTGGTCTGACATTTTCAGGGTAGGAAGAGGTTTGGTCAAAGAATAATCCAGTGTTGGTTTGGTGAAAAAATATTAATCCATTCCAAAGTTATTTAATTTTGACTTTTCAGGTTCTGAGCATGCTCAGTTCAGTCTAAGATTTATATGTATGATTTGCAAAAGGGGATTGGGCACGCGTTTATGAGAAAAAAGTCTTTGTTCATGAGCCACCATCTTGTTTTCATTTTTCCCCCCAAACAAAATGTTGTCGCTTGTCCCATGGTGAACTTGTTTTGCAAATGAAGCATGGCTTTTGTTCAGGGTGACACCCTTTACAAACTCATGCTTTTGATATCCTTCATTCTGGCCCAAAAATGGGCATTTTAAACTTTGAAATTCTTTGCTCATGACTCGCTTCCGATCCTCTTTCGTAAAGTGACAAAATCCCCTTTCGCGAGCAGATCCCCTTTTGTGAGGTAACAAAATCCTTGATCGTGACTTACTCACCAGATGGCCCTATCTCGCAAATAAGGATCAGCTCGAGAATAGGGATTTTGTCAGCTTGCAAAAGGGGACTGAGTTTTTGAATCCCCTTTTGTGAGCTGACAAAATCCAATTTCTCCAGCTGATCCATTTCAAGAGCTGACAAAATCCTTGATTGTCATTTTCTGACCAGATGGCGCTTCTCACAAACAAGGATTGGCTCACCAATGGGGATTTTGACACCTAGCAAAAGGAGATCAACTCGCTAAAGGGGATTTTGACAGCTCGTGAAAGGAGATTTTTTTTTTTATTCCTCGTTCGCGAGGTGACAAAATCCCCATTCCAGAGCTGTCAAAATCACCTTTCGTGAGTCAATCCCCTTTCACAAGCTGACAAAATCCTTGATCGTGACTTCCAGACCAGATGGCCAAAATCTGACAATCAAGGATTTTTCATGAACAGCGATTTTGACAGCTCACAAACAGGGGCCGACCTCGCAAACAGGGATTTTGCCACCTCACGAACTAAGAATTTAAAAACTTTGCCAGTGTGCTGTAAATAAATGGTTTCATCTTTTGGCTTGGAATTTGCAAGGTATAAAGAGGGTGTCCCAGAGATGTAAATTATACTGTTTAGGTGTAAAAAAGTTAATCAGCTCCACAGATATGCCATCATGAAGTTGAGATTTTTCCCATACGATAACACTGCAGTGCCCACAGCCACCTTCGGTGCCCGTATCTCGAAAATAATGTGAGATACGACTTTTTTACTATCCACAGCTTATGGACTAAGCATGTGTGGAGGCTTCAAAGTCATGATTACAACTGCAGTGGAATTTTTTTCATAGCTTGTACGGTTACTGAGATATTGGCAAATTAGTGTTACAAGAGTTCATTTTCAACTCGGGCTACTGTATGGCTCCATTATTATGTGTAAGTGGGAGTGCAGGGCCTGGAGGGCCCACATTCCCAAAGATGCATGTCGTTATGCACAAATGGGTAGCCTGGGCCCATGCTCCCACCAACACATACCAGTTACCAGTTACATTACACCTTCTCAAAACTAAGAAATTCATTGCAAAAATGTCATTAATGCACTGGTTAGGGTTGAAGTGACAAACATAGAGAAATGAGATATTAGGGTTGAGCTCCTACCCTCCCAACCTACCATCCCACCCATCCTCCACACACCGACAGTCATCAGGGTATGCCATGGGGTTGTTAGGTCTAACTCTCTCCTACTCTCCTGTTCTGTTCCATGCCAGCCTTTTATACATGGAATGGGGTGAGAATTGGGCTTAATAACCCCATGGCACACCTTGATGCCTGTCAGTGTGTGGAGGAGTATGGGGGGGTTAGAGCTCAACCCTAATGTCTCATTTCCTACTTTTGTCGCTTCAACCCTAACTGATGCATTAAATAAGTTTTTGCAATTAATATATGTGTGTGTGTGTATATATATATATATATATATATATATATATATATATATATATATAATACAGGCATTATAATGCCTGTATATTAGAGTGGAGTAAGCACTTCTGTGTTAAACTCAAATATTTGCACCTTAATATCTTTGCCCATTTTCAACCGATTTACATGGAATTTGGAAAGCACAGTCTCTGATCCAGGAACTCTTGATCCTGTAAATTTCATGTAGAGTGGGTTGGGGAGCAAAGTTACAGATGTGCAAAAAGTCCAAAAGTCCCTGTTTTGAAAATGTTAAGACTTTTTTGCCACCGATAACTATAAAAATAGGAGGCTTTAAAACCTGAAACTTTCAGGCTTGATAGAGGTTGATCCAAGGTGTGTGCTTTTGTGGTTTTAAGGTCCCTATTAAGTAGTTTTTAAAATAGTAATAAAAATATTCTGTTTCATAGCATGCACAGTTCAAAAAAACAATGTTCTATTAATAACTGAATTTTTGCAAAAGCAGCAGTTTGCTGTATATAACACAGCTGTCTGTAATAAATGACAGCTGTGTCATAGTACAATCCCTGCTGCTGTCACCACTTGTAGCCATCCTGGCTCTGCCTTAATTTGACTCTTATCTGTACACCAGGGGCCTCAATCCCCGGTGGCAGTGTATTTATTAATCTATATGTATTTATTAATTTTATTTATTTTTTATTATTAATTTTTTTGGCCAACACCAGGATGCCTACCCCCGGTGTCAGATGCTTCCCCACATGTGCAGTCCCTGTTGATTAATTAACACTGCCAACATCGGGGGCCAAATCCTCATATCAGTATTTACACCACCCTCCCAGCGGTGAGGGACACTGGGGAGCCCACCCTAGTGTCTCGAAATAGTGTAATTAAGTGTGCCCTAAAAAGAAAACAAAATCCAGCGACGTCTTTTTTTTTTAACCTGGAAAAAAGAAAATGGTTGCTCATTATCTGTCAGCATTTCCTACCCCAACCCCCTCCCACTGAACACTCATCATCCCCCCACCTTACCCTATACTTACCTACTGAGTCAAAACAGATACAACACTGCTGTATTTATTAAACAGCTGTGTTGTATGGTTCAAGTGCTATATGACACAGATCTCTTTAATAACCAACAATTGTGTCGTATAGTACTTGCACTATCTGACACTATACGACACAGCTGTCATTTATTAAAGACAGCTGTGCCATATAGTGCAGGCTGGTGCTGTCCGTGGTTGGCACAGTAGGTCAGTCGCTGTGCTCCAACTGTCAATGGCTGTGATGCAAGCTTCTGTGAGTGACATTGCGGTTCACAATTCCCTTCTTCACAAATCATTTACATTGAATTTTTCAAAAATATTCAACATTTGAGCCCATATTCTCCCTCCTCTCCACTCCCACCTCCATCAACTCATACTCCCCCTACTGCACCAACCAATCCCCCAACACCATTATTCCACTTTGCCCATGTGCAACCAGACATAGTGGTCTGATCTGTCATGTGTGTGATGGTAGACATCAACTCTACTTAAGTCATTTGTGGTAGTAGATCACAACTCAGTCAATTGTTAAAACTGTTATTTTAAAAATTGACTGTTGATCGATTACTTTTTCATCTCGTAACTACTATACCCCACTTTCTTTGAAATGCAACATCAGTCAGCTACCAAATATTAAATTTTGATATGGACAAGCCAGATGAGTACCATCCTGATTACTTGTTAGCATACGATTTTACATTTCAGAGTTGCTTGCTCATACTTTTAATCATTTATTGGATCAACTGCTACAGCTACCGCAATCATAATTTTACCATAGTGATGAGACTTTGCAATCAGCAGTACCCGCAATGCTAGGGTGTATTCATTTTTAGCAAATCATTTTTTGAAAACATATAGTACATGGTATCAACAAACAGGTCATATTAGTGACTCACTTAGGAATTGCATCCTCTTGTGGGTTCTATTTCTAGGTTTCCGTGTTGCCAAGCTGACATGACATTTGGAATATTATTTTGTCCATTTTGTATTTTTTGTTCTTTTTCTTTTTGTTTGTTTGTTTTTATTAAGAAATAAAGGCAGGTTGCATTATCGCAAATCCTTTCTGAATTTATGTACAGCATTTATAATGTAAGGTTTCAAACTTTACACCCCTTCAGGTTTTATTGCACACTCCAAGTGATCGTTTAAAAATGCACTCTGTTTTTTTCTTTGTTTAGTGTCTGTTGTTTGCATGAAAAAGTGAAAATCATAAGATTATTATTGAATACTTGTTTACAGTTATATTTTTGGGGAGGGTTAGTTTATCAGAGGCTGTATAACTTAATTTAGCTTATACATAACAGATGAATTTAGATTGGTTATTTTTTCATGGATTTCAAGTAGTTAGCTATTCAAGGTCTACTAGTATATATGACCAAATTGGTAGATTTCAGACCTGTCACACGCTGCACTAAGGAAATAATGTGAGGCAACCTTTTATTTCTAACTGTGTCACCCATGGAATTACTGGCAAACATAAACATCTGTAAAATTGCATCAGAACAGCATGTGTGCCAATTACAAGGCTGTTTTCCAATATAAAATATGCAACTGACATGCATGCAAATGATGACTGAAATTAGAAGTATCTATCATTGCCAGCTAACCACCCACACACATTGACAATGCCCAGTACGATAAGTTACATTACAATATGGTGATCAAGTATCAATGCTGTTGGCAGATAAACACAAACAGACCCATAGAACAGCATTGTTATGTGTACATAGCATACCAAACTGTAACACCATGTGAAATGTAAAAGTCTCACATTGGGCCCTATGCACTATCCCATGGATTGGCTACACATCGTGAAAGTGTGGCACACAGCCACTCCGCACCCATTGTGCCCCATGAATGGGATGCATGGAATGGGTCATGCAGCCCCCAATGCATTCAACCCACAGACCACGGGGACCACAACACACAAGGGGTGGGCATGGATCATGGCGGCACTATGCACCATGCACAGAGGCATGTAGTGTATCTGCAGGAGGGCATAGTGGACTGTCAGCAATGCCATGGGGGACCCTGCCATAATGGCAGTATGCAGCCAAGCCCATGAATCCACAGGTTCCCCTATGGCCTCAGCGGCAAAAGAGCAGCACACTGAGCCACCCCATCCTAGTAGCATCTCAGCAGTCCCCCACCCAACAGTGTCCCTGCCCCAGCCAGCGTGGCAGCACCATCCCCTCCCACTGGTGAAGCAGCTCCTGCACCACTGTGTGCCCTGATGCCCACCAAGACAGATGTGCCCTGGCCCACCCATGGCACTGACACCACCACCCAGTCCCGTACCTGCATGCCAGTGCCACTCCATGGAACAGCCAGCAGCACAGCCCTCCACCACACTACCACAGCTGCTGACCATCTGACTCATGCAGGTGCATGCAGCTGATGCATACCTGCATATGTCAGATGGCTGGTGGCCGAAGAGGTGTGTGGAGGGCTGTGCCATCAGCTGTCCCACAGAGCAGCACTAGCATGCAGGTACAGGGCTGGGGGTGGTGTTGGTGCTGTGGGGGAACACTGGGCAGCTAGATGGCTGTGGCAAATGAGAGCCATGATGGTCACCACATGCCTGTGCAGTGTGGGGCTTGGGATGCCGCTGACCAGGGCAGTAGGGTGGGGCGGCAGCTGTAGCCAACACATAATGGAGCCCTGTATTTGGTGGGGCAGTTCTGGAGATGGCAGCACAGTGAGGCATGGGTGTGCAGGTCCAGGTGCCTGCTGTAGACATTCACGCACCCATACCACCACTGCATGCATGGGATCTACTTTCAGCCCAGGATGGGCATCCAACTGGATGCCTGCCTGGGACTGCAGACCCACCCTGGCCACCCTGTGGAGTCCTGCATGCTGGGGATAGGGCCATGGACAGGTGCACTTCTATGGTGCATACACCCTGGGTGCGCACCTGTCCACAGGTACAGATCAAAGTCGGTGGGATATGTTCCTCCAGTGTGTAGTTCCCACCCATTCATGAATGGGACCCATTGTAAATTCATGAGAATATGCTGTGGTGTACAAAATGTCATACAGGTCATGACTCAATGTTTTCCTTTTACCAAGGGACACATCCACACATTTTCCCATAGTGACAGTCACTCTAACAGGTCAGTCTCAGAATGTTATTGTGACCCTATGCAAATGAATTTTGCATTTGGAAATGCACTGCAAAGAGTAATCCTGCTTCACAAGTGGCTCACAGAAACAGATACACTCTAAAATGACAATCATGAAAGTCATGCCCATTGAGGATATAGGAAGAGCGCAATGCATGCAAGAGTGAAATGACCCAAACAGGCAGTGGATTGGTTAGTTTAGACAATTAATTATACACTCAGCTGCTGACACCTGTCGCTGCCCAAATATTAACCATCCAGTGGTGGCAAGTTGACCAAGATCAACAAATTGTACCACAGACAGCAAACAGGATTTCAACAGATATAAATGAGAGATGACTGCACTGTGACAATAATGTAGACACTCAATCACAATAAGGTTCACTTACAGAAGGTGACTATACTGTATAAGAAAATTGAAAAAGGCAGTGTCTGCACTGAGAGGTGGGTGGAAGGGGGCATACAGAATAATAGATGGCTATGCCATGTTGTACTGTAACAAAAAATACAAAATGGACAAAATACTATTCCAAATGTCTACTGCATTCCCATCAGATGAGACCACAGTTAGTCATGTTTGTTTATCATTTAGCTGCAATAAAGAAAGCTACTAATGCAGTAGGGAAACATATGTCCTTTAGTCCAGTACTTTCTAATGAAACCAATGTATGCCAAGTGCTGCCAGCACATGTATCAAAATATCCCACAGATGGGACATAGAATTAACATAAGGTGATAAAAGATGACAAATGTAACATAACTGGTGGGACAAACATTTAAAAAGATTGGGAACCATGTCTCTCATTCAGCACAGTGCTTGTAAAAAGTGATAGGCTGTGATGCTGAAAGTTGAAACTAACAGGTTTCTATCTAATAAACCAGATTGTCAGCCTTACAACTTGAACAATGCAAGATGTAAAGAGTTTGAGGGAAACCAGCATTTCAAAAGTAATTTGTTCCACAAAGCAAACTCGGATTTGCTGTGATTATCAGAAGATGTCAACGTTCTCACTGGCTGCAAACATCGCAGAGCACCGTCAGATGACAAATGATGTGTGGCATCCAAGGCCAGATACAGAGGTATTAATAAATGTTGACAGTCTACCTAACATCATTACTCAGCCAAATTTTGAATACGCTCTGCAATAAAGAAAAAAGCAGAAAACTAAACTAAAACTGAACAGTGAATGGAAGGAGATGTAGTTCTATAGACTGACCCTGCTTTGAATACACTTTACATGAATGTCACAGTCTGATGTTATTTTATTTTATTTTTTTTTCCATTTCAATTCACACATATCAGAAAGTTCTGGCTACATACTTTAACACATGGAAATTACAATCACTGAGTGGCCATAACAGGGCGCTAGTGAAAAACTACAAAATTTGTCATTTCAAAATCATGATTCTTTTCTAATAGTAGAGTTCAGAGCACTTTTCAAATACACAATTGTTGGATTCTGGCCATGGATGGACTCTGGGGTCATGTGACATAGTCCACAAAGACAAAAAAAAACAAATATTAGAATGGCGCCAAGCTAACATGACATTTGGAATATTATTTTGTCCATTTTGTATTTTTGTTCATTTTTCTTTTTTCTTTTTATTAAGAAATAAAGCCAGGTTGCTTTATCTCAAATATTTTCTGAATTTATGTACAGCGTTTATAATGCAAGGTTTCAAACTCCACACCCCTTCAGTTTGTATTGCACACTCCAGGCGATCATTTAAAAATGCACTCTGCTTTTTCAGAGTTTAGTGTCTGTTGTTTGCATGGAAAAGTAAAAATCATAAGATTATTATTGAATACTCCTTACAGTTATATACTTTTTGGTGGTGGGTAGTTTATCAGAGCCTGTGTAACTTCATGTAGCTAACACATAACTGGGATGAACACCCACCACCCACACACCCCCCTTTACCCTATACTTACCAACAGAGATGTGGACAGATATGACACAGCTGTCTTTAAGAAATGACAGCTGTGTCGTATAGTACAGGCTGGTGTTATGGTTCATACGGTAGGTCAGGAAGGGGGTTACTGTCATTGTGGCCCCACCAGCCTGACTGTGGCTCAATTAAACTGTTCTCTGCCACCAGGGGGCCCCAATCTCCTGTGGCACTATATGTATTCATTTATTTTTTTATTTATTTATTGAATTAATTCATTTTGTTCCATATTGTAATCCAACATCGAGATGCCCACCCCTGGTGTTGGATGCGTCCCCCCTTTGTACCCTTTGATTAAATACACTGCCAACATCTGGGGGCCCAATCCCTGTGCTGTCATTACCCCCCCAGCAGTGTGGGACACTGGGGAGCCCACCCCCAGTGTACCTAAATAGTTTAACTTACTCCTGAAAAGAAAAAAATGTCCCACGGTGTCTTTTGAGTTTTTAACCTGGAAAAAGAAAATGGTCCTCATCATCCCGCTATTTACCTATCCCCATCCTACACTCTCACTGTGCACCACACACCCCTACCCTATACTTACTGCCAGAGGTCAGCCGATGCCATCTTCTGTGGACTGGGACACGTCTGCACTCTTCAAATCTGAGCCATGAACTGAGGAATACAGGTAAATGTTTAATGCATTTCAATGGCATTTTGAACTTATGTTGATAACTTTGTCATTTTTTATTTTTTACACCAAATTTTCAACATGGCATTTTGGAATCCCATCTTGAGAACACTGTTACTGTCATTTCGTTATTCTGGCCCTGAAGGTGATTTCACAGTCACTGCATACAACACCTTTTGGGATTGAGTAATGAAATGACAGTGCCAGTGTTCATGAGTGAGTCCCAAAAGGCTAGTTGAAAATTTGGTGAAAAAATCCTGAAAATGGCCGCGTTATGAGCATACATTGTGCAGTTCTAGCAGGCACATAACTTTGGTTATTTACAATATTTTGACTCCAGGCTTTCAACATATCCTTTTTTCACATTACCTCATGAGCAGTACAGCTGTTATTCCTCAAATCATGCTAGAAATGTTGTTTGCACCTGTGAGTGGAATGGTGTGGTCACTGCATTGGTTCATCTTTCAGGACTGATTAATGAAATGTCAGTGCCAGTGTTCATGAGCTGGGGTCACAAAGGGTATGCTGATAGTTTGGTGAAAAAATCCCCAAAAATGGGTTAGTTACGAGCGTGCATTAGAAATATTCTATGCAGGTGCATAACTTTGGTAATTTACAATATTTTGACTTCAGATTTTCAACATCCCCATTTTTTTCACACCACCTCGTGAACAGTACAGTTGTCATTTTTCACAACCTGTCCAAAACAAGTTTTCACATTTGTGGCACTGAATGGTGTTTCAGCATGGATTTGAAAATTTTCACCTATGGAGTTTATGAGGTAGGGTCATAAGAAGAATACATTGAAAGTTTGAGGTCAAAATATTAAAAAACAAAGAATTTATTAAGTAACATTGATTGCAGAGATGTCTGTTGCACCTCTAGGGAACACATTACCTTACCTTGCCAGTGAACTGAGTTCAGGCATGAATTCAGTGAGCTGGTTTACTGGGACAGAGCTGATGGGGAAGGTGCTGCATCATGCAGCACCAGTCATGGCCTAGGTAGGGATAAAGCTGTGTTACAGTGCAGACACCACACCCTGTGTTGGATCAAGGAACCTCACCCACAAGCTATTGAGATGTGTGCCGGGCTGCTGGGCCCATGCACTGCATCATGACTGTCTCAATATTGTATTTAGCTCATTTGTGCAGGTCCCAAAGGGACCTGTGCAAATGAAAATACAGTTCCAGGACTGTCTCCAATATTGTGGTCCTGATGATACATTTCCACTATCACAAAAAGAAGGGAAATTAGTTGCAAGAAACTATGTTAATGCAGAGATTAGGGTTGTAAAAATGCAAAGCTTACAAAGATGGGAAATTAAAAAGCATTAGGGAATTGGATCTCCAGAATATTGGCAAACCAGTGGTGGGGCCATACTTGGGGTTGTCAACCCTAATGCCCACCCCTACTCTGGATCTGACAAGGTCAAATGTGATGTCTTCATATAGGTCCCATAGGGCCCTATGTGAAGAAAGTTCTGACAGATTATGTTGGCCATACTGTATCATGATGAGGCACTAGGTTGGAACTGTATCCTGTGCTTTGGACAGGAGGCTATGGGCTGGGGTGGGTATTCGGGTTGACAATCATAAGTAAGATCCCACCACTGATTTGCCAATACTCCACAGACCCAATTCCTTAATGCTTTTTCATGTCCTGTCTTTGTACACTTTGCATTTTTACAACTCTAATCTCTGCATTAACATAGTTTTTTGAGATATATATATATATATATTATAGTGATGTTGTTGCGCCACTATAGTTAGGGTTCAATGGTCATTTACATACTAAAGTCAAAAGTTTGGGCGTTAATAACTTTGGACCCATTCAATGGATTTGCCTGAAATTTGGTATGCACATTGGGGCATGGTAGATCTCCTGATTTGCCAAATTACATTTCAGTCAGAGTGCTGGTCTTTGTGTATGAAAGCACTGAAAAATGCAAAATTATCCATTTTTGGAGGCACCTTTTGGCATTCTGAATGTGGTCCTGCACTGCCGTCGTGTGGTGTGCCACTCTACGAGATGGCTCATTTGAAAGAGCTTTGGTGGCCGAACATGCCACTTTTTGTTTAGTGAAATAATATTAAGGCATTCAAAAGTTATGGCACTTTTAAGTTCCATTATAAGTCAATGGGAAAATTTATATGTATGTTTTGTGAACAAAGAATGGGGTTCTGGCCATCTCGTCCCACCTGGCGATCAAATAATTTGCAGCCTCAAGGCTCAAGAATCTTGTCCCGAGGAATTTCAAAATTCTTTGATCGGTGAGGTCCTCATCTTGTTTTCAGTTTTCCGATAGCACAAACACAAATATCTCGGCTCAGGGGTCACTTCTGAAGTAAAACTTTGATGGGTTTTACTCAGGGACCCGATCTATCGAAACCATGGCTTTGGTTCCATCAAAATTGGTCCAAAAACAGAGTTATTAGCATTTATATTCTTCATTCACGGCTCGCTAACGATCTTTGATCATGACCTACAAATCTTTGATTATGAGAATCTTTGATTGCGATCGTGCATTGCGAGCTAGGGGCGTAGATGGCCAGATTTAAAATAGTTTTTGCAGCCTAAGGGTGCCCTATTAAGTGACATCAGGGTGGGTTTTCCTCAGGGGCTTTGCTGCCACATCTGAATAAAAACAGTAGTTGTCATTATCACTGGTAGTCTAGCAACCCGCTCCCCATCATGGTAATGTACTTAACCATGCTTGTATCCCTGGTAGTTTAGTCACCCCCCATGAGTATCTTATTTATATCTTTATATTTTTTTTCTCCTTGGTAGTCTAGTGGCCCCCATATGTATTTATTTATTATTTTGTAATATCCCTGGTAGTCTAGTGGCCTCCTCCCGATCTGTACTTCATTATGAGTATCACTGACATCCCTGGTAGTCTAGCAGTCCCCCCATCATAATAAAATTAATGTGCATTCTTTATGTCCTGGTAGTCTAGTGGCCCCCCACCCCCATCCAGTCATGCCAGCCCACCCAGCCCCACCATGCTTCCCCAGGCAGTGACTGGCACAGCCCACCTCTCACCTCCATGGCCAGCCGCCGACTGTGTGTTATATGAGCACTAATGGAAAGAGGTACTAATTTCAGAGCACCTTTTTCCATTAGCGCTAGACTACCAGGGATAATGACAACTACTGTTTTTTTTTTCAGATGGGGCAGAGCAAAGGCCCCTGAGCAAAACCCACCCTTATGTCACTTAATAGGGCACCCCTGGGATACAAAAACTATGTTTAAATTTGGCCATCTAGTCCCTCACTCTTGGTTCATGAGTGGGCAATTTCTTTGACCGCGACCATGCAGATTCTTTGATCGCATGATTCTTTGATCTTCGATGCGCACGTAAGCGAGGCACAAGATGGCCAGATAAAAAAATAAATTTTCTCAGCTCAGGGGTGTCCTAGGAAGACAAATGAGGGTGGGTTTCACTCAGGGGGCTTCATTCTGATGAACCATGGCAGTGGTTTACCACAATTATTTGAATTTTGAAAATTACAAAACTTTTCATTCTTTGGTCGTGACCCTGCAAATTCTTTGATCGTGAGCCTGCAAATTCTTTCATCATGAGATTCTTTGATCACGGTCGTGCATCGTGAGCGAGGGACGAGATAGCCCAATTTAAAAATCAATTTTCTCATCCCAGGAGTGTCCTAAGAAGTCAAATGAGGGTGGGTTTTACTCAGGGGGCTTCGTTCTGTCAAACCATGGTGGTGGTTTACCGCAATTCCTTCAATTTTCTGATTTATAAGGTTTTAACATTTTTGTTCGTGAGCCTGCAAATTCTTTGATAATGAGATTCTTTGATCACCATCTTTGATCATGAGGGAGGGACAAGATGGCAGACTTTTTATAATGGAATAGATAGGGAAATTGTAGTAATCTTTGATATTGAATATCTTGGAAACGGTTTGGTCTTTTGACTTGAAATTTGGAAGAAAGAAAGGCAATATCCCACAGATGTGCCTTTTCATGCTTTGGTCAAAAAATAGTACAGGATGGCAAAGATACGGTATGACAAAGTTGACACTTTTCCCATAAGATTACATTACGGCGTTCGCCGCATTACAGGAATTCTTTGCTGCCCTGCTGCAAAATGACAGTTTGGTCATTTGGGCTGAAATTTGGAAGGAAGAAAGTCAACATCCCACAGATGTGCCTTTTGGTGGTTTGGTGAAATAATATTACAGGGTAGCAAAGTGACGCTACTCCGAAGTTGATGCTTTTTACCATAGGATAACATTATGGTGTCCGTTGAGTTTTCAGGGTCTGTATCTGAAGCGATCACGAGATACAGTTTTCGTCAAAAATGCTTAGCCCCCAAATGAGGGCTAAGTACAAAACTAAACAGGGAAGTCATAATTCATACAAAATTTTAATGTTTTTTCTATGTAAATACGGTTCCTGAGATATAAGCAATTTAGTATTCCAAGTCATAATTTTCTGCTCTGAAGTCAATTATTATGCATAGATTCTTTGTTTCAATGTGTTTTTTCAATGCAGTTTTGGGGAAAAGAAGGTGTGCCTTTTGTTACCGTGTAATTAGCATTTCAATTGCACTTCATTACCTTTTGCATCACCATTCCCGTCTACCCACCCGTGTGCTTACTGTTTGCATTTTCGTTTGCACTTGCGTTTCCATTTTGTTTGGCATTATTGTCGCTGTTACCATTACCATTTGCATTTGCAATTGCAGTATCATGCCCGTGTGTGGTACAGTTTACATTTTCGTACGCACTTGCATTTCTGTTCTGTTGGCTTTATTGTTGCTGTTACTGTTATCATTTATGTTTACAATTGCGATACCATGACTGTGCATATAATGGTTTGCGTTTCCATATGCGCTTCCATTTCTGTTTCTGTTGGCTTTATTATTGCTGTTACCGTTACCATTTGCATTTACAATTGTAGTTCCTTGAATGTGTGCATTACGGTTTGCATTTTCGTATGCGCTTGTGTTTCTGTTTACTTTGGCGTTATTGTTGCTGTTACCATTACCATTTGCATTTACAATTGCAGTACCGTGACGTGTATGTTACCAGTTGCATTCTGTATGCAGTTCTGTTTGTGTCTCCGTTACATCACTGTTCGCTTTGGCATCACTTTGTGCTTGCATTTCTATTACTGTTTGCATTACCATTTACATTTGTGTCACCATGTGCGTAACCCTTTGTGCTTGCACTTGCGTTGTACTTACTGTTACTATAGTCACACAAAATCATGTGGTTGGGCCCCGCGCTCCCACCAACTTGCGTAACTTTCTACTTTTCTATTCATTCTTAAAAAGTATGGAAATTCTATGCAAAAAAATTCATTAATGCATCAGTTAGGGTTCTTCTGCAATGACAAAAGTGAGGAAATTCGACATTAGGGTTCCCACTCCTTGCATCCCAACCCCACCCTGCCCCCACCAACAGGCATTGGGGTGTGTTGGATCATCGGTCCTAACTCTCACCCCATCCAATATGTAAACAAGCTGAGGTGGTGCAGTGGGAGGATGGGGTGAGAGTTAGGCAATGACCCCAATGCACACCCTGATGCTTGTTGGTGGAGGCAGGGTGGGGTGGGGTGCAAGGGTAGAGAACCCTAATGTCGAATTTCCTCACTTTGTCACTGAAAAACCTGAACTGATGCATTAACAATGTTTTTGCATAGAATATATATGTGCGTGTGTGTGTGTGTGTATGAATTGTAATACATGGATCATGATTTATAGTATTGTATGCACCAATATGCATCATTTGTATGTTTATTTATTGGGATTGTTATATCTAATTTTGCAAATAAAAAAAAAGATGGAAAGCTGCCTGAAGGATTGCTATTCAAGCCTAGCATACTCCCCGTATGGGCCCATGCTTATGCCTAGTGTGTAGTTGTCTAGGTACAAAAAGTCACTGAAAGAGACATTAGGGTTCATGGAGGATGCACCCTGGCCAAAATCTACTGTGCTGACACTGGTGTGCTGCCTTCTAGAAAGAAGAATGAATAAGAGTGTGAAGTGTCTGCAGATAGGTTTGATTTTTGGAGATTCACCTATTCTGGATGGCTGGAGAACCTGTATCAGTAAAAAGCTGGTTCAAAGAACTAAAGTGTTCTCCCTTAAAGAATGGGATGTGGGATGTGTCACTGGTGCTGAACTTCACATATGCCTTGATGTCCCTTTTGTGAGAGATCCAGAAAATTAGCACCTGCTGACATAGATGATGTCAGGTGTCATCTGCAAGAGATGCTAGCCACAGGAATAATACAAGAATCCCAAAGTCCTTATGAATCTACCATCATAGTAGTAAGAAAAAAAAATGGCACCATAAGAATGTGCATGGATTACAGAACATTCAATAAAAGAACCATTTCAGACCAGTACATTATGTCATGCATACAAGATGCCCTGGATTTCTTAAATGTCAGCAAGTGGTTTTCTGTTCTCAATTCACATAGTGGATACTATCAAATTCCAATGGCCCCTGAAGATAGGGAGAAGACTGCTTTTATTTGTTCTTTGGAATTTCACAAGTTTCTCAGACTGCCACAGGGATTCTCGAGTGCTCTTGCAACATTTCAAAGACTCACAGAACAGGTAGTGGGTGACATGAATCTTAGAATGTCTGGTGCTTCTTGATGATTTCATAGTTTTTGGAAAGACACTAGAAGAACATGAAGCTTGTCTGTTTAAAGTACATGACCAACTGGAAGAATTCAGCCTAAAGCTGTCCATAGACAAATGTCATTTTTTTCAGAGCTGTGTAAAATACATGGGTCACATTGTGTCCCCCCAAGGTACCCAGACTGACCCTAGCAAAGTAGAAGCTTTAACTGACTGGCGAAAGCCCAACAATCTTAAAGAGCTTCAAAGATTCTTAGAGTTTTGTGGTTACTACCGCTGTTTTGTCAAAGACTACACTACAGTAGTAAGTCTGTTACTAAATCTAACCCAAGAGTACCCTCTCACTCATAAGAAATACAAGAAAGGCAGTGCACCAGAGACTGTTAAAACCTATTTTAAACCTCATGAACCCTTTGTCCAAAGATGGACCACCAATTGTGATGCTGCCCTTGAAGAAGTTATCTACTGGTTAACCCATGCACCTGTGTTGGCCTATGCTGATCCGTTCAAACAGTATGTGCTTTACACAGATGCCAGCCTAAGTGGCCTGGGAGCTGTGCTTTATCAAGAGTACCCTGAGGGGTTACACCCAGTAGCTTTTGCCAGAAGAAGTTTGTCACCTTCAGAAAAGAACTATCAAGTTCACAAATTAGAATTCTTAGCACTCAAATGGGCCATCAAGGAGCAATTCCATGAATACTTATATGCAGCCAAAATTCTGGTCAAAATTAACAATAACCCATTAACATATTCCAGACTTCAGCCAAGTTAGATGCCACAGGACACAAATGGCTTTCAGCTCTATCTACTTATTTTTATGCTGTTGAATAACATCCAGGATTGAATCACATTGACACAGATGCTCTTTGCAGTAGACCTGTTTCAGACTCCAAATGGGTACGCATTCCTGAGCAATCAGTAAAAGCACTGTGCCATAAGTTTAAACAAGATGAGCCATCTCCTGCATAGAATGTTGACAGCCTGGTGGATTGCCTTGGACCACCTGATACCTGTGTACCAGTACCTATTGAAACCCTGCTGCTCTGGACTTAAGTTCTTTGCCCCAATTAACCAAAGCTGACTTGCAGAGAGAACACAGCGGTGACCCTATGATGAGGAAAGTCATATATGTCCTAAAACAAGGGGGTGATATTTCCACCATGCAATCCATTGATCCTAATACTTGTTAGTTGTTGTGTAAATGGCCCAGATTCAAGTTGCATGAACAATTGTTGTACAGGGAAGCATCCAGCAGCCAAGGTGAACATGTTAAAGGACAACTAGTCTTGCCATCAAAGTTTAAAACTGTTGTGTTAAAAGCCTTGGACAATGACATAGGGCATTTAGGGAGTGAGAAAATCTGGGCTTGTCTCGATCACATTTCTACTGGCCCAAAATGAGCCCAGATGTTAAGTAATATTGCAAAGCCTGTAGCAGATGTATACAAAGGTAAGCCCAGCTGCAAAGAGCAGTTCCATTGGTCAACTTAGTGACAACTGCTCCAATAGAACTTATTTGCATAGACTTTCATAGCATGAAGCCAGATTCAAAAAAACATTTCAAATGTGCAGGTGGTCACTGACCATTTTACAAGATATACTCAGGCCTATCCCACCAAGGACCAAAAGGCCTCCATAGTTGTTAAAGTTTTGGTGGAGAAATTATTTGCACATTATGGTGTGCCTCAATGTATACATTCTGACCAGGGCAGAGATTTTGAGAGTAGACTAATTAAGGAATTGTTATCTCTTTGGGACATCAGAAAATTTAGAACTACTTCCTATCATCCACAAGGAGATCCCCAGCCAAAGAGATTTAATTGCACATTGCTGGATATGCTGGGCACACTTGACCCCAGAACAAAAGAAACAGCTTCATCTGGTTCAAGGTCAGTTGGCATTCATCTGTATCTCCCTCCCCCGGGTCGTGCCTGAAAATAGGCAGGATTTGTCTAGTGCACTTATCCGGTCAACAAAAACTAAATAAATAAATAAAATAAATAAAAGCAAGTGGAGTCAACAGATCAGTGCTTTGGTTCACACCTATAATTGCACAAGAAATGACACCACTGGATTTTTGCCATACAGTCTTATGTTTGGCAGAGAAGCTCACCTTCCCTTAGATGTATGCTTTGGTGTTTCCTCTGATGATACCAAGTATGAGAATTATCTTCAGTATGTCAACAAACTAAAAGAACAGTTGAATCATGCATACCAGCTAGCAAGCACAATGGCTACCAAAAGAAATTTAGCCAGTAAAGTTCATCATGAAAAGTGAGTCAAAGCCCAGGAACTCCAGCCCAGTGATCATGTGCTAATGCAAAATCTCAGAATTCAGGGCAAGTATAAAATAGCTGACCATTGTGGCCACACACCCTACATTGCAACTAACAAGTTGGATGATCTCCCAGTATATAAAGTGCATCCAGAAGGGGACACTCATGTTACTAAAACAGTTCACAGGAATCACCTTCTGCCTATTGGTCAAACAGTGCTGAATGTGGTTCAAGAATCTAAGGTCCTAGATGCCTTGTAACCAGGTCTTCTATACGTAAAAAGCCACCCTGTCAACAAACTCCTGTTGTTTAGTCCACTGCTCCAGCAAGTGGTGCAGACAATGTCCATGATGTTAGTTCTGAAAGTGATGATGAGTAGTTTTGCACTGCCTGCTATCCCTCACCTGAACTTGCATGAATGTTCCAAGGTTGTCCTTCTGCTACTCATATCCATGCCCCTAAAAGCCTAGTGGTTTCTAATGACTAATTTATACATTGTGCCTGAACCATCAGATTGTGATATAAGCAGTATAGGTTCAGAAATTCAAAATTCTGTTTGTCTGGTGGAGTTAACTGAACCAAGTGCCAAACCCTGTTAACATGATAGTGAATTAGAAAGTACAATTGCTTTGGATGGGTTAAATAAACTGTTTTGTTCAAAAGAAAGTGTTGTGGTCCCTGAGACCACTAACTGGGTTTTGGAAGGTTCCAACTTTGTAGACATGCCCCTCATAGATGAAGATGAGCCTTCAGAGTCTAAGAGTGGTAGTGATATTCAAGACAAAGGGCCCAAAAGTAATGATGACCATCAAGAAAGTGCAGTGGTACCCATTTATTCAGAAGCTGTTTCGCTGCTGGACAATAAACCGGGAGTCGCAAACCCAAGTGCTGAAGCAGAAGTGCAAGTGCCAATGCCAACTTTGCATGTCACTCAGAAAGAACTGTCAAACCTGTAATAAGGCTCATGTATGACACTCCAGGGAAGCCTGCTGATTTGCCCATAAATGCTGTGCACAAAGAAGTGTATGTTACAGCCAACTCTTTGCCCCAAATAGTGTTCACTACCTCCACCAAAACCAAAACCTCCACCCAGTATAAAAGGGGTTACTCAAATAAGAAGAGGGGGATTGTATCAAGTCCACTGGTAAAATATGTCAGGTGGTTTAATAGCTACAACTTTAGCATGTAGATTTAACCCCATATAATTTTAAAAATGTATAATGAGCTATGACCATGTCTTTAAAGTACTGTGGGATATACTAATGTTTAAGGAAAAATCTACTTTAATAGCATGCTACATTGTGAATAGTAACTTTATGTCTGTACTGATATTGTATATAGTATTATGTTATCCAGACTTGTACATAGGGAAATGTTAAAGTAAGTATTGCCAGTTCCTTTATGGACATGGCGTGGATGCCAAGTTTCCTGGGCAGGAGAGAGTGTAACCCCCCCAAAATGGTGGACTTACCACGGGTCATCTCCCTGGGCACTGTGTTGCCCTCTGCCTGGCAAAGATCCATCCTGTGTTCTGCCTCTTGAACCTGGCTAGTGTCCAGTGCTGAAAATGCAGATCCGAATGGAAAGTACTGCTGTATTCCTGGTTCCTTCGCGAACATGTGACTAACTGCCATCATGCTATATATTTAAGAGGTTCAGCCCTGTGAATGCAGTGTAATGCCTGTGCTGGGTCAGAGTGAAATGGAGCTCAAGACCAGCCAGGCAGCACTTCCAAAAATTCCATTGTACAGTCGCCTACAAATGTAAATCAAGCTCTATGGAATGCTGTACCTGTTTATTTCTAAGTCTGAACTGTTATGTCTAAAATGAACTTTAATGTTTGGGACTGTTTACATTTTATCCAGCCAGCAGCCATGTTGATACTTTGGCCCTGCTGCTGAACCAGTCAGAACTCAAGGGGTCCTTCTGGGTCTTTTTACTATGGCTACTGGGAAAAACTGTGAACTGTATGCTTGGTGCCCATTGCAAGTCACATTAAACTGTTCCTCCAGCTCACTGCTCTGGCATTGCTTTTATCTGCTGAAAATGCAGTGGCAACTCTAAATGCTTAACATCCAAACTCTGTTTCAACCATCCATCAGCTCAGAAGCAGCTCACATACAAAGCAATTTAAGCTCCCTTATACAGTCCTCCAGTGCTGCAGTAAACTACATCTCCAAGCAGCCTCAGCTGCTGGGCTAAGCTCCCAGTTCAGTAGTAAACTACATCTCCCAACAGCCTCAGCTGCTGGGCTAATTTGCATGTACTTTATTTTGCTTTATTTAAGATATTTGTTTCTCCTCTCGCTCCCTACTTATGTCTCCGGACCCCAATTAGTTTATTCAGAGGTCTGAGATCACATGGGGAGCCTACAATTGCCCACTGCACCATAGTGTTTTTGGCCCAAACTCTACCGGCTCGCACATTTCAGTGCAACCACATGGCAGTTCGCATCTTCTGCTCCTCTGGCCCTGCTTTCACTGAAAACACTTTGTGGGAGCCGGTAGGAGGTTTGAGGATGTCCCCAGGACCTGGGCTGGCAATGGTGATAATCTGCAAATCCAAGGTACAGTATCCCTACACTTTTGAGGGGGGGGCACTACATAAAGAAGCAGAAAGATTGCTTCTGAGGGTTTTGCTTGCACCTTGCTACTCTCAGTTTCAAACAATTACTGAGAGCTGGATAAAAGTCTGCCCATTCTCATTGCACTGCTGTTTTAAATTGCAGGGCAGACTTTTATCCAGCTCTCAGTAATTGTTTGAAACTGAGAGTAATAAAGTGCAAGTGAAGCCCTCGAAAGCGAGGAAAAAAAACATGGTGGTGGGGCAGGGGTATCAATCTGAATACGGGACTGCAACTGATTGGAATTGGGTGACAACTCTTGAGATTGGGTAGAATGTCATGTCATTCAAGAACACTGCAGTAGTGAAACTGGGCACCCAACTCAATGGTTCAGCATTTGTTATGGGTTGCTGAATGGGATGCACTGCATTAATAAAAGTTTCCTGTTAGTTGCAAAGTAAGCTGAAACTGAATAGCAGCTAGAAACAAACTATTAGGAAACGTTTATTAATTCATTGCAGTGAAAACTGCACACATTCAGCAACTCACTGAAAAATGCTAAACCAGTGAGTTGGAGAAACAGTTAAATGTGACTTGTACTGTAGAACTGTGACTGACAGCCTGGACAGTCAACCAGATTACTGGATTCCTTTTTCCTTCAGTCGAAAGAGATGCTGAACAGTTAATCTAGCTTGAGCGTCCCATCTGAGAGGAGGCTGTGTACTTAGCTCAGTAAATTCAGGGAGATGCCTGTTTATCTCTACTTGGACTGAGGTCCTGTGTGGATTGTTTGAACTGCCAAGGGCTGCAGATAACTTTCAAAGCTCCTAAGCGGAGAAGAGGAGTGATTTTGGCTAAACTGAAATTTCAGCCTAAAGGGTGTCAGAGTATATAAAAGCCGCAAAGCTGTATCTCATGAGAGACTTGCTTGCCTCAGAGACTGTAGCCTGAAACTGAAGCCTGGGGCTACTGCAATTGTCTCCAGCCCATTTTCCAAAAGGGGAGACATGAACCTCAAGTTTGTCAGCTTACATACCAAAGACTGCAGATTGCGTGTGTCCTAAGACTGTGCCAGAATTTAAACCTGTGATGCAAAACAAATTTTCTAAAAGACTGTTGCTGCCTGTGGGACAAGAGCTGCTGGAAAATCAGTTTGGGGGTTCAGATCCTGCAACGAAGATCATCGTGGGTTGCAGCCACCCTTGGGGAGACGCCATGAAGCTGTGGTGAATAGTGTTAGCCCTGGTCCCTGTAGGCTGGTCCTTGCCAAAAAAGGATGAAAACCTGCAGCCTGCAGCCAAGAGCCAGAAAGCCAAATTGTGCTTCAGGGGGAGCAGCCTGGCAACCATCCTAGATCTTGAGGTCCTGGTTCAGTGAGCAACAACAGGGTTTGTCCCTGAAACAATAATTAAACTATTTCTTGCCATCTGATTTGCTTGCTAAGTTCACATTGGTGTTTAGACTGCTTGCAGGCCATTGGGCCAGAAGATTACAATTTTCTGTGTGTTCAAAAGGTTTCCATTTATGTTGCTACAACAAAGGGTAAAAGAATCAATATCCAACTCTTATTTTAAGGGCCCCAACCAGCTGCAATGCTTCAGACCTGCAACTGATCAATCACTGGGTACCCAGTAGTATAGCTAGACTGTCCAGGGTGTAAATTGTGGAACTTTGACTGTATTCTCAAAACCCCAAAAATTGCTTTAAATCTAACTATGATTTGCATGCCCTTCCCTTGTTCAGATCCCCCAAATAAATCAGTTTTATTGTTTGAATGTTATACTGGTCCATGAGCATCTTATTACTAAGTGCTGGTTCCTTTTTTTTTTTTAGTTGTTTAACCAGGAGTAGCACACTAAGCTTTTTTACAGATGCAACCTGGGAGCACAGGGAAGGTAAGTAACTTGCTCAGGGTCACACATTATGTAAGTGGAAGCTGTGGGATTCAAAGCCAGGTCCGGTCTGCTGGATGTCACCAGAATTGCAGCTCAGAGCCTTAAACCACTGTGCTATACTGCCTCCCTATTGTGGAAAACTAAAAGGTGTGTTGATGTTATTAATAAGCATAATTTACAGGTGCACAGGGTGTATTTGAGAGGTCGAGACTGTGCTGACAAGTGTGTTACCATGAGCATATTATTGGCACTCACCACTAATTGTACTATTGAATGCAAAGTGAATTGTTTTGTGCAAATCCATGTGTGGGACCACTGGTTGGGGCTGTGGGTAGGTAAAGCATCCCATAAGGACGTGCTAGCTTAACATCAAACCCTCTTAAAAGTCACTCTGGGTAGAAGCACTGTGCAAATAGAAGTATTGTTGGTATTGAGTCCCTTTATCCATCCAAGCCAGAACCCAGGCCCCTCAACCTGCATTCTGGGCAGCAGGCAGGTTTTTAGTGTATTTATGTCATTTTATTGATCAAGGTGGTTATTGTATTTATTGAAACTGTGATGGTTTATTGTTTGTGTTTATTCTTTTAATTCTTGTATTCTTTTATTGTAATGGCATCCTGGGCCTCCGGGGGAAGGACACCAGATAGAAGTAAAACTATTGCTACTACTTTTCTTGTCCTTTATCCAATGCCCTAGTTACCTATTCAAAGAACACTACCAGGTTGGCCTGACAAGATCTTTATGCCATGAGCACATATTACTTACTATCTTGGAGCCCATTTCTCTCCAGTTAGACCACAAGGTCCTTTTGACAAGTGTTTCCAGAAGTTTACATGCTATGAAGGCAAGACGCACAGGTCAGTAGTTCCCTGGTTACACTTTGTCTCCTGTTTTGTGGAGTGGAAATACATCCACTGCCCTCCAGTCTTTCAGAACCATCGTTGACTTTAACGAGCTATTAACTAGCCCTGCCAGGGATTTACCCAGTTCTAATGGCAATTCTCTGAGCATCCAGGGATGCATCCCATCTGGCCCTGGAGTCTTTGTTCAGGGCTGCTAACCTTCCCCCCTTTTTGGGATCCCTCTTACAGCAGCCTTTATATGCTTTTAGGCAAGGGCCCATTATCCTCCACTGTGAATATGGAGCAAAAGTAGTCATTAAGAGTGACTTCCTTCTGCTCGTCCTCCTCTATAATCCTGTCCTCCTCCATCAGCCTAATAATTCCCATTCTCACCTTCCATTTTACCCTAATGAGTATAAAAATTTGCTTCTCTCCTTAATCTCTTCTGCCATACTTAGCTCCATGTCTGCTTTTGCATCCCTGATTGCCTTCATGGCCTCCTTCATCCTTCGCTGATAGTCACTCCATTCCTTGTCTCCCTGTTTCTCTTTGTATCTAATGAAGGCCCTTTTTGTAACCCTCACTGCCCCCCAGATCTTCTTCAAGAACCAGCTTGGTCTCTTGTAGCTTAGGCATGACTTATGTGACTCTAGAGTGACCCCTTTAATTACTTCACACCTCTTCTCTTCCTCTGATTTTTTCCACTCCCCTCAGCTTATTGTTGACTAGTTCCCTCATCTGGTCAAAGTTTGTTCTTCTGAAATCCAGAATCACAGCCTTAGAAGAGTGTATACTTGTATCCAGATCCAGTTTGTATCATATGGTGTTATGATCACTGGACACCAGAGGCTCCCCAATCCTTACCGCCCCCCCACCACCACCACCACTACCACCACCATTTCTGAGTTTGTGAGCACCATGTCAAGAATGGTAGTTTGCCTTGTGGGTTCTCGGATCAGCTGCACTAGCAGGCGTCTTCATTTTATTTAGCAGGACCTGACCCCTTATGCTGTTAGCTAGCATAATACCCCAATCTACATATGGTAAACTGAGATCCTCACCATTACCACCTCCACCTTTGCTGCCCCTTGTGTATCTTTATGCCTAATTTCCCATCTCCCTCATCCCCCTGTCATGGCAGTCTCTAGACTATCCCCATGTGCATGCCTTATACCGGATGTAGTCATGAGCTGCACCCACAGAAATTTTGTTTTCATCTTCCCTTCCCTTATGGACCCCTCCTTAACTGCCTCTGTGCCTTCCTTCACATAAAAGGCTACCACCTCCCTTTTTCCATACCTCTAACTTGTCTATATATGGTGTATCCAGGCATTGCTAAGCCTCAGTCTTTTTCCTGATGGCCTAGGTTTCTATGATGGTTAGAGGTCTAATCCTTCATATGACACCATCACCTGGAGCTCACTAATTTTGTTTCCTAGGCTCCTGGCATTTAGGCAGGCCACCATCCAACATTTGCCAATACCACCCCTCTGTTTGTTATATCTCCCTTTGTCCTCCACCCCCCTTAATTGTATGCCACTTGCCTGTTCTGTATGTCACTGCCCTTTGAATCCTTTTGTTACTTTAATATGGACCCTTGTCTGGATGCCTACATCCCCACTGGTTTTAACCCCCTTTTCAGGGGAGTCCTTAGCTAGGTTCCACTTTTGTTCTATTTCCTCTCTGGTCTCCCACCACAGTGTCCCCCACTTAATTTAAATGTCCACATGACTGTCCTTCCTATCTCTTTGCACAGCAGGTCTGTTTCATGGGGGACCTCCATAGTGTCCTAGATGGCCCTTTAGGTTCTTTCAAACATATGTGTATGTCTCTTTGGTATGCCTATATGTTCTGGTTGCAGGTGGGGGGGGAATCCAATCAACCTATACCACAGGTGTACTAGGCAGGATAAGCAGGGTTGTCACAAGCCTTGCTGTGGACAGTAAAGGTATGAGGTGGAAGTGTGTAACCCTTGGGAACCTTGTGTGTTCCTGAACAGTAGTATATCTCTGCTTCAGCAGCCAGTAGGTTACTTTAAATCCTCTTCTGTGAGCTATTTTTGTACAAGAACACGTTGTGCAGGAGGGATGAGCATTCAGCCTGAGTCCTGCAAGAAGGGTATGGTAAACATCTTACACAGACAGATTGCCTCCAAACAGAAATATAGACACATGGAATTTGACAGCAGATAAGGACCTCTTGGCCCATCCAATCTGCCCATATCTCCCTAACTACAATATTACCATGGAACATGCTTGATCTACAGCTCTTTCTCCCTCCCCCTTCATTCCACTATGATTATCTTGTACTTATACCATGCATTTGTGAACCCCACCATGATTTTCTCCCTCACCAACACTGCTGGAAGGCTGTTCCAGGAATCCACCACTCTTTCTGTGAAGAAGTACTTCCTCACAGCAATCCTGAATCCCCCTCCCACTTCATGGCATGTCCTCTTGTTGTTAAGCACCATTTCTTCTGACACATACTTCCCTCCTTACCTTATTTACCCCCATGAGGTATTTAAAGGTATCTATCATGGGGCCAGCCCACCAGCGCAGTGGTTAGATTTCCGCTTGCAAAGCCAGCGAACCAGGTTTGGGAATGGACTTGAGTCATCAGAGGGCCAGCCAGGGGGAGAAGGCTTAAGCATCCCTTGGGCTGCTCTTCTTCTCTTGGGGAGGGAAGGTGGCATCACATTCGGTGCAACAGTGGCACCCAGCAGAGGCTGGGTTGCCACGATGCACCGATTCAGTACAGTTCTCAGGGGTGGGGCAGACATTGGTCATCATTGCACATCCCTGCCCCTGCTTATAGGGGAGAAAATCTTGCAGGGCCACCTCTATGAAGCCTTGCCTCTGGCTTCAATTAGCCTCCCATGTCTCACTTCCCCCGATAGATACTAGATTTGTGGCACCTAAGGGGAGTGGGTGCCACAACCCCACCCTCTGGGGGTAAGCCAGGGGTGCCGTGGTGAGTTAAGAACTGATGACGGGAGGTGGAAGCTGGAGGTCCATGACCAAGGCAGATGTTAGCACCCCCTGCAGCCAAAAAAAGCATACTAAATAAAAAAAAGTATCTATTATATCCACCATCTGCCGCCTCAGCTCCATGGTGTACACATTGAGGTCCTTTAGTCTCTCCTCATAGGGCTTTTGATGCAGAGCCTGCACCATTTAAGTTGCCCTCCTGTGGTCCACCTCTACTCTATGTCCTTCTGGAGATGTTTCAAAACTGGACACAGTGCTCTAAGTGGGGACTTACCAGTGATCTACACAAAGACAACATCACCTCCCTCTTTCTGCTGGTGATACCCCTCCCTATGCACTCCAGCATCCCACTAAACCTCCCTACTGCCTTGTTGCACTGCCTAGACACCTCTACCTCATTTGATATGAAGACCCCCAGGCCTCTTTCCTGTTTGGTACTCATCAATGCCACTCCACCCCATTTGTACTCTGACCATGGGTTTCTTTGCCCCAAGTGCATTATTTTGCACTTTTCGCATTGAAACCCAGCTGTCATACCCTTGACCACTCCTCCACTTTTCTCAGATCTCTGCTAGTTCTTTCCATGCCCCCCAGTGTCCACCCTATTGCAGATCTTGGTGTCATCCACAAAGAGACAGGCCTCTCCTTCCAGCACCTCTGAAATGTCACTTAAAAAGACATTAAAGAGGAGTCTGCAGGCATGAATCAGCTCAAGGCTTCAAGAGATACACACACGCTTGCTCTTTCCTACCATCAGAAGCCCACCAGTTTTCTCTACAACAGAGATGTCAGCAGCATGGAAAAAGTGGCAACTATCATTTCCAGAGATGGGCCCTTTGGGGGAATCACCACAGTGGAGTTAGATCAAGAGGGTTCCATGCGTTAATATCGTTGGAAACATAAAGGGGTAAAATATATCGCGGGCAGCACATCGTGTGCAAATAGGTCGCCTGGTGCAAACATTGCTGGGTGAAAACTCTGCATGCACAATCTCCCCTCAGAGTCCAACTGCATTTGCAGATATTGTAACTGCTGCTGACAGTGCTTCATGGGATTTACTACCATTAGCACTGCCCTGACCTTCCCTGTGCTGTCCGGCTCCCCGATCCCCCCCCCCGCACGTCACAGGCTGCCTGCCTCCTGCAACCGTTGCCCAGCCCTGGCCACACACAGCTATCATTACATAGCCGCAGCATAATGTGGGCATGAAAGGACACTGATACCTCAAAGGAATGGTGCGAGACAAGATAAGACATCACAGCTGATAAGACGAGGTTTTACACGTACTGTGACTAATTTGTTCCCTAAGGGAGAATACATTACAGTGAGCTGTAGTTACAATATCCACAATTGCAATTGGACTCTGAGGGGTGATGGGTGCAGACCTGTGCATTGTTGTTTTTTCTAGGCTACACCATGCACTTGCAGTGTACACGGCCAGCGATGTATTGCACCGGGCGACCTATGTGCACACAATGTGCTGCCCGCGATATATTTTACCCCTTTATATTTCCAGCAATATTAATGCATGGAACTGATCAACAGTCCATGTGAACTGGTAGTAATATCTACAAGAAAGCTTAGTAATTTGTTAGTAAAAGCTCAAAGTGCAAAATGGACTGCAGCCCTGCTGTGTGTACTAAGGCAATATACTGAAACAGACTTTGAGTTGTGTTACTTGGTAAACATATAGGTGCCTTTTTTCTAGTGCCCAGTATTACAGACAGAGAAATTAAGCTGGGACATCATACATTCATTGTAGTGAATTTGGATGGGACCTTCACCTTGTAGAGGGTAGGCAAGGTTGGAGGTGGTGCCCTAGGTCCTGATTCGGTTGTGGTCCCTCAGCAGCAGTGTAGGCATCCAGACTAATGTAGTAGTTGCTCAGAAGCTCATTTATACTCTCCCCAGAGGTAAACAGTGACCTAGAATTCATAGTATGAATATCCAACAGTACTGTACTTATGGAAGGTGGTTAGGACTGCCAGAGCAGCTTCCCTGGGGTTCCTCTTCAGTGCAGGTTGCCATCTGTACCAGGGCCTGCTCTCTGAAGTATGTGCAGAGATTGAGGTAAAATAAAACTTGTCCAACTGCTGCTGTGGAGAAATCTGCCCTGGTCTCTTCAATGGTTTATAACTTTATGAGTTCCTGTACAGGTCTCTCTCTCTTTCTCTCTCTCTCTCTCTCTCTCTCTTTGCCTCTCTATTCTGAGTGGATATTGGTTTGTGAATCAGAGCCTGTTCTTTAGGAACCCCTGAGCTTTCACTCCCCACTGTTCCAATCCCCCAAGATCCAGAGTAAATGGCATTTGGTGCAACGCTTTCCCACTGAGCCATGTCTGCCACCCATCTGTCTGCCTCCCTGTCTGTCTGTCTTTCTGACTATCTGTCTCTCTCTCTCTCTCTCTCTCTAATTGAGAATGAGAGAAGGGTGAGACAAACGTTCTGTTTTCTGCTTGAAGGTAGAAGCTTGGTGAACATCTCCGCTCTGCTCTTCTGTGAAAGCTTATGGTTGCACAATAGGCTTATGGGCTAAGGTGCTTAAAGTACTAAAACACACAAATGAATGTAGAAATGATGCATATAAAAGTGCATCAAAAGTTCAGTGACCAAAACTGGTGTCCACATCTCATTTAAATGGGAGGCAAAAGTGCATAGGGCCCGATGTTACAGTATTTTGTTATAACACTGAATTCATTTGTCCTGATAACTTAAAGGGCAAAATATCAAAATAAAGTTAAATTATTTTCTCAGACTAAACAGTCTTCTAGCCAGTTAGCAAATTTGGCAAAGTTAACAAAAACACTATTTTGCAATGAAAACTCTAACTTAGGAGTGTATTAGCTATATTTCAGGCTCCACAGTAACAGCACGTGCTCCTAGTACTACTGCAGACACGAGCTACCATTATAAGCACCAAAGTCACTTGAAGGAAAGTTCTCATCCATTGTAGAGGCAGCCTTACCTACTAAATTAAAACACAATAAACTATATGGCTTCACTAGCTAAATAGCTTAGTAGCTAACTCTGCAAACTTCCATTGAGTCCAATGCCACCTAACAGGTCTCATAGAGTCTGCCTGCAGCTTGCTACTGAGTACAACAGCTATCCTACACACCTTTATACAGGACAAACAAATAGCTGCACATCAGCAAAGCAGTTCACGACTTCCCTAGCTTGATGGTGATCAGTTAAGGAAGATGAACCCTAAGCTGATCATTAAACTCCAGTTTTGAAAGATATGCATAATGAAGCACAACAACATACCATTCCATGAAAAATGTCAAGAAGACTGAAATTTCCGTACCAGACTTGTGGAGTAGCTGGAAATGATCAGAATACAAATATCAGAAAACATTGTGTGCAGGGCGGAGATATAAGGGTAAGTGGAATTACAGAAGTTGTAGAAATTGTAGAAGTTCCAGAAATCCTTATGCTGAAACAAACTTAACAGGAAAAAAAATATAAAATGAGTGCCTACTGCAAAACTTGTCTGCCCACAGGAAAAAAAAACAGCAAACCACAAAGTAAGATTTTAAGTGGAAGTCCCTTTAATAAAACAGCCCACAACATAGTAAGGAAAAAAAAGACTTCAAGCAACTGAAACAAGGTATTATTTTTCTAAAATAAATGAAATAAAACAAAACTCTCAGGTATTAGGTAACGTCCATAAAGTATCTTAGACAGCTAAGAATGTGTAAACAGCAGTATCACCTCGGTATGCAACTGTGTGCACACCTGTTAAAAACAGTTATGCCTCAAGGAGTACTTTGAGGAAAACAATTTCAAAATATCTTCTCAGAACAAACTAGCATGAATGGCATATTATTTCTAAAATCATGAAAAGTCTAATAAAGTGACTGAGTCAGGTATGATCACAGCTTTCTGGTTATTCACAGGACCATGTACTGTAGAAAGACTATAGCTTCAGATCAGCTCTGTTCATAAACCCAATCTCAGCATACAGTAGTCATCTTCTCCACTGATCAACTTGGCTCACAGACACACTTTTAGCCATAAATTAGGTAAAGGCACAATGTAGAGCAATCTGGCCAGGGAAATTACAACAGCATCCAATTCAGATACAGCGGTTATCATTGGATTCTCCAAGCATATTCTGGCATCTTGAGAGAGTTAGTGTCATGGCTAACACTGAGTTCCTGTACAATTTCAAGGACTGCTTCCAAGAACATCATGTCCCACAGGGCATTAGGTCTGAGGCCACCATTTACCTTTTTCTCAGCAGTGGAAATGGGGTCATTTCCAGTGTAGATGTTTAGGAACTGATGAAAGGCAGTAACCATGGCCAGGTGACCTTCTCCCTGGTGACAGCTGAGATTAGTGGGACCATGGTCACCAGGACTCAGAATTTCTGAAAGTTGGACTTCACCAAGATGAAGGACCTGGTGACCAAGGGTCTGGAGCAGCTGCTTGAGGGCGGTAATGCAAAGCACATTTGAGGTTAGTTGAAGAAGGTCAGCTATGGAGGTCTGCATCCCTGTATGAATGTGAGAAAGGCAAGAAGTAACCTGATTTGCTAAGCATTGACCTAAGGTAGCTAATCCAGAAAAAAAATAAGGTATTGACCACTAAAAAAGACAGGCTGCCTCTGGGTTATACCCAAGCACAGTGAAGTACTGATGGACTAGTTGGTGGTGACTAGCAGGGTACGTTGGGAGCTGGTACTAGGACTGGTCCTCTTCAGTATATTCATCTGTGACATAAGTGAAGGAATCATGGGTAAGTGCTGTCTCTTCTCAGATGACACAAAGATCTGTGCAAGGGTAGATATAGAGGAAAGGAAATGGGAACTAATGGAGGATCTGTGCAGGTTTGCAAGCTGGTCAAGGATTTGCCTGCTGAACTTCAGTGCTAATATATGTAAAGTAATACACACTAAGAATAGGAACCCAAGGGTGCAATATGAAATCAGTTAGATGGTACTGGATAGTGCTACATAAGATAAATCTTTAGAATGGTGATTTAGGAGACCATAAAAATGTCTGCACACTGCAACAGGGCACTGAGCAAAGCAGACAGAATTCTGGGATGCATAGGGAAGGGGATAATCAGTAGAAGTTGGGAGGTGATCCTCTCACTGTACAGGTCACTGGTGTATTAGCACCTAGAATATTGCACAAAGTACTGGAGCTCACACCTGAGGAAAGACTGCAACATGGTGGAGGTAGTACACCGCAGGACACCTAAGATGGTCACTGGCCTTGGGTAAATGATACATGAGGAGAGGCTGCAGGGCTTAAAGGTGTACACCCATGAGAAGAGGAGGGAAAGGGATGACACTAGATAGTATGGGCACCAAGGAACTCTTCTCCTTGAGTTCAAACACAAGGATGAGAGGAAATTCACTAAGGCTGGCAGGGGAGAGATTCAGAAAGGATGCCCATAAACATTTCTTCATAGAAAGGGTGATTGACAAGTGGAAAAAGCTACCCGAGGAAGTGGTACAGGCCAAATCAATCAGAAGCTTCAAGCAGGGGTACAACAGGCATGTGGATTTAGTTAGAAAGAAGGGAATAGTAACAAAGAGAAGGATTGCTACTAGAGCAAGGCAGAATATTTAGGTAGGGTGGGTAGACTGGATGGGCAAAGAACCATTTCCTGCAATCAACATCAATGTACAGCATGTATGTATATATGTATCTATGAGTTATGACTGCTTATGGAAGCCAAGGAAGTTCTGAGAGTCACAGCTGAAGTATTGTAGGACTGCAAACAATACCAAAGCTGTCTTCAAGTACTTAAATTGAAAGAGGGAGGTGGAGAAGGGGAATGGGCACATGAAAACAGAAAAAGGGGGAGGAATCTGTGAAAGAGTCATGGATTGGCTAAGATACAGAACTGGCATGTTAAACATTGTCGTGTATTTATTTTCATACACCTAAAATCCTTGTTGTACATGAGAAAAATTGTTGTGCACAGTTCAGAAGTCATAAAAAGTTGTGCACAGTTCAAAGATCCTGAAAAGTTGTTATTCACAGTTCAAAGCTCACAATAAAATGCTGTGCATGTTTATCTCCTGTTTAGCCCCCCCGTCAACATAATAACTTATCTTGATAATACATATAATTAGGGATGGGTGGATAGCAAAATGCACCCGGATAGCGGATCTGGATACCCATTGGCTACTACTCGATTGGATCCGGTTTTGCATTGGGTTGGATAATAGTGTGGCTCCCCTGAAATAAGACTTATCAATTGGCAGATTTATTATTTTTTTCTCTTATCCCTCTCATCACTCTGCTCTGTTTGTCTTGACCCGAAATAAGAGGGCTGAATGCACAAAAACTGAAGCCTTTCACTTCAGGTGACTTCCCCAATCCAGACTGTGCTGTCGAGTGAGGGAGATGGCCAGTACACATGGAGGAAGCAAGTGGCAGCAAGGAGAAAAAGTAAAGGTTTTGCCACTCACTCCATGCAGCCCCACTCCGTGTCATGTCAAAACAATGGAATCGATTCAGGATTTGGCCTTGTCCTTTCTTCCAGTTCCACGATGTGGTTGGTGTTGCTCCTAAGACCTCTGCTCTCCTCTGATGGCCAGTGCCAGACCCAATGCCACTAAGCTGTAAATCAGACAGAGCACTGGAGCAGGGAGCACTGTGGTCTGGCTGAGTGACTGTGAGCGGGTGGCATGGAGCCTGACTCGTGGGAGAACAGAAGGTCAGAAGATCTGAAGAGTCCAACAGTTAGACTCTTTGTTGGAGCCTGGAGTGGAGTCATGGGGATGGGACTGGGAGGAGAAGGAGGACTGCAGCCTAGACTTGACAGTGGGTGTGTCAGTCAGACTGTCTGCTGAGGTGGGGGTGTGTGTGTGTGACTAGTATGCATCCGCTGTAACAGCCAGTTCCAGCTGCTTGCTCAGCAGTTCACTACTCCCCCTTAAGTAAATAACTCTTTTGTGACAATGACAAAGAACACTTAAGTACCACTTCTTAAGTACCACTTTAGTACCATCTTGTAATTATCACCTAATCAGGCACTTAATGAGTAAACCGAATGAATGTACTAAGCACTTCTGCTATTAGTAGATTTCACTGTGTGCACTGCATCGCCTACTGAATCACCAGCCACCCACCTGATATACACAGCAGTATATAATTGGGACAGATCAGGTCAGAAAGTGTAAAACTCCTACCAGTTCCATTTGTCAGTTGGATAGCCACCCATCCCTACATATAATACATATGAGCATTAGGGGTGATGGCCCCAAGAAAGACCCCATTGCCTGTGGGTCTGTGCAGGGTGGAAATGTGGCATTAGGGTTGGAATCCCTAATGCCACATTTCCCTACTTTGTCAGTTTAACCCTCACTGATGCATGCAATATATCAATACATATATATTATATATATATATATATATATATATATATATATATATATATTATAGTGGCAAGTAGTGCCACTATAGTTAGGAGTTGAGTACACCATTTAAGGTTAAAGTGTGAAATTTTGCAGCTTAATAACTTTGACACTGTGTGATGGATTTGCCTGAAATTTGGCAGACACAGCGCAGTACCATAGATCTCTGGATCTGCCAAGTTTCATAATGATCACATATACAGTTGTGGAGCTATAAAGTGCAATAGAAAGTCATATTTACACTTTTTTGCGCATTCTTTGCTCACATCTCCAGGTCGCACAGTTTGCGTGACCAGTCCAAAACCTTCAGGGAACATGCAGCCATGGTCCCTGATGTGTATTTCAAAGATTTTGTGAAAAAATATTAAACGGTTCAAAAGTTATTCAAAAAACAAGTTTCCCATTATAGTCAATGGGAAAAGTTAAACTATTCGACAGTGTTGCAAATGCAGTTTTCAGTGTTGCAAATGACCCCTGTAGTGTCATCAGTCAGTCATTTTTTTTTCAGCTACTGGTCGCAGAAATGCTTGCCATTTAAATTTGGGACCCTCTAGGGACACAATTCTTCAATTCTTCAATAAGGCTTTCTCTGATCTGAGCTCTGTCCTTCCCAACTACTTTTTGACCCCATGCCTGTATCCACCCCCCACCCTTGATCACCCCTTTCTACCTACGCACCATATCCCCCCCCCTTGAAGCCAGTCCTCACCTGCAAAAGCTCTTACCAGCAACAACCCCAGCTGTGATCCCCTGGACTCCAGGATCCTCAGATTAGTCCTGGACACTGTCCTAGCCCCTCTCACCGACCATCTAAACTGATCACTCTGTCTGGGCCAGTTACCAAGTGCTTGGAAAATAGCAGAAATTACCCTGATCCATAAGAGTGGGGATAAAACCTCCCCAAACAATTTCAGGCCCATCTCCATTCTCCCTCTGCTCTCCAAAGCACTTGAAAAGATATTGGCCATACAGCTATCCGAATACCTAGCCAGATATGACCGGATGTGCCCAGAACAACATGGATTCCACCCTGGACACAGTACCACTACAGCCCTTCTGGATTTCTCCCAGCACCTCCACTCTGTTCTCGATGCTGGTCACATTGCGGGTGCAGTGTTCATTGACCTCTCCAAGGCCTTTGATACTGTCTGTCACCCCTTCTTACTTGACTTCCTCCACCAACTTGGCTTCTCACCTGGCCCCATTGATTGGTTGACCAGTTACCTCTCTACCAGATCCCAGTGCATGAAGATTAATGGCACCCTGTCTGACACCCTGTCCGTTCATTCTGGATTCCCCAAGGTTCCATCCTGGGCCCCATTTTGTTCAGCCTCTTCCTCAATACTCTCCACAGCTCCTGCCCCAGCAACATGCTCCTCTATGCTTATGATGCGGTCCTCTTTGCCTCTCACCCTGATCCCACAGCTCTACAGGTATCCCTGCAACATACTTTCAACCAAGCCGAAAAGTAGTTTGTTGACCACCGGTTGGTCATTAACCTCAAGAAAACCAAATCCATGCTTTTCTCTCACCACCAGAATAAGGCCAAACATGCAACCCGTAGTGCAGCTAAGACCACCTTCCAGGTCCCCCGTATCAAGACCTCCTTAGCCCAAAGGTCCTTCCACTACCGGGCCCCCAACTGGTTCAACTCCCTCCCACCCTCTGTCACCAATTTTCCCAAAATTGGTTAATTCAAAGTTGCTCTCCTAAACCACCTTTTTGATGCCCGAAGCTGTAATTGCACCAAAATACTGTAATGGGGGGCCCCCTACCCAGCCTTCAAATTGGGCAAGGTTCACTGGACTGCTGTTCCCCATCACCCCTCTCTCTACCTCACCCGCTGTTTTCCCACATAGGTAGTCTCCCTGCTATGTCCAGGGTGGCACCCTTTTACTATTGTAATACTGTTATCTCGATTGTAACTTTGTGTTAAACTTTATCTATAATCCATTACTGTAAATGAGTCTTTCTGTTATCTGTATTGCACCTGTATGTTACCACTGTTGTACTCACACTGTAATATGTTTACCCTCCCTGAGACGAGGTACCTTTGTAAATGAGTCCATGACTCAAAGGTTGTAAATCCGATATCTACAATAAATAAAAAAATAAATAAATGTGATCACTTAGTCGAGCCCTGAGGATGCTAGCCATGTCTTTTTTTGAGGGGGTTAAACACCCCAGAAATATGTTTTTGAAATTTTTGTAAACTGTAGTGTCGCAAAATAGTGTCACACTTGTGACGCTTTCGTGATTTTTTTTTCTGAAAGTTTTGTGATTTGCGACACTTCTTTGCGACATTATGCCCAAAAGAATAGGAAATCTTTGCCACCCTGCTGCAAAAGATTGGTTTGGTCTTTTGGGCTGAAATTTGGAAGAAAGAGAGCCAAGATCCCACAGATGTGCCTTTTTGTAGTTTGGTGCCAAAATATTACAGAGATGCAAAGTTACAGTACTCAAATTTGATAAATTTTCTCATAGGATAACAATCACAGCGATCCTGTGCCTTTCAGGGCCGTATCTGAAACACTTAGTCACGGACTTTCGATGAAATCTTAGCCCCCCACTATGGGGCTAAGTGCAAAACTAGCTAGGAAAGTCATAAATTTTATGAAATTTTAATTTTTTTTCTACGTCGTACAGTTCCTGAGAGATAAGCAATGTAGTATTCCAAGTGTTCATTTTCTGCTCCAAGGCCCATTATTATGCATACATTCTTTGTATTCACTGTGTTTCTCTATGCAGCTTTTGGGGGGAAAAAAGGCTGTGCATTTTCGTTACTGTTACGGTTAGCGTTTCCACTTGCATTTCCGTTACCGTTTGCGTTAGCGTTCTCGTTTATGCCACCGTATACGTTACCCTTTGCATTTTTGTTTGCGCTTGCGTTTGTGTTACTGTTAACATTTGTGTTTCCATTACTGTTTTTGTTTGCATTTCCTTTTGTGTTACCGTGTGCATTTCCATTTGCATTTGCATATGAGCTTCCGTTTGCATTTCCGTTTCTCTTTGTGTTTCCTTTGGCATCCTCATTGCTGTTACCGTAAATGTCTGCATTTCCAATTGCGTTACCGTGACTGTGCATGTTACAGTTTACGTTTCCGTACATGCTTGCATTTGCATTTCTGTTTTCATTAATGTTTGTGCTTGCGTTTCTATTACTGCTTGCGTTATTGTTTACGTTTGTGTCACCATGTGCGTTAGCATTTGCGCTTGCATTTGCGTTGCCGTTACTTTACTATTCATAGTACACATTCTCAAAAAGAAGAGAAATTCATGGCAAAAAAACTCTGTTTAATGTATCAGCTAGGTTATTCCATAGCGACAAAAATGAGGAAATTCGATGTTAGGGTTCCCACCCCCTTGCACCCCACCCCCACTAACAGGCATCGGGGTGTGCTTTGGGATCATCGGTCCTAACTCTCACCCCATTCTCCTACTGTATACTGCACCACCTCAGCTTGTTTACACATGGGATGGGGTGAGAGTTAGAACCGATGACCCCCAGCGCACACCTTGGCGCCTGTTGTTGGGGGCGGGGTGGGGGCGGGGTGCAAGGGGGTGGGAACCCTAACATTGAATTTTCTTGCTTTTGTCACTGTGGAACAACCCTAAATGATGCATTAAATGGAGTTTTTTACCATGAATATATATATGTGTGTGTGTGTGTATATATAATTCTGGCACAGCAGTGCCAGTATAGTTATAGTTGCCTGGCCACTTTTATGTTAAACCCCAACATTTGCACTTTAATAACTTTGGCACTGTCCAATGGATTTGGCTGAAATGTTGCATACACAGTCTGGTACCATAGATCTCTGGATCTGGCAAGTTGTGTTATGGTTGGATGAGCAGTTGCGGAACTGCAGTGCACCCAAAAATGAAAACAAATTGGAGTTTTGCACATTTATTTGCTCATGGATGCAGCCTGCACAATTTGTCCGTTTGGTCTGAAATCTTCAGGAAAGATGCAGTCTGAGTCACTAATGTGCCTTTTGAAGATTTGGTGAAAAAATATTAAACCATTTAAATATTATTCAAAAAACAAGTTTCCCATTATAGTCAAAGGGAAAAAAATATATGTCTCTCGAAAGCTACTGCCATTACATTTTACTGTCGCAAATGGCCCTTTTACTGCCCTGTGGCAGCCATCTTGTTTTCAGTTAGTGAGAGAGAGAGAAAAATACCTGGCGTTTAAATTTGGAACCCCCTTGGTAAACACTGACTGTTGTGTTTACCTAGTCGGGTCCTGAGGATCACAGCGCTATGTTTTTTGGGGGTAAAATCCCCAAGAAATGCCTTTTTGAAGATCAGAGTCCCTGTAGTGTCACAAATTGCGACAGGAATGGCTGCAACACTTTTGCAAATCATGAAAGTGTTGTGCCTATTTTTGCAAAACTGTCATAATTTGTGACAGTACTTTGCCCCCAAAAAAACAATTCTTTGCCATCCTACTGCACCAACATGGTTGGGGCTTTTGGCCTGAAATTTTCAGGGTGGCAAGCCCTGGTCCCACAGATGTGCCTTTTTGTGGTGTGGTCCCAGAACATTCAACATAGTTACAGTGCTCTGAAGTTGAGAAATTTCCCATAGGCTAACATTGCAGCACACGTATCTTGGAAATAGTGCGAGATACAGATTTTTCATTCTCCACAGCTAAGAATGCAAGGAGATTTCAAAGTCATGAATACCACTGCAGTGGAATTTTTTCATAGTTGCTACAGTTACTGAGATATTGCTAAATATGTGTTACACGGGTTCCTTTTGAGTACTATGGGGCTGCTATATGGCTCTGTATTTATGTGCAAGTGGGGGCACAGGGCCCCGAGGGCCCAGATCCCACTTATGCATACCATTATGAAAAAATGGCAGTGTGAGGGGAGCGCAGGGCCGGGAAGGTCCACTCTCCCACTACCACATACCAGTTACTAGTTAGATTACACTTTCTCAAAAAGAAGGGAAATTCATTGCAAAAGAACTCAGTTAATGCATCAGTTCAGGTTGATAGCACAGTGAGAAAAGTATGGAAATGTGATGTTAGGGTTACCCCTACCACCCCACTCCCACCTCCCACCCTCCACTCACCAACAGACATCAGGGTGTGCCATGGGGTCATCAGGCCTAACTCTCATCCCATTCTCCTATGCTGTAGCATGTCAGCTTGTTTGCACATGGAATGGGGTGAGAGTTGGACTTGATGACCCCATGGCACACCCTGACACCTGTGGGCGAGTAGAGGGAGGGGGGGGGGTGGTGGTAGGGGATAACACTAACATCACATCTCCATACTTTTCATCAGGTTATCAATCTCAACTGATGCATTAGTGAGTTGAATAGATATATATATATATATACACATATATATTAGAGGCAAAAAACTCCATTTAATGCATTAGTTAGGGTTGTTCCACAGCTACAAAAGTGAGGAAATTTGCTGCTAGGGTTGAAACCCCTAACTCCGAATTCACCCCCCCCCAGCACCACACACACACAGACACACACACATACAAGTATGGGAGAGGACCAAGTCAACACAACCAATGACAGTCATCCAGCAGCAGGTGACAGAAATAACAAACAATTGTCTAAATGTACTATGAGACATCCCCACCCACCTGACCAGGTACTGCACGCTCGGTGGAGATCAATAGCAAAACTGAGGCCATGTACACCAAACGTACACATCCCTGATTGCAGCTACACACAATGTACCACACTTAGTAGTTGCATGGCCTTACCTACCGATGCCCCCACACCACAACTAGTACTGTGCCGTTATTCAATATAAATGCTGAAGGTGCATGATGACAGTTGTAGAAAGGTTTTAACACTAGTGAGTATACATTAATTAAGAGAAGTACATAAATTAACTACAAGACACTAGCATGCTCAAGATAAAAGTAGTGTTACATTTAGTATGTGATTTACATAGTAGTATATTTACTGCAACTGTTTACTCAAGATAGAGAGGCTGATGTAAATGTATGGAAAAGCATTGCCTGTTCAACCGCTGTGAAATTCGTACTGCCAGTATCAGATGCATTCTTACTGATGAAGGTGTACTGCTGATGTACATACATAGACCTTCAGTGTGTTTCAATACTAAAGATGCAGTAAGTATTCTTTGTAAGAAACAATGTAATTGCATGGATCAGGCCAAGCAACTTCTAAATATCATAGCACTACTGAGCCAACAATGACGTACCTGTATCGGAGATGTCTATAGGATAGATTTTCCTGTAGGCACTTACTGAGTATGTTGTACCTGAGAAAGACAATCTCATTGCATCTGTGATGACTAACTTATTCAAATAGTGATACATTTACTATTGTTGCAATGAGTGATCATGCCACTTATGGACACAGTGTAATTTTTTAACAGTTGTTTCATACTCAGGCTGTATGCCTAGTGTTTGGGAAAGCCACACTTCTGTCACTGATGCTATCAAAGTGATAACTATGTTAATTGTGGTACAACAGGAATCAAGTAGGTATAGTGTAGATATAAACAGAATGTCTTTTAGTATTGATTTAACTCACAATGGGGTAAGTGTACTAGGACAGCAGGGGTTATTCTCAATCACTGACTCTGTCAGTTATAATCACACTAAGGTTTCAATGACTGTAATGATCAAGTTACACTGTTCATCTTCATGAGTTCAAATTCACAGCCATTCTCCAGTAACTAGACAGTGTATGGTGTAATTGGGTGGGACACTGTGTTGCAAAGCTGCTGCAGTGCCTAGCAGAGGGAGAGTATCTACTCATAAAGACAATTAAGCAATAAGGCATGACCAAAAGTTATGTTAAATGGTCTGTTAATCACCCTGTAGGGGTTTAATGTTGAATGAGGCATAGCCGAGTGCCACATGTCGCTAGACAGTGATAAACTGACCATTAACACAATACCTGGGAGTGGCTTATTGCTATCGTGATAAAACTGTTTTATTTAAACAACATTAAACCATGTTCATCATATGGTTAGGCTCTACATGTATGTTAATAAAAACTAAACATAAGGCTGTTACAATGTTTACAGTCAATTAGAAAGCTACATTTCTCAAACCCTTGTTATAATCAGAGATATTATACCTGTACAACTCCTTGGTTTTGCTGAACTCTATTGCTTGGTGGCCCACCACATGGGTGTGGTCTGTGTGGGGCATCGGTAGGTAAGGCCATGCAGCTACTAAGTGTGGTACGTTGTGTGCAGCTGCAATCAGGGATGTGTGTGTTTGGTGTGCATGGCCTCAGTTTTGCTGTTGATCTCCACTGAGCATGCAGTACCTGGTCAGGTGGGTGGGGATGTCTCGTAGTACATTTAGACAATTGTTTGTTATTTCTGTCACCTGCTGCTGGATGTCTGTCATTGGTTGTGTTGACTTGGTCCTCCCCATACTTGCATATGTGTGTGTGTGTGTGTCTGTGTGTGTGTGTGTGTGTGTGTGTGTGTGTGGTGCTGGGGGTGAATTCAGAGTTAGGGTTTTCAACCTAACAGCAATTCCTCACTTTGTTGCTGTGGAACAACCCTAACTAATGCATTAAACTGATTTTTTTGCCTCTAATTTCCCTTCTTTTTGAGAATGATAACGAGAAATAGTGAATGTAATGCAGCGACGGGAGTACAGGGCCTGAAGGATGTCTTGTGGCATAGTAACAGGAACAGCAATGCAAACAGAAGCGCTAACAGTGGTGCACATGGTAACGCAAGCGCGAATGAGAACAGAAAGGGTAATGCACACGGTGGCGTAGACGGGAACGGTGTGCCACGTGATGTGTTGTCACATACTAACATGGTGCCTGCAAACAGAAATGTCAATGGGCATGGTGACACAAAGTGAAACAGAAAGAGAAACAGTACTGTAGACACAAATGGCAAAAAATAACAGAAATGCAAGCGCAAATGAAAACGCAAAGGATAACGCACATGGTGGCGTAGACGTCAACGGTAAGTGAAACGGGCACGGAACCATAAGTGGAAAGGGCAATGGTAACAGTAATGTAAGTGCACAGGCTGGTTTTCCCCAAAAGCTGAATAGAGAAAGACAGTGAGTACAAAGAATGTATGCATAATAATGGGTATTGGAGCAGAAAATGAGGACTTGGAATACTAAATAGGTTATATCTCAGGAACTGTACGACATAGAAAAATGTAAAAGTCATATGATTTATGACTGTCCTGGCTAGTTTTTACTTGGCCCTGTTGAAGACTAAGTATTTCTCTGAAAAGTCCATTATCTCGCACCGTTTCGAGATACGGGCCCTGAAAGGTGCGCGAACACGTAATGTCATCCTATGGGGAAAAAAAGAGAAGTTCGGAGCACCATAACTTTACCTCCCTGTAAAATTGTTTAACCAAACCACTGAAAGGCACATTTGTGGGCTGTTGGCTGTCTTCCTTCCAAATTTCAGGAAAAAAGACCAAACCGTTATTTTGCAGCAGGGTGCCTAAGGATTCCTGTAATGCGTTGGGCGCCATAATGTTATCCTATGGGAAAAAATGTCAAATTTGGAGTGCCATAACTTTGCCGCCATGTAATATATTTTCAACACAAGATGGAAAGGCACATGTGTGAGATGTTGGCTGCGTTCTCTCCAAATTTCAGCCCCAAACTCCTAACCGTTCTTTTGCAGCACAGTGCCAAAGAATTGCGTCATTTTCCCACAGACTAGAAAACTACTGCTAATTTATAAAAGTTCATGAAAATTTCACGACACTTTCATAAACAGTGAAGTATTGTGAAAGTACTTTTCCAGAAATTTGAAAACATATTTCTGGGGTGTTTTACCCAAAATAAAGACATGGGTAGCATCCTCAGGGTCCGGCTAGGTGAATACAAAAAGAATTAGGTTGCTAGAGGGTCCCAAATTTAAAAGCCAAGCATTTTTCTGATCACCAACTGAAAACAAAATGGTGGATTTGAGAAAGTAACAGGCCCAATTGCGAAAGTAAAAATGCATTTGCAACACTGTCGAACTTTTTGTTAACTTTTCCCATTGACTTATAATGGGAAATTATTTTTTGAATAACTTTTGAACTGTTTAATATTTTTTCACCAGATCTTCGAAAGATGCATCAGGGACCCTGGCCGCACATTCTCTGAAGACTTTGGGCTGGTCGCATTAACCGTACTACCTGTAGGCACGACCGTAGAATTCCAGAAAAAGCATAAACGTGCACACAGATCATGCTCAATAACTCCACAGCCATATATCCGACTGGTACGAAACTTGGCAGATCCCAAGGCCCATGGTTCTTGATCACATATTCCAAATTTCAGGCAAATCCATCAAACAGTTGCAAAGTTATTAAGGTGCAAAATTTTGGGGTTTAACATAAAAATGGCTCCTCAACCCTAACTATGGTAGCACTACAGTGCTACCATAATATATATATATATATATCTTTCTATCTATATCTATATCTATCTATAGTTATGCTATATATATATATATATATATATATATATATATATAGAATAGGGGATACATGATGGGAAGGAATGTGATATGGAAAATATCTTCACTTCTGCAGGGAGCTCTGGATACTCATGAGTGTCAAAGGCACGGTGAGTATCCAGACTCACGAATTATTTCTTTTCCATATACACGATCTGCACATCATGTGTTGGATTTATACAATAGGGGTACGGGTTTCAGAAGTATTGTTATGATTTTTTGTGTTCTGTTGCTGTTTCTGTGTTTGCTGTTTCTGTGTGAGATTTTCTGAATGGGCTGGCAGTGTTGCAAACTCTGTGGGAAAAGCCGAGTGTGTTTTGCAATGCTAAGTAAGTTAGCTTCAGGCAGCAGTGAGAAAGACAATGTTTTGTGAAGGTGTCTGTTTTAGAATTCTGGTTGCAGTCAAGCTGAGAGGATCACAGCAATGGGTTGGGAGTGAGTCAGAGTATAGGAAACACCTGATAATGTTTTGCCATGGTAACTGAGTCTGAGTTGGGTGCAGGCAGCAGTGAGAAAGAAATTGCTTTGTGAAGCTGTCTATTTTAGAATTCTGGTTTCAGTCAAGTTAAGAGGATCACAGCAATGGGTTGAGAGTGAGTCAGAGTATAGGAAACACCTGAGAATGTTTTGCCATGGTAACTGACTGGGCTGCAGGCAGCAGAGAAATATCACTTACAGTGGTGATGTCACGACATGATTTGTCTCAAGCCGTGATGTCATGACATGAAATATCTCATGTGGTTATGTTACCACAGTGAAGGCACATGTTTTTATCACACTCATTTATCCTTCACCCCTATTGTATAAATATATATATTCACTGCCCAAAAACTCCATTAATGCATCAGTTAGGGTTGATAGCACTGTGACAAAAGGTTGGAAATTCAATGTTAGGGTTCCCACCCCTTCCACCTCAACCCCCCACCCCACCCTCCACACACCAACAGGTGTCAGGGCATGCCATGGGGTCATCAGGCCTAACTCACACCCCATTCCATATGTAAACAAGCTGACATGCTACATTATAGGAAAATGGGGTGGGAGTTAGGTCTGACGACCCCATGGCATGCTTGGATGCCTGTTGGTGTGTAGAGGGTGGGGGGTTGGGGATAGGGGTGGGAACCCTAACATTGAATTTCCAAACTTATGTCACTGTGCTATCAACTCTAACTGATGCATTAGCAGAGTTTTTTGCAATGAATTTCCCTTCTTTTTGAGAAAGTGTAATGTAACTGATATGTGGTTGTGGGAGCACAGCCCTCTGGGCCCTGCACTCCCTTCACACTGCCCATTTTTGCATAATGGTTTGTATATGTGGGAGCGCAAGCCCTCTGGGCCCTGTGCTCCCACTTACACATAAGTACGGAAACATACCGCGGCCCAATAGTCCTGAAAAGGAACCCTTGTAACAATAATTTAGCAATATCTCAGTATTCGTAGCAACTATGAAAAAAACTCCTCTGCAGTTGTAATTTTGACTTGGAAACCTCCATGCAGGCTTAATCCACCTCAGGCTTAGTCCACCTGAAGGTGGACTAAGCTGCCCAAAGCAAAAAATCCATATCTTGAATCCTTTTCGAGATGCAGGTAAGCCGAAAGATTCCGTGGGCACCGCAATGTTATCCTATGGGACATTTCTCAAATTCGGAACATCGTAACTATGGATCCATTATATATTTTTGTCACCAAACCACCAAAAGGCACATCATTGGGGCCAGGGCTTGCCACCCTGCAAATTTCAGCCCAAAAGCCCCAGCCATTTACTTGCAGTGAGGTGACAAACAAATGCTGCTTTTGGTAGCAGTGGTGTTGCAAATTGAGACACTTACACAAAAATTTGTGACAGAACGGGCATTACAGTGTTGCAGTTTCAGAAAGTGTCACATCTGTTCTGTCACAATTTGTGACACTACCAAAACAAGTATAGGGCTTAAGGGCAGACTAGATGGGCCTAGCGGTCCTTATCTGCTGACAATTTCTAAGTTTCTATGTTATCGGGGGCGATCTTCAAAAAGTATTTCGGGGGTCCTCAAAATAATGGCTGCATTGTGTTCCTACATGCCCCAATTAGATAAACACAACTGTCGGGTGTTTACCTAGGGCTGTAAAATGTAACTACAGTCAGTTTTCTCCGCCACTAACTGAAAACAAGATAGCGGCCACATGAAAGTACAGAGGGCACTTGCCACAGTAAAATGTACTGGTGGCAGCTTTTGAGAGGCTCAGTTATTTTTTTCCATTGACTATAATGGGAAAATTGAAATTTTAATAACTTTTTCACAGATTGATATTTCTTCACCAAATCTTCAAAAGTCACATCAGTGACCTAGACTACATATTTCCTGAGCATTTCAGACCAGATGGACAAACCAGTTGGGCTGTAGCCCCGAACAAAGAAATGGCCAAAAAGTCAATTTGTTTGTGTTTTTTGGTGCTCCGCAGCTCCGCAATTGCACATCCAACTGTAACACAATTTGCCAGATCCAGAGATCTACGGTACCACACAGCGCGTGCAAACTGTCAGGCAAATCTGTCATACAGTTGCAAAGTTATTAAAGTGCAAAATTTGGGGTTTAAAATAAAAGTGGCTGGGCAACCTTAACTATAGCTGCACTACCATGCAGCTGTAATCCACAGACCTGACATCCTGGGTGCAACTCCGAACTTGTAAATTAGCTGACTCATTAAAGATTACAGAGAAGGGAGGCATAAGAGGCATGGTGGCAGGGACAGAATCCTGAGAGGTACAGGATGGGAGGCACAGTGGCAGGAACACAACCGGGAGGTGCAGGGAAGAACCCACATTTGTGAAGTGCCCAAGATTTTCATACACACAGTAGGAAGGAAGGGGACAGCACAGTATGCCATGGTGTGCCATGTGGCTGTATCAATGCAGGCAGAGCGGCATGTTTACACACCAGCAAAAGACGTCTGCATTGGTACACGAAATCACAAATCAGCCGATCGCTCTGCACCACACTGGAGCCACCTGCAGCATTACCTATTATGTTTACACTGTCTGACGTGCACTGATGCAACTCATCTGCACCTCTTAGAACAGAGCACTTGAGACAGTGCAAATGGATCATGTCAGTAGTCTGAACACATGTTACCCCCACGGAAGTATTTGTGTGATCAGGACCATCATCTGAAAACATTCATCCTGTCTCCTAAAGCATCCATGTGGAATTGGCATGGTGTGTGGAGAAGCAGTCAGCTCCTCTACTCTTCTCTTCCTACTGTCAGCTCCTCCTGTTTAATTTTTATTTATTTGTGCTTACTTATTTTGTTAGGTTTTGTTTGTATTTTTGTTTGTTTACTTTGATCCCTAATACATGCCAACATGCTGACCAGCATACCGACCAGGGAAACAAGTCTCCTCTTCTTGCTGTCATTGTGGGCTCGTCTATTAAAATTCTATTGATTTTGTTTTAATTGTATAAAATCCATATCATGGGACTCTGAGGTTCTTAGTAATCTATCCTAACTTAAGACTGTAGTTGAGGTTATAGAGGGGTCTTGTGAGCTGGCCTGAGAGAAGGTTTTAGAGAATCTGCAATAATGCATGGGATAGGCACAAGGGAACCCTAGCAATAGGAAAGAGGATAAAAGCCGGAGATCAAGTATGATCTGCAGTATTGCAGTAGGTAGAGAAAAATGGCAGACTAGGTGGGCCAATCAGTCCTTATTGGCCATCAATTTCTGTGTTTCTAAATACTGCACCTCAGAGACACCGACCACGAGACAAATAAATATATGCTCCAGCTTATTATTTCAATTATTTATTTCATTTAAACATTTAATTAGATACACTATGCAGGTAGGAGGTGGTGATGGAATGTGGAAATCAGACTGTAAGCAACAGGAAGTCAGCATTCGGCATTTTAGCAAGAGAGGACCCTGTTTCAAAAATGGGAAGGAAGTAAAATAAGTGAAATAGTTAAAAATTGTCATTAAAAAATATTTTTGTGGAAAGTTTCACACCTGTGCACATGGCAACAATATTTTCAGAGTGAAGAATTTCCAGTTTTGCAATATTTCCATCATATGATATACTGAAACTTATTCTTCTGTCACTATAGTACAAATGCATTATTAGTTTATTAATGTTGTAAAAGTGTAGTTTAAGTGGGCACGGGGTCATAATGTCACAAGACATTATGCCGCACAGCAAAATCGCACTGCCAATACAGCAGGATATTGCCATGTGGCATAATTCTGTTTTCTTTGAGAGGCTCTGCACCCTGCACCACTCCCAATACATGGGGCTGGGCCCCCGGACCCTCCCAACTAAAGATTCTCAGCTCCCGGGGCAAGTCAGGAGAGCACAAATTGTGAGGAAAATAAAATGTCTGGGACCGGGAATCAAACCTGGTTCCAGACACAATAACTGGGTTCCTGCTGCTGTGGCTCAGTTCAGTGAGCCACAGCAGCTGTAATAGAACCATTCCCAGCAGATGTCTTATCCTCTGCCTGGGAATGTGAATGGTGCAATACCATGTACAGGAGCATACTGTATGCACCATTCACTGTCCTAGACGTATGACATTATGACCCGGTAGGGTTTAAGCGCATTGATACATTGAAAGTGTATTGATATGATGCAACCATGTTGACTTAACTGAAAATTTTTACTCCTCCTACTCCATCAGCTCAGCCCATTACCACTATCTTTCACCTAGCTGCTCCTGCAATGATCAACCCTAATATCCCTGTCCTCGCATATGTCTTGTCTCACCCTAACCTATAACTACTCTTAGCCCAACCCTTCCTCCTCCTCCCTATCTTTTCTTGCCCCCTGCTGGGTTTCCAGCATCGTGAAGGGATCCCCTTGGGCTTGGCTCTTCTTCCCCCCCTCCTACTCCTTGCCTAACCTTTCCTCCCCCTATCTTTTCTAGCCTCCCTTGCCCTCTTGCAGGGTTCTCAGCATCCTGAAGTGGTCCCTCGGGCTCAGCTCTCCTTCCCCACTTCTCTTCCTCTTTTTTACCCACAGCAATTGTTACCTACTTGCTCTCTCCTCTTGGCACTCCCCCTCTTTCCCCTATTCCCTCCCATCCTTCTCTACCCCTTGCAGAGTTCTCAGGATCTGGGGGGGGGGCCTGTCTGCCTCCCACCTGTCCGCCCAGCATCCGACTGGTACCCTTAGGGCTCTGTTATCTCTTCCTCTCCTGCTTCCCCCTCCTCCCCCCTCACCCTTTGCACTTGTCTACCTTTCCTGCCCAATTCCCCCCTTCTCCTGGCACTTGTCAAAATCCTTCCCTCCTCATCTATCGGTCACCATCCCTTGCAGGGTTCTACACATCCTGGAGGGGTCCCCTGGCTCAGCTCTCACTCCCCTCCTCCTCTCCTGTGCTCTTCCTATTGTACTAGTTACCTACTTGCCCAACCCCCCCTCTCCTCTTATCACTTTATTAATCGCCTTTACCACAAGCACTTGCTAATACTTTTGCACCTCTCCACAAATGTCCGCTTGCTGTACCTGTTCTGTCTATACCAAAGCAACCCTTACTACTAGTACTCTTTCTTAGAATGAGGTTCATGCCTGTGAAGTCCTCTTGTCCCCCTTCACTCTACACTAAATTGCTTTCTGTAAATTGGCAACTGTATGTACATTGTATGTGACTGTTTGTCTTGTGCACCTTGAATGTATTTCTCTTCAATTGCCAACTGCATGATCATTGTATGTAACTGCTGTTTTATGCATCTTGAATGAATTTCTGTTACCCTCTGTACCCCTTCCCCTCAGGTTGCACTGGGAGATGAGCAACTTGTTGCTCAGTGTGCTTTCCTGGTAAAACATTTCAATTAATTAATTAATTAAAAAACAGATTAGGTCTTTAGTCATAATAGTTCCAAATGTATCCCTTTCTTAAGATAATTTATTTCTAAAGGCCTAGCTTTTGGCCCATTAGGGCTATACACTTAAGGGACTCGATTTGCAAAGATCCAGGTGCCAGTATCAAGCAGGCATGATGCAAGGGTCTCCCTGCACCACACCTTGCAGCATTCCTGAGATTCAAATGGTGCCTGCAGCACCACCAGACCCCCTAAACCAGACCGCCTTGTGCTGATCCACAGACTGTGACATGTTGCTAAGAGGACGTGTGCCACAACGCAGCTGCACCATCCGTCACTACAAGATTTTCAAAGGCTCACACTGACTCCAAGCCTCACGTGTGGTTAGACCAGCCAGAGCTGGTCTAATGGCCCTATGTGCTGCCACTGTCTGGAGCCACTAAATGGGCAGATAGAGGGGCAAGGTCCCATGCCACAGGATCCCAGCTCTGGTGTGCTGTGCAAGGGCTTGAACCCATGACAGATATCCGTGCCCTAGTCAGTGGGTAGTGCAAACTGCGTGACAGTGTGGGCTGAAGGGAGCAGTCATTACCAGGTGCAGGTAAGAGCTGTGGTCCTAAGATGGCTGCTCTGAGTTAGGAGGGATGTCAGAGATGTCGGGGACACTTTATGATATGTGGCAGGTATGTGGCCCAGCAGTGATTGCACTCTGTGAGGGTCTGCAGGGCAGTAGTGAGCACAGTGGCAGCAGCACCTGTGCCCATGCATGTGGCACAGCTGTGGTTTGTTGTGCGAATCCCCTGACATCCTTTGTTGGGAGCTCTCTGACTACCCTCTGTGTGATGTCCAATTACACCTACATCAAGGAGCCAATTTTTGGGACACTGTATGCTTCTGGTTGTATAGCTGATTGTTATAATTCAGTGTACACCAGAACGTTTTAAGGGGAGGTGAGCATATCAGTGCACCTTTTCTTTTGTCACTATGATGCGTACTGAGACACTGAGGTTGTGCTGATAACCTACTGTACGTACTACTGTATCCACCAGTATAGCAGATAGCTCTTGGTCTGTGACCTGCACCACAGCCACAGACTAATCAGACCATCCAAAATGGCCAACACTGAATGGACAGTGTTGTCCACACAACACTGCAAGAGACCATTGCATGCATACCAGTTGTAACTGGCCAGAGTGTGGTATGGCACATTTGTTGCACATGTATTTAGGCTTGTAGTGTGGAAGGCTTCAAAAGCCTTATGTGTGTATGGCTACTGGATGTTGTCTTGCAGCGCAGTGCTATACAGATATCTACAGATGACATTTGGTGTGATCTCTGCTCCCCTCATTCAATCCCCAGTGGCTCAAGATTGGCAAACACTTTGGCGGACTGAGTTCAAGAGCTACACCTCCGCAGAAGTAGTGTGTGTATGAGCAAGAGCATTGACCTTGTTCTATCATTAATACCTAAAAGTAATATTTTAGGAAGTCATACTCTTGCCTCTCCCTAAGGGTTTTGCATGCTCTCTCTCTCTTTGTTCCTCACTTGTGGCACTATAATGGCAATATGGTGAAGACTAACCAGACAAGCCCTTGTTGGGAGTACAGTGGGGAGAAGCCACTTTTGCATGCTCAGCCAGCGTTTCTGCACTTGCTGTCTATCCCCAAAACTAACCAATAGACCCTGAGGCAAAGTAAGTCATTTAGTGAGCTGTATTTTTATTGTTGATATCCTTTATAGTGCGGTATATGTTGCCAATTTTTATAATTGTTCTGTAAGGAGCTACAAAGTGTCCAGGTCTACCTATTCGAACATACCAGATGTCTGTTTGTGGTATTTGACATTCCAGGGGTTATCCCGTTTAGAGCAGTACAAGGTATATTGTTTACATAACGGGTAACACAGACTGTTAGTATTTCCCATTTTGTACTGTGTATGGAACTTAATGTGGTATTTGTACATTAGCTATTTCATTTCCTTCAGACTACTTTGGCAATTTACTGGCCAGTTTGCAATGTAAGAGGATGTCACTTTGTCCAACCAGGGTAGAGGACCTGAACCTATAAAGTGTGTGCAGAGTGACACACGATGGCCCTTGTAGATGTCAGGAACTGGCTTTGCACACACTATGGACTGACAGAAGCCTCTGTCAACCCCCCCCCCACATGGCCATCTGTTTGACCCATGGGACCGCTTGCAATATCTTCAGGGTCTTTGGTGCTGAGACTGCACTTCTAATGAAATCTGGTACAATGTCCCTGGCACACCAGAGTTCACCACAAGTGCATATTTATTGCACCTTGTGTCACTCTAACAGGCCTTTGAAAATCAAGTGCAATGTGTTTTATTTCTGAAATAGTAGTTTTATTATTTCCCAAGATTTCTGGGCCACCATTGAACATGTCAATGTTTCATGGCCCCAAATAAAGCCATTTCTTTTTTTATTAAATCAAACTTTTTCTCACTTCCTTGACCTGCCCCTCCGGACAGTGCTCCCTCAGTCCCATCACTTCTTTCTCATGGACTTATGCTAACCACCTACTTACCCAGGACCATTGTGCAGTGGTGACATGTCAGTAGAACATGAGTCTGATGGTGGTACTGGAATCACTCTTGTTAGTGGGAGCTTTTGTCCTCTGGGGTGTCCCCTATGGTACTGAAACAGCGACTCCCGAATGCAAGCCAGTTAAAACAGCACTGCATTATAGCAAATTTCAATATCGGCGAACTCATTCTGGGGCAAAGTCCCCCGCAAACAGAGAGTTCAACGATTTTTGCATTCGCTATAATCATGCACTGTTTTGACTCCTTGTTATTCGGGAGTCGCTGTTATGATGTCGAACTGTCTCCCATAGGGATGCCAGCCATGCTGTGACATTCATGTGCCATGTGCATGCACCAACATGTGGTTGTGCCAGTATCTGGTGGAATCCCTTTCCTCTTCTGGTGTCCCAACTGTGATCCCCTGTAGCCTTCAGTAGGTGGTGCTTGTGCTGTGGGGCACATATCCCCCCCATCCCAAAGGAGGACAGCTGTCACTGGGATGCCCAATCCTCTTTCCTCAGCTGGTCCCCAGTGTCTTGAGTTCACCCCTGAACCCAGGTTGCTGGGGCTCTGAATGATAGCACTACTGCTTTTTCAAATGTCTGTCTTATAAAGCCACTTCTTCCGGAAACGGGTGATCCCACTGTATGTGCATAATAATACATGTCTTATAGATATCACTGAGTGCATATTTTAGGTTACAAATACTTTAGTCCAGTTTTCTTTCCCTCTAGAGTAAACAAATAATTCATCAGTATTAATACTTAACTGTTCTTTATAGATAACACTTTAACCATCATATTCTGTTCACAATTGTCCCAAATAGATATATAAAAGGAAAATTAAATCTACCTTTTTTCTTATTTGATCTCCTAACTCAAAAAAACTATTTTATCCCTTTATGCCAATTGAACATGATATTCTGATTTTTGATTTCTTGATCTTTGTTAAAATAAACATGAAAAACATTACAACTCTTCTGATCCCAAATTTGGTCATTTGTTAGTGCTTTTAATATAATAGTATCTTCTCAGGTATTTATTCTGAGATGTATTCTATGGCCCACATATTCAAATGAGTTGCATGGCACAAAATGGAGATGTGCGGCACATACCGGAAAATGCACAGCAATGCGATATTCAAAAGTGGGAAGTCAGAATGCACGATTATACAGATATAATGTATGCTATGCAGAAAAATGGGGCGGACTCCAGAATATGCCACGGACATGTATATATTCAGCCAAAATGAGTGGTGCATGTGCCACACAATGCAGATTAGGGCAGCACAAAATTAGGAATGAAAGAGGCAGCCCTAAATCAGCCAGCCACCAAGAGGTAGGCTGCTGCACTATTGGAACAATGTTTGGGCTTGCATTTCACAAGGCAGCAGTAATGGCTTATGTGAGGTGACTGAGGGAACAGCAAGGTGACCCAAGGAAGGGCCCATAGGCAGTATGCCCTACAGAGATGGTACTGGCCCCGCATCACATTCAAACAGCTAAGTGATATGGACATAGTGGGCCAGTACCAGCTCAACAGGGCAGTTCTGAGACTTCTCTGTGAGCTGCTCCATGATGAGCTCCAGGCACCTACACACAGAACTCATTCTATGATGGTGGAGACCAAGGTCACAGCAGGACTGTGCCTGCTCACCATGGGCACCTTCCAGATACCAGAGGGTGACACCACTGGCATCACCCAGTCGGCCACATTTCGTCTCTTTACACAGTTCCTCACCACTCTGCTGTCCTATGCTAGTGAGTTCATTCAATTCTCTAGCACACCAGCAGAGCGGACAGCAACAATGCAGCACTTTTACACCGGTTGCATGCCTACCGGGCATGCTAGAGGCCATTAACTGCACCCATGTGGCCATCAGAGCACCACCTGGTGGAGACAAGGATGTCTATATTAACAGGAAGGGGTACCACTCCATAAACTGTCAAGTGGTGTGCAGTGCCACAGGGTGCATTACACATGTATGTATCCCCTATCCTGGGAGTGCACATGATGCATACATCTGGCATCAGTCATTCCTGTGCCATTGGTTCCAGTCTGGGGAGACACCCAGTGCCCATCTTGTGAGTGGAAAACAACTACAAACAAGGTGCCCACATGGTAGCATGGTGTAGTTATGGTGTCCGTACAGGTGTTGGCACAGTAGGAAGGGGTGCCGCAATGGCAGACAGCCATGTGACACATGGGATGGGGGAGGGAGGCAGAGATGGGACCAGAATAGGACTGACACCAAGCAGATATGGAATGCCACCATCAGAGGGTGAACATTTGACAGTGTGCAATAGGCACAGGTTACAGGGGTGATGCCAGCCAGTAGGGGCCTGTGGCAATGTGAGAGAGGTAGTGCAAGGTGATGCATTGGTAGGGGACAGTGCTGTGTGGCACATCCAGGCTGGGGTTGTGCCATGCCCCACAGATCAAAGGGCATGCAGGCCACAGTAGCAGTGATAGTGGAAATACGCAACAGGGAAAGGGCCAGATAAGGAAGGGTGGGAATATGCAACAGTGACACTGTGGGTGGGGAAATGTGCAGATGAGGCTGACCAGATGTAACAGATCTGTGTGGAGGGCAGAATGCCATGGATGTGCAATGTATACTAACATATCACCTTCCTGTACACAAGAGACAATGCATCCCCCTCCAGCCATGGATGTTCACCCCAGTACTACGGCCAATGTCTGATGCAGTAGAGAGGTACAATGAAGCACACACGGCTACATGTAACCTCATAGTCTGTGTGTTTGGCATGCTGAAGAAGTGCTTCAGATGCCTGGACAGGTCCAGTGGTGCCCTACAGTATAGCTCAGACAAAGACTGTGGCATATTCTTGGTCTGTTGTATGCTACACAACATGGCCATAGACTGTGCAAAGTTTGAACATCTCCATCTCTCTGGTGTCATATTGGTGCTTGAGGAACAGATAGAGACAGGCCCAGTTACAATGTCATGGAAATATAAAAACTGCACCATGTATAGAACAAGTACAGACACACAGAACCATGACACAAAACCTACCTTCAAGGCTGCAGTACCTCTCAGTCACCTGAGCAGAATGGTGGTGCAGGCCTGCTTTTATTGTATTGTTCATGCAAATGAGCTGAATACATTCCGGTAATGAGATGCAAATGTGTGGTTTGGGACAGACTGTGCAATGAGATGATCTGCATATACTGGATGAATATTGCAAAGATGCGACCCATGCAATTGGTTTGTTATTGCGCATTACCATTTGCTCTGCCAAAAGCATATACACAGGCATCTGCGTGATAGATGCCATACGTTACCACAATGTGCAGAACACACATGGCGCCATTCAGTGATGACAGTAGTGTTGCAGCTTGCAGACACAAACACGTGTTGGTCTGTGTGACAGGCATCTGCCGCACATGGGCCTTGCAGTGTATAGTATGGAGTGCTAGGGTCATGGTAGCAAGCACCCTTCACAAGATGGTGTCATACAGTTGCTGTGCATGCATGGCAGCATGGGGCATGACCTTAGTTTGCAGCAGGGCAAAACACTACCACACATGCTCAGCATCATGCCTGTTAAACCCTATCATGCAATGTCATGGTATAAACACCAGCAGTGCACAGCAAACCATGTATGCCTTATCGTGCTACATACATGGGAAAGAGGCCTGCCTGAACATGGCCAGAGTTACAGCCCAGGCACCACAATGGTATGTGCTACCCATAGGATGGCACCCTGCCAGTGTGCCCAGAGGTGGAAGGAGGTAGAGCTGGTAAACCTGGTGGACCTGGTGGTCCTCAGGGAGGGTCAGCTGTTCAGGCAGTAGCAGCTGGAGAGGGTCAGGTCAGCCATATGGGCAGAGATTACCAGTCACCTTAGCAGGCGTACTGGCATCTCACACACCACAGAACAGTGCCACCACCAGTTAAAGGACCTCAGTAGAAGGGACAGAACTTGTCTCGATCACTTCCATGCCATGGTGGAGCGGGACACGGTGCCACACCTAGGTATGTACACCATGTGACTGTGTGACATGATATTTGTTGTTATATGTCAGGGGTGTGTCTGTGTCTGACACTGACCATTGTGGACTGTGGCATATCACAGATGCAGAACACAGTGCCACACAGCAGTCTGTTGTGGATGGCACAGACATGCCCCACCCACTGTATAGTGCATGAGTACAGTGGCACATGTCCATGTCTGTTCTACTGAGAGCATCACCTGCCGAGAGAATGCCGAGAAGTACCTGTAGACAGTCATCTAGTCAGGGAATGGTGCTGTCAGAATCCAGGCACACAGTGGGTGATGGTGTACAGGCCACAGGACCTGTGCATTGCACCTGTGTCGCCCATAGACCTGGCACAATGTGTGGTCACAGTGATGTACAGCATGGTCAATGTGCAGTGTGATGTCACATAATATTCCCATGCCACTGACGTCCAGATGTGTCCACGCACATGTCCACCCATGTGCCACAGGCCACACAACAGGACATGGTACATGGATATGGTGCATCCTGGCATGCCCATGTACAACAGTCCCCTTGCTGAACCCCACATGTCCCTGTGCAGCACAGTCCTCCGTGTAGCCATGCATGCAGGAGTATGTAGGCATGTAGCATGGCACAGCATGGTGTGATGTGGTGGGTGCCCATTCTGTATCCCTGTGATACTGTGTGTCAGGTGCCATGACATGGCAACAGGGTGTGCAGGTTCTAGGATGACGTATGTGTCCAACAGGTGTCCACGATGTGTCCTGCACCCATTCCTACAACCAACATAGTGGCGGTGATAATGCATCCATGTATCCATCTGGTAGTATGTGCTGCAGGGCAGTGGTCACATTGGCGACAGGCATAGGACCACTATGGTGTATCCCACCCTGACATGATATGGCGGACATGCATAGCTATACACATGTAGGCACCTGTCATGGACATGGTGGCCATCTGGTGTCATGGGGCATAGGGGTGACCCTCCTGCCACAGTTATGCAGTCCTGTCAATCCACAGCATGCCAATGGTTGGCTGTATATCATCCCTGTGGGCACATGGCCTTGACAGTGACCCCAGACAGTGTTGTCCAGCCACCATAGCCTACCATTGGTGTCACATGGTCACATACATATGTGCCACGCAGTCCGGTGTGGGAGGCACATGTGACTGCCACTGTGCTGACATAGGTATCCATTGAAGGCCACACAGAAATACATACTGGGACCAATGTCTATCCTGTGCATTGGCTGCCCATGCCACACTATAATGGTGCTCCCTGGGCTGGCTGACATCTATGTCAACAGTCCTCCTGAGGCATGATCCACGGACCACCGTTTATGTATTGTACACACACACACAGCACACAGTCTGGGGACTGGTGTAGGGTGTCACATGCGTTACGTGGTACACCCGCTTACTACATATACCATCACCTTTCACTGTGCTGTATGTGTATTCTGGTGGACTTGGGGGGCAGTGTATGATCTTATATCATCCCCCTGTGGTGGTACATTGTATGACATCCACTGTTGGGGGTTCATACGTTCCCTTGTGGGTGTACAGTAGATGTTAACAATGCTGAATCGTATTAGGGTGTTCTGTGGGGGACATGTGTGGTACTGCATGGCTCTGATTGTGGCTTTGTCATTGTGTTCACATTGTAGACAGAGAGGCCAGGATACAGGCCAAGAGGGATGCCCACAGTCGTGACCAAGAGGGGACGTGAGGGGACAGCCAGTGGCCATGGTGTCGTCGCAAGTATCCTCACATGAGTATGCATGTGTGTTTGACAGTGCCATCCCCATTGTGTTCTGCAAAGACACTGTGAGTCACCCATTGTGGCCATAAGTCACCACATGTGACTGCACAAGGAGGTGCATCCACCCTGTACATCATGGCCTTCCACACCCAGTTGTCCACCATGGTGGGTCATGTATATTAACATGTTTCTGGTGTTGTGAACTGGATAGTCCTGACCTGTGCCACATGGCATGTCCAATGCAGCTGTGCAACATAGAACATAGAAACAGACTTTGACAGCAGACAAGGACCACTTGGCCCACCTAGTCTTCCCATTTCCCTACCTACAGGATAAGCTGCAGAACCTATTTCTTCCTACCCCTCACAAGAATTGCCTTATGTCTGTCCAATGCATTCTTGAATTCTCCCACAGTTTTAGACCTCACAATCTCCTCAGGAAGGCTGTTCCATGTGTCCACCACCCTCTCTGTGAAAAAATACTTCCCCACATTGCCCCTGAGCTGTCCCCTCTATCTTCAAATTGAGTCCCCTTGTTCTTGCACATCTGTTTTTCTGAAAGATGCTACCCTCTTGGACTATGTTGATTCCTTTGAGATACTTAAAGGTTTCTATCATGTCCCCCTTCTCCCTCCTTTCCTCAAGGGTATACATATTAAGCTCCTTTAGTCTCTCCTCATATGGCTTCTCTTGCAGACCCTGCACCATTTTAGTTGCCTTCCTCTGGACTGCCTCCATCCTGTCTATGTTCTCACGGAGATGGGGTCTCCAGAACTGAGCGCAGTACTCCAGATGGGGTCTCACCAACTGTCTGTACAGAGGGATAACAACTTCCTGTTTTCTGCTGGTGATGCCTCTCCCTATACATCCCAGTATCCCCCAGCCCTCCCTACTGCCTTCTCACATTGCTTGCTAACCTTAAGGTCATCTGATATGATTACCCCCAGGTCCCTTTCCATTTTTGTTGTTGTTACTACTCCCCCCCCATTGTGTAATCTTCCCCTGGATTTTTGTTTCCTATGTGCATTATTTTGCACTTCTTTGCATTGAATCCAAGCTGCCACACTTCTGACCATTCCTCCAACCTTGCCAAGTCCCTTCTCATCCTTTCCACGCCACCTTGTGTATCAACCCTGTTGCAGATCTTTGTGTCATCTACAAAGAGGCATACTTTTCCTTCCAGTCCCTCTGCAATGTCACTTATAAAGACATTAAAAAGGACTGGACCCAGTACTGAACCCTGCAGTACCCCACTGGTAACCCCTCTTTCTTCAGAGTGGACTCCATTTACAATTATCTTCTGTGTCCTGTTGTCCAGCCAATATTTTGCCCAGGCTACCACACTGGGACCCACTCCCAGGCTGGCTAATTTGATTATTGATCTTTTGTGTGGGACTGTGTCAAATGCCTTACTAAAGTCCAGGTAGGCCATGTCCACAGCCCCTCCCTGGTCTGCTACTTTGGTCACCCAGTCAAAGAAATCAGATTAATCTGACGTGGACCTTCCGCTGTGAATCCATGCTGCCTGGGTCCTGTGCTCCTCTGGCCTCTAGGTACTCAACAATTCTTTCCTTCAGAAGTGATTCCATCATTTCCTATCATAGATACATAGACAGTGTCGGCAGATAAGGGCCTATGGCCCACCCAGTCTGCCCATTTGAACTTGTAGGTTCAGTTTATGTTTTCCTAGAAGTCTGTTGCCCTTACCCCTACCTCTAGAATTCCTTTATGTCTATCCCATGCATTCTTAAATCCATGATTGTTTCAGCCTCCACCACTTCCTCTGTCAGGGTGTTCCACTTGTCCACCACCCGTTCTGTGAAGAAATTCTTCCTCACATTTCCTCTGAATCGTCCTCCCTCCAACTTCATCAAATGCCCTCTAGTCCTGGAACATCTTTTTCGCTTAAAAATAGTGTATTCCTGCACCCTGTTCCTCCCTTTAAGATACTTGTATGTCCTTGTATGCAGGTCAGTAGCTTCCTGCCTCTATCTTGCTCCCATTTTTGTGAAGGGGAATCATATCCGCCTTCCTCCAGTCCTTAGGTACCACACCATACTACCATGATTTGTTAAAAACGGTAGTCAGTGGTGTCACTGGTTCACCCCTTAATTCTTTTGGAATTCTGGGGTGAATTCCATTAGGCCCCATTGCTTTGTCCACCTTCAGTTTTAGGAGTTCTTTTAGAATGCTTTCTTCTGTGAAAGGACTGGGATCGACCCCCCCCATCCAGAGTGCTTCTGTTAACTGGATTAGGCACCTCCCCCCCTTCTCTTTTGTGAATACTGAGCAGAAGCATTCATTCAGTATCCCTGCTTTTTCACTGTCCCTCTCTGCCCACCCATCGTCCATTCTATTCAGCCTCACTAGCCCTCCCTTTATCTTTCTACACTCCCTGACGTACCTATAAAAGGTTTTATCCCCCTTCTTAACCGAGTTAGCTATCTTTTCCTCAGATTGGGCCTTTGCTATTCTGACTTCACTCCCTGCTTCCTTCTGCCTTAACTGGTAGTTCTCTGTCCTGCTCTTTCTGTGTTTCCTTATACTTCCTAAATGCTATATTTTTCTCCCTAACCTTCCCTGCCACCTCTTTTGAGAACCATAGTGGCTTTTTCTTTTGTTTAGATTTATTTGCTTCACACAAAGGCTTGTTGCCTCTGTGATGGCAGTTTTGATATTTCTCCACTGTTGCCCCACCCCTCCTTCTAGCCTGTTTGCTAGTGCTTTTCTAAGGCACTCTCCCATCTCGCCAAAGTCAGCCCTCCTGAAGTCCAGTGCCCTCACTTTTGTATGGCTTGACTCTGTAGCTGAGTTTATAGTGAACCACACTGTTTGGTGGTCATTTGTTCCCAGATGGCTACCCACTTCTAATCTGAGATCCTCTCACTGTCCCCATTTGAGAGTATGAGGTCTAAGATTGCTCCCTCATGAGTGGGTTCCAAAACTAGCTGTCTGAGGCATGCCACCTGTAGGGCATCGAGAATGGCCCTGCTCTTGGATGTGGCTGCAGCAAGAGTGCTCCAGTTAACATCTGGTATATTCAGGTGCCCCATCAACAGTATCTCCCCTTTCTCTGCCATCCTAAGGATGTCTTCTATCATATCCTTGTCCATTCCCTCCCCCTGACATGGGGGTCTGTATACAACCCCTGTGCAGATTGTGGTGCCATTTCCAGTCTCTAAGGTGACCCACAGTGCCTCCTCTCCTCCCTGTTTACTCTTTTGTTCCGTTGCTTTTATCTCTTCCCTTACATAGAGAGCTACTCCTCCCCCTCTTCTACCCTCCCTCTCTCTTTCCTGTAGGTTGTGTACCCTGGTATGTTAACATCCCAGTCTTGGTTCCCTGTGTACCATGTTTCTGTGACTGCTATGATATCCAGGTATCCCTCTTCCATCAAGGCCACCAGTTCAGGGAGCATGTTGCCCAGACTATGGGCATTGGTACTCATTACCCTCTATTTCTTGATGGCCTTAACACTTTTTGCCCCATCCCTGTCCTTATTGTATTTGTCATTTTCTCCATTTACCCCAACCCTTCTCCCTATCAACATCTCTTTCTTGGTGTTTGCCTCACTTACTACCCTGATTTTTTGGGGGGGCTAGGATTTCCCTGCTCCTTTCCAGTGCCTCCTCCCCTTGGCTAGTTTAAATGCTTGCCAATGAAGCATTTAAACCTATCACCTAGGATCCTGGTTCCCCTCCTGGACAGATGCAGACCATCACACCAGTAAAGGCCTGCATCACTCCAGGTGGACCCCTTGTCCCCAATGAAGCCAAATCCCTGAGCTCTGCACCAGTTTTTCAACCACTGATTGAATCCCAAGGTTATGGAGCACCCTAGTCTCACCCATGCCATAGACAGGCAGCACCTCAGAGAAGGTTACCATGCGTGCTACTTGTCTAAGGCCCCTCCCCAACTCCGTAAACTCTTCCTGCACTGCTTTGATCCCTTTCTCAGCCAGGTCATTTGTTCCAGGTGGACAATGACATCCAGCTCCCTCCCCCGTGCAGCTGCTCTGGTGATCCTGAGGATTCACTCCCTGTCCCTCCAAGCCATGGTGCCAGGCAGGCACCTTACCTCACTCTCCCCTTCCTCGCCCAGTTCTAACCACTTAACAATGGAGTCCCCCACTAGGAATTGTTTCCTTCCCCTGTGGGGTCCCATGCCACCCTCCTTTGGGTCTCCCTTTGTGGAAGTTCCCAGCATCCTCCTTGCTTTCCACTGCGGGTGCCTCCATAGAGGAACCACACTTTGCCAGAACAGCATATGAAGTGTGGAGAGGTACAACTGGAGGGATGTGCCTCTGTTCCACCACCCTCACCCTCCCTGAGCCCACTGTGGTCCAACCACTCCTCTTTCTTGGCAACCTCTGAGGCAACAGCAGTAGCCCTGGTGGTCCCTGGGTGGGAAAGGAGGTCCCTCAAATCCTGGCCAACTCAGCCTGGAGATGAGCAACCTTCTTCCTCAGCTCAGAGAGGTGCCTGCAGATGAGACAACACCACATCCTCCAGAACGTCTCCCGGAAGACTGCTGCTCCACAGCCACTGCACTACACCACTCCCATCATGTCTTATTTCTGGCCCTTTAACTGTTGTTTGGAATATTTACTCTTTCCTCTGTTTATTTTTTTTCTCCCTACTTACTTACTGTCTCTGTGCTCTTTAAGCTCCTGATCTTCCTGTTCTCAGACAATTCATATATTTCTCTGTAGTCTCCTTACTTCCTCAGAGTCAGACTTCCTGCAGCTGGGGGGGCAGAGAGCTACTCTTTCCTTCTAGGATGGTGAGTCTTTTGTGGCTCTGTGATCACTCACTTCCTGCTTCCAAACAGGAAGCTCCTGTTGTCAGTCAAATCCTGTGTCTATAAAAGTAGAACTGGGTGGGGGGGTGGAGGGGAGGGAAGGAGGGCAATATAGTCCCAGTAGAGAAGTATAGTTATAACAGTAGCTCCTTCCTCTTGGTGTTCTCTACCTGTTCTCTGGCAGAAGCTATCTAGCCCATATCCATGTTGGATTGACATCCCCTGAGGGTTCTGCCACACATGTTGCATGCAGGCACATTATGTAGACCATGAGTCACACTGTATGTCCCTTTCCTGCTACATGTTCAGCACTGGGACAATGTACACACCTGCCCATGAATGTACTGGTGTTGTGGTCATGAGGGCCCTGCATGGGCCAATGTGGTCTATGGCATGTGGCTTTGATATGTCCAGGAGACAGTCACATCCAACCCTTGTGATAGCAGTGGTATGCTGTTACTTGGTTCTGTGCCACTGACAGTCTCAGGGGTCTCTGCATAGTCCAGTGTGTCATGACACATGCACAGACCACTAGTTGCAAAGTGTACACCACACACTCATGCACATGTCGCACCCAGTGCAGCATGTCTCCCAGTTATGTGGTCACATTAATGTATTTGCCTCTGTACAGCGCTCCATGACCCTGTGCTGTCTACCATATGTTCATGGTATGCTGCAGTCATCCAGGGGACATAGCCCCCATATCGCCCACACATATACTACATGGCTCACATTGTTCCAGTGCTGTGTCCAAATACTAAGCCACTATGTTAGGTTTGTGTTCTGGTATGGTACCATGTTGTTCCCAGATGTGCCACAACGGGATATTGGTATGGCCATTGCTGCCTCCTGTGTGTAGAATATTGCATATCCCTGCCCAGTGCAGACTGTGCCACACACATGGCAGTGGGGGGAGCTAAGGCAGTCTTGCATCAGACACTGTGGGTGGTGTTGCCTCAACACTCACCAATGGCCATGTGCTTTTGGCTGTGGCCATGTGTTAGTGTTGTCCAGTGTTCGCCATTAGCTGTTGCCTGGCAGCCCATCCCATTGACCTACATCACCATGTCACTGTGCAACCTGAGTGTGATGCACATCAGAGGGTGTGTCCACCTCCTGTCCCTCTGCTACACCCCCACACATGTGCCTGTCTGTGTACATGCCAAAATCCATTGTGCAGGTTGTAGCTGTGACATGCAATCATGCATACTGAAACTGCATTTGGCCTTTGCATTGTCCACCACCATACACAGTGTGTGATGGCCTGTTGTGTCACCCTGTGTGTTGGCTGTACCTAGTGACTGGTGTCAGCCTCGCAGTGCCCTCTCTGTGGTGGGGGTATGGGCATGCACCTTGTTCGCAGACAGGATCGTCTGCACCGTGTGGTCTGTGTATGGGTGTGGCCCTGTAGTGTGACACACATGTTTCCACTGGGAGTGGGATGTCATTTTGGCATGCTTCTATTGCCCAACATGGTTGGTGATTGAGATCATGCACATGCCCATGACCTATTTATATGACCATACCACTGTACCTACTGTGTCGTGTTGCTGTCCACTGCATATCCACTGGACTAGTTCAGGGCTGTTCATCCATGGCTGTGTGCTGTTAGCCATTATTTGGCTGGCATGCCTGTGCCAGTGTCCACACCTACTTGTTCATCTGCACAGTTGTCCCCAGGCCCGCCAGACTATGGGCGTTGTCATGGGTTGTGGGGGTGTTGTTGTGTCCACACATGGGTACATTCTGCATGCCATCCATCCTTGCTTGCATTGGAGGGCCACTGTGGACAGTCAGGGATGTCTGTGGTGGTGTTTCCGGAACACCTGTACCAAGGGTCATCCACCAGTGGCCTTCAAACACACACTTCTGTGATTGGACAGTGTGCCATAGCAGAGGCTACTGTGCATCCTACACACAGCCATGTGCATCTCCACAGCATTGCCCTGTGCCATGTCAGACACATGTCCTGCAACACCGTTGTCTACTGCCACACCCATGACATATGTGTTGTGCTTCGTGGCACACATGTTCACCACACATCAGTGATCATTGTTGCATGCGACACTGTGACAGGGCCTGTGCACGTCACAACACACATGCTTGGCTGCACATCACCACCATTGTTGGGGGGGCAGGATTATCTCTGCATACATGACGTACCATTGGCACTGCTGTTGGACTGTGTTTTTCTTTTTCTTCTCATAGGATGTGTCTAGCCAGGAGAATGAGAAGACCAGAGAAGGAGCCAGCAGGTGGGGCCACCATGGCAGAGTAGAACATCCCAGACACAGCGGCTGCTCAGCACCGTCTGTCTGCAGCAGGGGGTCATGTTGCTGAACATCGGGGTGATTGCCCAGGCTGTGTTGGCCATTCAGGATCATCTAGGTGCCCTGCACCACAGATGGACACCACACCATGCCCCTGCAAGCCCTTAGGTGTCCCCAGCATCAGGTGTCTGGTGCTATACCCCTACCCACCCCACACTCCCATCCCTGACCCCTTCCATTGTACATAGTTGTGCATTGTACATAGTTGTGTCCCTACCACCCTTGTCCACCTTTACCCTCCCCCATGCCCTCTCTGTGCATAGTTTTCTATTGGATTTTATATATTACTGTTGGTGTTTTTGCTATTTTTATATCATTGTTCTTGTGTTGCCTTACTGGTTTTCTTGCTGTATGTTTGCTCTTGAGTATTTTGATGGTTTTAAATATATATTTGAATCTTTCACATGGTGGTGTTCTTCCATAGGGATCTTTGCCAGGTGTTTGACTCATTTGCCATTCATCCACGTGTCCACAGTTGCACAAGTGGGTGCGAGACTTTGCATCACCCACCGGTCCCTGTCCACAGAGGGGGGAGTGCACACTGTGTATGTCACTGTGTTCAACTACACAGGTTGCATGGTGTGCCTGTTACATGTCCATCCTTATGTGTCATCTCGCTGGTTCACTGTGGTTGCACAGTGGTGTACTGTGAGGGTGACACTGGCCGCAGCTTGCACCCCTGTGTAACCATGTGCTTGTGTCCTACATTGTCATCAGCCATGTCTTGATGTGGTGTGGGCCCCGTGTGTGACCTCTGGCTACATGCCATTGTGATGGTGCCCTGGTGACACACTGGGCCATCCATCACACTGGCACGTCTGCTGTGGTGTAGCTTGGCATCAGCCATCAGCACTGTCCATTGGTCACAGACACTGTTGTAGTCCCCTATCCATGGCTGTGTGTGTGTGTATGTGTGTCTGCCGTGCAGTGTGCATTGGCATCCACATGCTAGGCCATGTCTGTATGGTGCACAGTGTTGGTCACTCACTGGCCTTGCATCAGGCCCTTGTAGCCACTGTGGTGTGCCACTGTGCCTCCCCTGTCCCCTGGGCTGCTGCACTTTTGCACCACCGCCATTCTCCAATGCACCTATGCAGTGTACCACTGCCACTATTTGTGCATCAGTCCTCAGCCTCTTGTGCATGGTTCCCCATATTCAAATGTGGCCTGCTGCACTGCACATCTTCAGTTGCACAATCAAGCATACTCGGGATATTCAGTCAGATTTGCATGGTCGCTTTTGGTGGAGCATTTTCTAAATATCCCACTGTTTTGTGCTGGTGCATTTAGATGCATGACGCATTAATTTGCACGGTGCACCCTGCCACTGTTGAATATGGGGCTCTATATTTTCCTTTTCACTTCTATGATCTATTCAGCCTTCCCAAATAGCCATTTCATCAGACTTTCTGCCATGACCTAATTTAAAGGAACTGTGTGAGGTCATGCTGTTTCAGCAATTTTTGTAGAAATAATTTCTTTGTAAGGAAAAAGTTCCAGTTTTGTTGACATAATAAATCTCCTTAAGAGGAGAAATAATGGGGCTAGATAGAATGGATTGAGTGCGTCCATTGGATCCTGGCTTGCCAACGCAGACATTTATTTACATTGGTTACTTGATGCATGGCATAGCAGCAGTGTAGGTTACACTTGTTTTTGTCAGCATATTGTGTGCGGTAGGCCATCAAACAGAGGAATTAAAGGAGTGGGGCAGTAGTGGAAGTGCAGAGTGGCGTTGAGAGTGAATGGTGCATACTTGTAGGTTACTTCTCAGTCACTCAGGTTCCCCCATCCTAGTTCTAAAGTTGAGTTACCATTTAAATATTAGTTTGTATACTATAGAAAAAGGGGGAAATGAATGCAGTTGGGTGAAGTCTAGAAAACAACTAAAGGGACTATTACGGTACAAAAATCTTTATTGTGAGAGTGTGGCTGCATTATTTTACTTTTACAGCCCTGCCCACCCTACCCTCAATTATGCAGATAAATTGTGTAATTTAAATGGGAAAATTATATAACCTGCATTTATACAACTTCAGTGTTGACAAACTGGTTAAGATAAAAGTTGATGACAAGGTAAATGACCTACATAAAAAGCAAAACAATGTAATCAAGGCTGAAAGTGCAGTATGTCATGGTGATGCATTCAAACAATAGGAGATCAGCTTTGACAAAACTTAAAGATCATGGCTTACAGTGGTCCTGCACTGCACTCAAAGTTTAGCAACTGAAATCAAACAGAAGTAATTAAATCTTCAAGTCAAGTCCTTGAAGCATACCTCTCAACTGTACCACATTACGAGGAACGTTCCTCATTTTACCTTACAAAAGCTCCATGTTCCACATTGTGAGGACTTGTTCCACATTCAAAGTCAACATTTTAAATCACAAAATCCATAGTAAATGATGCAAAATATATATTATTCAATTAGCAACAGACTTTCTGAACATAAATGCAACATTTTAACAGTGTTTTGAGCTTCTTAGGTAAATATTTGATTAAGTGTTCCACATTTTGCCCATTTGTTCCACATTTTGACAGGCAATGTTCCACATTTGGAGGACAAAAGGTTGAGAGGTATGCCTTGAAGTGTAACCTCTTAAAAATGATGTTCCTATAATATGGGCTTGACCTGTGAGTCAATACACTGGTATGTGCTGTCACATTTGTTCCCACCGGTAAGGATACAATACTTACAGCACACTCATGGTATTGTAGATTGAGATGGAGAGAGAGATTCAGGACTGCATTCAGACATTTATATGATAAAATGAATCTTTTAGTGAAGAAATACAATGTTCTTTCTATTCAACTGAGAGTTGCTTCGGGAGCACCTACTGTAGATGCCACAAGTTTGTGTGACTGTAATACCTAACTCCTTCACCCTCTCCTAGGCCCAATCACACTCCCAGGCAACACTCTACCCTCTCCCTCTGGCAGTATCCAAATCCAGCACTTAGTCTCCCACCTCCCCCTTGCCCCCTGTCCATCCCCTCCTCCCCCATTACCCCTCTTCTTCCTCCCTTCCCCACATCTTAACCTTTCCTCTCTGTCACCTCTGCCTTTCCCTCTCCGCCTCATGTGACCATACCCTACCCCACCACCATCCATTTGATACCACTTACTCACTAACCCTCTTCTGTATTGCTCTCCCACCTCTTCCTCCTCCTCCCACTGCGCATCACCATCTCTTTCTTCATTATCTCCCACCCATCATCCCCTCCTCCTATTATATCACCTACCTCCCTTCTCCCCCGCAATCCCTCCCACCTCCCTCAGGTTTTACTCCCCCTTCACTCGCCTCCCCTCCCTACCTCTCTGCCCCTCTGCCCCCCTGCCCCTTTTTTCACTGCTCCTTAGACAAAGCCCTTTTGGCTGGCTCCTACACCGTCATTCCTCAGCCAGCCTCTTGTTTTGTCCTCCTTTCCACTGTTACCTTCCACTCAGCTTTAGCCTTTCCCATCTCAGCCTTCCTCTTCTCACTATTCCCCCTGCTTCTTACCTCCAACTTAAACTCCTACTGTGGCAACTTAATTCAGCATTACTAAGCTATTGGCACTGCAATGCCAGATTTTTGTATCACTGTTATAGTTACCTTTGAACTACTGTATCCAGGACCCCTGGTTTTCTGCGGCAGAATTTTCTGATTTCTGCGGCAGGGCTCCTTGACTTCTGAGGCAGCATTTTCTGATTTCTGCGGCATGATTTATTCATTTCTCTAGCAGAATGCAGTCCTGTCATTGGCTAAATATGATGTGATGTCATCGATGAAATCATATGCTGAGCACAGTGGAGGGACTTCAGGATAAAGGAGGTGGGAAAGAAAGCCCGACACTATGGAAAAACAGTATATTTATATGAAAATTCACCAAAAACAATGAATTCTGTGGCACTTATATATTGTGCAGCATGATGCAAATTCTGTGGCAAATTCCACAACCGTAGAACTGCAGAATTCCAGGGGCCTGGTGTATAACTCTCAACATGTGTGAATTTATTTATTTATTTATTTATTTTAACATCAGTTTTACAACCTTTGAGCCAGAGGCTCATTTACAAAGGTACCTCGTCACAGGGAGGACAGAAACATACAATGACAACATACATACATACATACAAGAGAAAAATTAGCAGAACAGTTCAACAATAAGGCACAGTCAAGATTCAGGTAACGCGGGATATAACACATGTTACCCGCAAGATTAGGATCAGTGAACAAGAGGTAGGGTTGCAGCGTAGAGGAGAGGCCCTACAAGGGGGGAGGGAGTGCAGCTCAGTGAGCATTGTCAAAGGGGAAGGGGAGGGGGAGGTCAGGGCAGGGGCAAGAGTGTGAGTTGAGTAAGTGAGTTTTCAGACTGTATTTGAAGCAAGCAAATGAGGGAGCATCTGTGATACCAGTGGGGAGGGAGTTGTACCAGGAGGGGGCTCTATAGGGGAAAGCCCTTAGACCATGGGTAGTCCGAGCCCTAGGAATGTCCAAGACAGCTTTGCGGAAGGCGCGAGAGCACACCGTGAGGTTAGTTCAGTGAATAGAGTTAGCAAGGCCAGGAGGGAATTGACCATGGAGAGCTTTATAGATAACTTGGCAGGTTAGGAACATGAGGCACTCATCAAGGTTGAGTAGGGAGGACATGGAGTACAGGAGGCAGGTATGGGTGAGTCTATGGGCACCGGTAATAAGTCGACAGGCTTTGTTGAGCGTTAGGCGTACCTTGTGTAGAGCCGTCTGGTCAGCTGAGCCGTATACATGAAGGCCGTTGTCAATTAGGGAAAGAACTGAGGAGGTGACCGCCAAGTGGAGTGCGTTAGAGGGAGGCTATTTTTGTGCCGGTAGAGGATGCCCAGCCATGCGTTGGAGGCAGAGGTCAGGGCAGAGATATGGTCATGAAAGGAGAGAGCAGAATTGAAAATTATGCCAAGGTATTTATAGGAGTGAACAAGTTCTATGGGGCGATTATGAGTGGAGCGGACAGAGAGAGGAAAGTTGTGGGACTTGTTTTGAGGGTGAGTAAAGAGCATAGTTTTAGTTTTCTTAAGGTTGATGACAAGACGGTGTTCAGAGAACCAGGTTTCGGCAGTGTTGTAGGCAAGCTGAAGGGAGTTCTGGAGTGAGACGGGGTTTCTGTATTGCATTCTAACTCTGCAAAATCTGTTAACCCCACCATGTTGAACTTTCATAACTCTGTTGTAATATCTTTGAACTGATGTATAACCATCTGTGTTAAATGTATTGTACTCAGTGATGTGGAACCTTTGTAAATGAGCTCTTAGCTCAAAGGGGGTAATTCAAGAGTCAAATAAATAAATAAGTGTGTACAAAATTATACTTCATTGCAGGGGACAACATTTCTATTGCAGTGACATATTGATTCTCAGCAGTGAATGTACTATTGTGTACATAAAATAAATACTGTTTAAATATACAGCAGCAATATATATATATAGTCTCCTCTCAGGTATATGATTATCCAAGAAAGGGTGACCCAGCTGACAGGAATGTCCTGTTGGACTTGACTTGACCCATTTCCGTTACCATGGTGACACAAGGTGAGCTAGGGCAGGGTCATGCAGAAAAATAAAGATTTTTTTTTTAAAGATGACGGACAGTAAGTTGCACATATTTATAAATGTAATATTTTAAATAATAAGAAAGTTTACAGTATCAGGAGGTTATTGATTTTTGATAAGGGGGGACACTGTTTATCATCCTTCAAATCTATCTCACAGTCATAATGGATATTGTGCATGCCCATTAAACACAAAAATTATTTTAGTGTCTAATTTTGCCTTATTGGTTTCATGCAAATACAGCTAAACTAATTATTTACTTTTATTTTGAAAAATGATTCATGTGTCATTGTGGGGTCTTAAAGGAAGTCAACAAGTAAGGGCAGCTGTTTTGTGCATGTTATGGCCCTTGAGTTTAAATGTATTACTATGTTTTGTTTTTAATTAGCTAAACTACAGAACAAACATGTCTGAGGTCTTTTGTTTATTTTGCTATTATATTTATTTAATTTTGGTAATTGGGTAGGCTCACTGAGACCATCAGGGATGACCCAGGATTAATTACAATTAACAAAACAGCATAACACTTCAGACAGGCAAATGTTCACATTAGTACATACAACAGTAAGAGACATCAGTTAGTCCAAGCAAAACACTTGTGGGTTATAGCAGTAGGGTGCACCATAAGAACAGGAAATCAACAGGATGAAGCAATGGGATTATCATGCATTACAGGGTGTAAGTTCACATCTAATTAAACAAATTTCAGCAAGAATAAGTGCATTGATTCAACTCCAACAAGTGAGATTTGAGTCCCCTCTTAAAGGTGAAATGCTAATAAAATTCTCTACATAATCTAATGTCTGACTGGTGTATTTTTTGAACTCCTTTTCAGCTATAATTTAAATACAACCAGCCCTCATGGCAACCTCATTACAGGTTTTTTTAAGCAGTTGTTTTGCCCCCCTCAAAGTCCTGTTCAAAACCATCACTTCTGAGGACGGCTCTGTTGGCAGTTATCAGTTTGACTTTCAAGCCATAAGACAGCATGACATCACAGCCTCCCTGCTGAGCTGTGACATTTACATAGCCATCTGCTGAGATTTGACTGTGGTGGGAATCGCTGCCACTTTCCACTTTTGGTTAATAACTGTAGTGTACATATTCATTAATCTGCATTTTGTACACATGCTGTATCAGTGTAGGTAAAGCTCGAGTGTTTTTATTTTGTTTAAAATGAATGCTGTATTTTCTCTGACAGTTTGGGTTATGGGCGTACATAATTAGGTCAGGACAGTAATATGGTAAGGAATGCATTAGTCCAAATTGTCAAGATTATTTTGATTTTTCAAAACAAATCAGTCACCTGAGGGAAAAAATCCACAAAAATGCAGACATTGTCATACCACAAGATTGCAACCTACATATAAATATTTAGTGCTGTACCAGGAAATAAAAAAAATCATTTGTGAGGCCATGCCCTAGAGCCCCACAGGGCAAGAACTGTCACAACCGTATGACAAACAAATTTTGTACACAACAAAGTATATTAACCAGGGTACTGCTATTTAAATGTAATTAAAAACAAACAAAAGTTATTGACACCCAAACAAATTGAAAATACTTGACAAGTGCAATCCTCAATGCAGAGATATGGGTGGCTGCTAGAATCACATCAAAACTAGCTATTATCTATAACCAATCTTTGGAAAATGGTACAGTTCCAAGAGACTGAAGGCAAGCCCTTGTCATTCTGGTCTTTAAAAATAGAAATAGATGAAACATGGAGAACTACAGACCTATAAGTTTAACCTCACACCGCTGTAAAATAATGGAGCGTCTAATTAAAAATCGGCTTTAAATGGCAATAGAACAATTAGGGCATAACGACCTAAGCCAGCATGGCCTTAAAAAGGGGAGATCATATACAACCAACATATTAGCCTTCTACAATCAAATTAATAAGACTATCGACCAGTGCATCCCATCTGATGTTATCCTACTCAACTTTTCTAAAGGATTCGATAAAGTTCCTCATAATAATTTAATATCAAAACTTTTAGGATTTTGGAATAGATGAACAAATTGTTAAATGGATCAATAGCTGGCTATACAATAGATCCCAAAGTGTGCATCTAAAAGGTGCAATCTCAAGCCAAGGTGCAGTTAGTAGTGAACTACCCCAGGGCTCTGTCTTGGGTCCGTCTTTGTTCAATATTTATGTTAGTGATATAAACAAGGATGTTGAAAATATTGTACTCAAGTTTGCAGATGACACCAAACTTGGGGGCACAGTTGACTCACTGGGTAAATACCTTTCCTTAGTAAGAGATTTGGGTAAAATCAAAAATTGGGTGGTAAGGAATGGTATGTCCCTTAATAGTGATGAGTGTGCAGTTATGCACTTTGGGCATAATAACCCTAATTATTCATGTATTATAAATCAAAATATTCTTAGAAACTCTGGCCTTGAAAAAGATCTGAGAATATTAGCATATAATAAATTAACATCATCTGACTGCTGTATGTCTATTATTAAAAAAGCTAAAGGTATGGTGAACAGAACTAAAAAGGCATTCATAAGTATATGTAAGACTGAGCAACTTATTATTCCTATTTACAATAGTTGTGTCTGACCCTTACTTGAGTATGGTTCTCAGGTGTGGTCCCCATGTCTTGGAAAATATATAAAACTGTTGGAGGGGTGCAGAGGTCAGTAACCAAGCTTATTCCAAGGTTAAAAGATAAAATCTATCAAGAGAGACTTTTAACCACAGGTCTACACTCTCTGCAAGCCAGGAGATAGAGGGGCGATTTGCTCCTTCTTTTTTAATTACTGCAGTCCCCTGAACTAATGGAAATTTGTGAGCTTGAATTTAATAATACAAGGTCTAATTTAAGATCTCATAATAAAAAAAAACTAGCTCTTCCAAAAGTCTCTACCAATAAAAGGGAAACTTCTACACTATCCAAACCATTAAAGCCTGGAATAACTTTCACAAAACATTGTAGATATTGAAAGACTTGATAACTTCAAAAATACCTTGGATGAATTATATTATACTAAATAACTCTTGGTATGATTAGTCCCAGTAGTGTGGGGAACATTCTAGATGGGCCAATGAGCCCCCTTATGTCCTAACTTCCTAGTAATCCTAGTAAAAACCTGGGGAAATAACAAGGGTAAGGGAAAACAGCCAATTAATAAAAAAGGAGGGGGGTAGTGGGGGTTGGAGAAAATATGGGATTCATTTCAAGCAAATAAAAACACACAGGCACAAACACTTCTTACTCATTGATAGGCGGTTGACTGGCAAAGGGTCAAGAACATCTAAATAGATTCAAAGTCAACTGCCATCACTGAGAAGGAGCTGCTGACAACAGGAAACAGGCATTGACAAATGCCAGGATTTCTTTCAGGCTTTCACACCAAGCTTTGCCTGCACTAATACAGCATGTGTACAAAACTCAGACTAATGAATACTGTTTTAGTTTAGTTAATTTGTTCGATTGTTCAAACCATTACAGATTCAATATCAAAATACACAATAAGAAATAGACATCAGAAAAAAGTGATACTTGCTGTCAAACACATCATAGCTATCCATTCATATTAAACATTAAAATGACATCAAAGTATAATCAATAATAATAATTATAAAATATCAATTGGTTAATTGCCCATCCATTCCTAACATACACTTTCATTTGACTTGTTCATGAGTTGTTATCAAACAGACATCTAGTTAAATTTTTCCTTTACCGTGTAAATATATGTTGCACTTCTCTAAATTATCCCTCATCTATATGTCATATAAGATCATATGTGAGATCACATTTTATCATATAATTAGTAGCCCTCATATAAATCCTTATTTAAAGAAACACCTCGAGATCAACTTTCCAATATCACAATTCAACCTACAGAGGAGTAAGGTCCTAATATGGTGACTCAAACTGATACCATGTGGAACCATCTAGGGTTCCCCCAGCTGCTAGAGCAGCACTAGACACCTCGCACCAATACCACCAGTATCAGGCCATCTCTCGGAGAACTGAATAAGTACACATATACCCAGCCCAATTACGACTCCTGGCACTTTGTTAGATTACTTTGGGCCATAGAGTTAACCCTGTTCAAATGTACTAGGTCCACCTTGTGCCACCTATAACTGGCTCTGACACATTGATTCCTGGAGGGCCAATTGAGCACCATGCAGCATATGCTTCCCCCTGCCAATTGGTTGACCCCTGACTCAACCACTCTCACTGGTTACACTAGGGGCACATAGGGTAGGACTCCATGCTTTGGGCTAGTTTCCTCAGTATGTGTCATTTCATCCCTTCTTATAGTGCCCAGTAACCTATGTCTCAGGCAGGTCCACAGTTTCAAACTCCGAACTCCAATGTGGCCCACACAGTGTTGTTGTCACTGCCATGTAGCTGCACCACTCAACACACCTGTGGATCATTCCCAAGTCCACCCCATAGTAACCATCTTCATCACACACATATGACCTTGTGCAGAAATATACCCTAAACAGCCTCAATGTTCTACTCTCCTTAACAGTAAAATACCTTATATATTTAATGTTAGATAATCAAAGCTTATAAAAATAGTTTTACTGTTTGACTATTAAGAATCTGGATGACTACTAATTTTACATCTAATACATTAAGGCAACTATAATAACAGATATATAACCAGGTAACTTAGTATGTAAAATACAAAAAACATAAAAAGCAACACACAAAACTGAAAAAAATAAATAACACAATCATTACTTCCAGCAACTCTTCATATATGAGATACATAACCCTTTTTAAATCCATTTTATTTTATTTATTTATTTTGCATTTTGGATTATTAGCTTTTAGCCCAGAGGCTGTTTTACAAAGGTTCCATGTCAAAACAGCAGTGCAAACAAACAGGGTTATTGTTGGAACAGATAAGACAAAACACACATGGTAAAAACATACTGAATTCAGGACAAGCATCAATTACTCATTATAGTTAAATGGTGTTAGGTAAGAACATCAAGTATTGCAGGATAGGCAGTTTTTAAGCAATGGTTATGTAGAGGCTTATATGGGTAATAGCTGTGAGTTTACAGAAAATCATTTCAAAGTGCAACTGAAGAAGAAAGAAGCAGTCTGCATTCAGACTTTGTCAGATATAGGGAAGAAGGATTGGAAATAGGGATAGGCACTATTTTAATAAAGGCAAGGAGGAAGCAGGGAAGGAAGCAACAAGTGAAGGGCACACCTTGGGAACCAGGTGTGCTACGCTTGTTGCTATGGGATTTTTTGTAAGTGCCAACATGTTGCTGGATTAGCAGCCAAACACAGGCATTGTTAAATGGATGGGGGACAGGGCTAGGGCAAGCGGAGGATAGGGCAAGCTAGGACTGGGAGGAAAGTAAAGGAGGGGTGTGAATGTGGGGCATGCTGGGTAATTTCAGGGGTGTAGAGTCAGTTAAAGCAGTCACAATTTCAGGGGAGTTGAGTCAGCTAAAAGCAGTCACAGGGGTTTGCTTGGGCCAGTAGTAGTCGTAGACCTTTCTTAAAAGGGCCTATTTTCAATTTAGATGCTTTTTCTAAGAACCCTAACAAATACAGGCTGCTTAGATTTTCTAAAGTTTTGAACTTCAGCTGTCTTTGATTTACAAATTTGTCAGCATGGGTACCTAGTATATTGTTTCATGCAACCTATTGCCAAGGACACACATTATCGTTTCTTAGTGCATTATTATTCATTTACCTTAGTCCGAAAGAACAGTTACTTGACCATTTACAGTAATGAAAGTCCACCAAAGCACTATTCACCATTTAACATGGTTCAGCAGAATTATTCTACTTAAAAAGTTTAAATTATACCTTGTGGAGGGAGTTCATGTTTTCCTTGGCGAATCTCACAAACCCACATAGTAGTGCATCAGCACCCATAAGATGGAATGTCTGCATGTAACAGGCAGTCTCTCACTGTTAACACAAGGCCACAATACCTTGAAAGGAATTCTCCCCAAATCCTTTTTTTAAAACAAAGGTCCATCATGGGGTTCCTATCCTCCATTGCATCTGGCCACCAGGATCCTGGGGTACGTTCCCATCATCACGCTCCATCACTCAAGCATTACTTCACTGAAAAAGAAAAGAAGAACGCTCCTCTGAGCATAACATTTAAACATGAATGCAACAGGCCCACCAACCCCATAGGCAACTATGGCATAGCTGTTTTAAGCAGAATTTGAGTGTGTATGATCATAACCATTTCTCATCGATTTTCTCTGGTAACTCATCCTGCGATACACGCTCCAGCTCCAACTCCTTGCTCTTGGGGCCACATCTTCCAGGCTCCAAACCTCAGCAGACCACATCACTTTGAATGTCTCTTTCAGCTTGATTCAATAGCCACCCTTCATTCCTCCACTTTTTCTCTGATCCGACCGCAGGACCGAGCATATGTCTTAAGGCCTGGTCTTCTGTTGCTTTCTCCCTTCCAAATGCCTGCCTCACCATTACACCCTCGGCAGACCTTATGGGAGGAAAACTGCAGTCTATAGTCACTCGCTATTGTTTTGTGCCATTGGCAAGCATTAATAATTGTGCAGCAGGCTGCACCTACAGAATTCGGTATGTGATGGCCAGTGGTTTGCCTCCCACAAAGACGACAAACTCCTGTGGATGTACTGCTAGTCAAAAGTCGGGATACATTAACATAACCCACATTTCATTAAGCAGGAATTCAGTTGTGGGCCCAGGCCAAGCCTCATAGCACACCGCTCATGGCACACCACTCGAAATGTAAGTACTAGGCATAGCTAGCAGCATGTCCATCAGAATACTTCCCTCTGAAGAACAAGACAGTTACCAAGCTTGGTAGTACAATCGTACTAACACAGTATTACTAGTTTAATTCATAAAATTGCTGAGAGAGGCCTAAAAAAAGAATTAAAATCTTAAAAATGCTCATTTGTCGTGGCGTTTTGTGAAGTGGAGCAGCAGTTTGGCCATCTTGCTGCTCCGACCCCCTACATGGCAATTAATGAATATGTACACTAGAGTTATCTGCCAAAAGTGGAACATGTCAGGAATTTCCGCACAATCAAATCTCTACTGTCTGCTGTGTGAATGTGACAGCTCAACAGGGAGGCTGTGATGTCACACTGTCTTATGGCTTGAAAGTCGTTAATAGCCACCAGCGGAGCCATCCTCTGAAGCAATGGTTTTGAATAGGACTTCATGGGGAGCACAACAACAGCTTAAAAAAATATTTCATGAGGTCACCACGAGGAACAGCTAAGAAGGAGTTAGACACCAGTCAGACATTAGACTATGTGGAGAATTTTATTAGCATTTCACCTTTAAATCTCCCAAGAGAGTTATTTTCCTGGCGATTACTTAGGAGTGCATTCCAGAGGGACATAGGCAGCAAAGGACATGAGCCCATGGGAGGATTTTACTTTAGAGACTTGAAGAAGCTGATGGTTGGAGGACCTTTGTGTCCTGCTTTTTTGTTTTGTGGTTATCGTAGCAGCCAGACTTGGGGGGGGGGCATTGTCCATCCTGAGTTTATAGGATAGGCACAAAGAGGGATACATTAGTTTGCCTTCTAAGGAGGGCCAATTTAAGGAGTGCAGCACTTGGCAGTGATGCTCCCGGAGTGGGGCACCTTCTGTGAATCAAGTAATCCTGTGGTACAAGATTCTTAGCCTCTGTATTTCCACACCTTTTACTGCATAAAGAACAGGGGAACCATATAACAAGGTGGGTGATTGGGTATCTGTTGCTATCTTTAATTGGGAGTCATTTGTTAGGAACAGGCTTAACTGATATAATAAACCTAATTTCTGGTTCAGGGACTTGGTCAGCTGGTCAGTGTGTGCCTTGAATATGCAATCTTGATCAAGGGGACCCCTAGGTACTTGATGGAGTCCACAACCTCCACCTTTGCACCATTTGAAAGAGTAGGTGTTAAATATTGTGTCCTATCTGATCCTAGGCTTTTAGGGCCAAATAATATTGCCTTAATCTTCTTTTCCATTTAGAACTAGTTTGTTGGTTCCAAACTAGCCTTCTAGAGATAATAGGTCTTTCCCATGTGTGTCATTCAATTGGTCAACATCATATGAGGTCCTGTATAAAACTGCATCATCTACATACAGTGTCAAATTTGCCCCACCACTACATTTTGGCATATCATCTATAAATAGTGAAAATAATGGATCGGGCATCTGTCAGATGATGCTCCATGCCATCTGATGAGTTGTGACCTACCCTGTAGGTACTGTAGTCTTAAAACCATTGTAAGGTCAGACAGTCAAGACCAAGGGGTTTCAGTGCAGTTATATAAGCAGGTGATGATTTACCAAGTCAAAGACCTTGGTGACATCGATAAAGACCACGCCAGTTAGCAAGCCCTTGTCAAAGGCAGAGTAGATATCGGTAGTAAGGCTTACTAGAGCTGCATTTGTTCCATGTTTTTTTCTGAAACCATGCTGCTGGGCCATTAGTAAATTGTGCAGTTCAACATAGTCAACTACCTGGTTGTACATGATCCTTTCTAGCACTTTACTTAGGATGTAAAGGATCGATATGGGCCTGTCATTTTCAACTTGCTCCCACAGCCCCCCTTTGTGGATAGGGATGACCAAGGCCACTTTCCATACAGCATGGACTTTCCCTTTAGGGAGGGATCTATTAAAAAAACAAGTGATAGGAGTGGCAATAACCAGCGCTGCAATTTTAAGTAGTCTTGGTTCGAGTTTATCATATCTAGCTGATCCTGTAGTTTTAATATTCTTAATTAGTTTTAGAAACTCTTTTTTTGTTACTAGCTTGAAATGGAAACTAGGAGATGGGGGGGAGAGACATTAGTACCAGTCTGTGGGGGGGGTATTCCTCATGAGGTAGCCTGTGACAATGGCAACCACGATTGAGCACTTTCAAAAAGGGTGACTCAATGCAGCACCTGTCCACAGGGCTACCAGGCAGGGAAGGTGACCGGATGGGGGGTTCGTGAATATAGCAACAGGATATCGCTATATATACACACTCCTGGGGGGTGCGAGCATGCCAAGCGACGGGCAGAAGGGAGGGTTTGTGAGGCACTGTGCGGTGGTGGGCTGCTGAGGTGGTCCTGTGGCATGGTGGGTGAGTGGCAGGCTAGGGTTGTGAGGGTGCCGGGTTCAGGTCTGGGTGCACATTCCTTTTGTTGCACACGGCCATTTTTCCTTTTCCCGACATGCACCCCCGACATGCACCCCTATAGTTGAGAATCCTTTAGTTGAGGGGCAGGCACAGCCCCCACATAAAAACACAAGAAAACAAGTCCTCAGTGCCCTTTTGCTGTGTGCCAGGAGTGTACATCACTGAAACTGATTTTCTGTGATGTACACTCGCTCTAACGGTGATCGTCTTTCCACGATCACCATTAACACATGGAACCCCATGCAATGAGTCTTAAACTTGTCTAAATCTGTAAAGAATTAATTTAATGCCTTATGCCTTGGCATCTACAGGGATTTTGTGCAGATCACCATTGGCTAAGATGTCACTTTTGTACTGGGTATGATGCTCCTTCAGGAGACTATTAATTTGTGTTCAGAACTTTTTTGAGTCAGAGAAATTGTTTTCTGTAGTTCTCTGAGGTACTGTTTAGATAGTTTTAACTCTTTTTTGCATTTATTTCTTAGTTCTCTGAATTTCTGCAAGTCTTTGGCTTGATTTGTGGATTTAAAGGTGCCCCAAGCCCTGTCTTTCTGTCTCATTAGTTGTTTTTTATAGACCGGAAGACAGCCATCTAGCTTCCTGACCTTTGACCGTGAATTGTTTTATGGTGGCATGTTTTTTAGCAGCTGACAGAAAGTTGTTTATGAAGAAATCTAAGGCTACATCTAAGCAGGAGGCAAGCTTGATTTGTTTCCAGTTCACCTCAGGTACCATTTCAAGAAAGGACCCCATATCTAGGTTTGAATAGTCCCTGGCCCATAAAATTCTAGGGGGAAGAGTTGGGAAGTCAGCTTTCCAAATCCCAAACATGAGTGAGTTGTCACTTAAGAAGTCAACAAATGTTCCTGCCAATTTGAATCTCTCAGGTTTAGAGACAAGGACCCAGTCCAGCATGGTGTGGTTGCCTGTTTTAGTATTTAATCTAGTGGGGTCTTGTGCTATCTGGGTTAGATCAGCCTCTTGCAAAGTGGATTTTAGATCTCCATTGGTACTGTATGTGGCCTCCAATGTATACTGAAGTCACCTAACATCACTTTCTCACCCTTGGGCAGGTTAGGTAGAGCAGCAAGGAGGGACTTTAGGGCATTAAATGCTACTTTTGGGGGGTTGTAAGCACAACCTATCACCATAGGCTTAGTCTCACCCAGCAGCAATTTAATAAACATAGCTTCGCAGTCTGAGTTGTCCAGGGCAGGTAATGCCACTAGAAAAGCATTTATGGAGGATTTGACATAAATTAAGACACTTCTGCCTTTTTTACCAATCCTGCCCTGCCTAAAAGTCTTAAATCCATTAATTTCAACCTCATGTGCTAAAGTACGTGGCTTCAGCCAGGTTTGAGAAATAACAATTACATCTGGGGAATACAAGTTCACGCAGGCTTCCAATTCATGCATCTTAGGCCTAAGACTGTTAATATTCATGGGGGGTATTTTCAACCCTCTAGTAGTAGCTCAGTTTGACTTATTAGGTGATATAATCTTAATATTTGCACAAGGTGGGCCTGGGGTCAGCTCTATATCACCCTGAAGTAATAACTTCAGATTTGGAAGAATTTTGACTAGTGGTCTTGGCAGGGGGAGAATGATCCTACGTTTGTGTGTTCTGAGATGTGCTACTATATTATAAAAGTTTCCTCCTTTTTGTAGACCCTTCATGATGCTTAAGGATGAATTGATTTCATCAGAGGGATAAGCATTCAGGTTCTGGGAGTGTAAGGGGTCAATAGACTGCTTAGTTTCCTGGTGAGTATGGAGTAATATTTGGTCCACACCCAGCACTATCAAGATATACATAGAAACATATAAGAGTCCATGAGACATCTTGATTTTTGAGGGATTGCTACTGATTAGTGTGAGTAAGGAGTGAAATAGCTCCCCTGCCACTATATACTCTCACTTGTTCTCAGAAGTACATCGGGTAGGTACTCAGATCAGGCAGCCTTGTGATTTTAGAAACAATTCAGTTAGATATGGTCTTAAATTCTGACCTTAAAGTTCTGTGGGTAAGATACAGCCTAAGGTTGGAAAGATTCAAATAGGCTAGCAGCTACCAAGATAATTAAGGCTGCAAAGAGCAAGTTCCTTCTGTCCTTTCTGGTTACGCCAGGTAGTACAGAAGTAGCAGATCAAGGACCTATCAGCTAGAGAGTCTGATTGATGCAGGTAGTTAATTACTTTAATACCTGGGTACCCAGGTTCAAGTCAAATAGGGTTATGTGGGTTATTACAATCACACCAGGTCAGTACCTACTGTTCTATCTAATTTTAGCATCAGTTTGGAACAACTGAAGTAGTGAGACCCTAGGTAAAACAGAGAACCTTTAGGCCCCAATATATATGGTGCCAAACACCGTTTTGGTGTAAGCTATGGTCAACTCAGTTATATCATTCTAAGAACAGGAGTGAGAAGCAACTTTGGCCATCAGTAGTACTATGTCAAACACTAGATCCTTTGAACCCTAAATGTGAAAATAACATGCTGCAGCCTAAAAGAAGTTCTGGAAGCAGGTTATTTAGCTCTAGGTACAGAGGTATCTAAGCACACATATTCCAATTTACTGGTATCACTATAAGTACTGGCTTGGTTAAAGGGCCAATCCTTTAAACTCCACCTCCTGCCTATTTTGCTTTGAGGCTTGACTAGTCTGGGTGGTGCCTCAAGGGCAGAAAATCCATTTAAAAGAGAGATGGGGGGTGGGTGAGCAGGGGAAAACCCCCAGCCAAGCCAGCAAACAACAGCAGCAGCGACACCAGTCACAGTATTTCTTTTCTTCCGACTTTTCTGCTTTTTTAATCCATGTGTCCCTCAGACCCCAAAAGGGCACTGTGCTCTATAGGTGGTCCTTGATTAGTAATAAAACAAATAAGGACCCTTAGCCCCCATTGGGACTGGCTTTGGGCATCATTAGCAGAACCTTGAAATAAATCAAATCAATTAATTAAAGTCTGCAAAAAACAAACAGGCAAGTGCAGAGGAAGGGTGCCGAGATCCTTCTCAGAGCATTCCTTCTACCCCCATTTCTCCAACATGCTCCTGTGCATCTGAGTCGGGGCTGAATAAAACTAAGAGAAGGAGCTCCGTTGAAGTCATTTGAAAATTGGTGTCCTTCCAATAGCACTTTCTGATTGGTACCCTTATGTCCTCAGTAGTTCAGCAGGGGTACAGTTGAGCCAAACAAAACTGCCAAGCCAGCAAACAACAGCAGCAGTGACACTAGTCACAATAATTCTTTTCTTCCGACTTTTCTACTTTTTTTTAATCCTTGTGTGCCTCAGCCCCAAAAGGGCATTGTGCTCCATAGGTGGTCCTTTATTGGTAATAAAACAAATAAAGACACTTGTGATCTAATTTTGATTCAATCTGGATGATAATTCCCAACTAGGAGGGAAATGATGTCAGACAGGATCATTATTAAAGCAAAGGTACCCTGATACTCACCTTGGATTATGGATCACTTGCCTTCTGCAACACCACAACCGAAACAATGTACAACACTGTCTATTGATTCATACTGCTGCTATCAAACCCACAACTGTAAGCTATATGCTGACCTTGGATGACAGACATCCTAAGCATACCAAATCTATATTCATGGCTGCTTTACTGGTAAACCTTTAGGGAATATCCAGCATCTCCTCTTGCCAGATATGCTTGAGCCCAAGAGAAATAGTATAGTGATCTTCCTTCAAACTACTGCTTTCAGAATCCTGCCTATTCAGTACCATGGGCCAAAAAGCTTTCTGAGCGGCTACCCCTAAACTATGGAATACCTGCTCTGTGAACTGACTCAGGCCCCCAGGCTTTTTACTTTCATACTGGCCTAAGGAATAAACTAATATCCCAGTTTGTGTGCCGCTGCTTTCCAACTATATGATTGTGCCTTCTCCTCACTGTGTCCTTCCTTCAGCCCCCAAATGTATTGCGTCCAATAATTGTTAACTATTTGTTAATTGATTCCTGTATATAATCTTTAGCATATGCCTTTTATGTAGGTTATTGCTACTTACATGGGTATTGGTCCATACTCTATACTGAAAGCAAGGCGCTGCGACAGCATGTGGTCTGAAAGCAAAACAAAATGGTTATATTAAATGCATGCTGAAAATAGAAAATAGAGTTAAAAATCTATGTTTCAACCTTAGGTCTTCTTCAGAAAATATGTAAAAGAGAAAAAAACACAGCCAGTGTAGAGGAGAAGTAAAATAAGGATATATATATATATATATATATATATATGGGAAAGAAAAGGGAGGCACAGGGAGAAGTGATAAATTGCAAGATTAAGAGACAATCTGTGAAACAAAAAGGTGATGATGGGAAAGACAAAGCATAATAGGAGTGAAAGCTAGAGAAGTCCCAGGTGGGGACTAATTAACAGGGCCTAGTAAGAAGGCTGAAAGGTGATCAATGTGGGGGAAGGAGACAGAGATCGAGATTTATGGTGAAAATTAAAAATAAATTAAATTTGTACAGATACAAACAGACTTTAGGGAAAATAAGGGGTGACTGAAAGATGTTAGTAGAAAATATGTCTATCATTTAAACTGGAGGACTGCTGGGAGCCAAGGCGGATGATCAGTTTGGTTTCCATGTTTTTTCTATGGTCAGAATCCCAGAAGCCCTACTGAAGAACACAAACAGAGAGGTCATTGACGCTGTGGACCCTGAAGATAAAGTGGGATACAATGGGTTTAGCAGTGTCTCCATTCCTGACTGCTCTGTAATGTTCCCTGAAATGGTCAGCAAGGCATCTACCAGTCTCTCTGATGTAAATAGCTGTACACTTCCTGCAAAGAATACAATATACCACATTAGTGGAGGCGTATGAGAACTCCTGCATACTCCAGGCAGGCCTGGAGGAAACCAGTCAGGCACATACCCATGGAGTGTAAAAAAGCTGAGTCCAATGCCTTCTAAGGATAACTTGCGTGTGCATAGCAGGGGATCCACTGTGGGAGTCAGAATGGGCATCCCATTGGATGCCTGTCTGTACCCCACAATCCACCCTGCACAGCTGTGAGAACCACTCCCACACAGCTGCATGCTATATTGTTGTCTTGCATCATACCATTCTTCACCTGAACTTCTGCCTGCTATTATTGTAACTATCCTGTACTTTATGTCTGCAAATTGGGGTCTATGCAAAAAGGTGCATAGGGTACATGCAATATGAGAGTAACCAGCCCGCTTAGCACCACACCCATGGACAAATGCAGGGTGTGTGGTATTCACTATTGTGAGCATCCACAGGTACCTGTTTGCAGCCCTTCCCCCCCCCCCCCGGCATGCAGCTGTGAGAGGGTGGTTTGCAGCTGTGCAGGGTGGATTGTGAGGTACAGACAGGCATCCAATGGGATGCCCGTCCTGACTTCCATAGTGGATCACCTGCTATGCACATGCAGGTAATCCTGGGAAGGCTTTGGACTCAGCTTTTGAGACTCCGTGGGTGTGTGTCTGACTGGCTACCCCCAGACCTGCCTGTCAGCCCAGAGGGCTGGGGCAGCAATAGGGAGGGAGTTCCCAATCTGCCACTGCTGGCAGGTTTCCACCTTCACACAACTCATGCACCCATCTCCTGGTACTCTGTGTCAATTCCATGCCTTAGTAAATGGCATGGAGTGTAGGCACATCCCCAGGCATGCCCCAGGACAACCTGTGGTGCATAGTTGTGTGGGCAGCTAGGGGACTGAGTGCATTCTGGGCTCGTGCACCAGCTGTGAATGCCACCAAGGGTCCGCTGGACCCCAACTGCATGTCATTCCAGCTTAGGGTTGTCTACGCGCCTCACATATACAGCACACAGGCAGTCTGAACCTTTGTGAATAGGCCCCTTATTTGTAACAATGTGAAGGTAGCTCAGTTTGTAGCACATCCACCTCAGGACCAGAAGATTATGGGGTCTAGTCCCACACCTGGATTAGGTCATATCTTAAACCATGGCACCCAAGTGCAGTAGTAAGATGAAGCTGTACTGTCAGGGTATGATATCCTTTGGATGAGACATTAAATTAAGGTCATGTCTGCCCTTTCCGGTGGTTGCTATTCAGGTGGACAATAATTGAATATTTGTAGTCAGAGGTTGCTTCAAAACCTGGATATTATGCTCTCAGTGTGTATTTGTATACTCATCAAAAGTACCATAATAATCAGCAGATACAGTCTTACAACTTGCATCAGTGTAAAAATACTTTTTGATTTATATACATCAATAAATTGCAGCAAGGCACTTCATACTGACAAAAAACAATGTTTTTTGTGTTTTAATGAGTGCTTTATCAAGTTGATATATATATGCCTACATGGGGTATATCCCCTTGGGTTGCACAGATTATGTGGTGAGTTGGTATCTTGGGCAAAATGGTCCCAGCTGCATCATGATAATATAGTGTACTACCCTCCCCCCACAAAAATGGGGGCTGCATGTTCACCTCACACTATGAGTGTGCTGAAATTCCTTCCATGTGGTTGAAGTTCTATCACAATTAACAAGTCAGTATTTCAGCATTTGTGCATTATACAATTCAAGATACTTCACAACCTGTATTATACACCCCATAGTCTGGCTACTATGGGCAAACTACCATTAGGTACCTGTACTAGATGTAGCCTGGCCAAAGTGACCCCATTACACCTTTTTGGGAAGTGTAACAAGATTGGAGGCCTATGGTCAGCTATTAAGGAGTGTGCTGACCCGCTATTGGGCTTCAACTAGTTGTTCACTCCAGCAATCTGCCTAGTTGAGGACCTTAACTGAATATTCATTAAAGAAAAGAAATATCACATTTATGTGATAGTATTAGCTGTCAAAAGGCTAGTTTTACATCATTGGAAGGACCAGGAGACTATAACATGTACTGAATGGTAACAAGAACTCCTCTTTACTCTAAGGCTGGAGAAAATGACAGCAAGCATCCATAACAAACTGTCTGATTATGACAAAAGATCAAGCAAGCCCCATACATCGTATACTCTTTCTAATCTTTCAATTGATTGAGATATAGCCCTTTGTATAACTGTGAACTTTATGAGCTTTTCCCTTCTTATGTTCATGAATTAAGGCATATTACTTGTGTTCACTGTTTTCTCTCTGTTCCGTACTGTTATTTAGTTTCCTCTTCTTGTGTCTTGTGCATGAGAACTCTTTGTAAATAGTTAAGTGTATTATTCTCTGGGTTGCTTTATCCTGTTCATTTTGTTTGTGTTACTTCAAAAGTAATAAAATAAAGTTAATTTCAAAAACAAAGTCTGTATTTCAGCATAATTGACTTTACCTCCTGTTGAGACTTTTTTTTTTTTTTGCTACAGTTGACTGCACATGGGTAAACATGCTGTTTGGGACTTTTGTCAGTTGCTTTACTTCTTTTTACTGTTAAATTTAGCATTGTTCTTAAATGGAGGGCAGCCAAAGGGATGCATGAACTATGTGTTCATCTAACCATATTTTTTTGCTCGGTCTACTTTAGAATGGAAGGGATTATATGGCATGCCAAATGGGTGGTCACCTGATCCCTTGCACTTCTCTGTCCACCGGCCCCCCCCCGTGCTCAGACATTTTATGACATTTCACCAGGGAGAGCACCAGGCACACTCCATTATAGTCCTATGGGGAACATTTTAAAAACATTTTTAGATATGTTGAAACAAGGTTTTATATAAATGAAAGCCACCACTCAACTGATAGGGTGGCTGTCATTTATATAAAATATTGCTTCAGCATACATAACATTTTTTTTTAAATGGCCCCCATAGACTACAATGGAATGCATCCCCGCACGTTCCCTGGTTAGAAGTCATAAAACATCTGATGGACAAGGAATTCGAAGCGAAAGGGTTCATTCAGCAAGTTATACCTTCCCTTCCTTTCCGAAATAGACTGAAGAAAAAAATTTAACTTTTTGCAGGAAATTACTTTCACAGCTGTAAGGTAACAGGCTATAAAGCCCATAGAAAAATCTTTGAAATTCACTTTAAAAATACAAATATTATCAGTGTATGTCAATCATTAGTAAAGTCTTTTTGCACTGAAGGCAAGTGGTAAGACTGTGTCTGCTGATTACACTGTGAGTATATCCATGGCACTCCAGATCATCACCTTCCAGGTTATCCTCACCAGTTTAGGAGCGGAGATTGGTGCTGTCTCTGGTTATGCTAACCTGGTAGATTTGTGAGATGCACATGTGACTTAGGATCACATTTCTGTCCCTTTTTCTCATCAGTTATACTATGCATCAGATCAGGCTGTAGCACAGTCACCTAAGCTACTGTGATTCACATATTTCTGATCACTAAACTACTATATCAGGTAAGCCCCAGAATTATTGCTTAAATTTAAGTAGATCCTGGCTATAAAAAAAGTACAAGATATCTGTACAATTGCATAATTCAATTTCTACTGACTTGCTGCAGACTATCTCTTGGCTGCAGCACCACGCTCTTTGGGCTAGAAGACTCCATAGACTTTTTCTATCTTCACAGCAAGGGCAGCTGCAAGTTTTGTGCATGTGATATGGAAATATTTTAAAAGAGGTGTCTTATATGCTCTGCATGCTAGTCACCCCCCCCCTTATGAGTGAGGACACATGAGCAGGAACACACTTGTAGCCCCTTGTCTCAGCCGCGGTAGGTTAGTGGAGGCATCAGAGCACCAGTGATGTGAAGAGAAAAGGTTTGATTTCTGCTCTTACAGAATGTCAGAGTTTTCCCCCTCATGCAGCAAGTTGCTCCAACTAGTGATGCTCAGAACTTGACTACCTCTGGTCCTGTCCAAGCAGTTAGAGGTGGCTGAGTCCAACATTAAGGATGCCCTACTTAAAGATATCCAAAATAGCCCTGCTGAGTCAAAACTGGCTCAGCAAACAACAAGTGTGATCCCTAGTTCCAGATGGCGACAGTAACTGAGCAGGGCTACCTACACAAACAGAGCACCACTGCAGAATATAAGGCTGGGATGATTGCTTGTGAGAATGTGTATTAATTTCCAAAATATCCTCCCTGCACAAATTAACTAACAGAGACCGGTACCTGGCAGACATGAGTCCCCAGGTGCGTCCAAGATGGAGGACCCAATATCTAAACTGATTCATGGAATTTCTTCTTTGATTTTTCCTGTCACCAAGCACTTCACCATAGTGTACCGAACACCATGCTCAAATTATGGTCCCTTTATAGCAGCCAATGTTGCAAGAGTGCGTCTGTGTGCCTGACTGGCACCTGACATAATTGAACTGATGTCTGAGCACTGGTATATAAAGAGTAGATCCAGCACCATCTTGTGCATGGCAGAGACATGTGGATCATGTCCACAGTTCAATTTCCCACTCCCTAGTCAGTTCTGTGCAGCAAGATGCTGCACAATTGCATAGAAACATACATGGGCACAAAACAAATCAAGGGGGCATATTATTAAACACATTGATTCCCCACTCAAGACCCTGCCTCTACTTTATCACCATCAGGCTGCAGGGGAGTCATCTTGTGCAAGCATGTGGCCATGTTATGAATGGCAGGGGGATGGTGGCTGTATTATAACAGTTGGCAGTCATATTACAAGAGGCAGAACTCACAATAGCCCACTCACCCTAGTGTCAAGCCTAGGTCATGAAGCAAGCACCAGTTTGGGGACATCTTCAAGTTTCCCAAAGGTATACTCCAGCATAACAGAAATAAAGCAGGTCACAGCACTCAAGCAATGCAAAACATCACAATAATTACAACTCCTAAGTGTCCACATGCTGCACCACAGGAGTAATGTAAATATAGGTTTGCAATGTTATGACAAGAAGGCTAACAGGAATTACACCATTTTATTAATGTCTCCACAGATGGTGATGACCAGAAAATGCCAGACTTGTAGGGTATATTTGTAACCATCCAAGGGCAGCTTTCAGTGTCAAGTCTGCAACACTGAAGAGCTAGACTCAGTAGCAGACCCATCTTCCTTGGTAGAAGCCACCCCATCAGAAAAAGATAACACAGACAGCATGGAATGGCAAATGCACCTGGTGGTGATCCTAAAGCAAACCCAACAAATGGCAGAGGTGATGACAGAGCACTAACAATCATTTACGTTAAAGATGATGGAGTGCCTTGAGGATCTATACAATACTAAGTCAAAGAATACAGCCCAGGCCACAAAGGGGGTTGCACTAGCCAACAACACTGATATGCAGGCCACCATACCACTTGATCCACAAGACCTCATCCAGGATGATTGGAAAGTCAACCCTGACACACAAGGGGACTTGGACCATGAGTCTGACTGGGAGAACAACCAAATACCTACAGAAGAACCCTCACTAACCTCGAAAATATGCTCATTCAGCTTACTACCAGAACTAATGAAATCAATAAAAGCCACCATGGGGTTTGACTTCCCACCACCCAGGCCACGGTCTAAGCTAAACTCAATGATTCAACAGAAGCCAAAGAAGGAAGGCTTCTTCCCAATATGCCCAGCAGTACTGGATGGAGTCATGAAGGATGAGATACTGTTAAATATGTGACTTATAATTTTAGATTTCACAATAATAATAATAATAATACCATTTGTGTAGGTATAATAAAATGTAATTTATTCCAGAGGTCAGACTGGACAGAACACAGATATTTACTATAACATTTCTCTTTTACATAGATCGTTATAGTGCAAGCACACAAACACAGTGCACAAAACACACTTTACATTTGTACTATAAAATGCCCTGTCACCTACACTAACTTCTGTTAGTTCTACTAAAAGCAGTTCATACTTACAGAGGGATTACACAGCTGAGAGCTCATGACATCACCATGCCAATCTGTGTAACACAGAATGATAACACTCCTCAGCTTATATTCACTTTTTTGGGTACCAACTGTTGCCCAACTCCTGCTGACTCAAGATATTCTTTAAGTATAAAAAAACAAGTCTTTCAACTAGGGTTCATAGAATCACAGAAATCTGATGGCAGAAAGGATCCTCTGGCCCATTGAGTCTGCCCCTCCCCTTACTCATCACCTCTGTCATGGGACCTCCCCTTCCCCCACTTGCCAACCCTTATGTCTGTCCCTTGCCCTTTTGAATCCCTCCACCATTTCAGCCCCCACCACTTCTTCCAGTAGTTTATTCCAGGCCTCCAACACCCTCTCCGTGAAGTAATGCCCCTCACATTGCGTCTTAATCTTCCTCCTTCTAATCTTAGACTATGCCCTCTAGTTTTAACCCCCACCTTCCTTTTAAATAAGCTCCCCTTCCTCACCTTCTTGATCCTCTTCTAGTCTCCAATGAGTACAGAGCCAATTCCCTCCACCTCTCTTCACATGGCTTCCCCTGCATACCATGCACCATCTTGGTTGCCCTTCTCTGCACCCTCTGAGTCCCATCTATATCCTTGCATAGGTGTGGTCTCCAGAACTGGGCCCCGTACTCCAGGTGCAGCCTCGCCATAGTTTTATATAGAGGCATCAGTACCTTCCTCCTTCGGCTTGTTATGCCCCTCCTAATGCATGTCAACATTCTATTAGCCTTTCCCACTTCTTTGCTGCATTTATTACTTACCTTAAGGTTGCTTGATATTATAATCCCCAGATTTCACTCCTACTCAGTTGGTTTAATTACCTCTCCCCCAGAGTGTATGCTGCTAGTGGGTTTTTATACCCCATGTGCACCACCATACATTTTTTGACACTGAATTTCAGCTGTTAAGTTTCTGACCACCCTTCAAGAATCTTCAGGTCCTCCCTCACCCCCCCAGTTGTCCACCCTATTGTAGATCTTCGCATTCTCTGCAAATAGGCACACCCTCCCCTCCAGTCCATCTGCTATATAACTGATATAAATATTAAAAGGGAGGGGTCCCAGTACTGACTCCTGTGGCACCCCACTCATCACCCCCATCTCCCTGGAATGTAACCCATTTACCACTACCCTCTGGCTTCTGTCTGTCAACCAGTTTTCCACCAGCCTAGTTATTTTCTGTACCATGCCTAAGCTTTCCAGCTTATTCACCAGCCTTCTGTGAGGGACAGTGTCGAAGGCCTTCCTGAAGTCCAGATAGGCCACATTCACCACCCCTTCCTGATCAACCACCTTCATCACCCAATCAAGGAACTCTATTAGGTTTTTCTGACATGACCTCACAGTTGTGAAGTCATGATGCCTATCATCCAGTAGTCCACTGACTATCAGGTAGTTTACCACTCTTTCCTTTAATAGTACCTCCATCACCTTCACCACCTAGGTGAGGCTGACCAGGTGATAGTTTTCCATCTCCTCACTGCTGCCCCCCTTATGCAGTGGCACCACAAATAAAACAAGTACAAACATCCTGTGCCTATAACGAACACTTCAAATTACATTTAAAACTTTGCAGGGAGGCAGTTATGAGTAAATTTTCTGGTAACATATTACAGAACAAGGAAGCTACAACTGAATAAAACCTGGAACCTGAATTAGACTTATGTGCAACAGTCTGAAGAACTGTACCATGTGAAGACCCCATTGCGGCACTGTGTAAGAAAGCAATGCTACCAGATGAAGGAACAGCAGGCCTCAAGGATCCAGCAGACAAGAAGCTAGCAGAGATGCTAAAGAAGGTAATAAAGATAGTCAGCCTGGTGGCAAAAGCCACCTCAAGGGCAACTTATGCAGCCAGGCCACAAATCATCTGGTTGAAGGAGACATAAAAGGTCTTAACACCTAGGTCAAAAGAAGCCAATCTCATAGACTGTACTATACAAATGGCCAAATACATAGGTGAGATGTCAGTTGACACCCTCAGGCTCAATGCTAGAGTGGCAGCAGTGGCTAACAGAGCAAGGGGACACCTCTTACTTAAGCTCTGGGAGGCCAACATGGTCTCAAAGGCCAAACTACAAACGTTCCTTTCAAAGAAGGGAACCTATTCACAGAGGACCTCATGGAATTCTTGAAGCAAAGAGAAGAGGGCAACGACCTTAGCAAAGACAAGCCTAGAGCAACATAACTCCCTTCATCATGCAGCAGATTTCTAGCCAACAGTAAGTATCTGGCAGGGAGGTGTAACCCCTCTTTTTGTGGTAGGGTATCTAATTCCCACTTCAAGCCACAATCCAGCTCAAACAACATCAACACCAGCTTCAGGTTTAAGGGCAGGGGAGCCCAAAATAGAGGAAGGTTCAATGGCATAGACAGAGGCAGCAGGTCAAGACAATGACTACCACCAACCTTTAACAAGTCACATGCTGCCAAACCCAACCAAACCAATAACTCAAATCAAGACAGTAAAAGTACAGTAAATCCCAGTAGGGGAACAGCTAACACAATTCAAAAATGCCCAGTTCCAAACAACAACAGACAAATGTGCATGAGAAGTAGCATCCAAAGGGCATGCAACAGAATCTGAAGAAAGGCTAAGCTGATCTTCTCTCCAGTCACAAGGAGAAAAGTCCCCCAGCAACAAGTGAAGGAAATTCTAGTACAGCCGATATCTAACCAAGTAATACAACCAGTTCCCCTGGTGGAACACAGACAAGGAGTATAGTCATTCTTCCTGGTTCCAAAGAAAACAGGAGATCTAAGACCCATACTGGGTCTGAAGTTCCTCAACAGGTCAGCCCAAACACAAAAATTTAAATGGAAATAATAAGATCCACTCTGAGATCCATCCAACGGGGACTTTCTGACCTCAATAGACATCAGAGATGCATATGTACTCATCCCGATATGTCCATCCCATTACAAGTTCCTCAGGTTCCACATCATGGGACAGAACTTTCAATACCAGTCACTTCCATTTCAACTGGCATCAGCCCCCAGGGTATTCCCTGAGATATCAGTGGTAATCACCACATGCCTCAGAGGAAAAAGGAATGCACATGATACCATACCTGAATGACTGGCTAATCTGAACAAGGTAACCAACACAATCCAAAAAGGACACAGGGCTAGTCATTCAAATACTGGAAGAACACAGGTAGGTAATCAATACAGAGAAAAGCTCACTCCAGCTGCCCTAATCAATCAAGCACCTGGGGGGAGAAATAAACACACTAAGGGGAAAGGTCAGGCCCTCTCAAAAAAGGAGAGACTCAATTGCCATATTCCATGCGCTCTGTGCCTTCACAAAATATCTGAAGGGGAAGACAGTACTAGTGCAATCAGACAACTGAGCCACAGTAGCATACATATCCAAACAAGGAGGCACCAAATGCATGGGCATGCTAAGGAAAGCAACAAAAGGCCTCACATGGGTGCAGAATAATCTAGAACACATCATGGCCATCCACCTAGCAGACAAGCCAAATATGACAGCATACTGGCTCATCGGACAGCAAATACACCAAGGAGAGTAAAAACTCCATCGGAACATCATTCATGCAATAGAGAGGAGATGGGGACCACTGTTGATAGACCAATGGCCATGAAACACAAAGCACAAATGCAAACATACTTCTCCATATTCAAGGAGCATGAGTCAGTAGGGGGTGGATGCTCTCTCTCAACCATGAGTTCAGGACTTTGCATATGTCTTTCCACCATTCCCACTAATAGTAGAAGTCCTCCACAAGATACTCCATTCCATAAAGAAAATAATCCTGATTACTCCCTACTGATAAAGGCGGGTGTGGTTTACCACAGTGCTGGCAATAACACTGGGCTCATGCAACTACCAATCCAACTGGACATCCGACATGACTAACAGTCCCATCAGGCACCCCAACCCCATCAACCTACACCTTATAACTTTTTTTCATCCCTCAGTAATTGACACAATGCTGCAGTCCAGAAGGACCTCAGCTGCACCCTCCTATGACAGACAGTGGTGCGTATTCATCAAATGGTGTGAAACCAATAACATATAACCATCTGATATCTCAGTACTACAGGTCCTCTTCTTTCTGCAACAAGGTCTGGATAAGGGCCTCTCACCAGCATCCTTAAGGGTGCAACTGTCCTCAAAAGAAGCAGTGCTGGGTGGAGTAAAAAACATAGCACCAGGTGCTCACCCAGATGTCATCAACTTTCTCAAGGTGACATCAGATATCAAGCCACGGGTGAGGCCAGTGCTTGCCCCATGGGACCTAACTCTAGTCCTCAGCTCACTAACAGACTGGTCATTTGAGCTAATATCTGAGATAAGTCTGTGCTGGCTAGGCAAAAGGCATCCTTCCACATAGGATAGGAAAATTGGGAGCCATACTGTGCAAGAACCATTTTTACAGTTTCACACAAACAGATTAACAATCAGGACAGTATCAGCATTTACACCCAAGGTGGCTTCACACTTCCACCTAAATCAAGCTCTGGTACTTCCAACATTCTACACACAACAGTCAGACAAAAGAGATAGGACTATGCATACACTGCGATAAAGTTCATTACAGTGCTACAATATGGTTTATAATTAACCTTGTGATTACTGTTTTTGTCAGACTAGCTCCATTTAAATCCCGAGGCTGTGCAAGTGTTTAAGGCAGTACATTTTTGTTTGTTTTTGTCACAAGCTAACAGAAATCCACGGATGGTATTGTAAAATGTATGATGCATATTTTGTCCCTTTCATTTTTTTTGTAGTGAATTCAGTAATCAGGAAAAGTGCAGGACTGACAACACTAGAGAACAGAAGCCTCTGTTTATACACAAGTCAAGTACTCTACAGCCTAGGCAGCTGCTGACAGACTACCTTGCAATGCCCCAGAAATGTGATGCAAACTTGTTAAGCTGGCATCACCTCATATATTACAGAGCAGTTTCTAGATGCCCTACTCCTTCTGTTTTATGGCGTCTCATGTGAGACTGTCAACTAGGGTCCTAATTAGTGCCTATTATGTTGAGGCTTTTGAGATGGGGACATCTGTCCACTAGATGCTGGACTAAAACAATCACAATTTACTTCACATTGACCACCCTACAACTGTCAGGTGATTATAATTGGTGTTAGCTACTGTACTGACTTTGTTCAGATTCGAATAAAGACTCTTGTATATGTATAAGAGTTACATATAGTCCATTCTTACAATAATAATACTTTTTTATTATTTTCATAAACTGACAGAACTTTGTACAGAACACTGTAAATTTAAGTCACAGAAATGTCTCATCACTCTGCCATACTGAAAGATTTCTGTTTCTTCCCTCACAAAGACAAAGAAGTGGACCCAGCATTTGTAAAGATGTTCTGTCTTATTTAGCTGAAAGAGTTTATTTTATAATCAACTCTAGTGACCCTTTTTGTAATATTAAATCTCAAGACATGCAATCCCCTCAACTGTAAAGTAAAGCACAGTTTTTACTTATGATGCCATACTTTACCTGCCAAGCACTTGACTCTGTATAGTAGTAGTAGCAGAGACATTGTCTGTATTCCTCTGGGCAATGGGCCATGGGTCATTGGTAAATACTTGGATTTTAAGAAGATATAAGATGGAGGTGCCTCCACCCAGGTAGCCCTTTGACCTACCAGTACAGTAGTCATACCCCAGAGAAAATACTAACGTACCACAAGCTGACCGCTCCCTGCAGTTTCATCACTGACAAGATGCAGCAAGAAAGTAATGCACTATGCAGTAATACAACTGAATTCAGAAAATACAGTCAAACAGGGAATGGGTTATTATCGGGAAAAGAGAGAAACAGGAATCTGGGAAAAAGAAGGGTATAATTTATATAAATATATAAGACAAGTAGACATGGGTGGGCAGCTGGGTTAAGTAGTGCAGGTATCACCTACTTTTGGCCAGGTAGGGTAGTTTGGTTAATGTACTGCCTCACCCAACATAACAATGTCATTCTTAGGTCAGGTAGTTTGAGATGGGTAACAGGTAACAAGTCACTTAATGTATTAGAGAGCTCAGCATGTTTTGTGGTGGCACTAAGTCTCTATTGTGGTCTACAAACAGGCATTCAAAAGGGCTGCCTATGAGGCCCTTTACAGAACTTGTAGCAAATCAGAGGCACATGACACCAGGCTCACACCCGATTGGACAGTGGTGTCAAGGGCTGTGCTCCGACTCTGTGTGTGTGACTCAGACTAGTGTGGATAGCTCAGTAGAAACAGCATGTCTCATTTGGCCTATTTTTATAGGCACTGCAATGAGACTAACAGCAGGAACTTCCTGTCAGGAGCAGGTAAGGAGTGTAAGTGACAGCAGGAACTTCCTGTCAGAAGCAGAAGGGGAGCTTGTTTGCAGCAAGAACATTCTGTCAGAAACAGAAAGGGAGTTTGAATGACAGCAGAAACTTCCTTCATAGTAAAGTACAAGTCCCACTTACAATGGATATAGTTAGTTGCCAAGGATGTGGGGCACCCATCTTCAGGGATCTTATCTGCAGGGTGGGCCATTGCCCCATATGTAAAACTCTTCATGAGCTCAGGGCTTATTTGGAAGCAGCTTGGAAGGAAATAAGAAGGTTGCAATATCAACTGTACTGGCATTCTCCCCCTCCATGTCCACTGCCTCAGAGGCCCACCAGCCCAGGGGGTGGAAGGTGGTGGGACTAGAATGGAGTAGAGTTGCAAGGAAAAGCCAAGGAAACCCTGCTCAGCCAAATGTAACATCAACTGCAAATCTCTGCACCACTGGCAGAACTGTGTGATCCAGACTCCAACAAGGGGGACACAGAGGAAGTCGAAAGGACAAGACAGAACTGGGCAATAGCATCCGGTGGCACCAAGGCAAAGTGTGACAGAAATAAATGTAAGAAAATACTCATACTGGGAAACCCAATGATAAGAGGAGTTGAGAGGTACCTGAGAGAAGATACGCAAACAAATGTCACAGTAAAATGTCTTCCCAGATCCTCAGCCAAGCACAACACAGAATGTATCAGGAGGATAGTGGACAAAGCAGGAAAAGGACTGGGGGCACTGGTTTACCTCAGAAACAATGACCTGGCAAATCAGATGGTAGAAGAGAGCAAGCAAAACTTTGTTAAGCTGAGTGAAAGGTTGGCTGCTCGATTGTCCTCACTGGCTTTCTCCAAAGTCCTCCCAATGTGGGGCAAAGGGAAGAGCATTGTCAAGAAAAGAAACAAGGAGCTGGAAGAATTTATTGCATGGGTGAAAGCATGGTGTCTTGAAAAAGGCTATCACTTCGTAGGTGGCTAGCTGTACTTCTGGGAGAGTAAGTTTTTCAAGTACGATGGACTCCATCTGGCCAAGGAGGTGATGAATGCACTTGGGCATAGATTTGACGTTCATGTCTGATGTTTAAACTAGGTGATGGGGAGTCTGTCACTAAGGAACCTATTGGTTACAGCAAAAATTATAGGAGCTTGGTCAGCACTCCTCCTCAAGCCAGGAACTCTCTCCCACAATCTGGACTCAATCAAGGGGAACAAAAGGGGACACAGAGGGGCCATAAACGGAGCCATAAAATTGTAAATCTGCAAGTGAGGTCAAAAATGGGGAAGGAAAGTATTAATGCCAGCTCATGGAAGGGGGGTATGCTTCAATGCAAGAAGCCTCATAGGCAGACCCAGCAGCCATCACAAAAACATGGGCAACAGAGAACAATGACTGAGATTTCTCAGTCCCAGGCTACATGCTCTTTAGACAGAATAGGAAAGGTGCGGGGAAGGGGTTAGCCCTGTATCTTCACAAAGAAATAAAAGCTACCACATTTGTCATTGACAAAAAGGAAATTGTAGAGTCCTTGTGGGTGTAGCTCAGCTCTGCATCGGGTAAGTAACTCTGCATCGAAGTGATATACAGCTTACCTGGTCAGGCAGAGGACAAGGACAAAGAATTTTTTGAGGAAATAGGGGGGTAACACTGAAGGGTGATTCATTGGTGGTGGGGAATCTGAACATGCCTGATGTTGACTGGAGCATCCCTATGGCTAGAGCCTCAAAAAATCAAACTGTGGTAGAAGCCCTACTTTAAAGATGTGAGGAAAATAGTCAAATGCAAATCAGAGAGAATCCAGTAGATCTTGGAGACAGACGACATTAGGGGGATGGTTAAACAGGCTATCCTAGAGGCTACCAAACTATGCATTAGGACAGTGTCAAAAAAGTGCAAGCATAAAAGACCAATATGGTTCACAGACCAGGTCAAAAAAGCAATTAGGGACAAAAGAGAAGCTTTCCACAAGCACAAAGGAAACAAGGGAGACAAGGAATGGGGCGGGGTCACTCAGAAGAGCATAAAAGCCAAGAAGACAGTCAGATTAGCTAAGGTGGTAGTTGAAACTAGAATAGCAGAGGGAATTAAAACAGGGAATAAACAATTTTTTGTTACATTCAAGAAAAGAGAAATAAAGGGTAAGGGATTATTAGACTTAGAGATGAGGACAGGATCATTGAGGATGACAGACAGAAGGCCACTGCTCTGAACAATTTCTTCTGTTCAGTGTTCACAAAGGAACACAGCAGACCAATGCCGGACAGTGGCATTAAAGTAGCTGACAAGGGGAACCACAAATGGAAATGCCATTAATTACCACCAGCAGGGTCAGAGAGGCTCTTGGGCAACTATGGGCAGACAAAGCACCAGAGCCAGGTGGGCTACATCCAAGGGTGCTGAAGGAGCTTGCAGAGGAACTGGCAGGCCCCTTTTCATACCTGTTTAACAGATCACCACAGACAGGAGTCATGTCAAGGGACTGGAGAAGAGCAGATGTGGTACCTCTACACAAAGGAGGGAGTAGGGAGGAAATTGGCAACTGCAGACCTGTTAGCCTCACATCAGTGGTGGGAAAACTAACAGAGACCTTAATTAAACAAAACTAATAGAGTACCTGGAAGAGAACGATCTTCAGCATACCAGACAGCATGGGGTCGTAGCGGGAAGGTCATGCCAGATGAACCTGATTATGACTTTGGACTAAATGACCAAGAAATTGGATAGAGGCCACCCAGTGGACCTCCTCTGCTTTGATTTTAGCATAGCCTTTGCCTCAGTGCCACACAATCGCCTATTGAAGAAGTTGGAAGACCAAGACAAGGCCAAGAGCATAGTCAGGCAGGTAGGAAATTGGCTATGGGATAGAAGGCAGAGTGTGGAAGTAAACAGGATAGAGTCAGGTGAGGGGGAATTCAAGAGTGGAGTGCCCCAATGGTCAGTCCTGGGCCTGATTCTGTTTAATATATTCATTAGTGACATTGGTGTAGGTATCCAGGGCAAACTTGCAAGGTGATGCATAAGAGTAAAGGGAACCCAATGACAGAATACTACCTCAACAGAGTCCAGCTCAGTACCATGCAGGAAGAAAGGGACCTAGGTGTCATCATAAGCAGCATCCTGAAACAGACTAGCCAATGCAACACAGCTTATAGCAAGGCCAACAAAATGTTGGGTGCATGGGGAAGAGGGTTGACAGCAGGAAAAAGGAGGTAATACTGCCACTGTACAGGTCCCAGACAAGGTCCCATCTAGAGTACTGTGACCAATTTTGGATTTCACATCTAAAAAAGGACAAACACAGGTTGGAGGCTGTCCAGAAAAGAGCAACCAACATGATCCAGTGCCTTCAAGGGCACTGGTATGAAGAGCATCTGGAAGCATTAAATATGTTCTTACTGGAGACAAGGAAGGATGGTGGGAACATGACTGAAATATGCAAGTTCCTGAAAGGAACAAATAAAAAGCCATCCTCTTATTTGTTCAACAGAGTCTCCAACTCCAACACTAGAGGGCACAAACAGAAGTTGGGGGGGACTTCAAGAGGAAACTTCAGAAACACTATTTTACAGAAAGAGTCATGGAACCATGGAATAAACTGCCAGCTGAGGTAGTGGAAGCAAAGTCCATGACATCATTCAAACTGGGGTGGGACAAGGCTAAAGCATGATCAAAAGCAACAGAAGCAGTAGGAGGCATAAGGCAGAAGAGGTGAGGTTAGGTCCTGGAATCTGAGAAGGTCCAAGTAACACACAGGCAGACTAGATGGACCCTTAATCTCCTTCTGCTGTATTTTTTCTGTTTCTTCATGGATGTCACTAAGATGGTAGCAGGGCTAATAGCAAGGAGGCTGTTGGGGACTTAAAATAAGGACCTGTAGAGGCTGGAAAGATTGTTTAATATCTGGAGGCTGAGGTTCAATGCAAAGAAGTGTAAGGTGGTGCATCTACGCAAGGGGAACCCTAGGACTGAATATTGGCTCAATGGGATCAAAATCAATACCTTTCAGGAAGAAAGGGACCTAGGGAGTCATCATATGTGACACCCTTAAGCAATCTAGCTAATGCAACAGAGCATACAGCAAGGCCAGCAAAATGCTGGGGTGTATAAGGAGTGGTTTTTGACAGCAGGGATAGAGAAGTGATCCTCCCACTACATAGGTCACTGGTGAGATCTTACTTGGAGTACTGTGCTCATTATTGGGTTCCACACCTTAGGAAAGACAGGGATAGGCTAAAAGTAGTGCAGAGAAAGGCGACCAAGATGATACAGGGCCTCCAAGGACTCACGTATGTAAAGCACCTAAAAGAATTAGATATGTACTCGCTAGAGACTAGAAGGGGGAAGGGGATATGATCGAGACTTTCAAGTTCTGGAGAGGCATAAATAAGGTACCATACTCAGAACTTTTCAATAGAGTCCCCAACACAACTCTGAGAGGTCATGAATGGAAGCTGTGGGGGGGGGAGGAACTTCAAGGAAGATCAAAGTAACTATTGCTTTACAGAGAGGGTTGTGAATCCTTGGAATAGGATTCATACCAAGGTGGTGGGAGGAAGGAACATAACAGCATTCAAGCTGGGGTGGGACACTGTCAGAGGGGGGACCAGGTCCTGGGACCCGTAGAAGGTCTCAGAAACTCATGGTCAGACTTGATGGACCCTTGGTCTCCTTCTGCCATCATGTTTCTGTTTTTCTGTTCTGCAATCTGCAACACATTCGTGGCTGTTTTGGAAAGAAATCTGAAAAAGACTTAGTTGCCAGTTGAAATAATACAGTTTAAAAAGTACTATACTATGCCTATGCTCTGGGACATTTTAGAGGTGGGCAAGAAGAGCAGAAAGGGCACCACAAAACTAACTGGGAGAAAAAGGGCAGCAGAGGGGGACTATGAAAAGAAAATGATCTCTCATGGGGAAGGGGATCTAACAGTTGCCATCAGAGGTGGTGGTGGGGTGGCAGTAAAGGACAACAGGAGCAATAAGGGAGAAAGAAAGGCAGCAGTGGTGGGGGATGGTGTACAATCTCAGGGGTAGGGGGATCTAACAGTTGCTCTCAGAGGAGATACTGGAGAGGGAACAGAGAAGGAGCAAGATGGCAGAAAATACATAGACAAAAGCACAGATGGCAACTGGTTTGAAATTAAAAGTTGACAGTGTTGAACTGTTTGTTGGATGCCACTGAGCCCTGTCATTTATTATTGTGACATAGTCAGCTACACTGTTGTCTCTGCAGCAGCTAAATCGTTTTATGGCTATATTACACTGTTTGTGAAGTGCCCCTGAGGCCTAAACTCTGTCATTAATTACTGTGATATAGTCAGCTACACTGTCTGTCTCTGCAGCAGTTAAACCCTTTTGCAGCTGTATTACACTGTGAGGTACTTTCAAGGCTGGAGCACTGTAATTTATTATTGTGACAAAGTTGGTCACACTGTCTGTCTCTGCAGCAGCTAAATGCCTTTTCAGCTGTATTACACTGTTTGTTAGGTGCCCCTGAGGCCCAAGCCCTGTCATTTCATTTATTACAGTGACAGTCGGCTACACTGTCTTTGTAGCAGTTAATGAAACAATATCTTTTCACAACTGTCTACTTTCTCTCATGTTTCCCAGTGTAAGTCTACTAAAAGGAAGCACAGTGCAGCTGCGCGTGCAACTGATAATGACATGGACAATATGAATTATGCCACTAATGAAGAACATAGTAACAATAATATTAACATCACAAGGCCTGGCACTAAATGTCCTGAACAAAAAAAGCATGTTAGCAATGAAATGAGAAGACTTTCGAAAAGAACTGACTAGAGTTACCTGTAGAAATACTGCACATTTTGCCACATGTGCCAGTTTACTTTCAGCCACAGAAGCAGCATGCAAAGAGGCATCCTCCTCAAATATAAATAAGTTCAGATGCTGGGGCACCCAATGCTGATTAAGATGGTGGTGATAGTGGGGACTGGGAATGGGATAGCCCAGGTTATGTCCCACATAATAACGATGGCACCTCCAGTTCTTCTGAATCTTGTGGCAATGAGGTCAGTAGTTTCAATGAGGGGGTAGGAGAGGATGTTGCTGTAAGGCATGAGAGGCAAGTGCATAAAAAAAAACATGCTAAACGTAAGAATAAGAAGACGAGTATGAATGAGAACAATTCATCTCAACAAGGAAATGGCAGTGTAGGGTTTCTTCCAGGTCTCTTGACTGTACAAGGAATAGTGCCAGGCACCATGGTAGAAAGCAAAAAAGGTAAATCTTTACTGCAGAATTTATTATATTGACCCTGCAGACAACTCTTGAGCTATATGCAGTCTGCAAAAATAACATCAGCTGTAGCAAAGGGACACCATTTGGAAAATCAGTAATGATGTAACATGCAAAGACAAACCACCCAATTGAGTGGAGCAGGGAAAAGGGCAGTGTGGTTGGTTTGTGCAGTAGTGAAGGTGGTGGTGGTGGCCGTGACCATAATGATAATGAAATAGAAGCAGGAAGTGATGTTGAATCCATTGATGAGTCCTTGTAGTCTCCCCAGAGAAACATAGATTGCTTTCTGATGACATCAGGTACTGGAAAATCCCAAAGGAGCACTTCATGTGAAAAAGGCGTGAAAAATACATTCCCCCCCAAAACTAGAAATATCTTGTTAGCTAACATTAAAAGAAAGTGTTATGAGGAGATCAAAATTTTCCCACCAGCACCCAACATGCCAGCTGTTAAATAGATCCATTACAGAGCTGTTGGCTGATTGTCAACTCCTTTTTGCTTCTGTTGCCCAAAAAGGTTTCCTCAAGGTCATGAACCAGATTGAACCATGTAACTGTCAAACATATTTCTCAAAAAAGGCTGTTCCACAGTTGTATGACTTGGTGTATACTGAAGTCATTAAGCAGTTGAAACTCTGTGAGGTGAAGCAGGTTCACATAACTACAGATATGCAGACCAGCAACCAAACAACGGACTACATGTACAGCTCATTGGGCAACTTTTTAGTCAGAAAGTAATAATCCCCACTCTACTGTAAGCAGTGGAAAGCAGGCTGTGGTATGTGTCATTACTTCTGAGGAAAACCACACTGCTGTGAATATTGTTAGAGACACATACCTTGTTCTGCACATTGTTTAAAACAGAAATGGTGAAAACCTGTTAGGTCTTGCTAGGAAAATATGTGGGCATTTCAGCCACTCTATGGAAGCTGAAGAAATCCTGAAGGGGTTGCAAAGTTCAAACAACTTACCACTGGATACATTAAAGCAGGAAGTTCCAACCTACTGGAATTCAATATTTTATATGTTGGAAATGCTTATTTAACAGAAAAAAAACTGTACATGACTACACCATGCATAATCAAATAGGTAAAGTAGACATCATGCTCAGTTCCAGCAGTTGGAGCCTACTTGAATCTTTGGTCACCTTATTGGAGCCATTTGAGGCTGCCACATGTGATTTCAGTGTTGACAGTGTAACTGAGTCAAATTCTTCCTCAAATAATATTTCTCCACATTTTTCTTGATGATGTAAAGAAAGACTTTCAGTCACAAGAAGACACCACCAGGGTTATTCCAGCAGATGACTTGAGTCTTAAACTGCCAAATGATCAGAGAGTAAATGGCATGTTTAAGAATGACACCTATGTGTTGGCTGCATTGCTAGATCCCCACTTTAAGGGGAACATTGAAGCCATCCTTTCTGTAGGGGAAGATATTGAGTATTGGAGATATCTTCTGCTAACCAAATGTGACATTGCCCCACCAACACCATTAACTGAAGCACAGCAGTCAAACTCCACCAAACCATCAGAGTGTACCTCTGGCACAGACAATAGCACATCCATAAATTTTTCACAACCAACAGGGTCATCAACAAGGGAAAGGACATCTACAGCTACTTCTTCGGCATTCTATGTTCAGGATCAGAAAAACAAATCAATTCTGAGTCGCCTGCAACAACATGGACTAGTGTCCTGTAAAGAAAGTGCAGATCCTATTATAATTCTTATAACTGCATAGTGTTTCTAGCCAAACTAATGTTGGAAGCCTTGAATCAGACAGTAACATCATGCATTTCCAATAGTTCAATGACTGCAATAGGGACTGAGGATCAATGAAAGAAAATTAGTTTCTGCTCTCAAATGAACTTTATTATTCAGGGTAAGGTGCAATCTCATTAGGGGAAGAGAAGCAAACAGGATGTTTAAAGATTTCATTCTTTTCTGACCCCATTAAATGCCTTCTGATGCTAATGGATTGAATATGACTAGTCCTGGAAGAAAAGCACTCATTGCTCACCAGTCTATACCATCTTGTGTTTGGCTGCTGTGAGCACTCTGTCTTTATCCATAATTGAGAGAAAGGAAACCAGTATTGCTTGGAGGTATTCACACAGAGTGACCACTCAATGTAAAGTTATGCGGTACACCTGCTTCAATGCGACCAGGGTCACAAGGTGCAGTTCTGCTTGTAGCCATGATTCCATGAAGGCAAGACCATCGGTCTCCTCTGAGCCCTCTGGTATTCCCAATATTCAGAGATTGTGAGCCCTCAGTAGGTAGGTACAGGGTATATTTCCACCACTAGAAAAAGTGATAAACGGGTGGAAATAAAAACAAAATGTAGGTCATTTTAGCAACTGTTTTAAACAATGGATAAATCAAAATAGTCTCCCAATGTAAAGAGAACATTAATGTTACATTAACTGTAGTAAATAATGCTACCAGAACTATGGGCCAGTTAGTATACACAGCATGGAAAACATCAGCAGGTAAGATATCGGCCCCAGGAGACTTTTTTGCTTTTGTTTCAGGATTAAACTAGTTACTACTGAAGGTGAAACATAACGCCAATTTGGGACAAAATCAGAAACAGGGGCTGTATTCACTGTACTTTCCTTATTAATAGTATACAATGTGTCATCATAAACTTGACTTTACTACAGGGGCCTGACTCTCAAAGGGAAAGGAATGATGCAAAGCTCTTGCATCCAAAAGAAGTAACGCAAATAGTGACTTGCATAAAAAAATGCAGCAATTGCAATTCTCAAAAGTGGTATGGAGCAGTGCCATGAAGCCCTGCACCAAAGAGCCTTGCGCTGCACTTGCATCATATCCAACGTTGTGTAATGGCATAATGTGACTTGTGCCAAAAAAAAAAACAACAGAAAAGTCCCCTTTTTGAGGATTCTAGAAGCCTCAGAATGTCAAATTGTGTCCATCTAAACAGGCACCTGTTAGACCAGGGGGAAGCTGGTCTAACCACACTAGAGTATATAAAGAAGCCCAGGTGGACACACAGCAGAGTCACAGTGGAGCAAGCAGGGTACACACACAGCAGCCAAAGAGTGATAGCAAGGATGTCAGTGCCAGTAGCACTACTGGGTATCATGCTAGCAGCAGAAAGGTGGCAGAGGCATGGCAGACAGTGGGATGGCAGGAACCAGGGGAACAGAATACCACAGGTGCAGCAAAAAGCCTCTGGGCCCCACATGCCACGTGTGTTCCATGCAAGAACATGATACCAGGACCTCATGGAGGAGCAGTATGTAGTACTGTGGTACTGCCTGAACAAATCCACCATCAGGGAGCTATGTCAGGAGTTGCGGGTGGACCTGCAAAGTGCAACCTGGAGGGGGTCTGTGGAGGTCAAGGTGAGCGCATCACTCTGCTTCCTAGCCACCAGGAGCTTCCAAACCCCCAATGGTGATACAGTGGGCATTTCACAGGCAGTTGTATCCAAGTGTCTGAAGCAGGTTTTTGATGTGCTGCTACACTGAACACACAGGTATATCATGTTCCCATGGGAGGCATTACAGCAACAGGCAGTAAAGCAGGCCTTCTACTCCATGACACAGTTCCCCCATATCCTACTGTAGGTGCCATAGACTGTACACAGGTGGCCATTAGGGCACCATCAAGAGACAGGGAGGTGTACGTAAACCACAAAGGCTACCACTCCATGAACATGCAGGTGATGTGTGACAGTCACTGCCACATTCTAGATGTGGTAGGTCAGTACCCTGGATCCTGCCATGACTCCTTCATGTTCCACAATTGTGGTCTGCATGAGGCCATCAAAAAAGGAGACCTAACTGGAGTATTGCTCATAGGTAGGTGGCACTGGCACACAATGGTGCACTGTTGGCATGTCATGCACATAGTGTAGGGAACCATATGTGCAGTCTGTCCATGCTACATGTGGGGGTGGTTAACATGATTTGCACAGGAGGGACAGATGACATAGCATGACAGTGTGGACTGGATAATATGACAGAAGTGTGTGGTTCCAGCCTACTGGGAATAACACATCATATGCACAGCCACCATGGGACATGTCCAGCAGTGAATTAGAAAGCGTGGCCTTAGGGAAGGAGGTACGCCAGGTACCATGTCAGATGCTGGTACAACCAACGTCCCAGTGTGGGACCTGTGGCACTAGAGGGTGTGGTGAGGTGCAGCACCCTGAAGATATATAGCCAATGACATGTTTTTTCCACACTACAGGTAACAGTGGATAGCCACAGATGCCATGGGTTATGACACCACTACGTCACCCACAGAACAAGGCAGAGGAGAGGTACAATGAGGCCCTGGCATCCACATGGTCCATCATAGAGCAAACCTTTGGAATTCTCAAGTTGCGCTTCAGGTGCCTTGACAGCTCAGGTGGTGCCCTGCAGTATAGCCTGGAGATGGCATGCAAGTTCTTTGTGGCCTGGTGTATGCTTTACAATCTTTCCCTGAGCCACCATCTACCACTTCTAGAAATGGATGATGTCTAGGAGGAGGAGGATGGAAATGAAGACACACAGGAGGCATGCACAGGACACTCACAGAGTCATGCTGGAGTTAGTCATGCAGGGCAACTCACCAGACAGGAATTCATCCAACACCACTCCACCTGAGGGTCACCATCACCAAACAGGTGGCACTGGCAGCACTACACAATGTCCATGACATAAGTCAACATACACTGATGTGGCTGTTAGCAGCAATGAGGCTATGTGGGTGCGAGGAGGACGAAGTGCTGCCTGGTGCCAAGATCAGCCATGGCAGCACTGTTTGCCAGCCAGTGTCTGTTGCTGGTGAGTGGTACCTGGTGGACACAGTAACCTGCAGATATGCAACCAACAGGGATGGAGTACAAACATATTCCATGCAGTGAGTAGGGAGTGAATCAAAGGGAAAACAGATGGATGAGAAGGGCACCCATGGCCAGTCCTGACATCGACGAGAGATGTGTGTTGTGAACCATGCCTCATAGGGGCAGGCTTAGTCAGTGTCAGGATGCCACACCTTCCAATGCACTGGGTACAGGGCAGCATGCAGAAACACCAGGCATGCCTTTCAAGCAGGGGACACATAAGGTAAATGACAAACATGTGATGGTCATAGTAATGTGGACACCAAAGCTTGAAGTGTCCTAATGGCATTGGTGTGTGCTGTATGGCCAGGACACAGTAGACCTGGTGGCAGCAGCAAGCCATACGGAGTGGTGGTGGTGGCAGGCGGGAGGTATAGTGATGTGCAGTTGCAGTGCTACATAGCACAGGACCAATCTGCCCCTTTAACATTAATCAACACTGACATATGTGTAGGTCATATGGCAATACCAAAACATTGAAAAAGGGACACTTATGCCACAAAAATGACATTTGCAGCATTAAAAATGCATATAGAGGGGATAATGGCATATTGCATCATAAAGTGATGCAAATTGCATTTGCAGTGTAAAAAATACTGCAGTTGCAATATGCATAGCCACGCAGCATGCAAATGCATAACTGATGTTGTCATGCATCTGACAGTGGATTACACATGAACACATGATGCCGCACTGCACCAGACCCACAAACAGGCCCAGGGTGTACAGTAATGACTGCTAAAGGTGCAAGAAAGTACAAATGTCAAACCTTAACAGTACAGCACCCATCTTTATCCCCCGAAGAAACTGCACAGCTAATCAACCTAGTGCAACAGTCAGGGAGGATCCTGCTGCCACCTAGGTCCCAAAGGCATTCTCCCAATGACAGGGATCAGGTGTGGAGGCAGATTGGGGCACAGTTACAGAAGATATCAGAGGTGTGGAGAACCCCATGCCAATTGAAGCATAGGTGGCAGGATATGGCCAGATGTGACCCCACAATCTTTCGAAGACTGCAGTATATTGCTACAGCTTCTGATGTGGCGGGACTGGCCAGCATCTGGCAGAAGGTAAGCTGAACCACTCAGTTGGCAGGCAGGAGGCATGGTAGTGCCAAAATGTTGCTTAGCTGTGTGTCTGCAAAACATGTCTCATGTGTCCCATATCATGTTCCCACAGGATGGAACAGAGGAGTGGAAGGAGTGTCCACCAAGGATGCTGAGCAGGAAGAGGCTAAAAATGCAGACCAGGCATCAGCAACAGACCAGGATGGGCAAGGTAAGTGCAATACATGACACAGACCCATTGGCACATGTAGGAAATGACAAACTCCCCTATGCCCAAACAAGGCACCATGCATGCTCCTGTGGCCCATGGGGTGTCAGAATGCCACAGTGCGGTGACACAGAAGCAAACATCACACATGTCACACTGTACCACAACAGGCCCAGTATGTAGATGCATGCCAACAGTGCCATGTACAACATGGGCCCAACAGAGGAGATGCACCACCCTGGTGTCCAATGCCATGTCAGGGTGAGTGTGGCAGCAGTGATGTTGAACACCGGTAGGGGGTTACATCAAGGACAACCATGAACCTTGGCAGCATATGGCCCTATGGATGCCATATGACTACCTGGAAAGGGACCCCTCCACTGTGTCATGGGCAGCTGCAAACTATGCTAGCGGAGAGACCACCAGTCACCTTTTTGGGAATATGCATACTGCAACATTGTGGTGATGTCATGCATGTTTCACGTGGGTGGCACACCATGGACCAGAAGAGAGCACAGGCCCTGTGTGTGGGACTGTAGAACACATTGAATACCATGCCTGTGGCCCCATGTCCCTGTATGTCATATGATGGCTGTGGGGATTGTGTGACAGGTGGTGCAGTTGCCTGCAGGACATACAGCAACATGCACAGAGCCCCTTCCTGTGAGTGTATCATCCACCCCTGTACAGCAGGCCACTGCCCTGCCCACATCCCCTAAATGTCATGGGCATGATGGCTGTATGCTAACATATCCACCATGATCAGTGGGTGATCATAGGTACTGACCATGTAGTATATGTGGTCACAGTGCCTGTGTCAGTCTGTGCCACCATGTGGCTGGAAGGGGAGTCATGGGCATGCTGGTTGTTGTTGCTGTGGTACATTGCAGTGTCACTGTTGTCACATGATGCAGTTACCATCACAGTCATGCAACACTGGAATGACACTCACTGACTGTGACACATGTGGTCTCCACAGCCACCAATGGGTATTTAGCCAGGCCAATGGCATTGTCCCTAAAGTGTTCAGTTGGATAGAGGTCTGGAGTGGTGTTCGTTCATGGTGGGGTCAAATACATGGCTGGGTGGGGATGAATTTTGAGATGAGCATGTCCACAGTGGTCTGGAGGGATGCGAGTCATGGATCCCTACGCAGAGCACCCAGGATATGACCATCCACCATAGGACAGATGTGTTGGGATGGGTTGCACATGGCTGTAGGGCCCCTGCAACAAGTGACACCACCTGTCCCAACTGATCTGCACTGTGATGCTCACTGTTGGATACATGTGCATTGCCAAGCTGTGTGCATCCTCTCTGGTAGTACCTTGGCAGGCCTAAACCAGATGCAGCCGGCATATCCATAGAGCATGGATCCAAAACTGGGATGGTGACTATCCCTAGTGTCGCAGTGGTGGTAGCCCAATACAAACAGTGAACCTGTGCTGTGGGGGTGGGGGTGGTTACAGGCTGTTGTCATGGTGAGACCTCGGTGATACATCCCATCCTGGCTGCATATCCAACACAAATCACCACGTACACTGGAACAACACATAACTATGGAAAGGTCATATCTGAGTTGTACAGGCAGTGTGGGACAACTCAACATGTTTGTATGTGCTTCCACACCTGGCTGTCTGCATTAGCTGAGCACAATGCTTGATGGAATGCTATGTACCCCCTAGGAGGGGTGATCACCCACTGCATGGTTCCACCATGCCACGGTGACTCTGATTTCGCCGACCGTCAGAACAGCGATGGCACAACACTGTCAATTGGTGTGCCGTCGCAGGCACCAGGTTGAGCTGGGCTTTCACTCCGCACTTACATAATACCAACCCCAAAACCCAGGTCCACGTGCACCTGTGCACACTGTGTGCAGGCATAGTGATGTCCCATGGTGTCATCATCAATCTACCCCACTGTACAGATTGCACACATGCACATGTGCCTCCCCAAATTGCACCCTGTCACACACACACATCTGTATGCATGGTGTGTGGGCACTACAGCATGTGACACGCCATTGTTGTTGGTCACATCCATGGCATGGCCATGTTTGTTCAACCATGCCAAAACACACATTCCACCACACTGTAGTGGCCTGTAGGCCGCATTGGCCAGGCGTGCAGCCTTGGGGATGGCAATTAGGCAGTGATGGCACTGTGCAATGGTGGGAACGGGGAGGAGGCTGAAAAATACAGGACAGTGGGTGGCTTGGTGGCACTGAGGGTTGAGGTGCTGGATACCACACCTTGCTCCATGCCATGCGACCCATGTTCGGGAACGATCATGGGTTGCTGGTGATCAGCAAGGGGTGTGGGAGGGAGATGGACTTAGCATCTGAGGGACTGCTGTCCTCTTCTGGGTGGGTGAGTTGCCACTCCATGCCGAACGACTGTCCCCAGGTGGAAGCCTAAGGGGTAGTGCAGGATGAGAGAGCAACAGAAGGGGAGGGCTTTATGTGCGGCAACGTGCACATGCCTCCATACGTGTGTGTGCATATCTGCAGTGAGGGAGGGAGGGAGAAACAGTGGAAAATGGAGCTAGCAGGCTCCATGATGGCCCAGACGTGTCCTTGTACCAGCCTCCCCACTTCTTTTTTTTTATTATTAAATATGCTTTATTGAAGTTTTTTAAAAAGAAGGAAACAACACTAATACATAAACTCACAGCAACATACACAGCAATACTAATCCACAGATTAACAACAGTAATAGAAAAAGAATACACTCCCAAATATCCCCCAGTTTCCCCACCCCAATCCTAGAGCACTGAAAGAAATCGAGAAACTGAGATAGAAAGGGCTTCCGAAGTTAGTGATAGGAAGAGTGCAGAGTAAGAGAAAACAGCAGAGGAATCCTAAGAATGAACCCTGGTGCAGTCCCCAGTTTGGCTACTAGAAGATGCCAGTGGGTATCATAAGGGGGCAGCTAGGTCTCAGAGTTACACAGTCGGGAGATATAAAGTAAAGGGTTGCACAGACAGGGCCATATTAGGAGGCAGCTCCCTCATTAATTAATAATAGAGTATGCAACATGTCTAGGTTTGAGGTTATGCATTCCCTTCTTGGTGACATTTTATAGTTTGTTTTTCCAAGGCCAGAGCCTGAATACTCTCCCTGGACCATTCATCATAAGATGGTGGGTCAGCCTTTAGCGAATGCCATAGAATAACAATTTTCATGGCGATGGAATTGAGAGCTATTTGGGCCTTATGGGAATTAGAGAAAACAGAGAAAAAGTCACCAAGGATACAAATTTCCGGTGTAAAGGCTTGCTCAAGCCCAAGTAACAGATCAAGAGAATCTCGTATCTGGATCCAGGCAGGCTGGATCTTGGGACAGGCCCAGAGCATATGTAAGAGGTCTCTGTCAATCTGATGACACCATGGGCATGACGAGGTTGGGGATTTTCCCATCTGGAAAAGCATGAGCGGAATAAAATATGTATTCTGTAGGATCCGGAACTGTGTCCACCTATGTCTGTCTCTTTTCAGGAACCAGTAAAGGTCTCGCCAGATACCTTGCTAGTGCGGAGGGGAGAAATTCAGGGCTAATTTGTGGTGCCATAAAAAGGCTATCCCAGTCAAAGAGTTGTGGTCTTGGGATTGGAGGAAGGAATAGAGGCAGGAGGTGACATGGGGCTGTGTCGATAGGTGTATCAAGGTTCCATAGGTGATCGTTGGAATAGCAATTTGCCATAAAGCTGACTTGGGCTGGAGAGATCAGGGAATCCCAGACAAGTTGAAGTTGAGTAGCCAACACTTTGGCCAGCAATTTCATATCTGAATTCAGAAGAGAAATCAGCTGATAGCTTGAGGGAAGAAGGGGATTCTTCCCTTCCTTAGGGATTAGGGTGATCCAGGCTCTGTTGAACGAAGGCTCAACAAGCCCTTCTGTATGGAGAAAATTAAAAAATGTCATGAGGAGCTGTGAGAGCTTCACCTTAAAAGCTTTGTAAAACTCATTACACAGCCCATCTGGGCTCGGTGATTTATTTGTAGGGATCTAATCGATTGCTGCTATGACTTCCTGCAGAAATAGCCTCCCCGACTTCTAGATTATGCTTCGGGGGAGGGGGGAGCTGATACTCCTCTCTCTGGCCCCACCATGAGGGTAATCAATGGGGAAACTACTGGGAAAAGGGTTGGATTGAGGGGTGGCTGGGCTCGTATGACAAGCACTCTGACAGAGAGAGGCTGGAGCCGCCTGCCAGCTCTGTGAAGGTGGTGAAAAGTGTAAAACAAAAAAGAAATGCAGGACAGTTAGCCTAACATCAGTGGTGGTCAAGGTTATGGGGCCAGTTTTGAAGAAAGGAATAATCAGATACCTGGAAGGGAGTGGCCTGCTATGCAGAGTGCATCATGGTTTTCTGAGAGGGTGGTCCTGCTAGACACATGTTATTGAATTTTCGACAGGGTGACTAGGGTGGCAGACCAGGGAAGGGTGGTGGATGTGGCCTATGTGATCATCAGGAAGGCCTTTGACACCATCCCTCACAGAAGATTGATAAACAAGCTCAACAGTCTGGGGTGAGCTCAGAACTAGTAACACGGGAATGGGCTGGCCAACTTGCATAAGCTATAGTGTTGTGGCAAATGGAGTACACTCAATCAATGCAGTAGTGACAAGTGGGGTGCCACAGGGCTCATTCGTGGGCCTGGTCCTTTTCAATGTCTCCATTGGGGACAATGTGGAAGGGCTGGAGGGATATGCTTGCTTACTCACAGATGATAACCATATGTACAACAAAGTGAACCAGTTGGGGAGGGAAGGATGAGTAGGAACCTTAGGAAACTAGAGGAATGGTCTAGAGTCCGGCAAGATGGGTTCAATGTCACAGATTACAAGATTATCCACATATGCAACAGGAACACATGGGCAACATACAAGCTGGGAGGTATCATACTAGCTGTTGGGAAACAGGAGAGGGATCTGGGATAGTCATTGCACATGACCAAATGGTGGGAAGCCAATGTGATGTGGCAGTGGGTAAGGCTAGCCGAATGCTCAGCTGCATTGACGGGGGTCTTACCAGTGGGAGGAGGGAGGTCATTGTGCCCCTGTAAAGGACATTACTGTGGCTTCATCTTGAGTTATGCATTCAGTGTTGAAGGCAACACCTGAGGAGGGATATAGTAATAATATTGCAGTTTGTTCTAAACTGCCTTCTTTGCAGCATGGACAGTTCTGTTTGTTTCCATCATATTGGTCCTGGACTGCAGAATGGGCCAATCAGTACATTTGGGACTCTAAAATGGAGCCTGCCAACAGGGGCTTGGGGGGGGGGCCAAAACTTGTAGGAATTGTAGTTCGGGGCTTTTGGCGCCTAAAATAACCTGGAGGGGGAGCCCTTGTTGTGGCTGACAAACAGAGCAGCCAACCTAACCTTTTGGATCTTGGGGAAAGTCCAACACTCCTTGTAGTTTCAGTTAGATCTGAGTTGGGAAGTGAAGAAGTTACAGCTCGAGATAGTTTGAGCAGCAATCCATAGTGGATTCGCCTGGGAGAACTGTGGAAAGGCCTGAGTTTAGCCTGCATGCCTGCCTGCTGTTCCTGAGAGGGAACTTGTGCCTTTTTCGGACTGAATCCAAACTTGGAGAGTGAATTAAGCCACTGAATTGTGACCAGGCTTTAACCTGAAGAAGACCGAAGATTTGTTGAATGCAATCAGCCTGTCAGGACTTCCAGCTACTTCTGAACTCCCGGATTGTGCAGAGGTTCTGTAATTGCGACCAAAGGGCCATTTGCCTGGTACAGTGGAATTTCCTTACATGTGAATGTGCTGTGTGCTTATAGTGGGTCGTGATTTGGTTCCCCACTGTGTGTTTGAACTGTGTTTTGCTTGCTGGAGACTGTATCCTGCTCCACGGACTGAATCCATATCCATTTCCATTTGCCTGGGCCCTGCTACACTGGCCCAGCCAGAATACCTGCTACGCAGAGAAAGTCATCGATGAGAGACCAGCCTGGGGATCAGCCCCCTGCTCAATGCCTCGAATAGTAATGACGCCTCTGTGATTTGTGTGGGCTCTGCTTCTCCGGGCACTCCAGCTCAACAGCCTGTAGTCTCGATTTCATCCTGCCTGTGTCTAGTATTGGGTATCATGAATAAACATCAGGCTAGCTAAATGCAACAACAGCTGAATCTAAAAGTGTTGTCATCTGATTGTCTTGTTGCCTTTTCTTTCATGAACTGAGCCCTCCGGCTCCAGATTACAAATAGTGTGTGTTGTGCATGTTGCTTTCTTCCATCACAGGGCCCCAACCAGCTGCAATGTTCCTGGCTAACCCACCATTTTCCTACCTGGGTACCCTGAGTGTGTGACTGTGTAGGGACTTTGAACTGCATACATAACTGTCTGATTAATATAGCTTTTAAGCAAATCACCTGATTATGCCCCTCCCCTTGTTCAAGTACCCTGAATAAATCAGATTTAACTTTGTTTTCATTTAACCTGACTGTGGTTCCAGTTTGTGCCAAGCGTGTTGTACTGTTGTTATTTGCTGTGCTTAATCTTGTTTTACAAGGGGTCCCCAGGGTCAAGCTAGAGGAACCAGCCCCTGTCGTAAGTGCAAACAGTGTGGGTCATTGCCTGGTGAACAAGGGTCATTGTGAAAGTAATTATTGTATATTGTTCAGGCCACTAGAAGGGAAAGAGGGGGGTTACAGTATCCCGGAGGGCTGTGCCCAGGTTAGCTTGACCACTAACAACCCTGACCTCCCGGGTGGAGGCACCGTTTCATTACCCAGACCCCTTAACCTGCTACTAGCCAAGCAGGCAGGGGTAGTAGCCCTTGGGATAGCGCCACCTAGGGGTTACACAATCTACACAGGTGCATACACCATCTGCACTGTTGTTGTAAGTGGGTGTGTGTGTGGCAGTGTGTGGGGCCAGCACACACACAGCTACGTTGCATACATCCTCTGTAATGCTCATCAGCGGTGTCTGTCACTCTTCTGCATAACCACTTCCACATGCTATGTATTAGCCCAGTGGTGCATTACACCAGGCATCCAGGGCCACAGTGACAGGGGTTGAGACCCACAGCATTGCGTCCCTGTATATCATTGGGTACCTTCTTTGGGTAGTTTGCTTGTGCATCCCATTGGGGGAACCATGCCCCTTGCATGGCACAAGGGCACTTCCCCAGGGGATGGTGCAACAATAGCACCCCTTTGGTCCAACCCACTGCACAGATCAGTTGCCTAATGTCTGATTGACTGTAGGAACTCTCTGGGCAATGTACTGTGTCACTCCTATCTACCACTGTGCCTGTCACCAACCCCCCCAAAAAAACTACCTCCTTTCTATGCACAATACAGTCAGGTGTTGTCCGATTGGTCTGTTGATAAATGAACAACAACCATGTGTGGCTTTACATGATTTATTATAAGGCTTGGTGTGTGCTATACCATTTGACATTTAACACTCTCTGTTGGAAAGACTGGCTTGATATAACCTTTGACCCATGTTTCCGTTATAATCAGAATATCTGGATGCAGTGTAAGGACACTAGGTTGTAGGATGGTGAGCTTGTTCAGGATGCTGCATATGTTTAGGTGCATTATTTTAAGACCCCTTGGTAATTTGAGGGAAGGGGTTGGTGTGGGTTGGTCCAGGGTTAAGCTCAACATCGCCTGCTAGGAGTTGCAGCAATGTGAGTAGCTGTTTAGTTTTTGAGCATAAGTCCTTGCCACTTGCAGAGGGCACAATGTTGCTGGAAGGGTACTGGAGAGCTAGTTGTGTAAGACAGCTTTAGCCCAGTCAGACCAGCATAGAAGGAGGATGGCAGGATGGAAGCACCGGGATCCCAGTTAACCAGGAGACGTTGAGGTGGCAGCCCCTTTGTGGAGGTGGCGTGGTGAGGAGGAGGAGCTGCCCTACTGCCTGTTATACTGGCGTTTGGCTGTGGGACCAGATAGGAGGAGTGTGGGAGGGATGTTAGGGGTGTAAGCATGCACAGTACAGTGAGATAAAGTGGTAACACATTGCTTATCTCTGTGTTTCGGCAGACTGGATTTCTTCTGCGGCCACTAGTGGTAAAAGCAGATAATCTGCTAAAGGGAAAGTGGACTGATAGAAATTTTCACGTGATTCATTCCAGCCTAAATAAGACTGTGCTCACCTAGGGTGGTAGCAGTGGGTTGTGGGGCAGCCAGTGCGTAGCACCAGCGGGGACTCACTAAAGCTGAAAGAAGTTGCTGGCATTGCAGCACTGTGGCCTGGCGTTGAGTGCCCAATGGATAGCGGGAGTCTGGCTTGGGGGAGGGCAGGACAAGTGAGGCCCTCATGACCTCCTAGTACACTGGGGGAGAGAGGAAAAGAGAGGAATTATTTAACAGGTAGGCAGGAGGAGGGGCACACAAATGCTAAACAAAGTATGTTCCCTGCTCGAGTTGCAATCCTAGTTTGAACCAAGTTTGCTCAGTTAGAACACAGTTGGAATTTCCGGTTTAAGCACAGTTGGGTTGAAACGAATTAATGATGTGAATCTGCAGCTTAGGCACTAGGGTAATGAATCACATCAGCTCACTCACTTTAGGACTGGTTGGTTACATTAAATTGAAATGTGGCTCTCAGTGTTGGGTATTCCCCTGCTGACTCAGACCTTTTGATATTAAGATTATAGTTTTAATTCTTTGTTGCTTTTACTCACAGACAGGGTGAACTATGTAGCATTCAATTAAAAAATCAATTGACAACTACATCTAAAAGTCTATTGCTATGTATGCATTAATCACAGAGACAGGAGGCATTTACCAGGAATTAATGCAGGTTTGGGGTGCATAAGGCCGAAGGCCGAGTGCTTCCCACCACCCAACCATGCATTAATTCCTGGTAAATGCCTCCTGTCAAGGGGATTAATGTACTTGTAACATGGCAAGTGCAAGCTAGGTATGAGTTATATATTCTTTACTGTGATACCCATTAAAGATAAGTTTGACAAATAATTCTGTGTTACAAAACATTGCTGACATGTACAGTTGGAACATGCTGTGTGTATCTTTCAGCATGCATGTGCACGTTCAGTAGTTGAGATACATTTATGTTGTGCCTCACAAAAGCCTTAATATGTGATGCAAGTTTATGTGTCACATTTAGTAACATAATACACATAACGATCAAAATATCACTACTTGTGGTGGAAACTTTCAGTGCTTTACGTTCCGTACGTATGTCAGATTTCTGTTTTCAGATTTCCTTGATGAACATGGTGCATTGTGGTCCATGTGTTGTCATTTGCATATCACGATAACAAAATAGATATCTACATTTTTTTAACGCTTGCGATGGAGACAACTGTCTTTCCATGATTACACTAACCATGCAGAGTGCCATGAAGTGTCACCTACAATACACTCATGTGACGTTTGAGAGTGATTTAGTAGGAACGAGAAAAATGACTTCCTCTTGGTTTTATTGATCTCCTGAACTTGCAAGGTACATTTTTATATTTCTCTGTGTGGCTCAGTAACTGTGGGGGCATTGTGCTGACTGATTGTTTACCTTCTGTCTGTCAGAACTGTAGTGAGAGACCGCGGTCGGGAGATGTCAGCATGGTACTACGGAAGTGAAGTCGGAAAAGTGGTACCGTTATCATGGTTGTTAGTCTTGTGACTGTAAGATAACTTGTGTGGCTTTTGGTTGATGTGAAAAACAGGGAGCAGATTGAGGTAAAAAGTGTTTGTGTTCGGCTGAGGGAGATCAGTACCTCTCGCTAAGCGAGAGAAAAAGATGGCGGGCATTTACAATTTTTACTTTATGTATTCAGCCAATTAAAATGCAGGCTGGGCACCACTGTAGAATCGTGCGCAGTGAAGTGGCACTTGGACTGGCACTTACTTTTGAGCAGGCATCTATTGAAAAATAAATGCCCAGTTTAGAGTTAGTTTCAGCCAATCAGGATAGAGAATGCTTTCTGGCCATTTTCTAAAACTGAATTTAAAACTCCCTGCAGAGAGTAAGTAGTAGGTACACAGAATGAGATAAAAACAAGCATTTGTCAATGCCGAATGTTTGCTTGCTGGCATTGGCAGTGGTAGTGTAGAGGTTACAGAGCTGCATAATAGGAATGGCAGTGAAGTATTGAACTGAAGCCAACCCCACCACCACCCTGCAGAGAGTGACAGGCATTGGGGTGTGCCTTTGGGTCGTCAGGCATAACAGCCATGCCATTTCACCACACCCTCCCCTGCAGACACTGACAAGTGTCACGGTGTTCCTTGGGGTCTTTGGCCCTTATGCACACCCCATTCCATTAGGAAATACAGTGAGATGGGTGTGATATAGGAGAATGGGGTGAACTTTGGGGCCGAAGAGTCCAAGGCATACCTCGATGCCTCTCACTGGCTGCAGGGTGTGGAATGGTATGAGCATTACAGGCAAGAATCCCAAGTCACACCGCTGATGCCTGTCATTCTCTACAGGGCTGGGCGTTATGGTTGGAAAGCCTAATACCTCAGGCATTCATTGGTATTTTCAATCCAAAAGTTCAACATAGTTTTTTTGTGACCCCACCTCATGAAGAGGGGGAATATCAGTTTGTTAGCGGAAAGCTGCTTATGCACAGCGACTACAGCATTTTGCACCACAGGTGCAAAAACATTCCAAACAGGATGTAAAAAATGACAGCTGTACTGTTCATGGGGAGGTGTAAAAAATGGCAATGTTGCAAATCTGCAGTAAAAATATTTAAAAATATGGTGAAGTCATGAGCGTACATAGAAACTGTGCAACGCACACTCATAATATAATTAGGTTGGGGATTTATTTACAGCAGATTGTCAACTCAGGCATTTTGGTGCCTCTGATCATGAACAGTGTCACTGTGATTTTCTTTATCTATCCCGAACAATGATTTCCCACAGCGACCATGCATCTCTGCGCTGAAAGTGTGAAAACACACTTGCCATGTTGTGAAAAATGACAGCTGTACTGTAAATAAGGAAGTGTGGAAAAATGCCACTGGTGAAAATCTGGACTTAAAATATTACAAAGTCATGAACTTACGAGGGTGCATGGAAACTGCGCAATGCACACCGTAACAGTCATTTTATGGACTTTTGTCACCAAATTTTCAACATAGCCATTTTAAGACCTCTGCTCATGAACAGTGTAACTGTGATTTTCTTAATCTGTCCCAAACATTGCTTTCGCACACCAACAGCACCATTGTGCGCTACATGTGCGAAAACACATTTTGGGTGGCATATGAAAAATGGCAGCTGTACTGTTCATAAGGAAGTGCAATAACATGGCAATGTTGAAAATCTGGAGTGAAAATATTAAATTCGCAAACTTATGAGCATGCATAGGAACTGCGCAACGCACGCTCGTAAAACAGTCATTTTTAGGGATTTTTTCACCAAATTTTCAACATAGCCATTTTAAGACCTCTGCTCATGAACAGTGTCACTGTGATTTTCTTAATGTGTCCCATACATTGATTTCGCACACCGACTGCGCCATTGGGCGCTACATGGATGGAAACATGTTTTGGGTGAGATGTGAAAAATGACAGCTGTACTGCTCTTAATAAGGTGTGGTAAAATGGCAATGTTGAAAATCTGGAGTGAAATATTGATAAATTGCAAACTTAAATGCGTGAGGAACTATTCTAACGCACACTCATAAAACAGTCATTTTGGAATTTTTTCACCAAATTTTCAACATAGCCATTTTAAGACCTGTGCTCATGAGCGGTGTCACTGTGATTTTCTTAATTTGTCCGTACATTGATTTCACACACGACTGCGCCATTGAGCACTACATGGGCGGAAACCGTTTTGGGTGAAATGTGAAAATGACAGCTGTACTGCTCATAAGAAGGTGTGGTAAAATGGCAATGTTGAAAATCTGTGGTGAAAATATTGAAAATTCCACGAACTTCTGACGTGCGTGGGAACTGCTCAATGCAGCTCATAAAACAGTCATTGTTAGGAATTTTTTACCAAATTTTCAACATAGCCATTGTAAGACCTCTGCTCATGAACAGTGTCACTGTGATTTTCTTAATTTGTCCCGTACATTGATTTACGCACGGCTCGCCATTTATGCGCTACATGAGGCGGAAACACGTTTAGGTGGGATGTGAAAATGACAGCTGTACTACTCATAGAAGGTGTGGTAAAATGGCAATGTTGAAAATCTGGAGTGAAAATATTGAAAATTATGAACCATTTAGCCGCATGTAGGAACTGCACAACGACGCTTGTAAAACAGTCATTGTTAGAATTTTTTACCAACTTTTAACATAGCCATTTTAAGACCTCTGCTCATGAACAGTGTCACTGTGGTTTTCTTAATTTGTCCCATACATTGGTTTTGCACACCGACTGTGCCATTGTGTGCTACATGGGCGGAAACACATTTTGGGTGAGATGTGAAAAATGACAGCTGTACTACTCGTAAGAAGGTGTGGTAAAATGGCAATGTTGAAAATCTGGAGTGAAAATATTGAAAATTCACCAACTTACGAGCGTGCATAGGAACTGCGCAACGCACGCTCATAAAACAGTCGTTTTTGGGAATTTTTCCACCAAATTTTCATAATAGGCTTCTTGAGAGCCCACCTTATGAACACTGGCAGTGTTGTTTCGTTAATCGGTCCCGAAAGGTGATTTCACGCAGTGACTGCGAAATCACCCTTCAGGCCCGAATAATGCCATGACAGTGACAGCATTCATGAGAAGGTGTCCCAAAAACCCCATGTTGAAAATTTGGTGCAAAAATTCCAAAAAATGCCTGAGATATGCAACAAAGTTGAAAACCGATATCTAGCCCATTATACAGCTTACGGCATTTCTTCAGTTCACGGTCGGCTTTGAAGAGTGCAGACATGTTCCGGTCCACGAAGATCGTTGCGCCGGACTCCGGAGTAAGTATGGGGTGGAGGTGGGGAAGGCAGGAGTGCGCGTGGGTGGGTGCGGGTTGTGGGGAGGGGCAGGAAGACTCGTGGGACCGTTTTTCTTTACAGGTTTAAAAAAAAAAGAAACAACGTGGGGCGTTTGCCACGCTGGGTGAGCTCCCAGCGTGGCAGAAAAGTCGGCTGAGGCGTGGAGCCGACGGGGATTAGGCACCCCGTCGGCCATGGCATTTGTTGCCACGCTGGGGTGGGCTCCCAGCATGGCACCTTGTACTCAGGGGAAGGGGAGAGAGACAGTGAAGCCGACGTGGGATTGGGCACCCCGTTGGCTATACCATCGATTTTCCACGCTGGGGTGGGCACCCAGCATGGCATTTTGGAAGGCTGGGCGCGGCACACAGTCGGCGAGGGGATTAGGCACCACCGTCCGGCTCAAAGTGCGTCGTGGGGCAGGGAAGCACGCAGTAGCGATGCGTGAGTGTATGTAGGGAGCGCGCGTGAGCAGGCGATATCTTTATCGCTGCTCACTGAAGCGTAGGCCCCCTTTCAACTGTATGCCACTGCATTTTGGAGCTTGTCATAGACAGCTCCAGCATGCATTGGTGGACAGGGGCCATGCCTGCCAACACACTGACTGAATTGGAAGAGGGGGTGACACACCTCCGAAATCTCGGATGATGGCACTATGTTTCTTGCACATGCGTGCAAGCAAACATAATTAGGAGCAAATAAACTATCATAGTTCTGCCGACAGAATTGTCCAGGTCCTTAAAATGGCACCAAGATTTAAAAGTCCATTGTCCTCACTAAAGCTGAAGGAAGTAGCTGGCATTGCAGCAGCATGGCTTGGCATACCTGAGTGCCCAATGGATAGCAGGGGTCCGGCTTGGGGGAAGGCAGGACAAGCGAGGCCCTCACGACCTCCTAGTACACTGAGTGCCTGATGGATAGCGGGGGTCCAGCTTGGGGGAGGGCAGGACAAGTGAGGCCCTCACGAACTCCTAGTACAGGGAGTGCCCGATGGATAGCGGGGGCCTGGCTTGGGGGCGGGCAGAACAAGCAAGGCCCTCATGACCTCCTAGTACACTGGACTTTTGTCACCAAATTTTCAACATAGGCATTTTGGGACCTTCGCTCATGAACAGTGTCACTGTGAGTTTCTTAATCTGTCCTGAACACTGATTTCCCAGAGGGACCGCGCTATTCTGTACCAGAAGTGCAAGAACACATTTCGGCCAGGATGTGAAAAATGACAGCTGTACTGTTCATAAGGAGATGTAAAAAACTGCCAATGTTGAAAATCTGGAGTGAAAATATTACAAATTCATGAAGTTCCGAGTGTGTATGTAAACTATGCAACGCACACTCATGACACAGTCATTTTTTTGGAATTTTTTCACCAAATTTGCAAAATAGTCTTTTTGGGACCCTACCTCATGAACAGTGACACTGTCATTTAATTGATCGGTCCCAAAAGGTGATTCCGCGCAGTGACCACAAAATCACCTTTCGGGGCCTAATAACCAGATGACAGTCACTGAATTCATGAGATGGGGTCCCAAGAACCCCATGTTGAAAAGTTGGTGCCAAAATTCACAAAAATGTCTGAGATACCTACATAAGTTGAAAAAACCTAATTTATGCCATTATACAGCTTACCAGCATTTCTTCAGTTCATGGTCAGCTTTGAAGAGTGCAGTAATGTTCCCGGTTCACCGAAGAGCGTCGCGCCCAGCTCTGGAGGTAAGTATGGAGTGAGGGTGTGTGTGGGGAGGTGGGGTGCACAGAGGGTGGGTGCCGGTTGGAGGAGGGGGCACCGAACACAATGATGGACATTTTTCTTTTACAGGTAATAAAAACAACAACAGGGAAGGTTTTCTTTTTCACAGGTTGTTTGGTATGCTGGGGTGGGCTCTAGCGTGCCACCTGAGTGTTGTTGGGAGGTGTCTGTAGCCCAGCAGGGTTGGGCACCCCATTGCTATACAGAGTGTTTGAGGGTGGGTCACCAGGGAAATGTACCATTGGAGGGATGTGAGCCACGGTGGCGTGGACTGACCAACAAAGTTAAAAGGGGCCAATTCAGAAAAACAATAACTGCCCCCATTTTATAGTAAATTATTGATTATTTATTTCATTCTTGTGTTGTTCTTGGGAAACGGCTGCATTGACAACTAACCAGGCAGGGAGAGGGTTTGAAACTCACCAAAACCGAGAAATTGGGAACTCACCAATCGTCCCCATAGAACCACCAGTGAAGGTTGTTTGGTTTTTTTTTTTGCTAATGCTGCCACCAACACCAGCTGAGGAGGAATAGAGGGGAGATACAGAGGCTTCAGACTAAAATTGTGCTGATGTGTATTCGTCCCTGGCACAGTAAAGGCTGGGGGGGGGGGGTCTGCATGTCGTAGCAGTGGAACAAGGGGTAGGGCGCAGGTCATAACAATGCTAGGCAGTCAGTCGAACAGGGAAGTAGCGGGGTGAAGCGCAGTCCCAAAAACATGCATAAAAAGTTCACACTGGGATAGAAAGTGCTATTATCATGGGGACTTTTCTTTTTTTTTTTTTTTTTGACAGCCGGGATTGACGCCATCTTGGGAAACCAGGCAAGGCAAGCTGCTATTTGCTGCTGCAATCAGGAACTGCCCCAGCAGCAAAAATAGCTGATTCTCCAATTAAGGGGGTTCCCTGATTGCAGTTGCAAATTTCTTTCAAGTTGGTGGCAGGCTTCTCAACTGCTGTCATAGACAGTGTGCTATGCCATTGGTGCCACAGAGCCTGGCTGGAAAAAGTAGTGGCACCATTGGCCGCAGCAGGACCGCACCTCCAAAACCTGCTTCTCCTCTCCCAGCAACCAGAATATGTTGTCTGCACTTCCCGTGCAAGACAACATAAACAAGAGGGGTCCCAGTACTGACCCCTGGGGCACCCCACTCATCACCTCACTCACCTTGGAGTGCACCGCATTTACCACCACTCTCTGGCCTCTGCCCACCAACCAGTTTTCTACCCACCTAGTTATTTTCTGTCCCACCCCTAAGCTTGCCAGCTTATTTACTAGTCTTCTGTGAGAGACGGTGTCGAAGGCCTTACTGAAGTCCAGCTAGGCTACATCCACCACCACTCCCTGGTCAACCACCTGAATCACCCAACTGAAGAACTCTATCAGGTGCATCTGGCATGACTTCCCATTTGTGAAGCCATGCTGCCTATCATCCTGCAGGCTGCTGTCCACTAGGTAGTCTACCACCCTTTCCTTTGTTAGTGTCTCCATCACCTTACCCACCACTGAGGTGAGGCTGACTGGGCGATTATTCTTTGCCATCTCATTACTGCCCCACTTGTGCAGTGGAACCACATCCGCCCTCCTCCAGTCCCTGGCACACTCTGTATCCAGGGACAAGTTAACCAGTTTAGTCAGTGAGGCTGCCAGCTCTTCCCTCAGAGTAACCTCAGGTGCAAGCCGTCCAGCCTTATTGCCTTGTCCACCTTTAACCTGCTCAGTTCCTCCCTTACCTTGTCTATGCTGAACTGGCTAGAATCCACCTTTTTGCCTTCCCTACCCCTCCCGCTCAGCTCAGGTCCCCTACCCGCCCTCCGTGAAGACTGAGCAGAACTAGCTATTCAGCACCTCTGCTTTCTCAAATTCCCCTTCCAGTTGTATTCCTCTCTCTCACCCCTCAACCGTACAATCCCCTCTCACTTTCTTTCTTTCCCCCACATATCAAAAAAGTTTTATCTCCCCTTTTGGCCTGCCTAGCTATTTTCTCCTCAGTGTGTGCTTTAGCCCTCCTTATATTCTGCCCTGCTATCCTCTGCTTCTCCTTATAAGCTTCCTTGTCCTCCTTCCTTAGTGTCATCTTATATTTCCTGAATGCCTTTTTCCATTCTGACAACCCTGCCACCCCCTTGTAAATCAGAGTGGTCTCCTCCTTTTTTTGTACTTCCTCACCTTCTTAATGCAAATTTCAGTGGTTTTCAGTACCCCCTTTGATAGTTTCCCATCCATAACTGCGCCACACCCCCTATATTCCCCTTCCCTGCCATTTCTTCCCTAAATATCCTCCTCATTCTGTTAAAGTTCATCCTCCTGAAGTCCATAACCCTCGTGCTGGTCTGATTTGCCTCCCTTCCTGTCTTTACCCTGAACCTTACAGTCCTGTGATCACGTGTACCTAGACCATCACCCACCACCACTTCTTCCACACTTTCTCCATTTGTGAGGACCACATCCAGCAGGTTATCACCCCTAGTGGGCTCCCTAACCAGCTGTTGCATGATTACCCCCTGTAGCAACTCTTGGATCCCCCTGCTCTTAGCTGATACCACAGCCGGGATCTTCCAGTCCACATCGGGGAGGTTTAGGTCCTCAACCAGTAGAAGCTCCCTCTTGACAGCCATCCATGTAACTGCCTGCATCAGCTATCTATCCCCTTTCTCCCCTTGTGAAGGAGGTCTGTATACCACCCCCAGCCTCAATGATTCACCAGTATGTTTGTCCAGGTGTGACCACATGAGCTGTTTCTCCTTCCTCCTCCTACTGCCCTTCCATTGCCCTAATGTCATCTTTGGTATACAATGCCACCCCCGCTTCCAGTCCTGTCCCTCCTAAACAGTCTGTAGCCTGGAATAAGTGTCTCCGAGGCATAATGCTCTGTCACCATGTCTCATTTATTGCTACTATCTCCAGACCCTCATCTGCCATGATGGCCTCCAAGTCCACCATTTGTTCCCAAACTCTGGTGTTGGCTGATAATCCCTTCAACCATGCCCCCTCTTCTAGTCTACCTTTGTTCTTTTCCAGCATCTTATTTCCATCCTGGGGGGCAGGCTGGTAGTCTCCCATCTCTCCCGTCTCATTGAGTGGTCTTTTATTTAACCCCCCTGAATTCAGTTTAAATTATACGTTCTTTTGATAAACTCCCCGAACTTACTCTTTAGTACTGCTGATCCCTCCTTGTTTGGGGCAGTCTGTCTGGGGTGAATAAGCTCTCATCCTCCCATGCTGATCCCCAGTCCCCCACTGACCCAAACTGCATCTGGTAGCACCATCCCGCCAGCCATTGTTTGAATTCTTCAATCCTCTGCTTCCTTGATGTGCTTGCTCTTGGCACAGGCAGCACCTTCGAGAGATCAATAGAATGAAACTCCATACTACTACAGAACCTAGCAAGCTGCCTGAACCTTGCCTGCACCTCCTTTAGACTATTCCCTTCCAGATCATTGGTGCTCAGGTGGAACAACAAGTGTGACCTCCCAGCTTGCTGTTAGTCTCACGAGGTTATGTTGTGCTTCACCTCTAGTGTTGTCATTCCCGGCATGCACTTAACCCAAATTGCATTGCTCCTGTCTCCCTTTCTCCTTCATCTGATTCCCTTTAGTACTGAGTCCCATATGAGCATGACCCTGCTACTTCTTTCTTTCTGCTTATACTTTTGATTTTCCAGCTTACACCCCTTTTCTGGCATCCCATTTACCTCCCTGTTCCCAGTTTCCCCCTTGTCCATCTCCTTCCCCTGAGTTCTGCTCTCCCTCTGGACTACATCCCACCCCGGTGTCACTATCAGTCGCCTCATCCTTGCCTCACACTTTGAAGTGCTGTCCCATCCCTTTGCGCTTGGCCGCATCTCTACTGCCGATTCCCTCCATGAATGGTTTCTCCCCCCGTTGATCCTCTCCAGTCCTTAACTTATTTATTTATTAATTAATAGTATCAAATTACAAATCTTTGAGTCAGGAGACTCTTTACAAAGCTCCATGCCTGGCTAGACAAAGGTACAGTGGGATGTGACATTGCTATACAAAATTGTGCTAAGGTAACAAATACAGACAGTAGGCAAGAAACAGTATATAGCTATACAAATAGTGCAGCATATATGCAAACAGTGTAATTTACATACAAGCAGCATCTGTGAGATCAAGAGGCTGGACAGTGGTCCATAGTCGAAGGTGAACAATAAACAGTGAGATGTGATGTAGCGTATACAGAATTGTGCTAAAGTAACAAATATAGACAGTGGGCAAGAAACAATGTATATCTATACAAACAGTGCAGCATATATACAGTCAAAAAGCCTTATTGGGTTTCTCTTCTGTGCTGTGTGCTCCTGAAGAGTGTTTCTTCACTCACCTCTTGCTCCTTTTGGCTACTTCCTCCAGATTCCTCCCAAAGGTGCATCCCATTCCCCTTCCTCCAGAACATTCTATTACCTTATCCCTCTTTCATCCCTACAGTCTCCTTGCAGTTGCTCGTCTTTCTCTCATCCTCTTCATGTGTCCCCAGGGGTGTGAATCTGTTTTGCTGCTCTGCGCCCTTGCTTCTCAGCCTGCTGACTGATGCGCCCTTCCTAATTTCTGCCTCATCCCTGTTTGTGCTTGCTTTGCTCTTTCTGATCCTACAACCTACCACTCTCCCTGACCCCTCTCATCTTCTTCTACAGTTGTTCCTAAGTCGCTTGTGGCCCTCCCTTATGTTACCCCTTTCTCCTCTCATCGTGCTGGTGCATCCTTTGGACCTCCTCCAGTCCTCTCCCCTTCTTCTCGTGTCTTTTTCTACATCTGGTCCTAACACCCCTGCAGCCCCACCTACGTTCTCATTTCCTCCACTCACCCTGCTGTTGCCCCCTTTGGACCACCTCCAATCCTCTCCCTTTCCCCTCTCCCCCACTCTTCTTAGTGCCCACCTCAACCACCCCCTCCTCTCTTAGCTGAGTAAGCTGTCTGCACAGCATGCAGCCCCCCAGCCTCCATGCTATATCCAACACCGTGGCTCTCCCACACCTATTGCACCCTAACACCCTCTTAAAGTTGCCCCATGCCCTAGTGGCCTAGAGACCATACTCAAGGCCTGCCTGAACCCTTTTCAGGCTACCCCTCCAACATTGCTGTCCTTCCATTTGTTAACCTTAGTCCTAAAAGAAGGAAATAATATCCTTTATCTTCAGACAACTAAACTCCTTGATCAACTTTGTAGTTTAACTTCTGCCCTCACCTTGATTAAGTACAACTGGTTTTGATTCAGACAATACTAATTTCCCTCTGCACTGAGCAGATCAGACATTTCTATATTCCCTCTGTCCTGTGCAGTTCAGACAATCATAAATTCCCTCAGTAATGTGCAGTTAAGACAATTCTACATTCCTACAGTATGTAGTCCTTTTACAGAAGTAACCAACCCTGCCTAGCATTTGTTAAAATTCAAGTTTAAACATTTTGAACCCCTCTGCAATATTCCTGTACCCTTATGATGCTCAGTTTCAAAATTCTACTGAAACCCCTCTTCCACCTAAATTCAATGTTTAAACATTTAGAACCCACTCCCCAGACTACCCGGCCTTTGCTTTGTTGTTTGCCTCTGTTCTCTGGGAAGGAACTTCTTCCAGTGTCCCCCACTCCTTTCCTTTCCTACTGTGGTAGCCTCCTCTGGGAGGAGCCCAGTGAGAGTATTTAATTAGTGGAGGGGTGGGGACAGAGGTGGGAAATTTTTCCCCACAAGCAGACCTGTCCTTTTAAAGGCTGCCCTCTTATTTTAAAACTAGCACCTTTTTTCAATCAATCCCAATTGGCTCCCAGAAGTGTTGAGGAGCCAATAATAATCTCGATAGTCTATTGTGTCCACTGTCGGTTTGCGGCAACTGCACTTGAGATTCCTTCTGTGGCATGACTGCGATCCTCTCCTTGCGGCTGGCCACCCTATCTGACCCCACAGCAACGACTGCTGGGACCCCCCTCTGCGACAATAGCCACTGATTTTCTCCTCATGGCTATGGCCACTGATACTGACCCCACGGCAATGACCACCGGGATCCCCCCTCTGTGGCTATCGCCATTGATTTTCTCCCCGTGGTAACGGCTGCCTAAAACTTCCTCCTCCTCCTTGCAGCTATGACAGCAGCTGCTGAGAGCACCCCTTGTGCTCTTGGAATCTTTCCTCCTCCTTACCACTATGGCTGCAGCTGCTAAGAGCACCCCCTTGTGCTCTTGGAGTCTCAGGCACAGTTGACATAGTCTCTGTACAACTTTCAAGCTGTAAACAACAGGACACCATGCAGGTTTGAGTCTCTGACTGGGAAAACTCTGGTTAGCTAGGATTTGCAGCTTATCCTGTAGGTAGGGAAATGGGCAGACTAGGTGGGCCAAGCGGTCCTTATCTGCCATCAAAGTCTATGTTTCTATGTTTCAATCCAACTTTATCCTCAGCTACAAAAAAATATTGCCTGCACTTTGCCAGAATATTTTTTAGGGCTCATAGGACATTTGAACCCTTAGCTGCCTTTGAGCTGGGATAAGCCCTGATGCAGTCTCTCCTCACAATTATCCAGGGAATCTCCTCTTTTGGCAGGCTACAGGCTCTTTTATAGAATCTTCAACCTCCTCCCATGATTGGTTGGATCACTCCTCGGCTTTCTTTGGTGCACTTTCACATTTTCCAGTGGCCCCTGCTACCAAAAACCTTATGGGCAATATTGTTTATATTTTTCTGCCTGATGGGGCCAGGAAACTCCTTATTTACTTGGTGGGTGCCCCCCTTTTTGTCCACCGAGGTTCCCAAAACAAAAGGCACCAATTTCGTGCCCTTTACTGCTGCCCAGGAGACAGATCCATGGCTCCTTTAAGAAATTTGGCTGCACATGCACAGATGGCACATGGCAGCTGCCTTCATTGTTTACAACTTTGGATTTTGCTGCCAGCTTTTACAGGTGGTGAGGAGATCTCTCTGCAAGTGGGTACCCCACCCCGCAACTGCCGAGAGAAATAACGAGTGGGGTTGAGGTGCCGGCTTCACCAATCCACTGCCGGGTGGACCTCCCCCACTAGCTCAAGGATTCCCTTCCCTCTGCACAAGTGCAGGCATTTTGCAACAAATTGGACTCTGAAAATAACTTTAAAGCTGAAACACTCTGCACTGAGCAGGTGCACTGTACCAGGACCAAATTTGCTATCTTAAATTGAACCTGCTTTCTGCGACCTGCGACACAATCCTGCATCGAACCTGCTTTAACCAGCAATTCAGCGTCTATGACCTAAGAAGCCAGAATTTGGGCGCCGAGTTTGAATTCTTGTTACTCGCGCCTGACTGAGTTCCAGCCTTGTCGTGATGTATAGCTCAGGCCACACAAAAGGGCTGTCCAGAGCCCCGCAGCTCACAACTTCGGACTTTGCCACCAGCTTTACAGGGGTGGTGAGGGAGACCTCTCTGCAAGTGGGCCCCCCTGCAACTGCCGAAAGAAATAGTGAGTGGGGTAGAGGTGCCGGCTTCACTGACCCGCTGCCTGGCGCACCTCCCATAAGCTCAAGGATTCCTCCCTTCCAGAAGTGCAAGTGTTTTGCTGCAAATCAGATTCTGAAAATAACTTTAAAACTGAACGCTTCCCTGCGCTTGAGCAGGAGCACTGTACCGGACCAAACTTTCCTGCTCACCCGCCCATTCCTCCTCCTCTTAAATGCCCATTAGCCACTCCCACTCGGCTCTGAAGGGTCAATCACTTGATAAAATGGCTGGCTAATTGTAACTCGTATGGGGCCCTGCCTTACAATGTGTTGTTAAATGATTTAAGAAATGTTATATGCCAGCAGTATGGTCAGTAGATAGAAGTAGCATAACCACTGTTCTCTACTGAATGTTTTGTTCCTACTTTACCAGCTATTAACAAAATTCAACTGCTAGCGTTTATAATATAACTCTAACGGCGAAAAAAGCAATTTGCATTAAACTGAACTAAGTGGTGTCAACTGTCGAAATAACTATTTACTGCATGTTTTAAACTGTTACTGCATACCTCCTAGTCAGCGTTAGAATCTAAAACTACTCCTTAAATCTTACATGACTGCCACTGCATACAGCAGAAGTAGCAATGGTTTTTGTCTAAGCCTCACTCAGGGTCAGCAAAATTATACTGCTAGAGTAATTTACAAGTGTGAACTGCTGTTGCTAGATTTACCTCAACTGGTTAGGGTAGTTTAGACAACTGAACCAGAGGTTGTATTGTGTTTAGACTAACTTTAATATTCGGATATCCCTCCTTGACAGTGGGCTAGCTCACACCCAAAAACCTGCACTTCAACTGGTTTGCACCACCTCCAATAATTGGTCTCAGCTGCTCTCCAAGCATGGCGCCCAGGGGCGGACCTCTGACCTCAGTGCACCCTACACCGTGGCTTGCGGTGTAAGTAAGCCTTGCGCCATTCTCCCCAATAGGGGATTACTCCTGGCAATAATCTATATACTGTCCCTCCTCTGGGTGGACAGGCTCATCTGCCTAGGGCACCCAGATATTAGGGGATCATTGGAACATGACACCCTTCCCCTCAACTACTACAACTGCACGTCCCATACCAGCATACACTCCCTCTTGTTAGCTCATGAGCTAGTAAGAAAGGGAATATGTTATGAGACACTCCACTTTACAAGCAGGATGCTCTGAAGTAACTTAATCCCATCTTCCAGCCCTAAATTACTTTGCCTGCTGGTGCGCCTCTACTCCTGGCAGGAGACATACAGCCAAACCCTTGCCCCTCTATTGACAATCTCTTAATATCTTCCCCTCAGGACCCTCATTGGATATCCTCTATGGGGCTGAAAATAGTGCACATGAACATCTGCAGCCTCACACCAAAAATGCAAGAGATACAAGTCTGGCTAGACCTCTACAAGCCTGATATCCTCGCCGTCTCAGAGACCTGGCTTAAGGTCCACATCCTCGCTCATAAGATCATGACCCAAGGATACAACACCTACCAAAACAACAGGGAGAACAAAAGACGGGGGTGGTGTACTTATCTATGTGAAAGGCACCCTCACGGTATTGCACCTAAGCCTACAGCAAAATACTTGCCCAGACAGTGAATCTGTATTCATCCAAGTGACCTCGGTCACTCAAAGTGCCTCAAAATAGGCTGCGCTATAACCCTCCTAAGACTGCCTCCAACTCTAGAGGCCATCACAAAACCACGGCTAATGAAGTCTCATCGGAGCTACTTATTCTGGGGACTTCAACCTTAACTGCGCCCATGACCCAAACAAAGCCCTCATGGCCCTGACTCAAGAGGCAAATCTAGTGCAGGTAATCTCTGAGCCTACTAGACTTAACCACAAATCAGGGAACCACACCATCCTGGATTGGGCTTTGGCATCTAACCTCTCCAATATCCAGAAAGCCAGCTTAATGGCCGATGCCCTGAGTGACCACTCCCCCGTATTCTGCATCTGAAGAACAGAGCCCCTAAGGTGCAACTCAGAATACTTACGGCTCATGACTACTCCAATTTCATTGCAGCACAATTCAACAACCACCTTAGGAATGTGGACTGGAGCTCTCTTAGGCTCCTCCCCACCCTAGATGTGCGCTGGAATACTTCCATAACTCATTAATTATGGCAGCCAACCTCTTGCCCCTCTGAAAACTCAGAGCCAAAGGCAACTGCTATAAGTGGATCTCCCACAATTAAAACCCTGATTTTTAAGTGAAAAAGATGTTCCAGGACTAGAGGGCATGGGATGAAGTTGAGGGAGGGACGATTAGAGGAAACATGAGGAAGAATTTCTTCACAGAACGGGTGGTGGACAAGTGGAACACCCTGCCAGAGGAAGTGGTGGGGGCTGAAACAATCACGGGATTTAAGAATGCATGGGATAGACATAAAGGAATTCTGGAGGTCAGGGGTAAGGGGCAACAGACTTCTTGGAAAATATAAACTGAACTTAGAAACTTAAATGGGCAGACTGGGTGGGCCATAGGCCCTTATCTGCTGACACTGTCTATGTATCTATGTATCTATGATGATCAGTTGTGACAAGAGGTTCAATCACTCCTCTCTCCAGGCCGACCTTGTGTCATATAAAGCCCTAAGAAATAAGTGCAAGAGCACCGCCAAAACTGCGAAAAGTGAGTATGTCACTCAGCTCAAAAAAAATCAATCTAGGCAACCCAAAACTATTTTGGTCTCACATCAATGACTTGATCAGGGGCAACACCAAGGCGGCACTGGGCCCCATAGAGGTCAGTGGTCAACTAGTGAACGGCACCCCACAAATTGCCTCAGCCGTCAACCTCCACTTCACAAACCTTGACGCATACAAGGCCGGGCTACCCCATCCAGTCATGGCACTGGACAATACAAAGCCCCCATGCCTGAATCAACCATCATTTCACCTAAGACTGGTTAAAACCAAAGAGGTTCTAACCCCCTTTAAGGCCTTGAAAATCAAAGGCTCAGGAGGACCTGATGGGATCAATCCCAGGCTACTTAAGGCTGGAGCCCAATCCCTCTCTAGACCCTTGACCTGGTTTATCAACAGATCCCTACTGGAAGGAATCATTCCAGACCAGTGGAAACAGGCCAACGTGGTTCCCATCCACAAGGGTGGCTCCAGGGAACACATAAACAACTACAGGCCAAATTCCTTGCTCTGTATACTAGCAAAACTACAAGAAAGGCTGGTCTATGGTCAACTCCGTGACTACCTTGAGTCTCACCAGCTCTTAGCCCCTTCCAGCATGGTATTAGAACCAATCACGTACAGATACTGCCCTTACCAACTTCTCGGCAGACGTACTAAGAACAATGGACAATGGGACGCCAACAGGCGCAGTCTTCATAGATCTGTCCAAGGCATTTGACCTTGTTCACCACAAACTCCTGGTAGCAAAGCTGGACAAACTTGGCCTAGACCCTCTGGCCCTCAAGTGGTTTTGAGAGCTACCTATCTGGCCAAACTCAGAGGGTCATCTGGAAGAGTGCGCTATCTGACCTACTGCCCCTAAAAGAGGGAGTACCACAGGACTCAATTCTCAGTCCCCTCCTGTTCTCCCTCTTCACGAATGACCTAAACCGCCACTGTGGGGTAGCTCGGTTGTTCAATATGCAGATGACACAGTCATCTACTGATCCTTGACAGCTGGCGGATCTCGCTCCTTCTCCAAGTCGATCTATTGTCACTAGAGGCATGGCTAAAGGTGAATAGGATGATCCTCAATGCAGGTAAAACAAAGGCCATGCTGTTCGGACACAGATCCCTTGGACAAGATAGGACTAAATCCTTACAGCTCACCTCTCTCTCAGGCAACAACATTGAAGTAGTGGCTTCCTTAAAATACCTAGGACTCACACTTGACCAAGGTCTCACCTTTAAGAACCATGTAGATTTAATAAACTTGTCACTCTGTGTCATTTAAAGGACCAGCTTATCCCAGAAGCTAGGATCTCAATCGTCACCAGTGTGCTGCTCCCACACTGACCTCACGCTGCTCCTGTCATACAGGGCATGGCCAAGTAAGAGTCAACTGGCTGCAGATACTGTACAACAAAGTAGATCAGTCCACTACACATGATCACTCCAGAAGCCACCACTGTGACACACTAGCCCAGTTGTAGTGGCCTCTCTGGTCGCACGCCCAGTACCCCCCTGCTCTGTCTGGCTTTCAAGTTACTCAGCCCATCCACTCCACCTAGCTTAGTTGGAACTATTACCAGCAAGCACAATCCTCAGAATCTACGGACTTCAGGTCGGACTCTGATGGAAGTTTCCAGAGTCAGGAGCAAGGCGGGCAACAAGTCTTTCTCCTACACCGCCCCCTTCTTGTAGAACAAACTCCTACCTTCAGTACAGGAAGCCTCCTCACTTATGAATTTCCGCACCAGACTTAAGACCCATATGTTCGAAGCCGGCACTTGCCATTTTCATGGCACCTGACAGTCCCCCCCTCTACTAATGCCAACCCTTTCACTTGGGCAACCTTAGCATAATACAGTCCCTAACTAACCATAAATATCCCTTGTACTAGAGCTTGTCACACCATAACAGCTAGTAATTCCTAATTTACTGTTTAAAATGCTATCTATGACTGAAACCTGCAAAAATCTGTCTGTACGCTGTGACCAACTTCCTCTCTCTGTATTTTACCATGTAATGTTATCCCAGGACGCCCTGAAAAGGGACCTTGGGGCTCAGTGGGCCTACCGGTCATCAAAATTGAATAAATAAATAAATAAATTCCACTCCGATCTATACCGTCACACCTAGGACCACCGAAATGCTTCTTTAAGCACCCACTAGATATGTGTGCAGAAACATCAATTGGACCCTGGACTCCTTCTCTGAATGGGACTGAGGCACAAAAACCCAGTGGGCACAGCCGCAGGGATCACATGGAGTGCCATGGCCTGAATCTCACCACAATCACTGACAGAGGATGCCCACAGGGCCGCGGCCTCATAAGATAAGCCCCAAATTGGGGGGGGGCTTACATTAAATAACAATGGTTGTATAACTACAACAGTAATAATCAGGTATACAGTAGAAGCCACTTAATCAGAAAGCGGATAATGGGGATGTCCACTTTATTGGGGTGTCTCCCCTGGAACCGATTAACTGGCTGTACTTTTTTATGGGCATAATATCTGATTAAAGGGGATGGGGATGCTAGATTAATAGGACAATTCATGGGATGATTCACAGGCTAATCAAGCATTGATGGGCTGATGAGTATGTGTGACTGTGTGAATTGTTCGTCCCTCGCTTCCCACTCAGCACATATATATACTGTGCTATTGTCTGTCTCTGGCTGTTTGGCGATTCTCCTCCTACCATAGTTGAAAACTTAAAATAAAATAAAAAGAAAATTGACTCTACTTACTGATTCTCATGTGTCCCCCATAGTTAGGCTTCCTCATGCCAGAGGTTTTCTTTTAATTTAATTGTTGCTGCTGCTTACTTCCGCCAACTGCAAGTGAGTTTTATTTCCATCAGTCACCTCTGTTTGCTGATTCTTGGGGTTCCCTCCCCACTGGTGCTGTAAAAGAGCTGCACCAGGACCACTTACCTCTGCGAGTGAGTTTACTTTATTTGCAGTTTGCTGATTCTCGTGGGTCTCGTGGTTCACTCATCGCTGCTGCTGCTGCTGCCACTGCTGCTGTACTAGGACCACTAACCTCTGCCTACCACCACTTAACAACCTCAGCTTCTTTGAATAACAAGCAAATCAGTGGAAAGTGTGATCATTGATTAGTAAGTACTGTGTACAAAACTGAAGAGTGGGAATCACGGTGGCTAAAACATGTTCTGAGACTGGCAACAGCACAAAAATATGCGCTTCTGTTAATAGGGATGGTCACTTAATTGTGATGAAACACCTGCCACCAGGGCATCCCAATTAAGTACCTTCATCTGTAACACCATTTACATATAGCAAAACAACACTACACCTACAGGATTATAAACGAAATCTTGTAAACTTGTGCAGGTAAATGCTTCTATCTTTCCTAAACGTTACTGAGTCTTCTTACCTTACCATCTGCTAGCCTCATTACCACAGCCTCTCTCTGCAGACACATAGTCTAGCTCCCTTACTGAACACACACAAACCCCAGTGAAAAGAGGAATAAACTCTGGGTTGAAGCATTCATGCCCTCTCCTCTGTCTGTCTGTCTGTCTCTCTCATGCTCTCTCTAGAGCCTTGGTCAAGTGAGGCTGATGTCACTTCCTGCACACACAGGTTCATCCAATTGGCTGAAACCACTTCAGGCCTGGAGTGATACTATCTGCCCTTGGTGTCTCTGGGACCCAACTTCTTCTTGTGGATTATTTAGCATCAGAATGTATTTGTTCTAATCCCACTGAGACAGAATGTCTCCAATTCCTTTGTGTACTAACAAACTTATTCCCTTCCAGGAACCCACTACAATGAAAGTCCATACGTAAACCCTGCTGTGCTATTAAGAATTTTCAAAATATGTCAGTTCTCTCACTGTTGAAAACTCTGTCTCCTGGCCACCCACAGCTACAGAGTTACTACAGTAACATTTGGCAAACATATTTCAAACTACCAGTCAGAGTTGTCTGATCATCAAACTTTGAAATTTTTACAATACTCAGGTTACAGTAGCATGTTTTTTGAGGCGTGGATGGCTTTTTTACTGTGTTTATCAGCAATATTGGTACTACAGACAGTGTTTTTCACTGAGTGGTTTTAAAATGGAAACTTGTTGAACTGAGCAGTTGGCTCTGATTAAAAAGGAACAGTCAGGACAAAGGGTCCCACACCCATGTATAAGGCTGGTCCCATGCGCACTTTGTGTGCAAAAGCATTTTGGTGTACTTACTGTTTACTGTAGTGAGTAGATCGCCTCAGACTAATTTTTGCTTAGTTGTGGTTATCTTCTGTTATTATAAATCCCAGAGTCCTTGCAGCTGGCATCACAGTAGTAGGCAGCAGTGGGAGATTCAATAGCCTGCACTGCATATTAGAGCTTTTATAATCTCCAATTAGATATTTTACAGGTCTGCATTTCTCCAGTGCTAAATACAGTCCTTTGTGTCAGTAATTTAGCCCAGAAGGGACAGTGGAACCAGCAAACAAAAGATCAAATCTTATATAAACTCTAACATGCACTGCAGGCTATTGAGTCTCCCACATTTACCTACTGGTCTGATGTCAGCTGCTGGGGAGTCTGGGATTTGTAGTAATAAAAGATGTCAGCCTACAGCTAAGCAAAATTAGTCTGAGACAATCTACTATACTAAATAGTAAGTACACCTAAATGTTTTTGCAGACAAAATGCACACGGGGGTCAGCCCCACGCATGAGTGTTGAGCCCTTTGTGCTGACTGTTCCCCTTTAACACAGCTGTGACAACAACTGAGCTCACACTCAACTGTTTAAGTGGTTCTAAACATTCTGAAACAGTTCTTCTCAATGGACGTTGAGAAGAACTTTTTCAGGTCACCGAAAAAAAACATTCTGTGTCTTATAAGTATTTATAGTGTATAGTGGAACGCTGTTATGCATGAAATTGAATGCCTGGAATATGCTTGTTCTGCTGCAGTAATGATGTCATTATGTTGTTCTGCTGCAGTAGTGATCTCACTACTGCAGCAGAACCACTTGGAATGCTGGCACATTGTTGCTTTCCGCTATTTAATTCTGTGGTGACAGTATTCTAAAACCTCTAGAGACTTTTGAAGTCAGTTTCATTATGAAAAAGAAAAAAAATACAATGCACACATTTCACATAATACTACTATACACTATAAAAAATACAGGATGAACAACTTTATGCACAACCTGTGTGTTCTGTCACCTCGGGGTTCTGATTCCCATGGACCTCTCGAGCTTCGCTCTCGGGGTCAGAAGGAATCAGAACCCCTCTGTGGCAGAACACGCTGGTTGTGCATAGTTGCCCATCCAGTATTCTCTATATTTTCTCCTAGAATGTATGTTATTCCTGCTTCGAACATATTATTTCACTTACAACTGCTATTTACATTTAGAATCTGGAGACAATGTAGAACACAGAACAATGGACCAGCTACAGAGTTTGCAATGGAAAGAATGGAAGTTTTAAGCTAAAATGAGGTAAAACACTAATAAAAACATTACATTTGGTGTGGTATACAGTGTATAAAATACATAATGGGGTACAGTGGATTAACACATAAATCTGCACTTGAGAGGTAAAACCTGTATAACTAACTTATGGCTTCATCACTTGAGTTATGGGTAACCACTCACCTGAGGAGAAAATGTGTTAGTCCCTTGCAGCCCATCATTGTGTACTCCTTCTATACACGACAGTTTTCAAAAAAGGAACCAAGCAACTGGTGTCCAGTCATAGGTCGTAATAGTTTAACATCCATAGTGGGCAAAATAATGGAGCGTGTTAAAGGAATATCTCCTTGATACAGTTAGTAGTGATGGTATATTGAATTCTAAATAACATGGTTTTACAAAAAAGAGTTCCTGTTCCACAATTTAATATCCTTTTATGAACCTTTAATGAACAACTAGATAGCAACATCCCTTGCAATATTATTTACCTGAGTTTAGCAAAGTGTTCAGTAAAGTCCCCCACTAGAAGTTCCATTGATTTCATTTCCATTGATTGGAGAATGGTTATATGTGTACAAAACTGGCTTCAGTATAGAAATTAGAGAGTTAAGGTAAAGGGAACATTATCAAAGGCTGTTGAGGAGACTAGTGGAGTATTGTAGGGTTCTATATTAGGACCATCACTTTTCACACTTTTTATGTAAAAGGTATGCATAATGAATTATCATGCTGTGTGACAAGTTGTAGTGATGAAGAAATAATGTGACCTATTGGGAATTGAACCCAGGCACCTAGCATAACATACCTGTACTCTGTCCACTGAGCTACAGGCTCATGTAGTTGGACCTGGGGTTCTTGTGTAACCACCCAGTCCCCTGTGGTTACTAGAATCCTTTCAGTGACAGTGCTAGGCAGGGAGAGGCAGCTGGTGATTAACTAATTAAAGGCTTTTCACCTGCTCACTCTTCTGTTTACTTGGCTGCAGCTGAGACTAAAGTGATGAGCTCATTTGGTACTCTCACAGCAGCATAACCCCTGTGCCAGCTGTTGAGGTGGGAGACAGAATGTTGAAACGGGAGTTGTAGTTTTGAAGTTGTAGAAGACAATTGATAGGAGTTGGTTAGAGTGAGTGAGTGAGTGAGTGGGTAAGCAGCTCTGCCTGTCGGCTCCAGTCATTGAGCCCTGATATTTCTCACCTTAGTTCTACCATTCTCCAGCTTGTCAAATGAAGTGGTGGAGACCTTTCTTCAGCAAGAGTTCCTGATTTTCACTCCAGGATGGGTGAAAGGATTTGCAAGTCAGTAGATCTAAGGGGCAGTCCCCTGTTTGGTCCAGGATGTTTTAAAGCTGCCTGAAAGTATGACAGTGAGTGAGATCTGACTTTGCAAGAGGGAACAAGTACCTGTTCTGTTGTGTTCCATGCCTAGGAAGGCACAACTTTCTGTAAGTACAGATGTGCAAGATTGTTTTCTTGAAGTAAAGTTGGCTGAGGTGTGTGATGTCCAGAAGCATGTCTATATCACACTATTTTGGGCTTTTACCAATACACTACTTTGGTGGTGATTTGAAAGCTGAAAGCTGAGTTTTCATTCCATAGCATTTCAAGTGGTATTGTAAATGTTTATGGTGTAACTCTGAAAGAATGTCTGAGTATGGATTTGGGAGCAAAGGGTGGGCAGAACCCCATCTGGAGCAACCAGTTCAGGACTAACAGGTTCGGAAATGGCACCTTGTTACTTTAGACTTGTGGCCATAGTCTAAAGCAGATTCAACCCCATATGTGGTTTAAAGTTTCTACAAACAGTTGGAAGGAAGAATTGTGCTAATGGTTAGCAAAAGTGTTTACAGTTGTGGCCAAATGCCACTTAATGCAAATTGTAAATGCAGTGTCCTATCTCCCATGTCAGTGGGACTACAAAACAATAATAATAATAATAAACTTTATTTGTATGGCGCCTTTCAAACACCAAGGCGCCTTAACAATATTAAAATCACAAAATAAACAAAACAAACATCACAGTAACAAAAATATCAAACTGGTATCATCCAGTAATTAGTCACCAAAAGCTTGGCACCATAGGAAAGTTTTTAGTGCCTGCTTAAATCCTTCCACGGCTGTGCACTCACGTAACCGAAAGAGTAGAGAATTACAAAGGGTAGGGGCAGCATGCACAAATGCTCTAGCCACAGAAGATTTCAAACATGCCCTTGGAATCACTAGCAACCCCTTGTCAGCTGAGCTGAGCAATCACCCAGGGCAGTAAGGAACCAGAAGCTCTTTCAGGTAGTCCAGGTCAAGTCCATGTAGGGCTTATAAGTCAGAAGACTGACTTTAAAGGTGATCCACCACTGAACTAGCAGCTAGTGCAGTCCACGCAGCACTGGTGAAATATGACAGGACTGAGATGATCCAGTCAAAAGCCAGGCTGCAGTGTTCTGCACTAGCTGCAGGTGACGGATTTCCAGCCCTGGTAGTCCTAGGTACAGGGAGTTGCAATAATCTAAACATGAGGTCACAGAGGCGTGGATCAAAGTAGGAAGGTCGCCAGGTGGAACAAGGTGCTTAATCCTGGAGATATTCCTCAGATGGTAAATGAGAATTTGACGACAACCGACACCTGCAAATGCAGGGTCAGCCTTCGTCCAAAAATTACCCCAGATTTCGTACCTGCTAAGAGGTCAGGAGTGACATGCCCCAGAGAAAAAGTCCAGAGGGTGAACCCACACCCAATCCCCCTATCCAGTGACCCAGGTCTAAACCAATACCTCAGTCTTATCAGAGTTCAACTTCAACCAACTGACATCCATCTACTCCTGGATTTCAGTGAGGCAGCTATTAAAGACTGAGACAGCTCCATCCTGGTCAGGTGCAAAAGAAAGGTAGAGCTGGGTATCATCAGCATAGCAGTGAAACCTCAGCCCATACCTTCTTACAATGTCTCCGAGGGGCAGCATATACACTGCAAACAACATGGGGGACAGTACTGAACCCTGAGGAATCCCACATGATAGAGAAACTGGATCCAAGGAATAAACCCCGGACACCACTCTCTGAGACTTTCCTATGAGGAACGATGTAAACCACCAGAGGACTGTACCTGACAGTTCACAGATGAACCTCAGATGATCAAGCAGTACCCCATGGTCCACAGTGTTGAACGCTGATGAGAGATCTAGGAGGACCAGAATAGAATGGCTCTCCGATCTCTAGCCATCAGGAGATCATTGAGCACCCAAACCAGCGCTGTCTTGGTACTATGTTTCTTTCAAAATTAAGTGTTCTATGTCCTACACCAGTGGGAATACAAAGAGTTTCTGTCAGTTTAATATGGTCTGGACAGTTACGTTATTGCTTCATGTGTGGATTTACTAGGTACCCCTCCAGAAGATAGATCTAGCATATGCCTAGCAAAAATCTCTCCCCAGGATCTGGTTGGTAAAGTTGTCTTGTACACCCCCCACCCCTTAGTCTCTACAGAATGAGCCTGGTACACATTCCCAAAGTTACGGGCGGTACCATTTCTAAATGTTGAGAGCATGTCAAAGAATGGGTGCCAGTAATTAAATAATGGGTGCTAACTCAGTAAAGTAGTGGGTGGGGGGAGTGGTTACACCTGGCCACACTTCCTTTCCCTGGTATTGGATATCCTGCAACTAGGAACAATCAAGATGACAATTACATGTTTTTGGTGCAGTATTAGCCACTGCTTAGCAATTATATCACAAACTGCAGTAAGAAAGAAATAATATGACCTCCTGGGAATTGAACTCTGGCCCCTGAAATACCGTACCCATGCTATTACCACTGAAAGGGTCTTTATTACCCATCTGCTTCTTCCCCAAAATGGGTCCTCAAAAGGGCTTTCCATTTTTCATTTGCTTCTCCCATAAAGCAGCACTTATGAAGGTTGTTTATTTTCAGTTTTCTAGTCTGTTAAATTATCCTGCACTAGGGCTATTTATTTTGAATCCATTTTCCCTTAAATTAGCCCTCATTATGGTTATTTATTTTCCACTTGCTTCTCTCCTAAATTAGCCCTCACTAGGGCTGTTTATTTTAAATCTTCTCCCCCACCCCTCAAATTAGCCCTCATTCGTTTCTTTCTTTTCCACCTGCTTTGCCCCTAAATTAGTCTCCAGAAGAGCTATTTATTTTCCATCTGCTTCTCCCTAAATCAGCTCTCACTAAAGTGTTTTTCCAATCCATTTCTCCCCTACATCAGAACTCTCTATGGCTGTTTATTTTTCATCAGCTTCTCCCCGAAGTGAGCCCCCATGAGGACTGTTTTTATCTTCTTTTCCCTAAATCAGAACTCATGGGGCTGTTTATTTTCAAGCTGCTTCTCATGAATCAGCACTGATTAGAGCTGTTTGTTTTCCACCTGCTTCTCCCCCAAATTAACCCTCATCAGTGCTCTTGAGTTTTGATCTTCTTTTCCCTAAAACTGGCCATTATATGGACTTTTGTTAATTAAGTTAATCTCTTATTAAGCTTCAATAGGGCAATTTTTTATTAATATTTCCAAAAGCTTGCAGTGTATACTTATCTCTTCCCTGCAGCCGCACAAGTGCTGAATGTATAGTGCACCCATGCTATCTCGCTGTCACCTCCTCTTCCACATAATGCTTAGCCTCTTGAATGGCTATGGCATGGCAGGAGCTGTGACTGCAAACACAGATCCTCACTTCAGACTGGGCATTTCATAACATTTCTACCCTGGGATTAGGTTGACCAAGCAAAGCATCAATTTGGTTTGCCCCACTTGGATCAGGCTAAACCCAGCCAGCTGGTATCTCCAGCAGGGCCCAGCACACACCCTTACCAGTTTGTGTTGGGCTTTGTGGTTAGACTATTGAGGTTTTCCCTGTAATGTAGCATATTTCTTTTGTTAGCCACAAAAGATGTTTTTTTTCCCTCTTAAATACAGCTCAACTGTCTTGCCTTATAAAATACAAGAATGCTGGCACTATAAATCTGAAAGATATTTATAGGGCAGCCTCTGTTAAAAAAAAATGCAAATTTGTAAGGGCTGACTTGTGTTTAGCTTAATTAGAATTTATGAGATTAGGCATCTTTTATTAAGTAATGTTTTATTTTCTGTTTGCTATCACAGCAAGTATGTGTAATGTGTTTTGGAACCAGTTTTGCAGAATAAAAGACCTACTGAAACACAAGTTGCTGAGAGTTGCCTAGCAACTAGGAGTGGGCAGCAAACCACTCTCCAAATCTAAACTCATCCAAACATCAGGAGGTTAAGACTCAGATTTCAAAATTAGTACTTTTATTAACATAGGCCTCAATTTTTAAAAAGATCAAATGCACCACTTTTTCAATATTTTTAGTAAAAGCTTGAATTCACATGAATTCAGGTCCCTGTGTCATGATTAGTGTTCCTGAAAATTCCATGCTATTTGGTTTTGCAGTTTTCTTTAAATCAGCATTTGTTAATGTGCTCTGCAGTAACCAAAAACAGTGAAGATTTTTCTGTCCCTGTCGGTGAATGATGACATCATATTGGTCTAGCATGCTGCTTCTGCAATTAAGTCCCTGATTGACTGAAGAGGCTGAAGCATTTCAAAGTCAGAGCAGTCTGTAGAGCTAATTGTTTTCACTCCAAGGTGTTTATTAACCCATCCGGTTTGTGTTTAGATAGATTAGCTAAAACCTATCATTCTGTGCTCATAAATAGTTGATCATTTTGAGTTTCATTGCTGAACTGAATGGTATGAATGTTTGTGAGAAATCACCATGTCTATCTTACAGTTGCCAATTCTGTCTCATCAAAATTCTGCGTTGTTTACTGGCTATATGACACAGGGTAGTTTAATGGATATAAAATAAACACAATTTTGTTAATTCATAGAAGTAGTGTATATTTGATGTAGCCTCCATAAATATGTTCATGTAAGAACAATTTTGTTTTATGTCAGATTGACATAGAGTTTCTGCCACACTCTGCTATTTCAGGAACGTGTACTGTATGGACACACAAAATTCAGTTCTTTGAGGGTTTCTGTGTGAAAATACATCATGTATGTGTATAACTAGAAATACTACATGGCATTCTGATGCCCCTGTCTCCTGCCCGACAGTTGAGGCAGCAGCACTCTGCTGCCCCATTCCTCTGCCCCACAAATCCCTGTCTCCTTCCCCATTTGAGGCTGCTGCACCCGCTGCCCACCGCCTTCCATACAGTCGAGGCCACTGCACTCTGCTGTCTCCTGCATAAACAGCTGAGGCTACTGTACCCTACTTCCTCTGCCTCCCTCCACAGTCAGGGCCAGTGCACCCTGTTACCTCCTGTTCCTGTCTCCACAGTTAAGGTTGCTGTGCTCTGCTAAGGACTAGAGTCCCAGGTTCACTGCCTTCACAGTTACAGATGCTGCACCATGCTGCCCCATACCACCAAAGGTGGGGTATTTGCTGCACCTGCTACCCACTTGCATTGCCTCAACTGGGAAAAGCTGCTGCACCATACTCACCCTGTCTCAGAGTCAGGGCTGCAGCACCCCCAGTTTTGCACATGAGCATTCTAAGTGCCCCTTTAATGCAAGCAAGGTAGAAGGGAAGCAATATGATCTGTTTTGTAATTACTACAGCTTCCCAACATTTTCAGTTACAGCACCCATGTATAAAATGATTAGCATGCTTCTGCAAAGGACAGTATTACTACGACACTAAATGATTCTGTGACATCACAGAGCCTCAGTGTCCTAGTGATGTCACAGAACCGTAAGGTGCTCTATTAGTGCTATTATTCACCATTTTTTTTTTTATTTTATATAAAAGAATGAGTAGCTCATTCGACAAAACTTAGTTCTAACTGTTGGGGTGTTTGAAAAAAGAGGAAAGCTTATTTATTAGAGGAAAACTGTGAGTTGACTGAGAAGGGTAAATAGAGCACTTACAACTCTGGACCGTAAATTCTATCTTGTTACGCAGTGGTACTGTGCTGCAGCACAATACTAATTGTCTCAGCTATGCTTAGTTGTTCTATGTTCTAGAAAAGTATTTTTGCATTGCTAGTCATGCAAATGACTTTCAAAATGACCTAATCAGCTATTATATCACAGTTAAGACAAGACAGTCATTATAGTTGCAATTGTAGGCATGAGTCAACCTAAAGTTTCATTATCATGACAGGGCTATCTCACCTGTGAGCTACTACTCTCTCTCTGGAGGTTTGGTTCCCATAAACAGTGCGAAGTGTCATTTAATAGGGCTGTTTTTTTTCCTTCTGCTTCTCCCATAAACCAATAATCATGAGGGCAGTTTATTTTCAGCCTTCTTCTCCCCTAAATTAGCCTGTACTAGGGCTGTTTATTTTGAATCTGCTTTTCCTCTAAATTAGTCCTCAGTATGGTTATTTATTTCCAAATGCTTCTCCTCTAACGTATTACCAAATTCATTACCAAGAAGAATGTTGGTTGCTGATGAACTGGTGATCTGCAGTCCTCAGAGTAAAGTGATCTACAGACCTCCAGCATGGGGTTGGGGCGGGGGGTGAGCTGGAGACAAATAAATTACTAGTGGACCCATCCAAAAGATGGTGACAAAGGGGGCGGTGCAGCTGGTGGGGGACTTCAACATGCCAGATGTGGATTGAAGCATCCCAGCTGCAGCTCTGACTAGGAGCAGGGATATCCTGGACTTCCTGCAAGGGCATTCCTCAGCAGCTAGTAAGAGAGCCCATTCAAGAGGGAGCAGCATTGACCTGAGACTTGCCAATGGGGACAGCATTGCAGACGTCACAGTGGGTGACCACCTGGGAAGCATTGATCGCCGCATAGTGGTTCAATACAACTACAACTCCAGAATTGAATCACACTAAGGCAAGGCTTCTGGACCTCAGAAGGCTGACTTTACAAAGATGGGGAATGCCCTCAGGGATGCCCTGGTGGGGGCATAGATGGAGTGGAGGAACAGTAGGCAAACTAAGAGGGGCCACATGGAAGGCAACAAACCTCTGCATCAGCAAGTAAGCAAAACCGAGAGGAAAAGGAGACTGCTATGGTTCTCAAAAGAGGTGGCTGAGAAGGTAAAGGCAAGAAAGTTAGCATTCAGGAGGTGTAAGGAGACACAGAGGGAGGAGGATAGGAAGGTGCACAAAGAGAAACAGAGGGAGGGAGGCAGGGAAAGCAGTCAGGAGTGCAAAGGCACACAAATGGAGGTGAAAATAGCCCAGGCAGTTAAAAAAGGGGACAAACATTTTACAGGTATGTAAGCAAGAGGAGAAAGACCAGTGGAGAGATTGTAAGGTTGAGGAGGGAAAGAGAGAGGTGTGTAGAGGGGGACAAAGAAAAAGCAGACATTCTGGAACAAATACAAAAAATAGGAAGGAGAAGACAAGCGCCACGGATGAGGGACAGGAGCATCAAAGGAAGGGGCACAGACAATAGTCCATTTAAGGAGGAGAGATCCTAAAGGAACAAGCAAATCTGAAAGTGGATAAGGCGATGGGGCTAGATGGGATACATCCACGGATATTGAAGGAGCTCAGAGAGTGGCTGGCTGCACCTCTGTCAGTCCTATCCAACCTCACTGGAGAAGGGAGTGGTCCCAGAGGACTGAGGGGAACAGATGTAGTCCCACTTCACAAGTGTGTCAACAGGGAGGAAGTTGTCAATTACAGGCCAGTCAGCTTGACTTCAGTGCTGGGGACAATAATGGAATCACTGCTGAAGGAAAGGATTGTGGAATATCTTGTAACCAGCAGCTTACAGGATCCGAGGCAGCATGGATTCACTGGTAGAGGTCATGTCAAACAAATCTGAAAGATTTCTTTGACTGAGCGACCATGAAAGTAGATCAGGGTAAAGTGGTGGATGTTGCCTACCTAGCTTTCAGTAAGCCCTTCGACACTGTTTCACATAATAGGCTCATAAACAAGCTGGTTAGCCTGAGGGTGGCTCCAAAAGTGGTAAACTGAGTAAGGAATTGGTCAGAGGTAGAGATGGGTGAAGCAGGCAAAATTCGCTGCATGAATTAATCCACAAATTTCATGCAATTCAAGGAGTATGGATTGGTCTGCAAAGTTTCACCACAAAGTGCAGAATTTCATGGGCAAAACTCCACATTACGTGATGAAAACTTGGCACTTCATAGCAAATACTTTGCAATTTGGGTGAAGTTGAAGTTGCTGAGGTCTGGGAAAACTTTGCAAAGCTCCAAGAATACAAATTTTTGTCACTTTGTGGCAACATTGCCAGCAAATTAAAACTTTGCCACATCTGTTGTTGGGGGGCAAGTGACAGAGGGTGGTGGTAAATGGAGTTCAGTCAGAGGAAGGAAGGGTGACCAGCAGGGTGGCACAAGGATCAGTACCAGGACTGGTCCTCTTTAATGTCTTTATAAGTGACACTGCAGAGGGAGTAGAAGGGAAGGTACGTCTTTTTGCAGATGGCACTAAAATCAGCAATTGGGTAGACACTCCGGGGTGGGTGGGTGGAAAAAATGAGTAGAGATCTAAGAAAACTTGAAGAATGGTCAAGTGAGTGGCAACTAAGTTTTAGTATGAAAAAGTGTAAAATCATGCGCTTAGGGGAAACAGAAAACCTGGGCGGAATACAAAATGGGGGGAGTGGTACTGATGACCACCAAACAGGAAAGAGACCTGGGGTAATCATATCTGACTACCTAAAGGTGGACAAACAGTGTGACAAGGCAGTGGGAAGAGCCAGTGGGATGCTAGGATGCATAGGAAGGGGTATCACCAGCAGAAAGATGGAGGTGGTGATTCAGCAGTATAAATCATTGGTGAGACCTCACCTGGAGTACTGTGTCCAGTTCTGGAGACCACATCTCCAGAAGTACACTGACAGAGCAGAGGCAGTCCAGAGGAGGTCAACTAAAATGGTGCAGGGTATGCACAAGAGACCATATGAGGAGAGACTAAAGGACCTCAGTATGTACACCCTGGAAGAAAGGAGGGAAAGAGGGGATATGATAGAGACTTTCAAAAACCTCACAGGTATAAAAAAAGTGCAGGAGAGAGAGCATTTTTCAGAAATAAAGATGCTCAAGAACAAGGGGACATGTCATGAAGCTGGAGGGGGGAAGACGCATGGGAAACATTTGGAAGTACTTCTTCACAGAAACAGTAGTGGATGCCTGGAAAATCCTCTCTGAAGAGGTGGGGGACGACTGTATTGGGATTCAAGAAAGCATGGGATAGGCAAAAGGGAACCTTAGAGGTTAGATAAGGGAGGGCTATGCTGGGTGTCAAATAGGGTCTGTGATATTACAGTAGATAGGAAAAATGGGCAGACTAGGTGGGCCAAGCGGTCCTTATCTGTCGTCCGTTTCTATGTTTCTATGTCTGCTTGCAGAGGGTGCTGTTGAATCATGATTATGATTTCAGACCCCAATTGGTAGGTCTCTTCAATTTCAAAAGTCTGTTCCCAAGGGGTATACCATGAGTACAGCAACCAAATATGGGTGCTGCATTAAAATGGCGACTCATATTGGGCACTATACTCTTGGGCTACCCTGCAAGAGTAGCAACCCTACATGAATGAGAGGGTAGTGAACGGCAACAGGAAGGGGATATGGCAAGGGGAAGGGGAGGGACAGGGAAGGGGTTTTGAGGGACCGCTGTGCCTACTGCTGCCAAACTAGCTATGTGGTGTGGTGGTGTGGGTGGCTAGCTCTGTGCAGCATGTACAGGTTTTGGGAATGGGTGCGTGGAAATTTTGCCACTGTCTGCGGCTGCGGCACTTAATTTTTTTTCCACATAGGATTTTGCCCCCACCCTGACATGCACCACCTGGAGTTGAGAATCTTTTTCAGGGAGGTGTGGGGACACAGCATCCCTCAAGAAACACACTTTCTTTTTTCTTTTACAGAAGTCGGGTTACCTGGAAGTGTATATCGCCAATTTGCTTTTGGTGATATAACTCACCATAATAGTGATCTCTATTTTACAATCGCTATTATGACATGGAACCACTCAAAGGACTCTTGGTCTTTTACCCTTCCTCCTCTGGTATGTTTTTTTTAGTATGCACTGGTATCAGTAAAGTATGAGTATTCACTTTAAAGTAACTGTGGTTAATTGCCATTGATATTTACACTGTGGAAATGGACACTTGTTAAATGAACTGCACTCTTTATAAATTTATTCAGGTTGTTTCAATTTAAAATATCAATGTGTAGTAAGACTATGTAAGTCATGGCATTTTAAAAGCCAGTAAATTATGAAGTGACCTCCTCAATAAAACCTTATTGAAGGCAATACATAGAGGTGTTCACTACTTGCACTCTGCATTTTTTTCACCTGCCCTTCAGTTTAATAAAAGCTTTCTAAAATAGGTCTCTTGTGTGTGTGCCATCATTTTGTTTCATGCTCAAGGGACTGTTGGTCTCTTACTACTTCCTTCTCCGCTGGTAGGGAGATGCACCCACCAAGTCGCTGACAGCCACTTCAGTTCTCTACAGCACCTCTGGTATTGATGAATAATTGAGACTGGTCCTCTTTTCATCAATTTGTGCTCTCATCACAGGTCCTGTGATTGCCACATCTTAATCTCACGCTGCAGATAGTTGTATACTACTTTTCTTAGTTTGCAAATGATACTTATGGGGTACCAATAACTAGGGTTGCATGTTTGCATGGATGCAATGGGTGCCATGATTTTTCTTATTTTTACAAAACAAAATCCACTGATTTGTACCATTTTTGTAACATTACCATGACTTCTGGCATTCCTATGACAACATCATAGAAGCATATAAAGTTATGACAGAGAAAGATCAAGTGATCCATGCAGTCTGCCCATCTTACCTAACTACACTATGAAGGCTCTAGTAGCTGTCCCTACCTCTTAAAATTGCCCCTTCACATTTACTATGGCCATGTGCTTGTCCTACCCCATCTTGCCCCCTTCCCCCGATTTAGGCTGTACCACCCCCTTGGGCAGGTTATTCCACTTCTCCACCTCACTGTTGGTGACAAAGTGCTTGTGGACATCTTTCTTATACTTATCTCCTACTGGTTTCTATTATTTCCCTCTTGTTCCTTTATTCCTTCTTAATAAGAACATGCCACAGAGACCCACCCTGTTTATCCCATGCAGGTACAGTCAAACATGATTAATTCATGCAATGTTATTACAGATACCTGATTATCTAGACAGACAGCACATGACAAAGATGTTCTTGCCATGTTAATTGCCTCTTTTAATATGGAAACCTCTGTTTCTGAATCTGAATCCTGTATCCAGAGTACTGAGACCATTATTTCCATTCATTTTGACCTGGATAATCCTGTGCCTGTGTTAATGAGTGTGTTAATGGCAGTTTTCTTAATCCCTCTTAATCCTCTCTGGCATGTTAAAAGTGATAACAAATACTGTTTGAATAGTTAACTGCTCTCACAATTTCCTTTCCATGCCAGTTACATATTCTGATATGGCTATAAACTGAAAGACTGATTTGGTGCTCCTACCAGGAAGTAAAACCTTTGGATGAAATGCAAAACTTGTGGACTATGTTCTTGGCATAACAAATGTGTATATGTTAAAGGGGTAGAAACTTTGAAGCAAACTAATGAATTATTTTAAACTAAATGTAGAACTAAAATGATTAAAAGGAAAATGAAATGTTTTAAACTGCTCAATACTTTATTTCTAAATTTTCAATTTTGTAATAAGGTTAACAAAACAAATGCTCTGGTCATTTCTGGTTAGCAGCAAAGACTTTGCTGGTAGACAGATAAGGATAGATGGGGGGGAGGGGGTACCTTGGTGTGAAAAGAAGCTCCAAAAAATAAAAATGTGAATAGTACTTAATTTACATTTTTGTATGTGCATACGAAGGTGAATATAAAGGAAAATAACATTTAATCAGTTTGTTCTTTTTATTTTGAGGGAGTTTTACTTTTAGGGCCTAGGTGATTTTTTTATTGAGTAATGGGGCAGCCATATTTGTAATGGCAGTCAGGAATTTTGAAAAAGGCATATATACTGTAAATGTGCTATGTCTTGATTGTCAGCCTTTTTTATGTGTGTGTTATGCTCTCTCAATACACAGGTCCAAGCCAATGAGGATGCAGTATTTTCCTGAACCATTTTATAACTGAGATTATAATCCCCAGGTCGTTCTCCTCAGCCATGCTTTCAAGTGCCACCTCCTAACATGAAGTATTGTGTTCTCAGGTTCCTTCTCCTGATATTCATTACTTTACATTTTATTTGCATTGAAGTTTAGTTGCCAGACCTTGGACTACTTCAGCAGTCACTCTATGTTCTACTTTAGTGTCCTAATCTGCCTCCTCAGTGTCCACCTATGTGCATATCTTTTTGTCATCTGCAAAGAGGTAGCGCTCACCCTGTATGTCCTCACCTGTGTCTCAAACAAATCTGTTGAAGAGATCTGGGCTCAATACTAAACCCTACAGCACCCCACTTATAAACTTCTCAGCATCTGCAAATTTACCATTTATCACTGCCCTCTGGGTCCTCCCACTGAGCCAGCTATCCACCCATATGGTTATCTGTTCTTCCACCCCAAGGTCCCTTAGCTTTTTGACCAGCCTCCTGTGGCACATGGAGTCAAAGGACTTGCTGAAGTTTACATGCTGTTTAGCATTATACATGACAACAGCATGGTATTATACATTTATCACAACAAGCACATTATTTTGTTACTCATCTCCACAACACATTTGCTCTTCATCCAGCACCAGTGAGGGATCCTACGGCTTACACTGTAGTTGGCCACTGGTCTCTCAAATGGCAGCACATCAGGTGTTACGTATCAGTCGACCAGCCCATAAAATGCAATTTTAAACCATTGAAATCTTTGCTGATGTGCTTACATGAATCATACAGTGCACCAAAATAGATAGTGGATTGGCTTACACAATAAATCAGTCCATGATTTCCATGACAAAACCATGACTTTCTCTTGCCCTACCTTATCAAATGCACAGCACTACTAGTGACACTTGTGGAAGAGAAAGCTTTTGGATTGGTATGTAATGACACACAGAAATAGAAGTAGTGGCAACCTCAGGAACTACCACACAATGAGACTGTTGGTAGTAGAAATGAAGACAGGGTCTCTGATGTAACATTACTGATGGCAACTGAATTATCAGGTCAGTGTCAGCAGGTAAGTAAGAGGTACTGGGTCCCCAAATAAGTAAGTTGTAAATTAGTCATACTCCTCTGTGATGAGGAAGAAGCAAAAGATCACACTGTTAAAATCAGCAGTGAATGGATATTGATAACAACATCCTAATGAGAAGTTATTACAAAAACAGAAAGCCTCTTATTGGATATCTATAATACTGGAAATTCCCCATGTTTAGGGGGTACATATCTGCATTAAGTCAATGATGTATTAAATAAGAGGCTTCTGCAACAAGACTTGCACATTTAAAGCCCACCAATGCATAGAGGTCATTAATCAGTACTCTCTGGAGGAGTACAACAATCAGAGCCCCTTGGATGGGACTTGAGCAGTAATCCTCCTCTTTTCAGGTTTTCATAGCAGCTTATAGTATCAGTTCATAAAAGTGTTAATTTCACTTGTTTTTCCATTTTTGAGAATGTTGCAGGGCATTGGTAGAAAATTAATGAGTACTATGTACCTCAATAAATACAGCCAAAAAATTAAAAATATGTTTTCCTTTTTTCTATTAGCTTTTTCATCACAGAGCCACCCCTGCCTGCTTCAGGTTCATGATTCAGCACTCCAATCCCAGCCATCATCCCCCCTGCTATCCCTCCAGTGGGGATCCACATGGACATGGACCCAAGGGTGACAGTGCTATCATTCACGGTCACTGGTGCACATACTGTAGTTATCAGATTTTTCTCCCTGGTCTCCCCCCACCAGGTGCCCTGGCACAGGATTTGCATCCCCAAATATGTGACCTCAGATGCACATAGTGAGGTCCTGCAGGGGAGACAACTTCCCCTGGCCCACTACAAGGGGCACTGTGGTGCCAGAAATAGGGTGCCTCCTTCCCTTGGCTGGAAGTGCTGCTGTGTTGCATCATTACCGCAGCTCCTCAATCACCCAGTTGACTTCCTGGGTCAGCTCCTGAACCAGGTTGTCTTCACAGAAGCACATAGCACTTCTGCTGGGCCATCAGGCCACCCTAGCCAAAATAATATTTAATGCATGTAACAAAGCTTCCAACTGAAATCAATAAGATCTTTATTTATGTATTTCTAGCAAATTCATATCATAGCACCCACCAAAAACAGATGGATATCAATGGTCAAATATTTTTCGCCATTTAATATAAAAAGCAGTACAAAAATTACATTTTAAATGTGAGAAAAAAAGAACTAACGTTTCGCAAGGACAATGCCCTGCTTTATCAGAGTTAATTTCATTACACTTTCATCACAGTATATATTCACCTCAATCAATAAAATTAAAAAACAGCACATGTAATGTTACTTGTTAAAATTACTTGGCATTAATCAATTAAGCCAGGACCTTAACTTTAGAAACAGAGTGCTGAAACCTTTTATGCAGCACAAACTATTTAACTTTCATATATATATATAGCAAATATAATTTTCTTTAAATCAGTACAGCACGTTTCAAATATATTGAGCATCTTATGTTTAGGTTTCATTTACACAGGAAAATAACCATCAATTTAAATTCCTAGTCAAGCACTTTCATATGTACCATTACTTGATTTAAATAAACCCTTATTACATGCTGATGGGTTACAGCTAACTATGGGACATCACTGCAGGCTACCAATTATCAATTTCAATTGGTGCCCATTACATTTTAACATATTGCAACCTGCACCATTATATACATCAATTTTAGTTACAATACCTAACTAAAATATTACTTATACCCCAATATTATTTATAATTTACACAGGAAAGCAGAGAGGTCCATATTCTCATTCAACCCCTCATCACTTCTTGCTTTAAGATAATTTATCCCAAAACTCTCTCACTGTCCCACCTTTTTTTTTCAAAATCTCCACTTCAAGGACCCATACAAACTTTCTCAATTCCAGTAAAACTAATGTCATGCTTCACTGATGTTTGATTTAAATATGTTTAACAATTGCATATGTAAGCAATAAGACATGACAGGGTGTGCATGGAACATATTTTACCACACGGCCAGGGGCGTAATAAGGCACAAGGCCTTGGCCGAGTGCCTTTAGACCCTGGGTGCAGTAAAATATGTTACATGCACACACCTGGAATGTCTTATTGCGCTTATAAAATGGGCACCTATATTTATTTTTATTTTTACAGATAGAAAAATCTTGCTTGCATGTGGAAAAAAAAAGACTTTAAGATGCTAATGTAAGCTAAAATAGTCCTTCTGCAGACACTGAGTTATATTATTCATGAGCTGATTTGCATTTCTGCCTCCAGGTTAGTGTGTACTGTGCAGTCTGTGCTGAAATATATATTTAGATTTGCATTTATGTGACTCAGTTTGCTATAATTGTAGTGTGCAGAGTTTGGAAATGAATGCTGAAGCCTGTTTTTTTTTTTGTAAACACGCCTGCTGAAGCCGACTGAAGTATGCTATCCCCAGTCCACGTTACCTCCCACCAGCAGTTGTATGTTTGTGCTGCTCTCATGCGTTCCTTCACTCCCCTCCGTTGTTGACTGAGCCTTTCCCTGAATTTACAGGGGCATTTTCGATTAATCAGATTAAGACACCCACACGGTAGAAAACAGCAATTGCCGCGAGGAAACTACCTGGGAGCAAGTAGTAGAAAAAAAAGACTAGAGGGCAACAGGGCTGACTGCCGTACAAGACGTGAAATACCGCTGCTTCACAGGGGCTGACTCTGACTGCCGGAAACAGAGTTGTTGTAATCTTTAGCGGGGAATTTGTAAACTGCATTCTATTCAAAAGGCACACAGCTGTTCAAATGTTGATAAATTAAAAATGAAATCAGTGGAGCATTAGCGAGTGAATAGAAGATGGCGGCATTTTAAATGCCAACATTCTAACGCTCCTGATTTCATTTGGAAATGCGGTTCTGCTTCTCTGACCTTTTTTTTACCCATGCATGGAACATACTTCATGCATGGGTAACTAGCCAATCAAATTGCTTGATATAGCCTACCCATTTTATAAGCAATATTAGAGTGGGCAATCGCTCTTACATGCTCTCCTATTCACACTCTAAATTGCTATATAGTTCTGCCCACATAGAAATGTCCACAGCTTCAATATAAAATATAAACAATCCCCACACTACCACATGTAATAAAGCTATGTATCTCTATCACTTTACCTGTTGCAGGATCATTAAACTTCCCACCCAGCCTTACATATTTACAAAATGAACATTTTCCACATCTGAAGCATCTTTTGGGGGTAACCAACTGAGCGCACACTTATTTTGGCTGTAGCATACTAGGTGCCACCCATTCCTTTATAGTTCTAGCTCTCTTAAAACTATATTGGCTTCTATTTCTGTAACATTTTTCAACTTAGGTTCCAATTTCAATAGAAACATAGAAACATAGAATTTGACGGCAGATAAGGACCGCTTGGCCCACCCAGTCTGCCCATTTCCCTACCTACTGGATAAGCTGCAGATCCTAGTTAACCAGCAGCCTACTTCTTCCTACCCCCACCCCCCAGAATTGCCTTATGACTATCCCATGCATGCTTGAATTCCACCACTGATTTTGACTCACAACTCTCCTCCGGAAGGCCATTCCATGCATCCACAACCCCTTTGTGAAAAATACTTCCTTAAATTACCTCTTGAGCCGCCCCTCTATCTTCAAATTGTGCCCTCTTGTTCTTGCACACCTCTTTTTGAAAGATGCTACCCTCTTGGACTTTGTTGATTCCCTTGAGGTACTTGATTTCTATCATGTCCCCCTCTCCTCCTGCCTCGAGGCTATACATATTAAGCTCCTTTAGAGTCTCTCTTCATAGTCCACGGTGCAGACCCTGCACCATTTTAGTTGCCCTCCTCTGGGACAGCTTTCCATCCTGTTCTATGTTCTTATGGATTGGGTCTCCAGAACCTGCACACAGTACCCAGATGGGGTCTCACCAGCTGTCTGTACAGAGGGATAATAACTTCCTGTTTTCTACTGGAAAATAGATCCCAGTTGTTACAAATGATGTTACTAACATCCCTGGATCTAGTTGAAAATGTGGTTACAAAGGGACACACTACATCTTCATTTTTTTTGTTTTCACCTTAGGAGTTAATATATCAGCTCAATCTATTTCTTTTATTTCCCTAATAGCCTTAGCTATTATTGGATTACTGTATCCCCTTTGCACAAATCTTTTTACCTGCTCCCCACATTTTTAATATATTCTTTTCTTCCATACAGCTTCATTTTGTTCTAATAAGCTGTCCCTTGGGATATTTTGTTTTACATGTGCAGCGTGACAGCTATCAAACAATGGCAAACTATATCTATCTGTGTCCTTCTGATAGAACATGGTACATACATCATTTTATCATCTTTATAGATAACTAGATCCAAAAATGTAATTTGATGCTCATGGATGGTATATTTAAACTTTAAATTAACATTTGTACTTTCCAGCCAAGAAACAAACTCAAAGTAAATTGTTCCCTACTACCCTTCCAGACAATTAATATATCATCCAGGTAGCGTCTCCATAAATCCAAATATTGCAAAAAGGGATTAGTAGTACTATAAAGGATTCGTTCCCACCATGCCACATATAAGTTTGCATAGCTAGGAGCTACTGTTGCCCCCATCACAGTTCCTCTAATTTGTTTATAATATGTTCCCTGATATAGGAACAAACCAGTGAGGGATGCCTTGTTGCAAGATATAGCTGAAATTGAGCAAAAATTAAACGAGCAGAGTACATCAGAAGAGCTGGAAGCATTTAATAAAAATTTGTTTGATAAAATAACAAAATATGACTTGCAGCTACAAAAGGCAAAAAATATTTTTTTTTTTAGAGATGAAAATTATTACAAGCTAAATCAAGTATATGATTGGGCTGATAAGAAAAATGATACTGCTCTTAAATCTATATTAAAACAGGCAATGGCATTGACGGCATCGACACTGCAGATGGAAGAAAGAACAGTGCTGGACTATACAACATGACCGTCAGATAGTGATTCTGATGTTTTTTTTAGAAGAGGAGCAGATGGAACAGGAGATACCAATACGAAGAAGCCAGAGGAAAACCAGGTTTCAGGACTCTTATCATCATCAAGATTAGCAACAATACAGAGGCACAAGAGGACGAGGGGAGGCTAGCGTGGAAGAAGCAGAAGGCGAAGGTATTAGTGCAAGATATATGTAAAATGTCAGCTACTGAACTACAGGACTTACCCCCGATTATAAATATTTCTAAATATGAGTTGTCAGAATCTGAAAATGCTATTCTTAGTGAAGGATTGTCATTTATACCATCTGGTGATGTTAATTTTTTTCAAACTATAGTAGATTTACATAAGTTTGCGAGGAATCTTACCTTTAAAAGTCTATATAGTACTGATGACTTAAATAATTCAAGACAGGAAGGGTTAAATAATACAGAATTGTTTAGGGCACGATCTACTTATTGACCTGTATATAATACTACAGTCTCAATGTTTGTGAACAAATGTGAATTAGATTTGGAAAGTTTAAAAAAATATTAGAACACCTATTTTCTAAAACTGCACTAAACAAGAAAAGACGGCACTGGATAAACTAAGGGAGAATACTGATACTGTTATAAGATCAGCGGATAAAGGAAGGGCAGTGGTAATTATGGATCGCACCTTTTATGAGGCAGAAATAGACCGACAACTGGGGGATGCACGCTATTATGAAAAGTTTTCCAGTAATCAAATGAACACATTTAAAGTCGATGTGGATTCGGTGCAGAGTTATGGTTTTGTAAAGGGGTACATACGAGACAAGACTTTTAAGGCACTAACAGTAGCATATCCAATTGTCCCTATAATATACATCTTGCCTAAAATGTATAAAAATAGGGAATGCCCCCTGGGACACCCAATCATATCAGGTAATGGATGGCTTACAGAGTCTATTTCCATATTTCTGGATGAATTTTTGCAACCATTGGTGATTAAAGTAAGATCTTATTTAAGGACTCGATAGAGGTCATTAATTTGGTAGAGGATTTGGATATGCAGGAGGGTTGGTATTTTGCTACCTTAGATATCGATTCACTGTACACAGTGATTCCACGTGTAGATGGACTTCAGGCTTTGCAAATTTTTTTTTTAAATCAAAGGGAGGAAGAACAACAGGTAAATATGTCCACACACTATTTAGTGCAGTTGACAGATTTGGTGCTGACTGAAAATATGTTCCTACATCAGGGAACATATTATAAACAAATTAGAGGAACTGCGATGCGGCAACAGTAGCTCCCAGCTATGCAAGCTTATATGTGGTATGGTGGGAATGAATCCTTTACAGCACTGATACTAATCCTTTTTTCAATATTTGGATTTATGGAGACGCTACCTGGATGATATATTAATTGCCTGGAAGGGTAGTAGGGAACAATTTACTGAGTTTGTTTCTTGGCTGGAAAGTACAAATGTTAATTTAAAGTTTAAATATATCATCAATAATCATTGAATTACTTTTTTGGATCTAGTTATCTATAAAAATGATGTGTGCACCACGTTGTATCAGAAGGACACAGATATAAATAGTTTGCTATTGTTTAATAGCTGTCACCCAGCACATGTAAAACAAAATATCCCCATGTCCCCACGGGATAGCTTATTAGAACAAAACAAAGCTGTGCGGAAGAAAAATAATATATTATGAAATGTGGCGAGCAGGTAAAAAGATTTGTGCAAAGGGGATACAGCAATCAAATAATAACTAAGGCTATTAGGGAAATAAAAGAAATAGATCGAACTGATACATTAACTCCTAAGGTGAAAACAAAAAATGGAGATGTAATGTGTCCCTTTGTAACTACATTTTCAACTAGATCCAGGGATGTTAGTAACATCATTCATAACAACCGGGATCTATTGAAATTGGAACCTAAATTGAAAAATGTTACAGAAATAGAACCCAATATAGTTTTTAAGAGAGCTAGAACTATAAAGGAATGGGTGCCACCTAGTATGCTACAGCCAAAAAAATAAGTGTGCGCTCCAGTTGGTTACCCCCAAAAAAAGATGCTTCAGATGTGGAAATGTTCCTTTTGTAAATATGTAAGGCCGGGTGGGAAATTTAATGATCCTGCAACAGGTAAAGAGATATAGATACGTAGCTTTATTACGTACAGTAGTGTGGGATTGTTCATATTTTATATTGCAGGTGTGGGCATTTCTATGTAGGCAGAACTGTACAGCAATTTAGAGTGAATGGGAGAACATGTAAGAGTGATTGCCCACTCTAATATTGCATATGCAATTGTTAAACATATTTTAAATCAAACAACAGTGAAGCATGACATTAGTTGTACTGGAATTGAAAAAGTTTGTATGGGTCCTCAAGGTAGAGATTTTGAAAAAAGGTGGGACAGCGAGAGAGTTTTTGGATATATTATCTTAAAGCAAGAAGTGATGAGGGCTCGAATGAGAATATAGATCTCTCTGATTTCCTGAGTAAATTATGAATAATATTGGGTATAAGTAATAATTTAGTTAAGTATTATAACTAAAATTGATGTATATAATGGTGCAGGTTGCAATATGTTAAAATGTAATGGACACTGATTGAAATTGGTAATTGGTAGCCTGCAGTGATGTCCCATAGTTAGCTGTAACCCATTATCATGTAATAAGGGTTTATTTAAATCACGGAATGGTACATAAGACAGTGCTTGACTAGGAATTTAAATTGACAGTTATTTTCCTGTGTAAATGAAACCTAAACATAGGGGCCAGGATATTCAAAGCACAACTGAGTTGCCCCTGCGCAATATGGAAATGCACCAAGGAGCGATATTCAATGGAAGCCAATGCACAGCGCAAGTCCTAGTGCACCAATGCGCAACCCTAATGAATGCATGCACAAAAGCAGGGGGCATGCCCATGAATATGCTGCGCACTGCGATATTCAACTGCTGAACCATGGCGCAAGTATGGAGCAAGCCCCAGATGCACTGAGCAGGCTTCAGCCTATAAATACAGGGCACAAGCACACTGACAGCAGATGCGCCAGGGGCGAGAGGGAGAGAGAGAGAGAGAGTGAGTGGAACAGGATGGTGGAGGGATAAGACTGAGAAGAGCAAGGGAGACAGAGCCTGAGAGGGACAGGGTGACCTGCACAGGCAGCCACAGGGGCATGGGACAGAGGTGGCAGTGGAGAGTGTGCCTGGGGCAGAGCGAGTGAGAGGGAGAGGCAGTCAAGGTGCCATGCACTGCACCAGGGTGGCAGACAGCCCACAGCAGTCGACCGCCCAGGAGGAAACAGGGCAGCAGGGGCCATGGCCAGTGCACCCTTTCTGATGGATGCCATAATGAGGGGTGTGAGGAGGCAGGAGGAACACCAATGTGGCCATGGAAGGGCCCATCCGTGGTATGCCCGGAACAGGTGGTACCATGCCCACACCACCTTTGAGAACATCAGCAATACAGAGGTTGTGAGTCAGTATCATCTGAACTGGGCTATTCTGAGGCAGCTGTGAGCTGTGCAGTGAGGAGAGATGCAGGCACCCACTGGACCGGAAAGCCATGCTATGTCAGTGGAGACGAAGTTGCACAGTATCATGTGCCTGCTCACCACAGGCACCTTCCAGAGACCAACAGGGACACAACAGGATAACTTCAGTCAGCCATCATCCTGGCTCTCACACAAGTCCTCAATGCCCTGCTGCTACATGCTTTGAATATATCCATTTCCCCAGCACACAGGCAGGCGTACAACAACCATGCAGGACTTCCACAAGGTAGCATGCATGCTTGGCGTGCTTAGAGACCATTGACTGCACCCACATGGGCATCTGCATGCCATCTGGCCCTAAGGATGTGGCATATGTAAACAGTAAGGGTCTCCAGTGTCAACTGCCAGGTGGTGTGCATGCCAAGGGGAGCATCACCAATGTCTGTACCACACACCCTGGGAGTGCCATGATGCATTCATTTGGCACAGCAGTGCACTGTCCACAGGTTCAACATGGGGATATCTCCACAGGCCACCAGTGGGTGAGTATGGGATGGGCAAGGGGCCGGGCAGAGCATGGGATGGGGGAAAAGGGTGAATGTGGTGGCAGGCACTCAGGATGGGGAGCGGCACAGCAACAGAGGGCACAGGGCTAACCATGCCATTCTCCACACAGGTGACAGTGGATATCCTCTCAGGCCATGGCTGCTCACCTCTTACCGTGCCCCATCATCTCCAGCAGAAGAATGGTACAATAAGGCACCACGCAGAATGCGTAACATCATTGAGCATGTGTTTGGGATGCTGAAGGTACTGCTTCCATTGTCTAGACAGATCTGGTGGTGCCCTACAGCACAGCCCTCGAAAGCCTGTGGCCTATACCTGGCCTGTTGCATACTGCACAACATGGCCATTGACTGTGGGATAGCTGTCAAGACTGAGGAGGGGACAGTAGTGGGATGATGAGGCAATGGGCCAGGAGGAGGTGGGCAACCCCAGCGCATGGCGATGCCAGCACAGGACACCATTGCACGGAGCACTATGGTGCAGGCAGGTAGGTTATGGCACACCCATGCACTGGCCACACACACAGGGGCAGCACTACAGGCAGGTGTGCATGGCAATGGGCATACACATACTCTGGCATGGAGCAGGGGTGGGGATGACAGTGCCACACAGCACCACAGCAAACAGCAGGGACTGGCAACACACACACACACACACACACACACACACACACACACACGCACGCCCCAGGCACCGCAAGTGATGGGGATCAGATGCAGTGCACCGTGCACAGGTGCAACCGTGCTGATCTGCTCTCATCATGCCCATGCCACATGGGCCAGCGGCTGGGCAGGTACGGACACAGGCAGTGTATGGCGTGACACACAGGTATGCACACACACACACTACCCATGCATGCACAGGGCAGCGGCAGCAGACTGCAGGCAGGGCCACATGCTGCCCAGGTCTGCTGTGTGGAACCATGGCCACCGTGACAACCACGGGACCACGACTGGGTCCATGCAGGTGTAGGAACCCAAACAGGCCTGCCCCAGGCATGCCTGGGATGCCAAGCAGAGCCCAGCATCGACAGGGAGGGTGTCGCTCGATGCCGGGTCCATGGAGTGGGCAGTGCACTACATGGTGTGTGAGGTGGCCAGCCACACCTGGTGGTGGTCAGTGGTGCAAGGCCATCCCTGATCGCGTTGGCAATGCGATCCTGGGATGCGGTGAGTGTCCTCCTGCAGCGCTGAATAACCTCCAGAAGCTGCGCAGGTGCCTCTCTCACACTGCTCGGCAGCCTGACACACCTCCGGATGCAGTGACACACCCCAGCAACCAGCAGCACCTGTTGCTCCACGGAGGCTGGCAGCAATTGGGTGTGATCTGACAATGGGTCGGCACCCAGGGGAACCTGGGCGGGGTGCCGGCCCACTGGTGGTGTACAACCGCACTGCACAGCCTCCTCTCAGGTGGACACTGTACAGAGGAGTCTGCATGTGGTTGATCCCTGTCTGGTGCCCTTGCAGTGAACACTGCATCTGGCTGCCCCCTATCCACTGCTGCCTGCCGCTGCTGCCCCACTGGCCCCTGTATGCTGCCCAGCAGCTACGCATCAGCACCACCACCACCACATGGCACTGCTATGGTGGTGGACACGGCAGCACCTGCAATGGTGGCAGGCAGCTGTCCCACCACTGGCAGGCCACTGGGCGTGCTGCCCAAGGTGGTATTTGGTATGGGTGTCACCCACACAATGCCACCATTGCTGTCCAGGATCATGGTCATGTCGTCATCGGTGTCAGCCCCCCACCCATATCTGTGTCTCCACACAGAGGATGCCATGGCTGGCATCCTGCTGGAACACAGCCAAGGCCTCATCTGACCCCATGCCCAGGACATCTGGCTGGACAGCAGTGGTGTGCTGCAGCCAATCAGGCCCCCGGATGCCCATGGAGGTGGATGGCTGCTCCTCCAGGGCTGGACCCACATCCACGGCTGCTGCTGGTGCCCCTTCCACTGCATGCAGGCATGCTGGTGCTGAAAAAGAAAGCAGAAGTGTCAGTGATGCATGTCCCTAGGCCCAACCCCCACCATTGCTTGCTGTGTGTGCCCATCATATGCACCATGCAGTGATGGGCTTCCACCAGTCTGGAACCCGCCACCCTTGACCATGCTACATCACATGGTAACTGCCACTAGCTCCTCCTGCACCATGAGCTGTGACACATAAGAAGGCCCCCCTCCGGTGGCTGTCCGGGCTGCACGTATGGCTGCCACCTTCTCCTTGATGTGGCATTTATTGCTGCCCACCTTCTTAAGGCACTCCTGTATCGACCACTGGTGGCTGCCCTGCTGGTTCATACTCACCACCACCTCCACCCAGGCCGCAGCCCTGGCCTGTGGTGTGCCTGTGGCACCACTCAGCAGTGGCTCCCTGTCCAAGTAGGCCTCAAACAGGACATCAGCCTCTGCCATGGTGAACTTAGGCCTGCATTTGCATGCAGGCCCACGCTCCTCAGCCTCATCACGTTCCGACATTGTGCTACCTGTGGACATGGACATGTGTCGAGGTGTCGGCAGCAGCTACACTGTTCCCCCCTGCTGTGCTGGCTGGGCTCAGCAGCATGCACAATTTACCTCAGAAGGTTGTAATACTGGTCCATGGCCTGGCCAGATCCATGGCGCTTTTATAGCGCAACACATGCAAATGAGCAGCTGCGCATGGTAATGACATGCTCATTTCCACAGTGCACCACACATTGGCTGATAAGCTCATTAGCATGTGGCAGCTGAATATAACGGAATTGCTCCTTGCGCAATGAGATTGCTCCGGATCAAATTGTGGTGCAATGCGCACACATGAGCTTTGTGCGAACTGCAGTGCACATGTGCAGGACAGTGTGTGCCATCTATTGTGCACTGTGTAATAGGGCCTGTGGTGCACAGTGTGCCATGGCTGCTATTGCACACATGCGCACCTCATGCAGCGGCTGGTCCCTGACCCTGCTGTGACCTCTGCCCCTGGTGGCCCTCGCACAATGACCCTGTCAGGCCATGCCCATTCCATGCATTTCCATGACTGTGCGATAGCATGTCAGAGTGCATTCCTCTTGGACCATGCATCTAGCACATTCACATTCCACGTGCACTTCATGTCACCATTTTGGTCTGTGGTTCATACTGACGGCGAAGGCGCAGCAACAGTGATGCCATGCACGGGCGGCCAACTGGAGACAGATTGAGCTGGCAAATCTAGTGGTCTGCATCCTGCCACACACACCCCAGCTCTTAGGGCGACACCACTGCAGCAGTCACGGGTGGCTGTGTGGCAGATTGCTGCCACACTGTTACAGTGCATAGGGGTGGCCAGGAGTGGCGAACAGTGTCGCCACAGATATGAGACCTGCAGCGGAGGGAACCTGAGTGCCTCCAGTGGATGGAGGTCGCTCGGTGTGGGGCTGTGCCACAGCCAGGTGAGTAGGCCCATCATGCATGTGTGCCCTGGTGCTCTACTGTGGTGTTGGCTATGATGCCTGGCATGTCCTGCAAGGTGGAGTGCTACCATCATGCACAGTGCACTGTGGCTTCATCCTCCACCACTTGCATTGTGCTGTCACCCTGTGGGCTGTGTCAGGTGGGGACTCGCCCTGTGCACAGGGATGGGGGTGGTGGGCAGCTGCTATGCTTGGTTACTGATGTGTATCTGTTTCTGTTCCATTCCCAGGGCCTGAGGATAGGCGTCGGGTGGCACTAGTGGGTCGCCAGGCCATGGCAGCCCAGGGCAAAGACAAGGAGGAGGAGGAGTGGAGGAGGGAGGCGAGTGGCACCACCACCTGTGGGGTCACAGAGGGCAGGTAGCACTTCCATAGTTCTGCTCACCATCAGTAGGGGGTGGCAGGGGCATGAGTGGGCATGGCAGCCTGTGCCATGTGCCATGGCAGCTGTGTCTGTGGCACTGTGGGTGGTGCCTACCACTGTGGCACATCCATCAGTCACGTGTGCCTGCTGCTGGTGAGTGGGTGCGCGACGGCTGCCACTGATATTGCTGTAGTGCAGGCAGGGCACTATACCATGTGACTGCCATGTTGCAGTCAGATGGCCACTGTGCAGCATGGACCACCGCTGAGCACTGATGTGGTGTGCCACCTTGCCAGCAGGCATTGGCCCACATCCCTGTGGGTGGCCTGTATGGGCCTTCTGGGGTGGTGTTCCCCTGCTTGGTCAGCACCTGTTGGACCATGTTCCTTGGGGCGTTGCACTGATCACCTATTCTGTCCCTTGTCCTAGGTGTCCGGTTGTTCATGGCTGCCACTGTACTGCAGGCTCCTTTAGCAGATCATCCTGGTCACCTCATTGACTATGGAGGCCGTCTTCCAGGTCCAGAGGCAGGTCTTGGCTATCCAGAGACAACTCGACAGCAGGGAATGGCTGGGCATGGGCACCGCTAGCCCTAAACTTTGTTCCCTGTATCCACCGGCCATACCTCCCTCCAGTTCCCCATCCCATTGTACAGTCTCTGTTCCCTTCCCCTTCCCTCGCAATACTACTCTTTCCCACCCCCTTGTTTCTGGACATAGTTTTTGACAATACAATTCTATTTTGCCTTACTCACCTGTGTATACGTCTGCTTTGCAGCTGATGTAACGAGCCATCCTGCAGTGGCGTGGTTTGTGTCTGTGTGAAGTGCCTATGTCAGTGTGCGGGTCATGCATTGTGGTGTCCTATCCCATGGTCAGTGGCTGTGCCTTGGGTGGCCTTGGGGTGGCTGTCTGGGATGTGTGGCATGTGTGTGTTGACAGCATGGTCCTGGGTGTGGCTTGCAGGGGTTTGGGTGGGTCAGGGCACAGCATGTGGGGGGGCTCTTCTGTTGGCCCTCCGTTGGCCATTGGTGCCACCTGTTGCCTGCTTTGTGTGTCACAGGTGTGTTCCGGGGTGGGGGTGTCTGGGTGCCTGTGTGTGTCCTGCTGGTGGAGGCCCCTGTGGCCTGCCACTGTGCATCCCTGGCACTGTCCCTGGGTGTCGTCCTCTGACATGGCCCATGGCTTTACACTGCTGCTGTGCTCCCACCATTGCCTGGGGCTAGTCTTTGTGTGCCATGGTACATGTCTGGTTGCACCCTGACGCATCTCTGGTTGCACTATGGGGCTGGTCTGGTTGTACCTTGGCGCATGTCTGGTTGTGCCTTCGTGCAAGTCTGGTTACGCCATGGTGCTTCCATGCGATATTCAGCCATGTTGCACTGGTGCATTTCATCATGCGCAATCTTTGAATATTGCACTCATTGTGCCATGGTGCATCAGAGTTGTACTTCACCGGACTTGCGTACAGGCCTTTGTTGCATTTCTGAATATCTGGCCCAGGATGCATAATATATTTGAAACGTACTGTACTGATTTAAAGAAAATTATATTTGCTGGTGTGTGTGTGTATGTATATATATATATATATATATATATATATATATATATATATATATATATATAATCTACAGTATATCTATATCTCTATCTCTATCTATTTGTCTATCTATCTATCTATATATACATATATATATATATTTATATATATATATATATATATATATATATTATGGTAGCACGGTAGTGCTACCAGTAGTTAGGTTGAGTAGCACTTTAAGGTTAAGGGTCAATTCTGCACCTTAATAACTTTGCCACCATTCAACGGATATGCCTGAAACTTGGTATGCTCAATTGGGCTTATAGATCTTGAGATCTGCTAAGTTTCAGACTGGTCATATATAAAGCCGTGGAGTTATTGACAACACCAATCATGCTAATTATGCTTTTCTTTGCTCTTGCCTACAGGTCGCATAGTTTGTGCGACCGGTCTGAAAACTTCAGGAACATGCAGCTGGGTCCCTGATGTGCCTTTGAAGATTTTGTGAAAAATATTGAACAGTTCAAAAGTTATTCAAAAACAAGTTCCATTATAAGTCAATGAGAAAAGTTAACAAAAGTTCAACACTTTCGCAAATGCAGTTTTTACTTTCGCAAATGGCCCTTTTATTTTCGCAAATCCACCGTTTTGTTTTCAGTTGGTGATCAGAAAAATGCTTGGCATTTAAATGTGGGACCCTCTAACAACACAATTATTTTTGTGTTTACCTGAGGATGCTAGGCATGTCTTTATTTTGATGTTAAACACCCTAGAAATATGTTTTTCAAGTTGCTGGAAAAAGTACTTTCTAAAAGTAGTGTCGCACTCACGAAAATTGCGACACTACTTTTCCAGGTTATGGCAAAATGACAGCAATTCTTAGCCACCCTGTTGCAAAAGAATGGTTTGGTCTTTTGGGCTGAAATTTGGAGGGAATGCAGCCAATATCTCACAGATGTGCCTTTCAGTATTTTGGTGAACAAATATTACAAGGTGGCAAAGTTACAGCACTCCAAAGTTGACACTTTTCCCATAGGATAACATTACGGCGCCTGCCGCATTACAAGCATCCTTAGTCGCCTGCTGCAAAATAATGGTTTGGTCTTTGGGCTGAAATATGGAGGAAGAAAGCCAACATCCCACTGATGTGCCTTTTGGTGGTTTGGTGAAAAATATTACAGGGCAGCACAGTGACGGCACTCTGAAGTTAACGCTTTTCTCATTGATAACATTACGGCATTGTCGCTCTTTTGGGGCCTGTATCTCGGAACGGTGCGAGATACTGACTTTTCATTGAAAGGTTTAGCCCTGGGGCTAAGAACAAAACTAGCCAGGAAAGTCATAATTCATATGAAATTTACATTTTATTTCTACTCAGACGGTTTCTGAGATATAAGCAATTTAATATTCCAAGTCCTCATTTTCTGCTCCGAGGCCCATTGTTATGCATACATTCTTTGTTTTCACTGTGTTTTCCAAATGCATTTTTTTAAAAAGAAGGGTATGCCTTTTCAACATTGTGCCAGTTAGCTTCCCAGTTGCTGCTCGCTACTGTTTGAGGCACCATTACAGTCACGCCCACCGCCTGTGTTACGGGGTTTGCATTTTCACTTGCATTTATGCGTTCTGTGTCGCTTACATTATTGCTGCTGTTACCATTACCAGTTTCATTTGCAATTGCGGTACCATCCATGTGTGTTACAGTCTTGCGCTTTCATACGCGCTTTCGCATTTCTCTTCATTTCTGTTTCCTTGGCGTTATTTTTGCTGTTACTGCTACCATTTGTGTTTTATAATTGCGGTACCATGACCATGCATGTAATGGTTTGCATTTCTGTACCTGCATTTGAATTTCTCTCTTCCTTTGGTGTTATTGTTGCTGTTACCATTACCATTTGCATTAACAATTGCGTTCGTGACCATGCATCGCTACGGTTTGATGCTTTCCATACGCCGCCTGTTCCCGTTTCTGTTTCGGCGGCATTATTCTTCATGTTAACTTTACCATTTGCGCTTACTATTGTGGTACCATAGCTGTGCGCATTACGGTTTGCATTTACGTGTGCACTCGTGTTCGCTTTCCGCTTTCTGTTTCCTTTGCATTCTTTTGCTGTGACACTTAACATTTCCATTTAAAATATCACTGCCATCACTGTTTCGTGACACCAGTTGTGTTTTCAGACGCTCAATGTCTGTTTGCGCTACTGTTCGCTGGCGCCACTTTGCGCTTGCATTTCTATTAATGTTTCTACCATTTACGTCTCATACTATGTGTGCCACTGTTGGCACTTCTGTTTGTGTTGCTGTTCCTGTTACTATGTCACAAGACATCACATGGTGGGAGCGCGGGCCTGACGACGCTGCATTACTTTCACTATTTGTATCATCATTCTCAAAAGAAAGGAATTAGAGGCAAAACTCTGTTTAATTCATCATTTAGGGTTTTCACGGCGACAAGTGAGGAATTCAGAGTTAGGTTGAAAACCCTGATCTCAGTTCACCCTCAACCGGCATCGGGTGCGCTAGTCGCCGTCCCAACTCTCACCCCATTCTTCTATATCTCTGCTTCTTTACACATGTGATGGGATGAGGGAAGTTGATTTACCCCAACGCATCCCCGGCGTTTGGGGTGGGCTGGGGTGGCAAGGGGGCTTTCAACCTACCACCGAATTTCGCTTTGTCGCTGTGGAACAACCCTAACTGATGCATTAAACTGAGTTTTTGCCTCTAAGATATATATATATATATCTATATATATATATATATATATATATATATATATATATATATATATATATATATTATGGTAGAGGAGCCATTTCTATGTTAAACCCCAAAGCTTTGCACCTTAATAACTTTGCAACCATTTGACGGATTTGCCTGAAATTTGGAATTTATGATCAAGAACCATAGGCCTTGGGATCTGCCAAGTTTTGTACTGGCTGATATACAGCTGCGGAGTTATTATGTGATCTGCAAGGCTTACGCTTTTCTGAATTCTGTGGTCGCGCCTACAGGTCGTACGGTTTGTGTGACTGGCCCAAAATCTTCAGGAACGGCAGCCAGGGTCCCCAATGTGCCTTTTGAAGATTTCATGAAAAAATATTAAACGGTTCAAAAGTTATTCAAAAACAGTTTCCATTATAAGTCAAAGGGAAAGTTAACAAAAGTTCAACACTTTCAAGAATGCATTTTTACTTTCGCAATGGGCCTGTTACTTTCAAGAACGGCCATTTTGTTTTCAGTTGGTGATCAGAAAATGGTTGGTATTTAAATTCTGGGACCCTCTAGCAACCTAATTTTTTGTATTCACCTAGTCGGGCCCTGAGGATGCTTGCTATGTCTTTATTTTGTGGTAAACACCCCAGAAATATGTTTTTCAATTTTCTGAAAAAGTACTTTCCAAATTACTTTGGTTTCACGAAAGTGTCCGAAATTTTTATGTAAAGTCAGAATTGCATAGTAATTTTCTAGATCTGTGGGAAATGACAGCAATTCTTTGACACTGCACTGCAAACAACCGTTGGGAGTTTTGGGCTGAAATTTGAGGAACGAACTGACATCTCATAGATGTGCCTTTCAGTGTTGTATTGAAAAAATATTACACGGCGCAAAGTTATGGCACTCAAAGTTGACAGTTTTTCCCATAGATAATATTACGGCGCCTAAAGCATTACAGGAATGCTTTGGCACCTCTGCTGCAAAATAACGGTTTGGTCTTTTTCCTGAAATTTGGAGGAAGACAGCCAACAGTACACAGATGTGCCTTTCAGTAGTTTGGTGAAAAGATATCACATGGCTGCAAAGTTACGGCACTCCAAAATTGACGTTTTTCTCATAGGATAACATTACGGCTTCCGACACTTAACAGAAATCATTTGGAGCCCTGCTGCAAAATAACGGTTTGGTCTTTTTTCCTGAAATTTGGAGGAAGACAGCCAACAGCCCACAGATGTGCATTTCAGTAGTTTGGTGAAAACATTACAGGGAGGCAAGTTATGGCACCGAACTTTTCTTTTTTCCCAGGATAACATTACGCATTCGCCAGCGCTTTTCAGGGCCCGGGATCTCGAAACGGTGTGAGATACGGACTTTTCGCTGAAAATTTCTTAGCTCCCTAATGGGGCTAAGATTCAAATTAGCCAGGACAGTTGTAAATAATATGACTTTAAATTTTTTCTATGTCAGATTTGTTCCTGAGATATATGTATTTAGTATTCCAAGATCTCATTTTCTGCCATACTCATTATTTTGCATACATTATTTGTACTCACTGTCTTTCTCAATGCAGGTTTTGGGGAAAACCAGCCTGTGTGCTTACATTACTGTTACTGTTGCCCTTTCCGCTTATGGATCCGCGCCTGCGTTCACTTACTATTGACGCCTGGCGCCACCATGCGCTATCCTTTTGCTTTCATTTGCGCCATGCTTTCTGTTATTTTTTGCCATTTCTGTCTACAGTACTGTTTATCTTACTGTTTCACTTTACATCACCATGCCCATTGACATTTCTGTTTGCAGGCACCATGTTACTATGTGACAACACATCACGTGGCAGACCATTCCGCCTACACCACCATGTATGCTACTCTCTGTTCTCATTCGTGCTTGTGTTACCATGTGTGCCACTGTTAGAATTTCTGTTTATGCTTGCTGTCCCTGTTAGTATGCCACAACACATCCGCTGCCTCCGCCGCTGCATTACATTCACTATTTCTCGTTATCATTCTCAAAAGAAGGGAATTAGAGGGCAAACTGCTTAATGCATATTGTTATGGTTGTTCCACAGTGAGGAATTACTGTTGTTGAAAACCCTTTGATTTCGCCACCCCACAACCGCATTGGGTGCGATTGGGATCATGGGTCCCAACTCTCACCCCATTCTCCTATACTTCTGCTGCTTTTACACATGTCATGGGGTGAGAGTTAGGCTGATTATCCTACGCGCACCCCAATGCCGGTTGTGGGTGGGCGGGGGTCCAAGGGGTTTTCAACCCAACAGTGAATCTCACTTTTGTCGCTGTGGAACAACCCTAACTAATGCATTAAACAGAGTTTTTTGCCTCTAATATATATATATATATATATATATATATATATGGATATGAAAATTAAATAGTTTGTGCTGCATAAAAGGTTTCATCACTATGTTTCTAAAGTTAAGGTCCCAGCTTAATTGATTAATGGCAAGTAATTTTAACAAGTAACATTACACGTGCTGTTTTTTAATTGTATTGATTGGGGTGTATAGTGTATATATATACTGCGTGGAAGTGTAATGAAAATGTGATGAAGCAGGGCATTGTCCTTATGAAACTTTAGTTCTTTTTTCTCACATTTAAAATGTATTTTTGTAGTGCTTTTATATTAAATGGCAAAAAATATTTGACCATTGATATCCATCTGTTTTTGGTGGGTGCTATGATCTGAATTTGCTATGTTTTAAGTTTATTTAGCACCACCAATTATCCTGGTGCTCTAATCTTAGCTGTTGAAATGTATTTATGTATTTCTAAAGTTCACCAAGTAACATCAAGAGAGATATGCTATGATTTCAATTTATGGTTGCTAACTGCATAGTATTTACTGCTTTGTACAGCATGGATATATTTTAGAAGTCAGGCATTTATATGTATGTGATACAAATTCCCAAATATGCTAGCTTTAAATGTTATTGTGTAAAGATAATATGGGTTGTTTTTGTATTTTTTTTGTAGGAGACTTCAGCCAATCTTTTTGGGCAGGTTGCAATTTGCACAATTGAACTTAAACATAATTGGCATCCCTTTCAGTTCTGCTTAAAGGCACTTCTCTTAAATCAAATTAAAGTTGTTTAGATTGTCAGTTTTCTGGCAACATAAACATTTAACTACAGAGAGCCAACTTTAGGTTTGCTCAGCACCTTAGCACGCACCTGTGGTAAAGGTACCATGACATTTTTCCTGACAGGATAATTTCCTCACAGCACATATTGTTGCGCAGAGCTAAGTTTTGTTTATAGTGTAAATACCCAGAACAGCCCAGCTGAGATGCAGCATTTACTTTTTAGTGGGGTCCTACTTCTGCCCATACCTACAGCTGGGTGGACTGGAACACCAGGAGTTTATATGACATGTTCAAAATCACAACGAACATTTGGCTATGGTAGGGGGTTTCAACCTCAGTTCTCCTGGTTCACAAGCTGGGCTTTTACCACTAGACTGCATTGCCTTGCATCAGTTCTGCAAATATACTACTCCAACTGCACAGCACCATGAACTCTCAATATATATTTTTTTAATTGTTTAACCATGAAAGGCACACTAAGCTGAAAGCTTGTTTACAGGTGTGACCTGGGAGCACAGGGAAGTTAAAGTTAAGTGACTTGCTCAGGGTCACACAGTATGCAAGTGGGGCTGTGGGATTCAAACCCAGGTCTCCAGATTTGCAGCTCAGAGACTTAAACCACTGCACTATATTGCCTTCCAGTTAGAACTGAAAATAATATACAGTATTCATGTTTTAAAAGTGAAACAAAGTTAAAGCAGCACATTTCATTTTGTAGTTTGTCAAATAACTAAGCACATTTCCTGTACATTTGCTGTCCCAGCTCCAGACTGCCATGGATCCCACTCTGCTGAAATTAGAACTGAAAATAAAATAAAGATAATAATATTAAAGTGTCTCTCAGGTAGTGTTGCAATGTAATTTCACCAGTGAAATTCCAACAAAATCTCGAATTTCACCACATGAAAAGTTTTGAGAAGTTCATACATTTCACCCATAGATTTTGCAAAATCCACTGACAAAATTGTGAATTTCACCCATGAAATCATGCATTTGCCCGCAAAATGACGAATTTTGCCCATGAGTGGCAAAATTCCACCAATTACGGGTGAAATGCGCGATTTGACAATGTAGCACTACTGTTCAATCTATTTGTAGAGGAGCATCGTGGAGGGCCTTGAAGGGGTGTGAGTCTGTTTGCAGATGATGTATTTGCAATAGGGTGGACATCTGAAGGGGTAGAAAGAATGGAGAGATCTGGGGAGGCTCTAGGCATGGTCAAAGGGTGGCAGCTTTCACTCAACATGGACAAGTGTAAGATCATGCATCTTGGAAACAGGAAGCAGAGGGCAGGGTACTGTATGGGTGGTCGAGACCTAGAAGTAACAGAACAGGAAAGGGACCTAGGCATCACTATATCAAGGGACCTGAAGGTGGAAAGGCACTGCGAGGGAGCAGTGGCTAGGGGGGCAGAATAATGCTGGGCTGCATTGGAAGGAGGATTACCAGTAGAAAGAATGAGATCATAGTGCCCTTGTACACCCATCTAGTTAGACCGCATTTGGAGTATGGGGTCCAGTTCTGGAGGCCATACCTCAGAAAAGATGTGGGGAGGCTGGAGTGAGTTCAAAGGAGGGCAACAAAGATGGTTAAGGGGCTCTGCTACCTGTCCTATGAGGAAAGGTTGGGAGAATTGAACATGTACTCTCTGAAACAGAGGAGGGAGAGGGGGGACATGATTGAGACTTTAAAGTACTTTAAAGGTATAAGCCATGTGCCAGTGGGAAGCATCTTCCAGCTGAAAGGGAATCAGAGGACAAGGGGACATGGGTTGCAGATTGAGGGGGGACAGGTCAAGGGTAACATTAGGAAGTACTATTTCACAGGGAGGGTGGTGGATAAGTGGAATAGGCTCCTGGAGGAGTTGGTTGGAGAAGCAACAGTAGAAGGCTTCAAAAGGGCATGGGACAGACACAGGGGATTGTTGAGGATAGGGGGCATGTCCTAGCAGATAGCTAGACTAATGTGCAAACTAGGTGGGCCTGTCGGTCCTTTTCTGTCATCACACTTCTATGTTTCTATGAAATTCATAATTTCGTCAGTGGAATTTTGCATTTCGCGATCCATGAAATATTTTGCATATGTCACATACTTCTACTCTCAGGATTAGATCTCCAATCTCTTCCTTAAAACTAGAAATTGATGGGATTTTCATAAAGGTTCAATCGAAGTTTTCTGCTTCATAACTGACACTTCACTGGGCTACAACCCTACCCAACCATGATCTCATTTTGTTATCTACTGGTTCTGCTACAACCTACCAAGCAGATAATGGTACTAACCTCCAACCAAAACTGCCCCAGCACTGTTGTGTTGTTTTTCTGATGTGTTTGTTGAATTGCTGTGACTTCAACTTTGGTTCCTTGGATGCCTTTCTTTCCTCAGTATGTCTTCTCTCTAAGTGCTTAACTTAACCTTGACAACACAGCAACTACCCTTCATATGACTGTTGCTCAGTAGCACAATGGTTCTGTCACAGGTTTAGCAAGCAAGAGACTAGGTAAAAATTTGGCAAGAGCCTTCAATGTCTTTTTGTATATTCAGCAAGAGATAATGGTTCAAATCACAACATGCATTTCAATAATTTATTGACATTTAATTTCAATATTTTCAGTTTTTGTAGTTATGCTCTATTAGGGCATGCAGTTAGAACAGTAATTGTACACTGTGCACTAAACCATCTACAGGTATACAAAATATAATTGTAAAAGCCATTTATGTAGTTCTACTGCTGCAGTGGAAACTCAAGACAAGACATTAATAGGTTAAGGTCCAAGCACCATTAAGCATGTCAAACAAGAGATGTTCAAGTCCTGTAAGCTCCACTGGAGCTTTAATGAGTTATGTCTGATTTCACTAACAGACACCAATGTTACAGATAAAACTGACACTCAGCCTGAGAAAACACATGGGAGTGTTTACCATGTTAAAGGAGGAATTCCACTTAGATGCTGCTACTGTAATTAAAACGTACTCTTGTTAGGATGTCTGACATCATGCTTCTTGGTCCCATACCTTCTGCTGTAGTGGGAGGGTGAAGAAGATGCAATACAAAATCAGTTCCTAAGCCATCATCAAGCTGGCAAGGCAGTGGGAGATGAAGGCAGTTGCCCACTAGCTCTCACAGAGTGATGAGGGCTAGGGGCTGATGACTTACGTTAGCAGAGGAAGCCTGCCAGGGCTTCCACAGCCACTTGGTCAGGAAGATTTCAAAGATTGCTACAACCTGTGTGCTACAGAGACTGAACTGTGTGTCTATTGAAGTGTCAGAATGACATTTTACTGTGAGACAGACTGTGATCTGCCTTGAGAGAAAATGAGATACACAAGTGCCACAGTTACCAGCCTGTGGGCACCAGAGACTGTGTGAGAAAGTCTGCATTGAGACAACTGTGAAAGAACTACCTGTATCAATCCTGCAGGCAAGTCTCGGAGAATAGTTAGTTAGTGCTACTGCCAGGTATTAGCTAATGCTAATGCTCCACACTAGGGTTCTGAAGTCAGTATCCTGTGAACACAGCGCCTGCAATTGAGTGATTGGAAAATGGTGACTGTGTTCTGGGCTACCCTGCAGGGTAGCAACAGGATACCATAGTGGGTGAAAGAGGGCAACAGGATGCATACACACATGTGGGGGGGAGGGACCTCACCTCATGAGGGGTGGAAGTGGAAGGAGGGTATGTGGGAGGTAGTGTGGCAGTTGGCTGCCAAGCTGGCTGTGTGGCATGGTGGTGAGGGTGGCCAGCTGGGATTGGGAGGGTACCAGGTTTGGTTCTGGGGCAAGTGTCATTTTTTGTGTCGGGCCTAGTTATTTATTTTTTTAACTTTTGCACACACATCCCAACATGCACCCCCCTGGAGTTGAGAATTGTTAGAGGGGTTGAGGGGGTGAAAGGGGTGCAGGGGCACAGCCCCCCACATATGTTACATTCCTGTCACCACATTTGGAGTCGCTGTGAGTGTACACTGCCGTTATTTATTTTTGGCAATGACATGACTCAAATGGCAATCACCAGTGACTGCCATTATGACATGGAACTCTAAAGCCTAGACATGGGTGTGAAGTGTTTGACCCATAGTCCTTAGGCTGATTTGTTCTGCAGAGGAGGAAAAGGGAAGAGCCAGTGAGATCAATATGAATGGGACACAGTGACCCTGATCTACATCACGAGGTACCTGAAACTTGCATCTTCTAGCTGCTCTCCCCAATTGCACAACAGAACCATCAGCCTGAGAGGACCTGCAACTGCAGAGCATAGGAAGATGAACCCAGGTTGACAGGAAAGCTGGTACTGTACATCAGAACCATGAGTATTCTCAGGGCTTGCCCAGCAACTGGGAAATTTGTACAAAGCTTTGCCTCCAAATCTATAGATTTAGCTAATGGGCCAGGACCTACAGATACCTCATTTAGATGTTTTGCCATTTAAGCAATTGCACAGCCTGTGGGGATGTGGGCTTAACTGTTCTGCTTGTTTTAAAGTGCACCACCACCGGTCAACCAGCTCCATTGTCACCAGGCCTGCACCTTTCCTTTGGCTGGATACCCAGTGAAGCACAGGGAGATCTCTTTAGGATTTAAGGGTTTAAACTTGTACCAGTTGGTAGTTCCACCAGTTTAGGTAGGCTGGTAATAGTAAAAGATTTAAAGTCTTTTATGCTACTGCCTTGTCTTGCCTGGTTGGGGTGGGTGGGCTGGGTACTGTTACTACTGTTTTAAAGTTTTTCAAGCTGAGTCTAGTCAGACACCTAATTCTGGTCCTGCAACCAGAGTTAATGAGTTTATGCCCAAAACAATTTTGCTTTGCATTCCCCTATTCCTTGTGAATATTACCTAACAAATAATTTATTAATATTTTGCGTTTTGTCTCATGGGCCCATTATCAGTGGTAAGTCACTAATTTCAGTTTTGCTGAATTTAAGGTTGCACTGTGATTTTTCATGTATAGGGAGACATTGTGGGGAGGTGGGAGGATACTGCATCACAGGGAGATCCTACAATTCTGGAGATTATGTACATTCTTCAGGAGAGTGGTGAGAAACTCATCTCCCTTGTGATTTTCTTTGTCACATGCTTGGCGTAAGTAGTATAATAAACATTTATTAGTACTCTTGCTTGTTTACGAATGTTTCTTGGCAGTCTCTGAAGACATAAGAATCTGTATTACTAGTATTATTATTTGCTCTACACACTAAGAGTGTTTAGGCAACACCAGCACCTCTCTAAGTTCTTTTAATATTCTGGGATGAATCCCATCTGGACCCACAGCCTAGTCCCATTTCAGATTCCTGAATTCATTTTGGACTCTCTCCTCCATAAATGGGCTGGTATCCACCTCCCTGCCACTGGTGCCCCTATTGCTCAATAATTGTCCTTCTCCTTCCCTTTCTTCTGTGAATATGAACAAAAATGTGTGTTCAGGATTGTTTTTTCTAGGCCCCCCTCTGTACACACCCTCCCTCCCTCTTTTTAACCTCACAATCCTACAATCCTACCCCTTGTCTTCTTTCTTTCTTTCACTACTGTATCTGGAAAAGGTCTTTTCTCCTTTTTTAATTGCCTGGGCTATTTTATCTCCATTTGCGCCTTTGCACTCTGATTTGCTTCCTGCCTCCCTCTGCTTTTCCAGATACTGTTCCTGTACTCCCCCTCTGTGTTTCCTTGCACCTCCTGAAAGCTAGCCTTTTCTCTCTTACTTTCCTAGCCATGTCCTTTGAGAACCTTGTGTCTTTTCTTTCTCCTTGTTTTGTAGTTGCCTAACACAAAGGCTTGTTGCCTATGTTATGGTTCCCTTAAGGTTAACCCACTGTTCCACTACATCCCCCCCTTCTTCTCCTGCCAGGGCATCCTTGAGACATTCCCCCATTTTTGCAAAGTCAACCGATCTGAAATCTAGGACCCTTGCTTTCGTGTGCTTTGCCTCCTCCACTGTTCTCACATTGAACCATACTGTACAATGATCACTGGACCCCAGGTGGCTACCCACCATTACATCGGTGACTCTGGTCCTTTTGGTGAGTACCAGGTCCAATACTGCTCCTTCTCTGGTTGGTTCCACCACAAGCTGCTTGAAGCACGCCCCCTGCTGGGCATCCAGGATGCCTCTGCTCCTGACTGTGGGTGCAGCCTGGGTACGCCAATTCACATCAAGCAAATTAAAGTCTCCCAGCAGCAGCACTTCACCTTTGGCTGTCATTTTATGGATGGCTTCCACTAGTACCCCGTCCATCTCCTCCCACTGTGTTGGGCCTTGTTAATTAAGCGGTGGCCATGATTTGTTCCAATGGCCAACTAAACTACATAACTTGCTTTGAAAACAGTCCCATTCATTTCTGTGGAGTAACCTTACGCTCTACAAGAATGACATCACAAAATGGAGGCGTGGGGGTGGAATGAGAGTGGAATGCCAAATGCAGTGGTATCAGGAAGTGGAAGGGATCACAGCTCTGCTCCACAGAGCCAAAATATGATCCTTTCCTTCTGGAGAGTGGGGCTAATGTAACAAAAAATATGGGCACTATAGGACTTCTGCCCAGGTAAGGCTTACTCATGCTTCTTGGGCAAGGGTGCTACAGAGTTGCTCTTTAAGGGTGTGGATACAGTTCAATATCCACACTATGGCAGATTCCTAGAAGTTCTCTGTGAGGAGGGGCAAAGTACACACCTCTATTTGGGGAACAGAGATTGGAGAACTGAGGCCCCAAAAGCAGCATCCCAACATGACAAAATGTCAATGCTGTAACTCGAGATGAAGGTGTGTGTGCTTTACTCCATGTAGCAGCCCTACAGCTCTCCTGTATGGGGATGTTCCTGGAGGCAGCCAATGAGGCAGCAGCATGTGCAATGGAATGAGCCCTAAGCCCTCTGGGAGGCCCTCCACCATCGAACCAATAGCACAGGTTGATGCAAGACATAATCCATCTGTCAATCGTCTGCATACCTGGTGGTCTGCCAGGCACAGCTTCATGGTATGATGCAAACAGTTGGCCAGCTTCACCCTGAGATCCAGTCGTGTGTTCCATATAATTAACGAACACTTTCCATAAGTCCAGAATGTGGAGCCTACAGTCAACTCTGAAGATGGACTGTTGAAGTATACTGGAAGGTATATCACCTGGTTAAGGAGAAACTCTGATACCACCTATGAAAGGAACTTCAGGTGGGGGTGAAAGACGACCTTGTCCTTGTGGAAGACCAGATATGGAGACTCCACTGAGAGCACCCAGAGGTTACTAATCTTCTAGCTGACATGACAGCCACCAATAGGGCCATCTTCTGTGAGAGGTATGGCATCTCACACCCGTGCATAAGCTCAAATGGCTTGCCCATGAGCACAGCAAGAACCAGCAGTAGGACCCATGGTGACATTAGCTCGGGTACAGAGGGGCCGAAAACAAGTGGTCAAGGTCTTTAAAAAAAAAAACACACCTGACCACCTTCTCCTGGACCACAGTCAGCATACCAGCCTGCGCCTGGTAAACAGAGACAGCTGTTAGGTGCACCTTTGGGGTGTCACTTGCAGGCCCAACTGAGAGGGACCAGAGGTAAGAACACAGACTTTGACAGCAGATAACGACTGCTTGGCCACCCAGTCTGCCCATTTTCCTATCTATTGATAAGCTGCACACCCTAGTTAACCAACAGCCTACTTCCTCCTAACCCCCACTATAATTGCCTTATGTTTGTCCCATTCATTCTTGAATGCCCCCACTGTTTTTGATGCCACAACCTCCTCAGGAAGGCCATTCCATCGTCCAGCACCCTCTCTGTGAAAAAATACTTTCTGCATTGCCCCTGGAGCCATCCCCCCTCTATCTTCAAATTGTGCCCCCCTGTTCTTGAACATCTCTTTTTCTGAAAGATGCCACCTTGTTGGACTTTGTTGATTCCCTTGAGGTACCTGAAAGTTTATATCATGTCCCCCCTCCTTTCCTCAAGGGTATATATATTAAGCTTCTTTAGTCTCTCTTCATATGGTTTCTAGTGCAGACCCTGCACCATTTTAGTTGCCCTCCTCTGGACTGCCTCCATCCTATGTCCTTAAGGAGATGGGATCTCCAGAACTGCACGCAGTACTCCACATGGAGTCTCACCAACAGTCTATACAGAGGGATGACAACTTCCTGTTTTCTACTAGTGATGCCTCTCCCATGCATGCCAGTATCCCCCAGCCCTCCTTACTGCCTTCTCACATTGCCAGACTACATTTAGGTCATCTGATATGACTACCCCAGGTCCCTTTCAATTTCTGTTGTTGTTAGTACCAGCCCCTCATTGTGTACTCTTCCCTGGTTTTGTTTCCCAGGTGCATTACTCTGCACTTCTTGCACTGAATCTAAGCTGCCATACTTCTGACCATCCCTCCAACCTTGCCAAGTCCTTCTCATTCTTTCCACCCCCCTTATGTATCAACTCTGTTGCAGATCTTTGTGTTATCTGCAAGGGCATACTTTTCCTTCCAGTTCCTCTGCAATGTCACTTAAAGACATTAAGAGGACCAGCCCCAATGCTGAACCTGCAGTACCCGCTAGTACCCCCCCTTCTTTTTAGTGAGCTTCATTTACTATTACCCTCTGCGTCCTGTTTTTTACCCAGGCTACCACCCTGGAACCCACTCCCAGACTGGCTAACTTGTTTATTAATCTTTTGTGTTGGACTGTGTCAAATGCCTTGCTGAAGTCTAGATATGCCATGTCTACAGCCCCTCCCTGGTCTACTACTTTGGTCACCCAGCCTAAGAAATCTATTAGATTCGTCTGACATAACCTTCCCACTGTGAATCCATGCTGCTTTGGGTCCTGTCCCTGGCCACTAGGTACTCAACAATTCTTTCTTTCAGAGTGATTCCATCATTTTCCCTACCACTGAGGTCAAACTAACAGGTCTGTAGTTTCCTGCCTCTGCTTGCTCCCACTTTTGTGAAACAGAATCCCATCTGCCTTCCTCCAGTGCTCAGGAACCACACACACTCCTCCCATGATTTGTTAAAAAGGGTAGTCAGTGGTGTTGCTAGTTCTCCCCTGAGTTCTTTTAGAATTCTGGGGTGAATCCAGTCAGGCCCCATTGCATTGTCCACCTTGAGTTTTAGGAGTTCTTTCAGGACCTTTTCTTCAGTGAATGGACTGGTATCGACCCCCCCCCATCCAGAGTGCTTCTTTTGTTTGGTTTAGATACATCCCCTCCTCTTCTTTTGTGAATACTGAACAAAAGTATTCATTACGTATATCTGGTTTTCGCTGTCACCCTCTGCCCCCTTTATTAAGCCTCATTTTCACTCCCTTGGTCTTTCTTCACTCCCTAATGTACCTATAAAAGGTTTTATCCCCCTTCTTAACTGAGCAGGCTATCTTTTTCCTCGGTTTGGGCCTTTGCTATTCTGACTGCCTTCCCTGCTTCCTTCTGCTTTAACTGGTACAGTTCTGTCCTGCTCCTTCTGTGTTTCCTTATACTTCCTGAATGCTATATTTTCCTCCCTAACCTTCCCCGCCACCTCTTTTGAGAACCATTGTGTTTTTATTTTTCCTTTGTTTATTTGCTTCACACGAAGACTTATTGCCTCTGTGATGGCAGTTTTGATTTTTCCCCATTGTTTCTCTCCCCCTTCTTTCTGCCCTTTTGCTAGTGAATGCCTTAGGCACTCTCCCATTCTGGAGTCAGCCCTCCAAAGTCCAGTACCCTTGCTTTTGTTGGCTTGGCTCCACAGCTGTGTTATCATGAACAACACTGTCTGGTGGTCGCTCGTTGCCAGATGGCTACTCACTTCTAAATCTGAGATCCTCTCACCATCCCAGTTTGAGAGTACCAGGTCTAAGACTGCTCCCTCCTGAGTGGGTTCCAACACTAGCTGTCTGAGGCATGCCCCTTGTAGGGCATCAAGAATGGCCCTGCTCTTGGATGTGGCTGCAGCAAATGTGCTCCAGTTAACATCTGGCATATTCATGTCCCCCATCAACAATATCTCCCTTTTTCTGCCATTCTAAGGATGTCTCCTATCATTTCCTTGTCCATTTCCTCCCCTGTATAGAACCCCCGTGCAGATTGTGATGTCATTTCCTGTCTCCAAGGCAACCCACAGTGCCTCCTGTTTACCCTGTAGTTTTGATCCATTCCCTTATATAGACAGCTACTCCTCCTCCTCCTCTTTTACCCTCCCTGTCCCTCCTTTAGATTGTGTATCCCAGTATGTTGACATCCCAGTCATGGTTCTCTGTGTACCATATTTATGTGACTGCCACAATATCCAGGCATCCCTCTTCCATCAAGGCCACTAGTTTAGGAAGCTTGTTACCCAGACTATGGGCATTGGTGCTCGTCACCCTCCATTTTTTGATGGCCTTGCCCCTTTTAGCCCCATCCCCGTACTTACTGCCTTTGTCTTTTTCTTCGTTTACCCCTGCCCTGCTCCCTATTGACCTCTCTACCTTGGTGTTAACCTCACTAGCTACCCTGTTTTGTGGGGGGAGACTGGGAATTTTCTGCTCCTCATCAGTGCCTCCTCCCTTGGCTAGCTTAAAAGCTTGCCAGTGAAGAGTTTAAACCTATCACCTAGAATTCTGGTTCCCCTTCCTGACAAGATGCCGACCAACATCATGCCAGTATAGGTCTGTATCCCTCCAAATGGACCCCTAGTCCCCAATGAAGCCAAAACCCTGTGCTCTGCACCAGTTTTCAACCATTCATTGAATTCCAGGTGCAGAGCACCCAGCCTCACCCATGCTATAGACAGGCAGCACCCAAAAGGTTACTCGGCGTGATACTTTTCTAAGGCCCTCCACAAACTCCTCCTGCACAGCTCTGATCCCATTCCAGCTAGGTCATTTGTCCCTAGGTGGACAATGACATCCAGCTCCCTCTCCTGTGCAGCTGCTCCTGCGATCCTGAGGATTTGCTTCCTGTCCCTCCAGGCCATGGCGCCAGGCAGGCACCTTACCTCCCTCTCCCCTCCCTCCTCCAGTTCTACCCCCCCAACAATCGAGTCCCACACCAAGAGCAGCTTCTTTCCCCTGTGGGTTCCTGTGGTACCCTCCTGTGGGTCTCCCTTGTGGAGGTTCCCTGCATTCTCCTTGGTCTTCACTTCGGGTGCCTCCATAGAGGAACAACGCTCTACCAGAACAGCACATGAATTGTGGAGAGGTACAACTGGAGGCATGTGCCTCTGTTCCACCCTCCCTGAACCCACCGTAGTCCAACCACTCCTTATTCCCGGCAATCTCTGAGGCAGCAGCAGTGGCCCTGGTGGTCCCTGGGTGGGGGAGAAGGTTTCCCTATGCCTTGCCAGGTCAGTCTGGAGATGGGCAACCTCCTCCATCAGAGCAGAGGCGTGTCTGCAAACAGTGCAGCATCACAGCCTCCAGAATGTCTCCCAGAAGACTAAAGCCCACAGCCAGTACACTGCACCCTCCTCACATCTCTCTCCCTCCCTCCTTGTTTAAGTTGTGTTGCTTGGTTTGTTTTTCTCGCTATTAGGAATCTCACTTCCCTTAGTAGTGTTTTTTGTGTGTGTGTTTTTTGCAGTAGCAATCACAAGAAGATATCCTCCCAGCCTATGCAACACTGCCTGGCTGCCTTCTGGCACACCCCACCCTATTTTGTGTCTGAGCAGGAAGTTGTCACACTTTCCTGCCTAACCCCATAAAGTTAGGGTAGCTGGGGAGGGTAGGGGTTGAGCAATCCACCTGTTCTGTGCAGCGAGGACAATCGAGCAATCCAGTCTGAACCTCCTAATACACAGCTCTTCTGACTGCAAGAACACATCAGTGAAAGCATAAATGTTTGTTGCAAAAGTTTCCAAATACTAGTAAACTACAAATAAGCCACTAGATTCACAGAAAAAGAAAAATCAGCAGTATTTTAATCCCTCTGTATGTAAGTAGCAATCTAAAAAGGATCAGTGGTCCTGCAGACCCCTTCTTGATTCAAACAAGCAAAAACAGTGTAAAATTAAAAGTAAGGCCCACTGCCCTCAGAATTCGAGCAAGACTATTCCTTCCTCCAGTTTTCTGGTTCCCAGTTCAAGCTTGTGCGTCCTTCCCAGCTCCAAGTTCAGTTTTTAAAAGCAACCTTTACCTCCAAAAGATTAGGCTTTTCTATTTCTAGGTAATCAAGATCTTTGCCACAGGGCAAGCAAGGGAATCAAGCTCCTTGCTCTGGCACCATATCCGGAACTTCTTCCATTTACAGTATATGCGTAGGATCTGCAAGTCAGCGCCTTTCAGGAGGCCTCCGCAATGTGGAGCACAGCGTCGGAGGAACCCAAGGCCTAGAACTCTAGCCACTCAGGAACCAGGCTGAGAGGTGCAGGGACTGAAGGTCCAGATGCAGGACCTTCCCCTGTTGTCTGGTCAGCAGGTATGGATGAAAAGGCAACCACCAGAGGCCTGCTGCTGAAGCTGAGGAGATACGGAAATCAGAACTGTCTCAACCAGTCCGGAGCAATTGGGATCATCTGTGCCTTGTCTTTCCAGGCCTTGACCGCCACCTTGTGGGCCATCGGGAAAGGAGGGAAGGTGTACATGAAGCCTGGGATCCAGGACCTCATGAAAGTATCCCCCCAGCAGTGTCCCTGACTGGGGGAGGTGGGCACAAAACAGCCTTAGCTTTCTGTTTTGAGAGAAAAACAGGTCCAATAGAGGGGTGTCCCACTGGAATAACAGGTGGCTTACCATCTCTTGAAAAAGACTCCACTCATGCAACATCTCTCCCACCTGGCTGACAGCATCTCTCAAATGACTGTGAATTCCTATGACATGAGTCGCCAGGAGATCTGCAGCCAGGATGCGCATGGGTTTCCAAATGTGGAGAGCCTCCAGACACAGGGGAAGGGAGTGTGTTCTGGCCTGCCTGTTCAGGTAGAACATGATCACCCTATTGTCTGTCTGGACCTGCACAACCTGACCCTTGATTAGAGGAGTAAATTCAGTGAGATCCAGCCACACTGCATGAAGCTCCAGCAGGTTAATGTGGTACAGTACTGGGACTCCCAGGTTGACCAGAACCTGTGGGCTTTGTGATGTTCCAGGGTTGCTCCCCATCCCACCAGAGACACGTCCGTCGTGCGTGTGACTGTCAGTTCCAGGAGAAAATGGGATTTCTTTCTCCAGATACCGAGGAACTAGCCACCACTGATGGCATCCCAAATAGGCTGAATCACAAGCACAGACTGGTCCAGATGACCTAGGCGCTGAGACCACTGACAGTCCAGCTCCCACTGCAGATGGCGATCTGCCAGCATACTCAATGGACCACGCTGGTGGTGGATGCCATGTACTACAGCAACCTCAGGAAATCCAAGGCAGGGGCGCAGAAGCCAACCTAAATGACCCAGATAGGAGGTAAGGTCCTGAGCTCAGTCCACCAGGGGATGGGCCTCAACCTGCAGGAGTTTAGTTATGCATCAATAAAACTGATCACCTGCGAAGGGATGGGTTCGGACTTGCTTGGGTTGACCAACAGGTCCAAATCTCTGCAGGTCTGTAGGGCTAGGTCTCTGGACCACTCGATGGCCTGGCTCTCAGGTAGCCATTCAGGTAAGGGTACACACTTGCATCGCAGGAAGACTGCCACCACTGCAACTAATTTCATGAAGACCGTGGGCATGAACAAGCAACCAAAGGGCATGACCTGGAACTGATGCAGCACCCTCTCTGCACGGAACCATAGGTACTGCCAGTAGGACGGGGAGCTGAGATATGGAAGAATGCATCCTGGAGATCTAGGGAGCAGAACCACCTGCCCTGCTCCAGAGATGTAATCTGACTCAGAGCGACTTGTGCTTCCACACGAACTGATTCAGGCTATGCAGATCCTGCATGGCACCAGCTCCTGTACATTTTGAGACAAGAAGTACCTGGACATGCACCCCAGACTTGCCAGGGTGTCTGGGGATGGGCTATTGCTGCTTTGCAAGGAGAAGTGCATCCTCCCTGAGGGCGGGCAGTGTGTCCTGCAACACCATGGACTAAGCGTGGAGTCAGTAAGGAGAGAGAGCATCGCAGTCTAGTGGCAACCTTTTTATCTACCACCTTAGTACCCACTTGTCTGTAGTAATGATGGACCAATGTGGCCAGAAGTGGTGCTGCCAATCCCTCACTGGGAGCTGGCTCTGGGACTGGATGGGCAGGAGGATGACACCCCCCCCAAAACCATCAGTGGGCAGCTTTGGTGGGGCACCAACCAGTGGGACTGGAGGTGCACCACTTGGGCTTCGGGTGCCAGGCCTGATTTTGCCCCTGCTGAGGTTGCTGTGACTGTAAGGACCTCTACTGAAAAGTATTTTTCTTAGGTTTCTAAGTCTTTTGTTCCTTCTGGGATGCCGCCACAGAATCTAGGGTGGCACTGGACTTCTCAATCTTAGTGAGATGTCCCTCCACCCCAGGTACAAAAAGGTTAGTGCCCAGAAAAGGAACATCAGCCAGTTTGTGCTAGGTATCCACCAGGAAGGTGGAAAGTTGTAGCCTGGCCCTGTGAAATGCATCACAACAGCCAAAGTCATGGCACAGGAGCAAGATTTACCCATGTGCAGAGTCATCTGGAACTAGAGTTTCACCAGTGCTTGACCCTGGTTTCTGAGCAACTTCCCCGTGAGCTGATGGTCAGCAGGAAGGTGAGGGAGGACATCATCCAGCACTCCCCACAGGGCATAGCTCACCTGATGGGAGACCCAATGACACAACAGCACAGACCTTCTTCACCATGTGGTCAAGCTTCTTAGATTCACTGTCTGGGGAGCTTGTCCATGTCCCCTTGGTCACCAGACTTCTGGAAGGCTGCATCAGAGGCCAACTCTTTGGCCAAAGGTGATCCAAAAGGGACTCTGTCGGCACTATGTACTTGCGGACCATACAGGTAGACAGCACTGGGCAGGATGCTAGACGCTGCCAAAGCTTCAGGGCCAGTCCCAAGATGGCCTCAACTACAGGAAACGCAACCTCCAAGGAGCCATTCCTGTCCAGTATTTCAGTGAATGGGTATTTAGCCCTCTTCTGATCTGGCTCCAACGGCATACTACTCATGGACTCTGACATGAGGCAGAGTAAAGCCCTGTAAGACACCAGCCTATAGTTGGTGAACATTTCCTCGAATGAGCCATGGTCAAAAATGTTGATCCTTGATGAAAGCATCGTCGACCCCCTCAGGGTAGTCCGAGGACTCTTCAAAAATGGGTCTCAACCATTTGCTGGCATAAACCACCCGGACCACTGGAGGCAAGACTGGCAGTTGCCAGGTGGCAGAAAGTCCACAGTGTAGAGCCCTACCCTACCCTGTGATGGTCCATTGCTGCCAGAGGAGCTCCTCATAGCACCGCTGCATTAGGTGCCAATCCTCGCCCAAAGACGAGGAGGATGAGAACAGTCAACAGTGGTGCCTCCCAGTCCTGAAGGATCAAGAGCATGAGCGGCATCTCGACCATCGACCTAGGGGCTGATATCAAGGACAGTCCTCCGGATTGTTGTGGTAGATGACATGTCGAGCTACATGCAGTAGCAGCGACTTTGGAGGCACAACTGCCGGCTGATGCTGGTCCCTAAATGACCCGGTCAGGGACACCAACTGAGCCACGTCCTCTTGAGTGAAGACTGGGAGCACTGTGATCTGTGAGATCAACTCGTCGAACTCCTCTGACAACTGGTCAACAGACTCGAGAAAGATCTCAACTGCCTAATCTCCCAGCATTAAGTTCAACAAGCCTGACAGAGGTACCAAGGAGCTCTTAAACTTGCCTTTGATCAAAGGCAGCTCTTCCAATGTCGAGTGGTTGGAGGAGTTGAGGGAGCAGGGAGGATTTCAATCTCTCCAGTCCCACGACTTGCACTGATGGCACTTATTCTTTTTGCTATGATGAGCACAGCTCTCACTGAAGGTCTAGAGGGCCTGATACATTTCAAGGAAATCTTCTGTGAAGGACCCTCTGATGCTGGCTCCAGCCAGAAGCAGCACTGACATGGATGAGGAACTAACAGTGGCTGCAGCCACCTCCTTCTCAAGGGTCTCAAGCTGGGATGCTGACCCAGCAACCGCTGAGGCCTTCTTACAGCCCTTAGGTTGATCCCTGGGATCCCTTGATGAAGGTCAACTGAGGGAGAGTATGGCCTGCTGATCTTCAAGTGACGCAGGCAGCATCGCCTGGCAAAAGTCACAACCTGCCACCCTGTGATGCCCTACCATGCAGTAGCGTCAGAGTGTGTGAGAGAGTCAGTGAGCAACATCTACCACTGATACTTGACGAAGAATTTCAATTCACGTGGCTTCCTCTTTTCCATGTCGAAGATCAATGGTCAAAGACAAAGCCAGAACGAGCAGAAGTAGTATTACTGAGAAAGAATCAAAGTTTATCACCTAAAACACAACACAATTACATCTTCATCTAATGCTGCAGAGTTGCAAAGGAGAAGACATGTCCCTTTCTTTTTTGAAACTTTATTTTTAATTCTCATGTTACAAGCATTCCACGGCTCCAAAGAGCTCTAGCTCAGAATACTGGTTTTACTTGACATAACATATTGAGATATTAACAATACTAGGTGGTTAACTGACAGATGTTGATGCCCTTTCTTTTCTCCAAATTCGATCTAGGATCATCCTGTATTTCCCATGCTGACGAGGAGACCCATCACTATGTTCCATACATTCAAACATTAACATTCAGTTCACCGCATCTGTCTTTACACACCTGTTTTGTAAGGAACATGTATGTAACTGTTTGTAGATCTCATAACGAGTTTCCTCAAATAAAAATAAAGACAACACTCTTATGAACTTAATGCGCGTAGTCCGTGTCTTTCTTTTTATCTAAAAATTTTCAGAAGACTATGCTTTGTCCAAGGTTATGCTCCCTCTTAGCCCCTCCATCTCCGGACCCCATCCTGTTCAGAGGCCCTAGTGAGCCATGGGGACAAAATTGACAAAAATCTATCCATTTCCAAGTGGACAGAGGCTGTAAGCCTTTCCATTTCTCTACTCTCTGGTACCATAGAGAGTGTCGGAGGATCAGGGAAAGCCACTTCAAAGTACTGCATTTAAGGGCCACTAATCTTAAAATATTAAACAGTATATGCTTCCCCTGGCATTTACTAAAGGTTTTCAGCTCCTAGTAGCAAAGCTAGAAAAGAGCACGGGTATGGGAACTCCAAAATGGTCTGAATCTGCGTATGTATTTGCTGCCAAAAGGATTTCAGCCTTGGGCATTCCCAAAAGACATGCCAGTGGGTGAATTTTTCTCCACATCCCCTCTAGCACCGATCAGTGTTTGAGGGGTCAAAATGTTTGGTTCAGGTGGGAGTCAGGAAGTACCTAGAGATTAATTTCCAGTTGAATTCTCTCCATGTTGGAGACGAGGTGACCGCCCACCCCCTCCCCATTCTCAGGGACCATGTAGTTGGTGGCATTTGCAGGTTTACTTCTCTTTCCCATTGTATCCCGAGTTCCTCAGCCGGCGAGGGGGCACTTTCCAATAATAAACTGTACAGCTGGGAAATAGGTTTGGATTTGGCTGCCAACCAAACCCACCAGAACAAAAGATCTTTCAGATCTGACCGGGGTCTCAGGATCAACTCTTGGTGATTACTCTGGAGGAGAAAGTTCCTGACCTGGAGCTATCTAAAATGGTCTTTCCTTCTTAAACCAAATTTTTGTCTAAGCTGTGCAAAGCTCAAACATGTGCCCCGTGTGAAAAAGTGTGAAAAACACACCAGCCCCTTTTTTTCCCAGTATGCATATCCTTCATCAATAGTGGGGGGAACAAAGTCTACGTGGTGCCTTATCAAAGACAAGAGGACTAAGCTCATTCAGGGAACCTACTTTGTCTCTTAATTTCACCAATGTTTCCACTGTGTGTTTAGTCCAAGGGTTGTTTATTTTTGTCCAAATAGACCAAATAATTTTAGCCGTGGGTATTTTCCACAGAGACATGCCTGCCAACTGCTCCTTTTCTATCATGTACCACCCAGACTCCTCCCTTTGTTTTAACCAGGAGAAAATCCATGGTCCTTGGCTGCTACAATAATAGTTTTAAAGTCCGGAAGCCTAAACCTCCCTCTCTCTAGGTGCCATCAGTAATCTGTGGGAAGACTCTATCACCCCCAAACAAATTTCTGAGTGGAGACCACAAGCTCTCTCCAAAAGTCCATAGGGATTGTAACTGGTAGAGTCTGAAAGAAAAACAGGAAACGGGGTAAAATATTCATTTTAACCACTTGCGCTCTACCATTGATTGACAAGGGCAGGATTTTCCAGCTTGCAAGGTCTTGTTTTACTGCGTGTAAGAGCTGTTTGTAATTGTTTGTATACAGCAGGGTAGTATCAACAGAAATTTGCACCACTAGATATCCAACTGTATTCTTCCAGGCCCATGTAAATGCAAAATAACCCCCAAAACCCTGGGGCGGGGCACCACTTAGGAGGAGAGCCTCTGACTTGCTTTGGTTTATTTTGTAGCCAGCTAGCTCCTGATATGTGTTCAATGTTTCTAAAAGGGGAGGGAGAGAGCTGGGAGGGTCAGACAGAAAAATTAACGTATTATCTGCGTATACAGCAATCTTATATTCAATGCCTCCTGCCTCTATACCTTTAATTAATTAATGGTCTCAAATTGTGGCTGCCAGGGGCTCTAGTGATAAAGCAAAAAGAAGGGGAGAAAGGGGGCAACCCTGCCTAGTACCTCTGCCCAAACTAAATCTATCAGATGAGCATCCGTTGAGCCTTACCACAGCCTCTGGCCTTGCATAAAGGGCTTTAACGGTGCCTATGAGTTTATCCCCTAACCCAAATTTAATTAAGGTTTGCTGTAAAAAGTACCAGTCCACCTGGTCAAATGCTTTTTCGGCGTCAATCCTATGGCAATTTGGAATTTTTTGTGTTTCTGGAAGAGATAATATTTAAAAATCTCCTAGTATTATCATGAATGAGTCTATCTTTGATGAAACCAGTTTGATTATGATGCATCACCGAACCAATTATTAATTATAATCTACTGGCTAAAATTCCTGTAAACAGCTTGAGATCAGTATTCAACAGTAATATTGGACTGTATTGCATTCCAGTGGGTCTTTACCCAACTTGGGCAGTACTGTTATTTGTGCATACCTCCGAGAGGGGGAAGGGGACAGAATTCCTGTCCCTCACTATTGAGTTAAGGACCTTCTGCAGAGGTGGCATGAGGTTGGGGAGGAAGGTTTTGTAAAATTCCAATGGAAATCCATCCAAGCCTGGTGCCTTTCAGTTTCTCAGGCTCCTCACATGCTGCCTCAGCTCCTCCTGGGAAATTGGTGCTCCGAAGGCCTCTGCATCATGTTCACCCACCAAGGGTAGTAAATCCTTCTCCAGATATGAGTCCACTTCTGGGCATGCTGGGGCCTTTCTCTCTTTATACAATCTCATAAACGGCCGCAAGGCCTGAGCTATCTCTTTTGGTTTATTTACTGATGGCTCATTGGGGCCTTGTCTAAGCCTGAGGACTGTCCTATTTACCACCTCCTTTCTTAGCTGGGCAGCCAGTAAAGTCCCCGCCCTATTTCCATGCTCAAAATATGAGGCGTCCCTCAATTTTTGTGTCTATAAGTTCTCCCAGTTCCTTCCTAGCCACCCTCAATCTGGTCTCAATCAGGAGGTCTGTGTTTTACTTATGCCAGCCCTCTAGAGCTGTTATTTATTGCTTGAGTTGGACCTGTCGCTGTATAGACACCTTTTTAAGATGGGAGGAGAAGGAGATAATCTTCCCTCTCAAATATGCCTCCAGCACATCCCATAAAACAGAGGGGGAAGGGATGTCGCTCTCATTTAGTTTGAGAAAGGACTTTATCTCACTAGCCATCATTTCTTTAAAATCCTCCCTATTCAGGAGACTTACATTTAGACGCCATGATGCTCCCTTTGTTCAGGGGTCAAAAAGCAGAAACATGCTAACTGGTGCATGGTCTGAAATAATCGAGATTTCTATCTTGATTTGTTCCACTGTATAAGTCCATTCCCTGGATACAAGAAAAAATTCCAATCTTGAGTACTGTTGGTGCCTAGGTCAGAAAAAACTGTAGTCCCAGGCCCCTATGTGTTTGATGCCGCCAGATATCCAATACCCAAATTCCCTCATGATTTTTAGCAATGTAGATGCTGACTTGAATTTCTGCCCATTGTTTCTTCTGTCTGATCTAACAACTGACGGGTTGAGAACAGTACTGAAATCTCCACCTATGATGTTTATTCCTGAGGATTCGAAACCTTCCCGAGCCAGGATCCTCACAAAGAAAACTCATGCCTCTGTGTCCCCTCATTTGGTGCATAAATATTAATTAAGTTCAACTTTTTATCTCCCAGTTCCCCTGCCACTCTTATAATCAGCCCTTAGGGTCAGTCTGAACCTCTTTAACCTATGTCGGGCTATTCTTTCGTAGTAAAATGGCAACCCCCCTTTTTCTAGTGTGGCCTTCATAATGAGAGGTGAAGACCTCACCGACCCAAGACCTCTTTAGTTTTTTATGTTCTTCCTCCCCCAAGTGGATTTCTTGCAGATATACTACGTCTGCTCTTAACCTACTGAATTCTTGCAGTAGTCTGGCTCTCTTAATCAGACTATAAATGCCCCGGACATTATATGTGATTAACTTAAGTCCCCCATACTACAAGTCTTGAATCGGGTGGGGCCCTGCAGAACCCAGGTGGTGGACTACTACATTGTAACAATTAACTGTAAAACAAAACTATAATGACATATTTCAACCAAGTGAATAGAGCATCTCACTCTATAACTGTTAAAAACCTCTTGTAGAGAATATGCAACTTTTAATTTATTGCTACTGAGGTATTTGTTGGGGTAGAAATTCAATCCCCGGATGAACCTCAAAGTGAAAAAGAACCCCCTAGATTCCTCACCTCCACTTTAACCCTTATTAAGGAGAAAAGTAGTGGGGGAAGGAAAGGTGGAATCAAAGCTGTGCTTTCTCCTCTCTGGCAGGAATTCACTGAGAGAGAGAGGGTAGTCATGAGGGTGTGCCTTACTGGCTTCCGGGGCTTACTATTACTAACCCTGGGATCCCATCCCTCCAAAGGAAACAAATGATATAGGCTAACCCAGCTCTTGGAGCCTTGTGTGTTTAAAACAAGCTTTTGACAGCCTTGCGTCTCTTAGATATAGCGGCCCATACTAATACCAGGCCCCTGAACCCACAGAGTAGCTGGAGGAGTAAGTTACTCCATCCTGACTATGTTAACAGTACATTACCAGCTGATCAAGTCCTGTATGTATGTGACCAGGCTGTCCTACATTCAAATGTCACACATGCTCTCCCTCAACGGTTATATTCTTGTTCTGCGGCTCCTGCACTGGTCTTCGGATCCCCAAGGTTGCGTTTAGGAAGCGCACTGCTGGCCCGATCCTTTTCTCCCTGTACCTCTCACCAGAGGTCTCTTGTTTTGCTCTTTAAACCCCTCCTAGAATTCGCCAGTCACCGTCACTCCGTAGACTGCTAGCCCTTCTCTGGAAAACCAGGGGTCAAGTCATCAAGGGAAATGCCCAAGTCCATCAAAAAGTCCTTTGCCTCACAGAGCTCCTCAAACCTTCTGGTACCTTGTGAGGTTATCACCCGCAGCCGAGCCAGGTATTAAAGGAAAGCCTTTAGGCCCTTCTCCTTCAACTTCTGTACTGCAAGCACTTTTCTCCTCTTTTGCATAGTGGCTGGGGTATAACTATGCTCCAGGAACAAATAATGATCCCAAAAAAAAAATACTTCCTTTTTACCCCAGGCAGTGCAGAGAACTTGTTCTTTTACTCGAAAATCCATAAAAGCCATTACAATCGAGTGTGGCCGGGCACCATTATCTTTCAGGAGAGCCACTAACGATCTATGTTCCCTGATCAAGTTAAGTTGCAGATCTGGTGGCAAGGGAATGATTTCCTTCAGTGAGCCTTCCATAAATGAGATCATGTTACTAGATTCAGTCTTTTCTGGCAGACCATGTAACCAAATATTGCAGTGTCTGCTTCGATTCTCAAGGTCTTCTAATCTGCCGTACAACTCTAGTTCCCTCCTGTGCAAGTCAAGGAGAGCCGAGTTGTGCTTGTCTAGTGTACATGAGTAGTCAGCCGCTACTTCCTCCAGCTTCACCGCGCGGCTTTCCAGGGCTCGAATGTCTCAGGTGTTGCCTGCCATTAGGGACTCCATTTTCTGTAAGGCATCACCTATTTTTTGTAATTGGCCCATCAGTTGTCTGGATGTAATAGTGAACTCCGGTTCTTGCTTGCTTTCACTGTGGTTGAGCTCCGCATGATTTCCAAGTCCTACTGCTGTTAGGTTCGGGCCAGAGGAGGCTGCCAGTTCAATGTTGCTTGTCTAGCCAGTTTCTGTGATGGGTTCGCCGCTGATTACTTTTCTGCCTTACATGTTGGCAATACAGTGATGCTTTTCCATCGGTCTGAACACTGTTTTTTATCGCAGGATGAAGTTTGATTTAGGAGGGTGGATGGAGCTAGCTTTTCAGGCTGCCATTTCCCAGGTGATGTCGACATGCCCCTTTCAGCGGAAAAGAAAGCCCACTGATGAAGTGTCTGCTGAAGACCTACAGCACCAGGGCTTATTGTTGTTATGCTTTCCTACCCTGGTATAATAAACAGTGAGTAAACACTCCTCTTGGATTTGCCATTTTGTTTTGTAACTGAGTGCAGCCCCTTGGTGCCTTGTCAGAGGAAAGAAAAATCTGAAATCATGGAGCGGAGTCAGAGGGTAAACTGCCCAGGTGGTGGGAGGAGCTTAGCTTGAAAATGTCCGACAAATCAGCCTGTTACAGCAGACATGACACAGTGCAGACAGCAAACTGTATCCACGTCCTTAAAACGTGTATTTCTAACCCTGTAGATACAGTTCACTCTCCACACTCTGGCAGACTCCTGGCAGTCCTCCAGGAGGAGGAGGGGGGGAAAAGCATGCACCACTATTTGAGATTGGAGGACTGAGGCTCTAAAAGCAGCATCATGATGACTCAGCATGTCGATGTTGTAGTGGGAGATGAACGTGTGCACTTTTGCCAGGCTGCAGCCCAGCATAGCTCCTTAATGGGGATATCCCTGGAAGCAACCTCAAAGCCAGCAGTATGTCTGCATGAGTGAACCCTTAACCACTTGGACAACTCATCAGCCAACTTATAGCAGAGACTGATGCAGGATGTGATCCATCTAGCAGCAGTCCACTTTGCTGCCAGTCTACCAGGCGTGGCTTCAGTGTATGTGACAAACAGCCAGTGAACCTCTCCACAAATTCCCACCATGTACTCCTTATTATGGAATAGTGCCCTCCACAGGTCCCGGATATTAAGTCAGTGGAGGTCATGTTATTAAAATAAATTGTGAGGTTCATCACCTGGTGGAACTCTGACACTTGTGCATAGGCTCAAAAGGCTTGCCCATTAGCATCGCCAGTACCAGCAGTAGGTTCCACGGAGGTGGTGGTTCATATACCAGAGGGGACTAGTGGTTCAGGCCTTTGAAAAAGTGCCCAACCACTTTCTCCTGCACTCCTGTTGGCATACCAGCACGTGCCTAGTAAGCAGAGATGGCTGCCAGGTGCACCTTTAGGGTCACGGATCACAGTCCCAGCTGTGACAGGGAGAAAAGGCAATCGAGGATTGTGGACACTGGGCAGGCATGAGGATCAAAATCCTTTCTTTGGCAACAGTATGAGAACCTTTTCCATTTGAACATGTACGTTCTGAGAGATCTCCACAGCAGTTAAAATGTCTTCTTCCAAGAGGCCCAAGGCCTGGAACTCTAGCCACTCATGAATCAGGCATAAAGAGGCAGGATCATCCCCGGTTGTCTTTTCCACAGGTTGGGGCGGACCAGCAACCTCCACAGGGACCTGAGGCTGAGGAGATTCTGGTATCAGAACTGTCTGGGTCAATCTGAAGCAATCTGGATCATCTGTGTTTTGTCCTCCTGGGCATTGATCACCACCTTCTGAATGAAGGGGAAGGGAGGAAAGGCATATAGAAGGTCCAGGTCTGAGAGAAACAGAAGTTTTCAGCAAATAAGGACCAACTGGCCCACCCCTTCTGCCATACTGTCCCTGCCTATACTGTTACCACAGACCCTACCTGATCTCTAGTTACTTCCCCCTGCTTTCCTGCTAAGATTCCTTTGTGCCTATCCCATGCATGCTTGAAGCCTACCCCAGTTTTTGCCCCCACTACGTCTGCTGGAAGACTGTTCCAGGTGTCCAACACTCTTTCAGTGAAGAAGTAATTCCCCGCTTCCAACTTCATATCATGCTCCCTTGTTCTTGCATTCCTTCTCATTTGAAAAATACTCCCCTCCTTTACCTTATTCACTTCCATAAGGTACTTATAGGTCTCTATCATGTCCCCCTCAGTCCTCTCTTCCTGGGTGTGCATATTGAGATCCCTCAGTCTTTCCTCACAGGGCTTATCGTGCAGCCCCTGCACCATTCTTTCCCAAGATGCGGTCTCCAGAACTGGCCACAGTACTCCAAGTGTGGGATCTCATCAACAACTGATAAAGTGGTAACACCACCTCTCTCCTTCTGCTGAGGACTGCTCTCCCTATGCACCCCAGCATCCCGCTGACCCTGCCTGCTGCTCTGTCGCACTGCTTCACCCCCTTGAGGCCATCAGATATTGATAATACCATGGTCCCTTTCCTGTTTAGTGACCATCAATACCTCTACATCCATTTTATACACTGTCCCTGGGTTTCTATGCCCTAGGTGTATGATTTTGCACTTTTTCATACTGAAACCCAGCTGCTATACCCTCGACCACTCTCTCTCAGGTCTCTGCCCTTCTCTCCACCCTCCAGAGTGTCTACTCCTACTACAGACTTTGGTGTCATCTGCAAACAGGCATACCTTCTCTTTCAGCTCATCTGCAATCTCATTATAAAGACACTGAAGAAGACTGGTACCAGTACTGAGTACTCAGGTACCTGGCTGGTCACTTCCCCTCATTAGAGTGAGTGCCATTTACCACCATCCTTTGTCGCCTATCCAACAACTAGTTCCATAGCCAGTTTACCATCTTGGTTATTATCCCAAATGATCCAGCTTCCTTATTAGCCTCCTATGAGGTACCGTACAGAAGGCCCTGCTGAAGTCTAAGTAGCCCACATCCACCACCCGACCCTGCTCTATTTTCCATGTCACCCAGTGGGAAAAAATTGATCAAGTTCATCTGACGTTATCTCCCCCTGTGAGTCTGTGTGTGAGTCTGTGATGCCTTGGGTCTTGTAACCTGCTGGATTCAAGATACTCCACTAGCATTTCATAGTTTCCATTAACCTCCCACTGCTGATATTAGACTGACCAGCCTACAGTTGCCAGCATCCTTCCTGCTGCAGATTTTTCAAGTGGGACAACATCTGCCCTTCTCTAGACCTCTGGAATCACTCCTGTTCCTAATGAGTTGTTGAATAGGGCTGTCAGAGGTGCATTAACTCCCTGAACTCCCTCAGCACCCTTGGGTGTACCCCATCCAGCCCCACAGCCTTATTCACTGTCAGATTTGCAAGTCCTCTAGGATACTCAAAGTTATGCCCTGTAATAATAAGGCTTTGTCAAGCTTCTTGACAAAGCTCTATTGTTACAAGGTGAAATGCTCTACTATGCCACCTGTATCCAGCTAAATAAACAACACAGCACTGGAAGCTTATATCTCTGTGTGGTTTGTACAGAGAATGCTGCAGTAGCACTTGTTTGCTATTTTTATTACTTGGTGGGTACCATGGTGCACTATGCTCTACAGAGTGGCCCTGTTTTTTTTCCTTCTCTGCACTGTCTCCCCCAACCTTCTTAACCTCACAATCCCTCCTCCCCTTGTCTTCCATTTCTTGCTTATGTAGCTAAAAAAAGGTCTTATTCTCCTTAGCTACCCCTTTGCTTATCCTTTCCTCTGTTTTGTTCCTTTGTGCCAATCAGTGCTTTCCCTGCTGCCTTTTAGTTTTCCTGGAACAGGAACACCCTATCTTCTTCCCTCTTAATTTCCTTGTACCTCCTGAATACCACCCTTTAAGCCTTTACTTCTGATCCACTTCTCTCAAGAACCATAGTGGCCTCTTTTCCTCCTGGTTTTGCTAATTTCTGTTTTTGTGCAACAGGTCCAGTACTGCCCCATCACGAGTTCACTCTCTGCCCTACACGATGAGAAACACCCCTGCAGGGAGTCTAGATGGCCCTGCTTCTAGCAGGAAGCTGTGATTGGGAGGCTCCACTTCACATCTGGTAGACTGAAGTCTCCCACCAACAGCACTCTCCTCCTTTCTACCATCATGCTGGACGGCTTCCCCCAGTGCCTTAACCAATCCTTCCCCTGTGTTGGAGATCTGTATTTCATCCCAGTATGGAGAGTGGCTTCGGCTCCTGTCTACAGGGTGATACACAGCACCTCCAATCCTTCTTTCCCCCCTGTTCCCTTGTATTTCCATCACTTTGATACCCTCCCCCATATACAGTATAGCAAAACACCTCCACCTTTTTTCCCCTCCCTATCCTTCCTGAACTGAGTTCAGCCTGGTACGACCATGTCCCAGTCATGGCTCCCTGTACACCATGACTCAGTAATGGCCACAAGATACAGGTCTGCCTCCATAATGATGGCCTCCAGGTCTGGAATTTTATTTCCAAGCCAACTTGCATTTGCACACATGTCCCTCCACACCTTTCTTCTGCGCCGCCTTCACCCCACTTCCCAACCTGTACCTCACCTCATTTTCTACTCTTTTTTTCGCCCTTTTCTGGACAACTTCTGTTCCTGTCCCCCTTTTCCTCTACTACTCAGCTACTTCCTTTATCCTGTTTCCTGGGGAGTTTTCACTACTCGGGTCCTCCCTTTCTACTGCTTCAGTCTGTGGGAGGGGGGCACTTTATGTCTCCCTTTGACTTTCTGTCACCTCCCTCAACTAGTTTAAATGTTTATCAAAGCAACATTTAAACTGTCTATTGAAGGGTGTGGTTCCTCTCCCAGACAAATGCAGGCCATTACCTCTGTATAGACCCATATCCTGCCAGGTTGGTCCCCAGTGAAGCTGAACCCCTCCTCTCTGCATGATTCATTCAACCATGAGTTGAAGCTCCCAGTGCAGAATACCCCCCTCCCCTTGCCATAGACAGGCAGTACCTCGGTGAAGGCCACCATATGTGCAACTTGCCTTAAGCCCTTCCCAGTTCTTTGAACTCTTCCCTGCATGATCCCAACCAGTCCCTTTCTAGATTATTAGTCCCCAGGTGGACAATGATATCCAGGTCCCTCATGCCCTGTTGGCCTAGCAATCCTTAGGATCCACTGTCCATCTTTCTGAGTCATGGCACCAGGTAGGCACCTAACCTTCTTCTCCCCACCAATTCCTTGTCTCAAATCTAACCCCTTTACAACTAAGTCCCTCACCAGAAGCTGCTTCTTCCTCTGCTGGGGTCCTCTACCTTACCTTGAGCCTCACTTTTGAAGACTCCCACATCCTCCCTTGCCACTACTCTGGATGCCTCCTCTAGGTAGTCCTGTCCCGCCAGAACAGTGAAGGAATTCTGCAGTGGCACAGACTGAAGAATGTGCCCTGACCTGCCACCCCAATCTCCCAGAACCCACCAAGGTACAGTCTCCTTTTCCTAGGCAACCTCTAGGGCAATAGCAGTTGACTTTGTGCCCCGGGGTGAGGCATGATGTCCTCTGGATCCTAGCCAGCTCAGACCAGAGACCAGTGACCTTCTACCTCAACCCTGAGAAGTATGTGAAGATGGAGCAGTATCTCAGCCTCCAGGAATAATGCAGCTTGACAACCACTGCACTGCATCACTTTCACATATGAATGTTATGCATCACTATCTACTACTTTCAATATACCTTGCTCCTATTGTCTTCTACCTGTGTTTGTTGCTTTCCCGCCAATACCCTCTATGTAGGTTAACTTTTAATCACCATGCCCTAGATAAGGTGTCACATCCTTTCCCCTTTACTCGTTTACTGTCTCTGGCTGTATCTCACCCTGTACCCCTCTGCCTCTTTACAGCTCCCTTTTTATTAACCCTCCCCTTTTTGTCCTTCCTGTTCTGTTACTGCATCTTACCCTAGATAGGGTGTCTCCAGTGGTGTAGTGCTAAATTTAGAAATTAGGGGTCTCTGACCATGAACCATGGGTCCCGCAAACCAATAGGCTGTTGGCCTGGGGGCTGCCTAGGCCCCCAGAAGCTATCAGGTTTTAGATGCATTCTGTTGCATTTTGAGGGTCATTCTGACACTGTTTGGCCCTTCTTGACTTGTTACAAACAACCAATATCACTATCAAAATAACTAGCTTTTCATTTTCTTTAAAAAAAAAATTGCCAAAACTAAAACAACTTCTTGATCAATATCATGGAGCAGACACTGCATACATCTCTAATCCAGAAAATTCTGCCACAAAATGTTCACATTGGCAACCTTATTGCACACAGGATTTACACATGCTGTTAAAAAACAAATACAAGATAAGGGACCAGATCATTTTGGAGATAAGACAGGATGTCACCATTTATTAATTTTTGTCTGTCACTGTGTCTCTTCTCTCATGTAAAACTGTGGCTACTGGCCAGCAGGTGTCAGTGTAGCTCAGTTGGTAGCACACCCCGTTGAGGGCCAGATGGCTATGGGTTTTAATCCCACACTGGGGTTGGGCTCATGCCATAAACGTTGTGGGGTGAGATCATGAGGATTCATCAAAGCGATATAATAAATAACAGTTATGAAAGAACTTACCGTAACAGTAGATATTCGAGATGGGTACCTGCAGTAGGTCATTACAGACAGGACTGCGCCCCTTGATGTCAGGACCACACAGCAAACTTCCAATTAGCAATCCACAGTACAGGACCCGTTCGTCCACCTGACGGGATGTCAGCGTGACACTCACAAAGGAGGTGGTCCTGCTGCCTTCCAGTTCTCCCGCTGGAAGACCTCTGAAAGGTAAACAGAGAAGGGAAAATCCTCAAGCCCTGTGCTGCTGAAAAGCACATTCTGGGAAAGGAAAGGAGGAACAAAAGCTGGGGGAAGGTGGATGGAAAATATGACCTACTGCAGGAACCGCCTCTGTTATGGTAAGTTCTTATGTAACTATTATAACCTACTTCAAGAGGGTTCCTGCAGTGTCATTACAGATAGGTCTTAATTCCAAGCAGTCAAGAAGAAACAGTCGGAGACTGAGGGCCGGGAGGAGGAATGGTCTGCTGAGCAGGACGCAAACTAGGCCAATAGACCCTTGAAGGATGGCCAGTCCAAAGCTGGCCCTGCGCCTAGAAGAAATGTCCAGACTGTAATGCTTCATGAAAGTATGGATGGTACTCCATGTGGCCGCAGCACAAATGTCAGAGGCGGACACATTTCAGAGAAAGGCAGTAGAGGCAGCCATGCCATGGGTCAAATGCCCCTTGACCTCCCCGAAGTGGTTTTCACACTTCGGTAAATGAAAGTGATGCAGTTAGCTGCCACTCTGGAAAGGCATTGGTTGGAAACAGCTGGCCCCTGATGTTTGGGGCTAGGAAACAAATAACTGGCCTGACTTGCGCACCTCCTTTGTACAAGAAATGTAATAATGCAGACCCTGTGCACATCCAAGGTGTGCAAAAGGTGTCTCTGCTGGAGTATTCAGGATAGTACACCAGCAGTTGATAGCCTGTTTTAATGACACCTCAGATACCACCTTTGGAAGAAAGAAAAGGTTAGTCCTCAGAGCCACCCTTTCTCTGTGGAAAATTAAATAAGATTCCTTACAAACGAGGGCCTGAAGCTCGAAATTCTTTGAGCTGAGGTAATGGCAACTAGAAATAGCGCTTTCCAATATAAGCAGCGCATATCTCAGCTTGCTGCTGGCTCAAAAGGGGGGCAAAGTAAGCTTCTCTAAAATAAAGTTAAAATCCCAGGGAGGAACCGGACTACAGACCGGAGGTTTCAAGTGAAGGATCTCCTTAAGGATGGTTTTCGAGACCTCCAACTGAGCAATATTCTTGCCGGCCCACTGGATGGTGATAGGCAGATATTGCTGAAAGGTGGACCTTCAACAAGGAACAGCTGAGGCCCAAATCGAACAGTGCAAGAGGTACTCTAGGACCTGGTGCTGGCGGGTAAGAAAAGGGGTCCAGATCCTCGGCAGTCACCCAGAAAGTGAACCTCTTCCACTTCATGGCATACATAGTTCCGTGGAGGGTTTTCTGGCTTCCACCAAAACTTGGGCTACTCGTGAGGAAACCACGAAACGTGATACGTGATACCACTACATCTAGAAGTGCCATGCATGCAAATGGAGAGATTCGAGGCCCAGGTGCACCAGGTTGCCCTGTTCCTGAGTGAGAAGATCGTGCAGGAGACGTAGAGGTACTGGAGGTTCCAATCCTAGCTGTTGCAGCAGGGGGAACTAGATCTGCCGAGGCCATGGATGGGCAATGAAAATCATGTGTGCACCCTCCGCTGCTTGAAGCTTCAGCAGTAGGCTGCTGGTTAACTAGGATCTGCAGCTTATCCATTAGGCAGGGAAATGGGCAGACTGGGTGGGCCAAGCGGTCCTTATCTGGCGTCAAATTCTATGTTTCTATGTTTCAAAACCTTCTGCAGAATTGGAAAGGGAAGGAAGGCCTACAGAAACCTTCTTGTCCAACAAAGTGACAGCGCGTCTTGCCAAAAAACACCACATCTGGGAACAAGCGAGCAAAAATTAGGTAGTTTTGCATTGGATGGTAATGCAAAAGGTCCAGTTCTGACAGCCCCACTGGTCGAACAGACTTTCTACCACGCCTTGCTTCGGTTCTCCCACTAAGCCTCGCGCTGCAGTGCAGTTGAGGCTGTCCGCCAGGACATTGTGGACGCTCTAGGACGTGGACTGCTGTCATCAAGTGCAGACTGTGCTGGACTGCTCAGTGCCACACCCGCATTGCCTCCCTGCAGAGGGGGTATGATCAGGTGCCTCCCTGTCTGTTTATGTACCAGACTGTGGCAGTATTGTCGGTCTGGACCAAAAGTATTCCAGGGCATAAGAGGGTCTGAAATGCTTGGAGAGCATAGAGCACCACTCTCATCTCCAGAACGTGATATGAACATGCATTTCCTGATAGGACCATTTCCTGGGTCTGTGGTCTCTAGGTGGCTCCCAACCCTGACCCAAGGGTCCATTCTGAGGGTCATGGAGGGGGTGAAAGGGCCCTGAGAAGAGGTTGGACAACTCCTGCCACCAAAGAAGATCCTTCATCATGCTGTTGGAGACCATGACTTCTGATCTAGGTCGTCCAGTGTTGATCCCATTGGACCCTGAGTGTCCACTGGGTTACCTCATGTGCAGTCAGGCCATCGGAATGGTGTGAATGGCAGCTGCCATAAGACCCAACAGCTGAAGAACAGAACGAGCTGTAGTCCAGTGAGAGTTGGCTATTGCAAAAGCTTGTAGTTTCAGTGTGTCTCTTCTGTCCGAAGGAAGGCCCTGCTCTGGACTGTGTCCAGCACCGCTCCAATAAATTGGAGGCGCTAGATGGGCAAAAGGTTGGACTTGAGGTAGTTCACCATAGTGCCAAGATGAGAAAACAGGTCCAGGGTGAAGGACAGGGACTCCTGCAGACTGTTCTGAGATGGGGCTGACAGAAGCCAGTTGTCCTGGTACGGCAACACATAAATCCCTCTACGGCGCAAGTGCTGCCATTACCGCTAGGCACTTGGTAAAAACCCAAGGTGCTGAAGACAGGCCAAAGGGGAGAGTCTTGAAATGAAAATGGTTCCCCTCGAACAAAAACCTGAGGAAGCGGTGGTGGGCCAGGAGGATAGGTATGTGCAGGTAAGCATCCTGCATGTCAAGCAAACAAAGCCACTGATCCTTGAGGAGCAGAGATACAAGTCCCTGGAGGGTCAACATGCGGAACCTCTTGTACTCGACAAAGAAGTTCAGCAGGCTGAGATCCAAGATGGGTCTTAGAGCTCCTGTCTTTTTGGGCACCAGGAAAATGTGGAAGTAATACCCTCTTCCTTCCTGTGCTGGAGGAACAAACTCTATGGCTGATTTGGACAGAAGAGCCTGAATTTCTTCCCACACCACTGGATGGTGGCTTGATGGTTAATGAAACCTTCCCAGAGGGTTGTCCGGAGGTCTGCCCAGGAACTCTACTGAGTGTTCTCTTGTGATCATCTGTAGCACCCAAGTATCTGAGGTGATCACCTCCCACTCTCTGAGGTGGAGGGCGAACCTTCCCCCCACCGGTTCCATCGGTGGATCTGAACAAGATGGAGGGATGTCCCACAAGTCAGGAGGCAGAGGGCAGAGCCGCTAGATGGCCTCCCACTGTTCTATGGGATTCTACTGGGGGTGGGGTGGGAAGGTCAGTGCCCGAGAGCCCATGGCATGACGTTTGCCCTGTCTGGCCAGGGGCTGCTTGTTCCTTTTGCACTGTGGGCGGCGAAAAGGCTGCTTGGGTTTGAAACCGGAGTGACAGAGGAAGCGGATGTCCTGAAGGGACCTACCACTCTCCTGAAGCTCTGTGATGATGTCCTTCATATCCCCCCTCAAACAGGACGGAGCCCTGAAAAGGGGCATCCAGGAAAGTGGACTGGATGTCTGGTGTCAGGCCCACCAAGCAGAGCAATACCAACCTTCTAAGGCAAATGCACAAGGCAGTGTTACTTGCCACCAAGTCCACAGAGCTGCAGGTGGCTCGTAGTGCATGGAGGCAGGAAGACTTATTAAGCCTGACCTCCTTAAAGAGTTTGTCCCTGAGATCCTGATCTGGAATAACCATAAGATTGGATTCCAAGTCTGACAGGGAAGATTTCTGGAAGGAAAGCATTTGGACCACATAATTCAAAGACCTTAAGGCACAAGTGGAGGAAGAGTACACTTTGCAGCCATATTGGTCCATTTTCTTGGACTCCTTGTCCAGTGGAGAGGCATTAAGATTCTTAGGCTTGGCCGATCTATCATGGGCTGCTGTCATCACTATGAAGTCCGCCTTGGGCTGCATAGTGAGGTGAGGTGAGAAACCCCTTCCTGGGGATGACAGGTCCTGCTGGCCTTCTTGGAGACTGCCGGGATAGAAGATGGCTGCTGCCAGATGGTGGGTGTCAAGTCCTCATGCGGCCCCATCCAAGAAGGGATGGGTAAGGGATCCATATCCGAAATATATGTGTTCAGCAAGCCTCTCTCTTTTTCGATCCAGCTCCTGGGTAGCCCAGCCACAGGCGGCCTGAACGGACTGCAGTAGTTCAGCAAATGAAGGGTTCTCCGGGGGAGATCTGGGGGACTCCTTTCGCTGAGGTTCTATAGGAGACAGATGCCCTGGCACCAGATAATAGGGATAATGCGGTGAAGGTAGCTGGGGACCATGCCCACTGGGACGGCTGGTCCCAGAGAGATGGAGCCGAGGGGCTTAGGAGTAGATGGCCCGACAGGGTCTTGAGGGGCTGGGACCCCAGAGGGGCTCTGGGTGGTGGCTCAGGCGTCCGAGCATGAGAAGTAGGCAGGGCACCTGTAGAGCCATCAAGTGGTGGGAGGTCGCCTGGTACTCCAGTTATAACTGGGTCAGGAAGGGCATCGACCGTGAGAAGTTCCGAGGTGTGGGTTCCCCAATGGTATCCGAGTCAGAGGATAAGGTGTCGGGAGGAACCAAAGTATACAGTAGCACCCATTCTTACCCTGTCCCAAAGACTGAAACCTTCCATATTTTATATCTTGAGGGAGTCACCTGGCACCCTATCAATTAAACACCTCCCCCTCCAAAGCTAAACTTGCACTTAGGACATCCACTACCTTTTTACTTCCTACAAAATAAGAAGTGGTTTACACAAATGTATTATACTCTGGCCAGACAATACACTATATGCAAATTCCTTATAATTAGGTTGGTCAGAGGAGGAAATCTGGAGACAAAGAACAGCATGTACTCCCCGAGCTAGACCACAGGTCCTTCACTCCAAATCCTTCCCTCCAAGCTATACAAGCATGCCCTGTGCTCCAAACGTACCCCCCCAGCCAGACAAAGAAGCCAATCTCTCCACCACCACCCCCAACCTATGCAGTCCCAAATCAGCTCTTCTGGCTGCAGAACTGTAGGGTTGTTGGGGGGCATGGTGGGAGCAAACCAGTTTCCACATACAAACTGAGACAAGGATGATAAACAGGATGCAAACAAAAAAAATTAGAAAAAAAAGTGTTGCACTACAAATTATTAAAATCATGTTTTTCAGACAATATTTAAACACATCACTTTTTAAACAATCTTAAAGAGACAGGACATTCCCAAAGTCAGAACAGCAGGTCCTTTGCTCCAATACCCCACCAATCCAGCACCACAAGAAACAGTACCTCAGTCTGGAACCAGAGTGGACAAATCAGTTTGGTGGTCAGCTTGGCCCCTAGCTTTTAAAACTGGAACCCAAATCAATATTTTTTTAATCTCCATCATTTTTAAAGATTCAAAAATCACTTCCATGGGCATTTGACCAGTTTGCTAGTAACTTTTGAACTTCTTCATATGTAAAGAGAGCCCCACGGTTGCTTCTAACTCTCTCATTGTTACTGAAAATTATTTCAGAGCTCATGACCAGACGGAGTGGGAGTAGGAGACAAACAACCACGCCTGAGAGCGAGACATCACATACTTGAGTGAGACAGCAATGGTGGAGAGAGAGGATATAGTTAATTTATGGCAAGTAAGTTCACTCGTTGTACCCTGAGCAGCCGTTTTGTATCAGGTTAAGCAATAGATGGTTCAGACTTCAAAGGTAGCTATTATGATTAATGTATTAAGTTGCAAATGCTGTGGAGGTGCTGACTTGGCAAACAGCTGGGAAGAAACAATAGAACTGTGTTTGATTGCCAATCACTGAGCAGTACAGGCTGGTACAGCTGTTTATTATCAGAAGTAAGGGTGAGACGAGTCACCACTCCTCCCAACCCCCAGAACTACACCCTGGGTCTCTCCCATATCCGCATCTATTGCAGCTACCTGCTTGTTTCTTTTCTGGCAGGTACTCCCAACCCCACCACCTATAGTTACCTATACAGGCAAGTAAGCTAGTGTTACTCCACCTTCCATTCTCCAACCTGCAGAGTCCCTTGCTTGCCTGTGGTTGCCTGCAGATGCCTAAGACACCAGTAATCTGTTCCACTGCTGCGCTGTTAGACTCACAATGGGACATGCTGGGAAAGGAAGTCTTTATAATGCTCATGTTAGAAGGCACTAAGCCTCAGACAGCCCCCTGCCCTCCCACTACACGCATCTGATTTTATGGGCTTTCTGAGTGTACTCAGCCCCAAGATTAATCTCCTCAGCTAGGCTCCCCACAACACATACTACAATTTTAAAAACAAGGCTCAAAGACTATCTAAACAAAATCTCTTTTTCCTACCCACTTACACTGCTACTTTTAGTATGGAGAATATAAACAACATATGGAATACCCGATGGGGATCTGTAAGATATATTATTTCTCAACACAAAAGGAGTTTGACCTCAGGTAACCTCAAGGGTGGCATAAGCCATGAGTGATGTGCCAGAGGTCAAACTGCTGGAGTGCAGATAAATGTATCACAAGGTCCCTACTGCACATCCTTTTTCTATGGCTGCTGCTTTTGAAAGGTGTGACTGACAGGTTGTTACTTTTGAGAGGGCATGACTGACAAGTAGTGTTTATCCAACATATGCAAGAAATTCGGGTTCTAAAATGTATCAAGCCTATGTGGAGATGGCCTTTTTTATGACACTGGACTTATGTTCACCCAGACTATATAAATAGATATCTTGTTAAAGGAAAACTACACCCTCACATCTTGTAAATTTTAGTTGCTTCAATGTTCGACAACTCTTTATGTGCATTAGGGATATATAGGATTGCTTTAATTTATTCACTGTGCATGCTAGACCCTCAGAATTATCCTGGATCTCCATTTTTTGGTGTTGACATCTCATTGTCCCAGACAACTGCATTAGTATATGAGGACATTATGTCAGCACCCTTTAGACTCTACAATATGCCTGTCTGCTTAAAAAGCAAGTGCTTATTATGATGTATATTTAAAGGAATGAATGTCTGAGTCCTTTAAATGTGTCTTTAATCATTTTGTTTGCTTTTATTTGTTTCTGTAATTACATCATCATTTTATTTGAATTTTGCCAGCTACAAGTAATAAAAAAGAATCTAATGGAATTCTTGTATTATGATGTCAGAAAAGGTCTACTTGCAAGGCTGGCAGTGTATTTCTCAATGAAATACATTAAGCTCCTAAGCAGCTGGCAGTTTCTGATATCACAATACCAGAATTCCACCGAATAATTTTTTTACTAGCAGTGTGAAACGCAAAGGTACTGTAAAAAAAAAAAAAAAACACACTTGTTTCACTGCTCTATCAAATATTTTATTATAAAAATATAACGAAATTACTAACACATCAATATACAATAAATAAAATAATCAATTGTCTATGTTTTAGAAGTAAACACCTGCTCCTAAATTAGAGTTCAACGAAAACAAGCTGCAGCAAGGTGTGAAATACCACATTTACCTTCAGTTAGCTTTGCAAACTGACGGTAATGCAGAGTTTTTCCTCATTAAATTGCATTCAATTTTGTGTTTCCAGAGAGTTTATTCAGGATATTCGTACTTTCAGCACAGATACACGATACACATGATTGCTGTGACATCATGTTCTCATATGCTAATGCTGGCTCCAAGCAGACAAAGAGAATTCCTTCCTCCAGGTTCTAAGGACACAGACACCAGTGAATGGCATCCCTCATCTGCTGGGTCATCACGGCCAGCTGGTCTAAGTGACTGTGGCAATGACACCATGGGTGGCCAGCTCCCACTGGGGGAGGGGGGGGAATCCACCAGCATGCCCAATGGACTATGCTGGTTGACTCTGTCACGTACCCCAATAGCGGAGGAACTTTCAAGCTGAGCATGACTGCCCAACCTGATATAATTGGGCAGAGGATGTAAGGAGGGCCCTGGCATGAAGGGAGTCGAGTTCAGCCCCGATAAACTTGATCACCTGCAGAGGGACCAGTTCTCACTTAGAAGTAAACACCTGCTCTTTAATTAGAGTTCAACGAAACAAACTACAACAAGGTGTGAAACATTACATTTACCTTCAGTTAGCTTTGCAAACTAAGTTGTAATGCAAGTTTTTCCCATTAAACTGCATCCAATTATTGTATTCTAGGGTTTTTCCAAGGTATTTGTATTTTCAGCACAGAGATGCATGGTATAAATAACTGCTGTGACATCCTGTTTTGTATGCTAATGCAGCTCTCATGGACACAGATTTTAACAACCACCAAAATATGGGCACCCCAGGATTACAAGGACTAGCATGAACAGTGAAAATAAACTGAAGCAAAGCTATATATCCCCAACAGCTGCAAGAAAAGAGAGGTCTGTTGACATGGAAACAAAATTTACAAGACATGAGGGTGTAGTTTTCCTTTAAGTTAAAGCTGAGTGCTACCTCTCCTCTCTGTCAGCAATTTTGCACTTCCAGAAGGCATTCAAATGCAATGTCCCTGTTGGGGTGGGGGGTGGGTGGGGCACAGAACAGCCTCAGTTTTCTGTTCTCCCATAAGGCAAACAGTTCCATTAGAGAAGTGCCCCACTGGAAGAACAGCTGGTCTATCACATTCTCTCCCCCCCCAGACATATTTTATGCCCTGTATTTTTTCCCCATTTTTCACCCGTCTCTGTTCTGTTGCGCATATGGAGGCATGCGCACTCCGCGGCTTGAAACACCCTCCCATTAGCCACCGGACCTCCACCTGGTGGTAGCAGAACTACAGGGGAGTGATGACCACCCCAAGAGAGCTGTTCAATCCTGCTCTCCCCTCCCCATGCTGGCTCCCCGACGACCCAAGTCCATATCCGAACCTGGGTCGCCGGCATGATGACAGGCAAGGCGTCCAGCACCTCAGCCCTCTGCCCCACTGGGCTGGCTCTGGTCTACCACATTCTGAAGCAAGGACCACTCGTACAACATCTCTCCAACCCAACTGATACCAAGTCCACCAGCACGCTGTTCTCTCCCTCGACATGGATCTCCAGGAGATGACCTGCAGGCTATGCGCACCAGTGACCAAGAGAAGAGAGTCTCCTGATATAAGGGAAAGGAGTGTGTTCCACATCCTCTTTGATGAGGTAGAACATGGTGGATGTCTGTCTGAAACTGAATGACCAGACTCTGTCTCAACGGATCAAATTCCATCACAGCAAGGCACACTGCGTAGAGCTCCAGCAGGTTCATGTGGCATTGGGACTCCCGGGATGACAAGAAGCCATGGGTCCGGTGGCCTCTCAGGTGAGCTCCCCATCCCATCAGAGACTCATGTGGTGTTAGGGTGACTCACGGCTCGAGGTAGACAAAGGTAATTCCTTCCTCCAGGTTCTAAGGACACAGATACCAGCTAATGGCATCCCTCATCGGCTGGGTCATCTGAATCAGCTGATCTAAGTTACTGTGGCAATGAGACCATGGGTGGCCAGTGTCAAACTAGAGGGGTACATCCACCAGCATGCCCAATGTACTATGCTGGCTGACTCTGCCACGCACTCCAACAGACAAGGAATGTTCAAGCTGAGCGTGACTGCCCAGCCTGAAATGATTGGGCAAAGACTATGAGGGCCCTGGCATGAAGGGAGTCTACTTGTCCCGATGAACTTGATCACCTGCATGGGGACCAGTTCTCACTTGGTCAGGTTGACCAGAAGGCCTAAATTGTGAAAGGTCTGGAGGGTCAGATTCCTGGACCTGCTAACTGCCTACCTGGAGATGCCTGCTATAAGCCAATTGTCTAGGTATGGGTACATCTTGACTCCCATGCATTGCAGAAAGGTTGCCACCACTGCAAGGCACTTGGTGAAGATCTTCAGTGCAGACATCAGGCTGAAAGGCATGACAGTGAAAGAGTACAGAACCCTTGCCCTGAACCGGAGGCAACAGCTGTGGGATGGATGGACTGGAATGTGAAATAATACATTCTGGAGGACTAGAAAGCAAAACTACTTCCCTTGCTCTAAGGATGGTATGATCTGGGTCAGAGTGACCATTCAGAACTTCTGTTTTCAAACAAATTTGTTCAGGTTGTGCAAACAGAGTATGGGCTGCTTCTCCGGCACCAGAAAGTACCTGGAGACATATTCTCTGTATAACCAGGGCATCTGGGATCCGCTCTATGGCATCGTATGCCAGAAGCTTTAGCAATGTTGTTACTGAGCACAGGCAGCATGCTCCTGGGCACCCTGGACCCCAATGAGCCAAGGGTCTGTATGGTGGGAGAGCCCTGAAGGTCAAAGGCAACCTTCTGCTCACCACTCTACAACCCACTTATCCATGGTAATGGTGAACCACTGTGTCAAGAAGTGGGTGAGCCAACCACTGACCAGGAACTGAATGGTAAGGGAATTGCATCCTGCAGTCCATTACTTAATAGCTTTGAAGGTGCTCCAGCCTGCTGGGCAGCAGATGCAACAGATCCATCTCACTGACAAACTCCGCTTCTGATGCCAGTGTTTAAATTGCTCCTGCTGGGCTACTGCTAAGCTGGCTGTGGCTGGAACCCTTGCAGCTGAAAGGACTTTTTTGACCTTGGTTAACTAATGGTCCTTCCGGGATGGCAATGGACTTTCAATATGGTGAGATGTCCTCTAGCCCTGAGCAAAAGAGGTTGCTACCAATGAAAGGCACATCAGTCAGCTTGTATGGGTGTTCACCATAAAAAGGACAACCACATCCAGGCTCTACAGCACATGGTTATGGCAGAAAGTACTGAGCCCACAGAGAAGTCACCATTGTCCAAGTCCGTCTGAAAATGGTGTTTAGCCAGCATGTAGCCTTTGTCTCAGACAGCCTTAGTGGCAATGTTCTTGCTGGCAAGGAGCACAAGAAGAAGGATCCCAATAAGACCAAACAAGGAATGGCCAAAGCGATCCATCATCATGGCATAGCTGGCCTGCTAGAAACCCAAAGAGGAGAATGCGTACACCTTCTTGGCTGCATAGTCCAATTTGTTGATCTTTTTGTTGGACAAAATCCACATCACCCTTGCCCTTCAATTTCCAAAAGGCTGAATTGGACAGCAGGCCCTCCATGGAGTGATGTGAGGACCCCAAAAGGCTCCCAATTGAGACTACATATATGCTGACCATAAGGATACAGGGTACTAGGAAGAATGCAGTGTGCTTCCACAAGTCCAAGGACTGCCCCATGGGGAGGGCCATCCTCAGGGAAATCATCCCTTTCTAGGATGTCAGTGAACTGCTATTTAACCTACTTCTGATCCAACTCCAACGGGACCTCCATGGATTCTGACATGAGTTGCAGCCTGACTGAGATCGACCATCGGAAGAGTCGAGGTCAAACTAGAGAATTTTGCTTGAGGCATGTATGACTTGCCTTCCGAGTCAGATCGGTCCTCGAAGACCATCGTGGTCCATTTTCGGGGGTGCAGACCAAAACAGACCCTGGGTGACCTTGATGGACAGCCAACTGGATAGACTTGTGGGTGGGTAGGATTTCTCAGTAGTGCCCCTACCTATGGCTGCAGTGAAGAGGGCTCCAAAATGGAGGAGAGGCAGACACAGTAGTCTGCAGAGCCACCAGCTATGAGCTGTCACTGGCATAGCCTATGGTATTAAGGGTCACAGAAGCAATGCTCTGCCCCAATCAACAATGGCCAACTGCTGCCAAAGGTCTTTATATTGTTGACAAAGGCCGTGTCAATGTTGATCCTCAATTGAGGTTGATGAGTCTGAGTGGTGTCAGTATCAAAGTTGAATGGTCAATCAGGACCACGAGCAGTGTCTTGACCTTGATGGTCAACCCTTGGGCCAACAGGTGGTGTCCACCAGTAAAGCTGAGTAGACCACCTTCTTCAGCAAAGAGATCATGACAGGCTTCAGAGTGGATCCCGAGGATGTTGAACTGGAAGATGACATAAGATCAATAACATGAAAACTTTCAGAAAAAGTCAACGTTTGCCAAAGAATTTAGCACCTAAATACTAGATTCGTGTAACGCATGCAGAGCCGAGAAGGAGGAGACCTGTCCCAGCAGGAAAGAATATCTGATGTCAATGGGGCAGAGCCACAGCTGGAGGATGCCACCATAGGTGGTGGGAGGAGGTCAGCTTAAAGACATCTGGTGACTAATCTGCATTCAGCAGAACTGCCAGAGATTGAATAATGAACTGTATCCATGATGTTAGCAACGGAATCCCTTTTTTTTTTTTTTTTTTAAATGACAGCTTGGATCTTACTTAATCAATACAACAATTTCTATATTCAGTATATCAGTATACTGGAAATAAGTAAATTCACAAGAAACTTTTTGTTTTATTTTTTAAAACACATTTTTTAACTTTTTGGATTTTGGTCCATATAGAAGCAAATCAAATAATGTCTGATTTTATTTATTTAGTTTTGACAATGTTCTGCTAAAATAGTCTACTCACGTTACATAAAACCCTTGTTCCCCTTTTGGGTTACCCAAAAACAGACCAGTTATGTACGAACTTATTGTAACAGTAGATCTCCAAGAGAATCTCCTCCATTAGGCCACAGCTTTGGAACCGTAAGCCGTCAGCGTCAGGACCACTAGAAACTTTTCGCTAGTCGGGGGCTGCCCACAATGATATGCAGCATTGACACATATCTAACTTGAGCAGCCCCAACACTCCTTTGTTCCCCGCTGGAGATGAGCCTTAGAGGGCCTCTAACCATGAGGAACCAGGAGACTAGACCCGCTGGAAAGAGAGGTTCCCTCCAGGCCAGAGAAGAGCACAGAGCAGACCTGGTGGACTGCAAGATGAGAATTAAGAAAGCCAAGGAGGGATTAGAAGCTAGGATAGCAGCAGGAGCTGCAAACCACACCAAAGCTTACTTGCAGTAAACAATCGCAGGAGGAAGGTGAAGGATGGGATTAGGTCCCTGAAAACAGGGGAAGGGGGACAACCTCCAATACAGCAAGGAGTGATAGCTGAGATGCTTACTGAACATTTTACTTCCATGCTCACCACAGACCCTGGTGGGGAGAGACTGCTTACTTGGTGGCATATTGTTCCAGAAATGACCAAAATGCAGCTGGCAGGTTTCTAGCTTTCCTTAGCAGCTGACCACCTGGCAAAAAGATTAAATCGGGCAAGTTCCTTGGGGTAGATGGGATACACCATAGGAGGATTATAGTGGAACTAAAAGAGCAACTGGCAGGGCTGCAATGTTTCAGAAGTTATCAGGAAAGGCGTGGTGCCAGGGGGACTGGAAAACTGCCAATATGATTTCCCCATCTTCAAGAAGGGAGAAGGTTAGACCTGGGTTACAGGCTCGCTAGCCTGACAGCACTGCTGGGTAAGATGTTGGAAGCTATAATCAAGCACAAACTAATGGAGCAGCTGGTTGATGCCAAGTTTCTTGTCTCCTCTCACTATGGCTTTATGCGGGTGCTAATGCGCATGCCCAAACTCAGAACTTCAACTTTCTTTTTTTAGTATTTCTATTTATCCTTCTCCTCAGCGGAGTGGCACCCACAATCTCCGGCTGCCGGTGCCCGCACCCCCCGGACTCGGTCATACACACAGGCCACATGAACCCACACACACAGGGCCAGTCTTTCATCGCTCCGCACCCTGGTTAGGTGCCCCGCTCAGGTCCGGAGCTTGCCCACCATAATTTTTCCACCATTTTCTTCCCCTTTGGGAGCCGGGCGTGCAATGACATCAAAACACATAGTGCCGATGCCTGCCGCGCTTCCCCCTATGCTATGCCCACCACTGTAGTGCGGCTGGCCTCCACCAGGCACTGCTACAGAGCGATGCATGACCCCTACCCACCCCAGAGGAAGGAGAGCAGCTGTTGGATGCTCAATCCTTCTTCTCCCCTGCCAACTCCCAGTGGCCCGAGTCCATTCCCAAACCCGGGTTGCCAGTGTGCCGTGAGGTGTGGCGTGCAGCGCCTCAACCCTCAGCACCACTGGGCCATCAGAACTTCAACTTTCAATTAAAAAATTATGGTTACCATACTCCATTTTCAACTGGGCTTACTTCTAAAAGTTCAGCTAAAAGAGTAGTACATGCCACACTAGTTCTTCCTTCGTAAAAATTTGCCCAGCTCATCATGAACGAGCCTTCCAGCAGAGCGCATGAAAAAAACTACTGAACGGAGTGCACACTCAGTCTTCGGTGTGGTGGCAGTGTCCAAATGGCAGCTTCAGCACAGAACTCAGTACCCTTCTCAAGGCACAGAAACTGGCAAATTAAAAATGACAGGTTAGCTGGAACCTTGTAACCACATAAAGGTAGTGCTAAACAGGCATTCCTGCAGCCCTGGTAATTGGCAAGTGTGTTCTGAACAGCTTTCTTTTAACACTGAAATGGCTAACTCAGAAGATACACAGGCTGCCCATATTCAGCCCCCCACAGGTATTCCACAATTTTATTTCAAGCAAATCTCCCATGCAGAAGCCAAGAAATATCTCCAACGCTCTCTCGGCAAACCCAAGCACAGCAGCGACCCCCTTGACTTTAGATTAATAGCCCTTGCCCTTGTTGTCACGCTGGTCCACAAAAGCAGAGATCGGGCGAGTTATGCCAACTGTAGGCCTATCTCTACACTACCCCCCCCAAGCCCTGAAACAAATAGTACCAAACCAACTGGTGGACTTCTTAAACAAATATAACATCCAGTGCCCTCAACAGCACAGCTTCCAGAAGGCCCTCAGCACCAACACTGCACTACTGGAATACACGGACTTTATCCATGCAGTGTTGGACAGCAGCCAGCTAGTGGGGTCGGTATACATCGACCTCACATAAGCTTTTGATACTGTCAACCACGTAAGAAATAATACCCAATAGGGTGGGCATTATTGGGAAATACTGGACCTTTCAGGGGCTACAAGGCTCTCCGCCTGCAGTGTTGGGCCTTATCACTCCCCTAGGCGTAAAGTTACCTTGGTAGCAGATCCCAACAAGTGAAAAATCAATGGGACCCTCTCAGATAGTAGGCAGGCGAAAACCAGTGCCCTGCAAGGTTCTATCCTGGGCCCGCTCCTATTCAGCCTGATCCTTAATTCACTCCCCCTGGTCTGCCCTGATAACATCTTGCTATATGCAGATGATGCAGCTATCTTCTCCAGTAGCCCACATCTGCACCTACTAGAATCAAAACTCCAAAACGGCTTTGCAGTATTAGAGGACTGGTTTACTCAAAACAAGCTTCTCCTAAACTACAAATAAAACTAAGGTCATGTTGTTTGTTAACAGCTAGAGCAAATACAGAGCTAGTTAGCTGACCATCTTAAAAACAAGTAGGAGCCCTCGATCAGGTCAATACCTTTAAATATTTCGCATCATGCTGGATAGGTCCCTCACCTTAGCCCACCACATAGACAATGTAAAACAGCCAACACCAGAATTGGTCTCCTTTACAGACACAGACATAATATGACCCCTGCAACCTTGTCTCTGGGCCAATAGATCTATAATCTCTGTTATAGACTATGGGCTAATTGTATACAGTGTGGCAACAGATATAGCCCTAAAAGGGTCAGAATCACCTTCAACAATTCTTGTAGGCTCACCTGGGGCACACAGGCTCACTCATACCCTTGAACTTTACTCAGAGTCTAAGTGGCTTAATCTTCAGGGAGGATTAAATACCACATCTGCCTGCTGAGAAAAAAGATCTCCTCAGTCTAACTCCTCAACCCATTACAGACCTCCTTAAACCTGCATCTAACTCGCCAGACCAGAGGGAAAACACAAAATGCTCTCTACTGTACATAACCCTTTCCGTCACACGGCACTTGCACAGAGATCCTACACTTACAAGGCCCCCCTCTGGCTCAGTGAACTATCCCAAGAAGTAATAAATGTGCCTAAGCTTGGAACTTTCAAGAAATCCCAACTCAAACACCTGATAGTACTCAGCTCCTGTGAATGCAGGTTCTAACCTCCCCCACCCCCTTACTGTCTGTCCACTCCCTGCCCACTCATTCACCTTCCACCTTCCCCTCTTTCTTTCGTCATTCCCCCATATCCTCTTACCCCCCTCACATTTCCCTCTCTTCCCAACCCTCACCCTCTCTCTCACTGCTCATTTCACCCCTCCCATAATTGTCTCCTCTCTCACCATCCCCTTCCAACACCCCTTGCTCACCCTCCCCAATAATCACTGACAAGGATACCTCTGCACCATGTTTTTCTACCCCTATCCCCAGCCCTCTCCCCCTTGTCACAGTCAGTCCTGACTGCTCCACTGTCTACCCTCTCCACCTCTCCCTACTGCACTAGCCCTGTGACCCCTGCACTCATAGCTTATCAAAACTGTCATAAATACGGTCTGTACTTGATTGTATGAATGAATGCATTTGCTTCTTGTATATAGTACAGTTTCATTGTGTACAGCTTTTTTCTTCTTTGTAACCATAGGCTTTCACCAACAATCAGAATTATGTGTTGTACTTGACTCTGTCTATATCCTTAACATTGTTTTTTATTCTGTACCAACTGTTTGACCCTTACCTGATGTGGAACCTTTGTAAAACAGCTTTTAGCTCAAAGGTGTAACTCAGACGACAAATAAATAAACTATCTTCATTCATGATCTGAAAGTTGGGGTCCTTAGCGAGCTGCTTCAGTTTACAGGTCACACCAAGATGGTGGCCAGTGTGCTGAGCTCCCTAAGGATGGGGACAAATTTAGGATGATCTCAAAAAGCTGGGGGATTAGTCAGACTTCTGGAATCTCAGATTCAACATAGACAAATGCAAGATATTAATTACACTTGGGGAGGAAAAGCAGGGGGCAGACCTACACAATGTGTGTGGCTCCTCTTGCTGCAGTCTATGGAGGAGGAAAATTATGTGACTGTCATAAGAGACAAGGGTCTGAAGTAGGAAAAGAAGTGTGAGGCCAATGTCAGAAGACAGGCAGAATGCTGAGTGCATAAAAGGAGATAACCATCAGAGCAGGAAAATTATTCTGCCACTTTGCTACGACCCTAGTCAGGGTCCCACCTAGAGCACTGCATGCACTTTTGGTTTCCTCCATACAAAAAGGAAATTGAGGCCATCATGATGGTTCAACATGGAGTCACCAAAATAATCAGAGGCGCAGTACATGAGACAAGCTAAGAGGAGAGGCTGGAGGCCCTTAACATGTTCAACCTGGAGAAAATGAGGCTGAGAGTGAACATGATCTTTGTCTTTTGCATACTCAAATGTTAATTTGTTGGTCAAATCTTTTGCTTACTCAAGGGTAGCACCAAGACTGTGCAGCCAGAGATGTCTAATTTGATGTCCTGCAGCAGGATCCAGGGATACAACCTGAATCTCAGGCTCAGAAGTGGTAAATTCATAGTAACATTAGGAGGTACTTTATTTCCACAGAGTGATGAATTTATTGAACAGCCAACCAACAGAGGCAGTGGTCATGAAGCCTTCTAAGTCAGCCTGGAAACAGTTCTGCTTACCAAGGGAATCAACAGATACCCTGGGTAGTAGAGTGGGTAGGGAATCCCTATAAATTGGTACATGTTTGCACAGCACCCTTATTTTATCCCTGCTCGTGAAGTGTGTGTGAGTGGTGACATGATAAATCGAAAGTCCTTTAAAACCTTAACTTACTAAGTAGTAATTAGGCTAGAGACTGGCTGAAATTACACCTTCAAATTAGGGCAGTACTGGCCATCAAAATGTTTCCCTTCCCAAAGAAAAAATATAAATGTGGAATTACCGTCAGGGTTGTGCTGCACTTGGGAAGGGGTAATGGAAGGCTCACCCAAAGCATGTCTTTAAGATGGAGGTATGATAGGGGGTAGAGAAAAGGGAGGGCATGGCTTCTATAATTTAGTTAACTGTGTGGCAGTGTCCCAGCCAGCTGAATGGCACCACAGTGATACCTTTCATACCCCTTGGAGGCTATAAATTGCTGTCTGTTAGATGAAGGTGTTGGTTGGTCTTGAAAGTGAGGGCCATATCCTGGGGGCTACAAAAAGGCTGAGTGGATCAGGATGTTACAAAAGGGGTGGAAAGTAAAGTGCTGGTTTACACTGGCCTAGGAGTAAGACCTACAGCTAAATTGATGGAACCATTTCTAGCTACCAAATGTTTGCTTCCGATTTGTCTTCTCTGTTTAGTTCATAAGTCATATTGATTTATTTTTCAAAAACACCTTGCACATTTCTTTATTGGAAAAGGCAACTTCCAACTGCTGCGTAGTCTGGCTGTCCAAGGCTACCTGCGGGCATACTCAAGTACAAACCTTGCCTACTATAAATTATAAAACCCCAACTGCTTAAGGCTGCTTAGCAGGCAGCCCAGTAAAGCAGGCTGTTAAAAAATTGTTTATATCCACTGGTGTTCACTGGCTGTGCACTGTGTTACGGCACTGTCTGGATACAGCTACAGCTTATGATTTTCAAGAAACAGTGTGGACTACTGGAAGAGCAGTGACTTTACATCAAAATCATCCATAACACTTGGTGGCAGTGCCGCTACAGAAAATATATTTTCAAAAGTTTGTGTATATTTTTTAAAGATCTGGGGACATCCCTGTGGCTGTCCTATATGTACTCCCATTAAGTCCTAAATTTTACTCTGGAAAAGAAAGTGGGTCCTCGGTGAGTTAGTCATTTTGGATATCCAGATGTATCCCACAGAGTCTAGCGTAACATAAAACTCAAGGGTTTTAGTGTCCACTGGCACCTACTATACTTTCTTTAGCTGAAATAATAGAATTGCATCTAGTGGAGGTGGACCACCAAGATTAGTAATGATTTTATATGACAAATTACAGTGCCTCCAAATGTCATCGTTCACATCAGGCTCAAACTGGGCCAAGTTTTAAACAGGATTTTTAACCTACTTAACCAGATTTAGACATTGAAAAATAGTCTATATTGTCAAACTCCTGAAAATGCCTCCTCAGAGTCTGAAGGGACCTCAAAATATTAGTAATGTTTGCAAATTTAATGCCATCTCCACTGATTCAGTAGGGACTCTTAACCATTAATGACTGGAAATGTAGGCTGTAACTTTTAGATTAGCAGTTTAAGTCTGATATTTCCTTGATAAAATGTGGCACTTAGAACACCACTTAAAGGGACTGATTGCACACCCTTCCAGCACACAGTATGTCAAAGCAAAATACTTTTAAAGATGGCTTACCGGAGAGGTTCGAATAATGGCCTCCACAATAGCAACAAAGACTTTCTGTGGTACACGCAGAAGAGTTGTGCCACTGTCCACGATGGCTTTATCCATGTTATACTACAATGTAAAAAAGGTGCTTAAATTATAAAAATCAAAGCTTTATCTGTTTATATCAGTAAATATATCTGAACAAATATTTCCAAGCAAGACTGATACCTTAGGAGACCTTACTGGTGTTACAGCCTAAAGAAATGAACATTTGTAATGATGAACAATGTACCTCGCTGCTAGGTGCCATGTCTAGATCACAGTACAGTATCAGGAAGAATTTCTCCAGCAGCAAACATGTCAAAGTAAGAGGGTAGTCAAATTAAGCAAGGTTGAGCTTAAACTTGATACTGGCTGTTGGTTAGTGCGCCATGTAGGCATGAAGCAAATGGGCTGATGAAAGCATGAGAATCTGAAATTTGCATCAGATGCCAGAATTGCATCATTAGGTACAGTACTTTGCTTTCATGCTCATCCTGTGATACAGAAGAGTATAGAAAGTACTGTGTTTATAGTGCAGTACAACAGGAAACAGAAAAACATGTTACTCACCTGTAACAGTAGTTCTAGGATGTTCATCCACACTTCTGGCAGTGTCCTTTCCCTTTAAGAGCTTGCCGGAAAGCCTTCGAGATGGCTCTTCCCACCCACCTGGGTGGTAACTCCTTCGGCTCCGCCCCATGACACCAGATCTTGCCCGCTGGAAGTAGTTGTGCACACCCAAGCTGGGGAGGCGGGTGGGTTCATGTGGATGAGTATCATATACCACTCCTAGAAAGTACAGTTACGTAAAATCTTACCATAACAGTAAATCTTTGAGGAATATCTCTTGCAGTAGGTAATTACTTCTGGGAGGTTCCAGCAGAGGGCACTATCGCATGGCAGCTTCTTCTAGCAGTTTTCACCAGGGGACGCCCACACATGACATCATTTCCTGCTTCCTATACAAGAGTGGACGGTCCCTGGTATCCTCAGTTCCTCCTGCCTGATTCAGCTCACAAAGGTGAGGACCGAGGGGAAACCGAGGAACCAAGGAGTCCCAACCCTAAGTCACTGGACCTGAATATGCTCTGTTAGAGAAGGAGGGGGACGGAGGGCGGGATTGCACCTACTGCAAGAGACATTCCTCGAAGATCTACTGTTACAGTAAGATTTTACGTAACTGTACTATCTTCCATGGAATGGACTCTGCAGTAGCTAATTACTTCTGCAATCCCCAGCAGTTATGTTCATATGGGAGGACAATTATGATAGAAGACCTTGGACTGCATGGCCAAAGGCCATCCTACGTCTCGAGGCAATATCTAGATTGTAATGCCTTGCGAAAGTATGGATTGTGAACCAGGTAGCTGCATTGCAGATGTCTGAAATGGAGGCACCTTTGAAGGAGGTCGCAGTTGTGGCCATAGCTCTAGCAAACCGAGCCTGGACAGGTCTTGGTAAAGTCTTGTTGTACTTTTTGTAACAAAAGGTAATACAATTCGCCAACCATGAAGACATAGTTCATTTAGCAACAGGAAGCCCTTGTCTGCCTGAGGCAAAGGTGATGAACAACTGAGAAGTTTTCCTGATCGACTGAGTACGATTAGTGTAATAGCATAGGATACAATGAACATCTAAGGTATGTAACAGATGTTCACCAGGGTAGTACACCGGGAGCTCTACAGATTTATTTAGAGTATGTTCAGAGATTACTTTACGAAGGAAGGAAGGGTTGGTATGGAGTACTGTCCTGTCGAAAATCAAGTAAGGTTCCCTATACATGAGGGCATGAAGCTTGGAAATACGGTGAGCTGAAGAAATAGCCACTAGGAATAACGCTTCCATGAAAGGAAGCAGAGGGCACAGGTGGCGCTGGCTCAAAAGGTTCAAGGGTCAGTTTTCTATAATGAAACTGGGATCCCACATAGGAGTGGGACGCTCTAATAGGAGGCTTAATATGTAGCATTCCTCCCCAGAACATCTTCGCTAAATGATGTTGGTACAGCAATTTGCCACTGAAAGGTTCATGGAAGGCCAAGATGGCAGCCAGGTGGACTTTGATGGAGGTATTACTTAAGCCTGATTCTGATAATGAGGCCAGGTAGTTTAAGACCTTCATCAGTGGATATGAGTATGGGTCCAGGGAGTGAGAGGCCGACCATATGGAAAAGTGTTTCCATTTGGAATTGTATGTTTTCTAGTTGCTGGCTTACGAAGCCAGGAGAATGTTAGCAACAGGAGAGGACATGAAGTCTATTTATGAATGCGTCCTCAAGAGCCAAGCATGAAGATGAAGAGTCTTCAGGCTGGGGTGTAGGAGGATCCCTGACACCGAGTCAGGAGGTCCGGCCTGACTGGCAACTGAATGGGGTCCCTGATTGACAGTTGTTGTAGTAGAGGGTACCACGGTTGGCAAGGCTGCATTGGTGCTATTAAAATCATGGAGGCCTGCTCTATGTGGAGTTTCAATAGAGTTCACTGTAAGAGAGGGATGGGGTGGTGGGGAGGCATATAGGCAGAGTCCTGTCCAAGGCTGGGAGAGGGCATTTATAGACCTTTCCTCATTACTCGGGATAATGGATAAGTAACTGGGGAGCCAGTGGCTGACAGAGGAGGCAAACATTTCCAGCTGTGGAGTTCTCTAGAGGTCGAAGATTTCTTGGAGTACTTCTTTGTGAAGTGTCCATTCGTGAGTGGAGGAATGGAGGCATAGCCTGTCTGCTAACAGACTGCACTGTCCCAGAAGGTGGGCGGCCTTTAGTGTCAGGTCTTGTTTGATGGCTTCCTGCCAGACTGCAAGGGTCTCCGTGCAGAGGGTGTGCAATTTCATGCCCCCTTGTTTGTTGAAGTAGAACACCAATGCAGTGTTGTCTGATTGAATCAGCAACGGTCCTGGCTTGAGGTAGGACTGGAATGCCTGAAGGGCAACATGGACCGCTGTCATCTCTAGGAGACTGATATGAGAATGATGAGAAGAGGCAGTCCACTGGCCTTGGGTCTGATAAGGACCTAAGTGCGTGCCCCATTTTGCTAGGGAAGAATCTGTGGTTAACGTCTGCATGGGGGGGAAGGCGGAAAGGCATTCCTTGACAAATTGGTTTCGACTGTCCACCACTTTAGGGATGACTTCAGAGAAGGAGTGACCCTGATTTTGTCATCGAACTGTCTAGTTCTTTGAGACCACTGATTCTGGAGGGTCCACTGGACAGGTCTTATGTGAAGGTGGGTGAATGCCACCATCGGGATGGCTGCAGACATGTGACGAGAAGACAGAGCATTTGTCTGGTCGTGATTATTTTCTGGGTCTGTATCCGTGATGCCAGAGACACAGGAGTGTCCTGATGAGCAGGCGGAAGGTAAACTCTGGCTGTGACTGTGTCTAGAACTTATATATTTATTTAGCTTTGTTAACCAGGTGAGCACACTAAACAGTCAGGTGCCTATTTTCAGGTGCAACCCGGAGAATTACAAGGTACAGGCAAAGACAATACAGAGTCAAGGTACAGCAATCAAAGAATTACAAGGTACAGGCAGTGACAGAACAGTGTCAAGGTACTGCAGTCAACAGGTATAAGCAGTTAACAACATAATGTCAAGTGCAGAGTCAATACATGGCAACAAGAAGCAATCAAAACAAGCAAGCATCTGTCAGCAAGGCAGATTCAGAGTAATCACAAAACACGAGCGGCAGCCGCACCAAGTCCAAAAGATGCTAGGCCCACCATACAGGGTGGGGCAACTAGGAACAAGGGCAGGAGGATGCTTGCTTTAAGTAGCCCCAGAGGGAGGGCCTGAAGCAGGTGTGGGAGGGTGCAGACCTTACATGTGCAGGGAGTAGGTTCCAGGCTCTGAGAGTGAGGGCTGCAAAGGCATGATCCCCTGTGAGGGAGTGAGTTTTGGGGACCTTAAGGGCCTGGGCGTCACTGAAGCTCAGCCGCTAAGTGGGGGGAGGCTTGAGCAGTTCGGCAAGTGCCGGAGGGTGGACGTTCTGATGATGTTGTCTATGAAGTTTCCTATGACAAAGGATCGGTGGTTGTTGGGGGAGAGCCACCCTAGTCTTGAGTAGAGTTGACAGTGATGGGTAAGTTGGGGGCTGACAGGGCTAAACGACATACATTATTATATGCTGATCCCATTTTATGATCCAGGTTTTGGAGCGCTCATGAAGGAGGTGAGCCCACAGACGAGAACCACCCCTTTGCAAGGGCAAGACGGGCAGCTGGGGTGAGGCAACTTTGGCCCTGTACGCTAGTCCCAACTTACAGTTTGTGCCTTGCAGGAGTTGGGTGATGCAGGAGGGGTCAAGCTGAGGATCAAGGTTACCCCCAGGTACTTGAAAGAGTCAACTACCCGCACAGGGGAGCCATCCACTCCAACTACTTTGAGAGGAGCAGGGCACGCCCTAGTCTTAGCAAGGGACCCGAATAGCATGGCCTGCGTCTTCTGGAGGTTGATGTCAAGCTTATGGGCCTTGAGCCAGGATTGAATGAGGTCAAAATCAGAGCTGAGTCTGGAGTTGATGACGTTGATGTCCTGTGAACTAGTTAGAAGCACAAGGACATCGGCATACAGGGTGGCATGCCCAGAGGCAGGGACTGAAGGCAGCTGGTTTATGAAGAGAGAGAACAGTAAAGGGCAGAGGACAGACCCCTGGGGCACTCCCGAGGCAGCAGGGGTAAGCCCAGAGAGGGCTTTTTGGAACTTGTTGTACTGCAGCCTGCCTGAAAGGTAGTTGGCAAACCAAGCTAGGACTGGAGGATATAGGCCAAGGGACCAAAGAGCCCAGGAGTGTATGATCAACCAGACCAAAGGCCTTAGAGAGGTCTATGAAGATGGCGCCCGTGAGGTTGCCTTGGTCAGCTGCAGTTCTGATTTCGCAGGTGACATGTGCAAGGGCAGTGGAAGTGCTGTTCCCTTTACAGAACCCATGCTGCACTGGAGAGAGGAAACCAGCTCTAATGTACTGGAGAGACTGCATCTGGAGTGGATTGGACTTTGGCTAGTTGACGGGTTATCCCTAGACAGCTGAACATGTTCAGAGTAGCGGCTAGGGAGGCAAGAAGAGTTTCTCTGGATTCTGCTTTGATTAGCCAATCATCTAGATATGGGATGATGAAGTGCCCTTTTTTCAATAAGGCTGCAGCTACCACTGCTAGGCATTTGGTGAACACTCTTGGGGACGATGAGAGGCTGAAAGGGAGTGCTCGAAACTGATAGTTTTGACCCAAAAGGTGGAAGAGCAGAAATTTTTGATGGGCAGGATGAATGAGGATATGTAAGTAGGCAGCCTTCATATCCAGGGCACACAGCCAGTCTCCCTTGTTTTAGAACAGGCATGACGGTGGATAGAGTTATCATGTGAAATATCTGTACTGAATATATCGATTCAGATGTCTCAGGTGTAATATCGATCTAACATCTCCGTTCGCTGGGTACTAGAAAAAATGGGAGTAAAATCTCATTTGATGTTCTGGAAGGAGCACTGGTAAACAGCTTGTTTGGCCAGAAGTGTCTTCAATTCTTCTTGAAGGATAGGGACATGATCTGGTGGATAATAGACTGTCCGGGGCAGAAAGAAATTCCAAAGTGTGTCCCTTCTGAATTATCTGAAGTACCCATTTGTCTGAAGTAATCATTCTCCAGGCCTCCAAATGGAGGGCAAACGACAGCCCACCGCCTCCGAGGCCTGGTCCAGGAGGCAAGGAAAGCCCTGATAGGTCACTGGGCAGTGAGTTGTCCGCCTCCTGAGGGACCGCACGGGAACCACAGGGGCGGAGGTGGCACCCTTGTGGGCTGGGCACAATCGAGGGAGCCACCTCTATTAGAGACCTTATATTTTCCACCTCTTTTGGAATAGGAAGAATGTTGTGTATGGTACAGTAGGTTGGCTGCAGAGTATGGTACATGCCGTGCACCATACGAAAGGTTCTGCCTGATGCCTGCAAATTGTCTAACAATATTTGAGTACCTGGTCTGAACATTTTGGACCCATTAAAGGGAGCAATATCCACTTTATGTTGTATGTAAGAAGCAGCGTTTGAGAAACAATAGAGGGAATGGGATGGGTAGAGTGAGCAGGTCTTGCCTCTGGGAAGAACAAACCTGGGTCTCGGTCTCTGTCCGCTTGACCCATGTAAGATGGCACCTGTGAGGGCGGAGGGGCATGCTGTAAGGCAAAAGCCACTGGTTTACCCTGAGGAACACGGGACATCGTTGATGAGCCAGTCTAGCGATTATCCTGAAAAATGTCTGATGTCGTAGATGGGAGAGAAGCCCCCATCGCTGGAGCAGCCGTGTATTTGGCTGAATTTAGGATGCTTGACAGCGTTGTCGATGAGAGGTATATGCCCCATTGATGGAGCAGGCAGAGACTGCGCGAGCATTTAAAGTGCTAGAAAGCACCGCTTCGATAGGGTGTGAGCCCCGTCACAATGAGGATGTTACAGAAAGACGCCTCCATCAATGGAGGAGCCAAGAAAGAGCAGCCATCACGGGTGACGCAGCTGGAAGTGAGGGGTTGGGTTTATCCTTCTCTTGCCTGGCCAAGAATGAGAACTAGAGCTGGGGAGCCTCTTGGTACGAGCCCCTGGTTCTCTAACAGAGACATTCTCTGCTCTGTAAGTAACACACATTTGAGCAACCATCGCTTACTTGAGTTGTTTGTTGAACTCCTGACAGGAGCTGCAGGATTTGGTGTTGTGTGTAGACCCAGACACCGTACACAGATTATGTGGTTGTCAAAGTGGTGTATCCTCCTTTTGCAATGGCAGGAATGAAATACAGCTTGCTCGGTTAAAGAATCTTTAGACATTAGTTTGTAATCCAATTTCTGAAATGATGACTGCTAAAAGCTGAACTAATTGTTGCATAAGCTGAAGGCGGTGGAAAATGGGCTGAGGATATGAGGACCGCCCACACTTACATAGGAAGCAGAACATGATGTCATGTGGGCGGCCCTGTGAAACTGCTAGAAGAAGCTGCCAGTGACAGCACCCTCGCTGGAACCTCCCAGAAGTAATTACCTATTGCAAGAGACCATTTCGTGTAAGATCTGTTACAGGTGAGTAACCTGTTTTTCAAGGGACGTGGATATGATGCTCTACCCACACTTCTGGCATACTCCTAGCAGTTCTCCAGGAGGAGGGAGACAAGGTGAACACCCCAACTTCGGAAATAAAAATTGGAGAACTAAGGCCCCAAAACCAGCATCCTGCCGTAATTCTAGGTCAATGTGGTAATGGAAAATGACAGTGTGTACTGACCTCCAGGTAGCAGCCCTGCAGATTTCCTGGATACACACATCCCTGGAAGCAGCCACCGATGCAGCAGTATGGCGGGTGGAATGAGCCCTTAGCACTCCAGGAGGCTCTCCCCACCAACCTATAGCAGAGGTTAATGCAGATGTGATCCACTTGCACAATTATTTGCTTGGCTGCAGGTCTGCCAGGTAAGGCTTAAGCGTAGGTGACAAATAGCTGGCAAACTTCTCCCCAAATTCCAGCCATGCACTCTTTATAAGCAGCAAGCGCTTGCTGCAGGGTCAAAGTATGGAGCCTGTAGTCAGCCTCCGAGGTGCAACTGGTGAAGTACACCGGGAGATTAATCACCTGGTTAAGGTGAAACTCTGACATAACCTTCGGGAGGAACTTCAGGTTGGGGGCAGGACAACCTTGTCCCTGTGGAAGGTAAGGAGACTCCATCAAAAGCGCCTAGAGTTCACTGAACCTTCTGGCTGACGTGACAGCCACCAGGAAGGTGGTCTTCCATGACAGGTGAGAGAAAGATCACACCTCTGCATCGGTTTGAATGGCTTGCCCATGAGTTTTTCCAAAATCAGCCACAGGTCCAGTGGTGGTGGTTCACGCACCAGAGTGGAAATGTGACAAGGCCCTTAAAAAGCACCAGGCCACCTTCTTCTGTGCCACCTACTGCTGACTTGCCTGCACCTGGCAAGCAGAGATGGCTGCCAGGTGCACCTTAAGGATCATCGACCGAAGGCCTGACTGGGGGAGGGATCAAATGTAGTCAAAAATACTAGCCACTGGATAGGACAAAGGGTCCAACCCCTTGCCCTGATACCAAATGGAGAATCGCTTCCATTTGAAGGCGCAGCACTTTCTAGTCAACTCCCTTTGAGATGCCTCCACAACAGTGAAAACAGCTTTGGAGAGACCCAAAGCCTGAAACTCTAGCTGCTCAGGAACCACACTGTCAGGTGCAAGGACTGAAGGTCCAGGTGAGTACCTTCCCTGACTGAGGGAAGCAGGTCCAGGCATAGGGAAGATGCCTTGGGAACCTGCTGCTGAGGCTGAGGAGATCGGGTACCAGAACTGGCGTAGCCAGTTTGGAGCCATCAAGATCACCTATACTTTGTCTCCTGGCCTTGAGGATCATCTTGTGGATCAAGGGAATCAGAGGAAGGCACAGAGAAGCCTGGGGTCCAGGGCCTCTGAGAAGCTATCCTCCTGCAGTGTTCCCTGCTGAGGGGTGGGCACAAAACAGCCTCAGCTTTATGCTCTCCTGAGGTGGACAGGTCCACCTGAGGGGTGCCCCACTGGAAGAACAGACTGTGAACTACCTCTGGGTGGAGAGGCCACTCGTGAGACGCCTCACCCACCTGGCTGAGGGCGTCCACCAGCTGATCGGAGGCTCCTGCCACATGGATTACAAGGAGATCTGCCTCCAGGCTGTGCATGAGGGTCCCAACACAGAGAGCTTCCCTGCACAAGGGCAGGAAGTGCATCCTGCCCTGCTTGTTGTGGTAGAACATGGTTGTGGTGCTGTCCACATGGACTTGGACAATCTGACCCCAAATATGGGAGTGAATGCAGTCAGCACCAGTCAAACTGCCTGGAGCTCCTGCAGGTTGATGTGGCATCAAGACTCCATGGGGTCCAGAGCCTGTGGACTCTGTGTTCCCCTAGGTGCGCACCTGTGAGAGGGCATCTGTCGTCAGGATGACTGTTGGCTCTGGGCGGACAAACAGGATCCCTTCCTGCAGATGTTTTTGGACTAACCACCACTGGAGGGTGTCCCACATCCACTGGGTCACAATGATCAGCTGGTTGAAGTGACCCTTGTGCTGAGACCACTGGCTGGCCAGCTCCCACTGCAGGAGCGTATTCTCCAGTGGGTCCCAATGAACCACGCTGGTGCAAGCTGCCATTTAGCCCAGCAAGCACAGGAAGTCCCGGGCAGGGCGCAATTGCCCAACACAAAACAACAGGACACAGGAGGAGAGAGCCTCTGCCCTGTCCACTGGGAGCCGGGCTCTGGCTCTGCAAAAGTCAAGCTCCACCGCAATGAAGCTGATCACCTGTGAGGGCACGAGTTCTGACTTGGCCTCACGGACCAGGAGGCCAAGGTAGACTTAAGGTCTGAAGGGCCAGGTCCCTGGACCGCTCCACTTCCAGCCTGGAGGACCTGCTATCAATCAGTCAGTCATCCAGGTAGGTGAACCTGGACCCCTCAGCACCTCAGGTAAGCTGCCACCACTGCACTACACTTGGTGAAGACCCCGAGGGCCGAGGAGAGACCGAATGGCATGGCCTGGAACTCATACACGACTCTCTCTGCTTGAAAGCGGAACAAACTTCAATGAGATGGACAGATCAGGACGTGAAAGAACGCATACCGCAGATCCGGGGAGCAAAACCACGTTTCGCTCTAGAGATGGTATGATCTGAGACACAGTTACCATCCTGAGGAACTTGTTCAGGTCATGTAGATCTAGAATGGGGCGCCAGCCCCATGTCCGCTTTGGCATCAGGAAGTGCTTGGAGACAAACCCTGGGTGTTCCGAAGGATCCATGACAGGAACCACGATCTCCTTGCACAGCAGTTGGGCTATGTTGTCTCTGAGAGCTGACAGCATGTCTGTGGAAACCAAGTCCTCCTGTGGGGCGCGGGCTTGGCAAGGAGGGTACTGCTCGAATTCCAGAGGCAGACCCTTACCCACCACTTCTAGAACCCACCTGTCCGTGGTGACAGCGGACCAGGCAGAAAGGAATTGGCAAAGCCGGCACCCCATGGGAGAACCCAGTGGAGGTTTGACAGGTATGAGGGAGGCACCCCTCATCCCATCACTGGGCAGGCTTAGAGGAGAGGAGAGGGAGGGCCCGGCTGAGGCGCCACTGGAGTCTCTCTCTCCAGGCTTATGGATGACCAAGGCCATTGACTTGAGCGGATGTCACCAGGCATGAGCCTGCTGGCCAGCCTGTTGCTGGGCTGGTTTGGCCACAGGAGTGGAGGTGGACCAAAAGGGCTTCCTCTTCTGTTGCTGCTTCGAGCCCTTATGGTCCTTCTGGGCAGATGTCATGGTGTCCTCAAGGGGTCCTACTTCATCTAGGCTGGTCTCCTCTCCTTCCCCCTCCCCCATCGACCTGTCCCCCTAGCCTTTGCAGTCTCTTGCAGGGTTCTTTGTATCCTGAAGGGGCCCTACTGTGCCTAGGCATGTCTCCTCTCCTTCCTCTCACCCATTCTACCTTTTCTCCCTAGTCTTCGCAGTCCCTTGCAGGGTTCTCAGCATCCTGAAGTGGTCCTACTGGGCCTAGGCTTGTCTCCTCTCCCTCCCCATCTACCTTTCTCCCTGGTCTGTGCAGTCCCCCTTACAAGGTTCTCCAGCATCCTGAAGGGGTCAAACTGAGCCTCAAGCATATCTCCCTATTCTATTTAGCCACTGTCTTGGCTTTCCATGACTACTAGCATGGTCCAGTGCATCCTGATGGGACTACTGATGGCCCCATCCCTCCAAAGGTGAAAATTCTCTTCCCTCAAGGGTTCAATTCTCCCTCCCTCTCCTATCACTCCTCTTAATCCCTATCTACTGACCTTCTCCAATCCCTAGGTACCTTTTATCCTGAAGGGTCCTCTCTTGGGTTAGGGTCCTGTTCTCTCCTAGCATTAAGTCACACTTCCTCCTCCTTTAAATCCCACAGCCTTATCCCCTTTCCATCTAGCCCTATAGCCCCTTGCAGGCTTCCCCACATCCTGAAGGGTCTCTCTGGGACATGACTTTATCCCTTCTCTCTGGTGCCCCAGTCCCTTGCAGGGTTCTGCATCCTGAATGGGTCTCCAGGAACACAACTTCTTCCCTCCCCCCCTCACCCCTCCCTCTCCTTTCCCCCTTTTCTTTCATGTAAGCACTTGTTTACTTATCAACCCATCACTTTTATTGTCCACTATTTCTACCTATTATGCGTAACACTGTTGTAACAAAACTTGTAACACCTGCCTTACAATTGTATGTTAATGCTGATCTTGTAACTTGAATGTTTAATGTCTCATTCCTATTGCAGGTGCACCTTATAAAGAGGACCTTTTTGGCCCTAAGGTGATTGAAGCTGTGTTTCAAATGTCCTGTATAAATAAACATTTTACTACTACTACTACAACTGTACCCCTTCCCCCAGGTCGCACCAGAAGATAAGTGACTTGTCACTCAGTGTGCCTTCCTGGTGAAACATTTCAATAAATAAATAAATAAGTACAAGCTGGCATTGAACTTCTCAATATGGGTGAGGCAACCATCAACCCCGGGCCCGAACAGGTCGGTGCCCAGGAAGGGACATCTGCCAGCTTGTGCTGAGTGTCCGCTATAAAGGTCCAGATCCTCAGCCAAGTCCTGCGGCACATGGCCACTGAGGCCACCACAGAGCGGGCACAGTTCCCAGTGCCCATGGCTGCCTGAAGCCATTTGGCTACAGCCCGGTCCTGGTCTCGGACCGGTTTGACTGTGGTCTAAAGGTCCACAGGCAGATGAGGGAGCACCATCTAAAGTACCTAGCAGGGCATGGGAGAAGTGGGCCATAATGAGCTGAGCTTGTCTGGTGGAGACCAGCAAGGAGGCAGCGTAGTCGCATGGTCCAACTTCTTGGACTCCTTGTCAGGTGGCTTGTCAACGTCCCCAGTGTTGCCAGAGTGCCTAAACACAGAGTCAGCCACCAGGCCCTCGGCCAAGGGATGCTCTGTGAATCCCGAAAGGGAATCGGTGAGCACTGCGTATCTGCGAGCCATCCAGACAGAGGGGGCCAAGCAGGAAGCAGAGTGCTGCAAAAGCTCCAGGGCAGGGCCAAGGGTCCCTGTTCGAAGGTCGGTGTGTCTCTGACTGAAGGTCACCACAGATTGGCACAATTTCTTGAAGGAGCCTGTAAAAGTCAAGCCCAGCTGAAGTGGCACAAAGGCAGAAGTTGAGGAAGAATGGGCTGTGGCCTTGGCTGCCTCCACTTCGAAGGCTGCAAGCTGCTCAGCAGACCTCAGTGCTGCAGAGATCACCCAGTAGGCATCCTTGGATTTGACCGGCAGGTTCCGTTACACTGGGCGGCCATTTTAGGTGGGTGAGACAGTCCTCCAGAATGGTCGAGTTAAACGAGCGGCAAAAGTTGCAGGCCTGGGAATCATGATCGTGCCCCAGGCAGCAGACGCATGTAGTGTGCTGGTCGATCTTGGACATTTTCTGCCCGCAATGGCACTGCCAGAACCCAGGAGTGGACTTATCGTCCATCGCACTCGCGATCGAAGATCGAGTTGAAGACAAAAACTCGTAAGTGCTGAAGTTCTGGAAGTAATTCTGAAGAATTTAAGCATTAGGGCATGCTCAACATGGGAGCGGTAAGGAGGGAACCTGCTTCTTATAGATTCAAAGAAGTGTGATAGCAGAAAAGGACCGAACTAGGCCCACCAAGTCTGCCCATTTGCCCAGCTATCTGCTTGGACCTGTGCCTCCCCCCCATAACACTCCCATGTGGTTGTCCCATGCCCTTCTGAATCCCTCCACTGTTTCCTCTCCAATGACTGCCTCTGGGAGTTTGTTCCACTTTTCTACTACTCTGTCTGTGTAATAGTATTTTCTAATGTTACCCCTGAACTGTCCCCCCTCCACCTGCAGGCCATGCCCCCTCGTCCTCTGAAATTCCCTTCATCTTGAAGATGCTCCCCCCTGGCACCCTGTTTATACCCTTAAGGTATCTGAAAGTCTTGATCATGTCCCCCCTCTACCTCCTCTGCTCCAGGGAGTACATGTTCAGATCTCACAACCTTTCTTCATAGGATAGGTGGCTTAACCCTTTTACCATTTTTGTCACTCTCCTCTGAACCCTCTCTATCCTCCCCACATCCTTCCTGAGGTATGGCCTCCAGAACTGGACTCCGTACTCCAAGTGCGGTCTAACTAGTGCAGTCTTCTACAGTAGTAGAAAGGAAGATCTGGTATCACAGGGCAGAGCGGAGTTACCACTCAAGTGGATGGGTGGAGCTAGCTTGAAGACTTTCTGGCAAGGGAAAGGACACTGCCAGAAGTATGGATAGCACATCATATCCACATCCCTAGAAAAACAGGTTACTCACCTGTAACAGTAGTTTTAGGAGTGGTATACTGTATGTTGTTCATCCACACTTGTTGGCATGTCCTTTCTCTTTAAGAATCTTGCCGGAAGGTCTAAAAGCTGGCTCTTCGACCACCCGCTGCGGTATTTGCCTCGGCCCGCCCCTGACACCAGATCTTGCCCGCTGGAAGCTTAGGTTGTGCTTCGGGTTGGGGAGGTCGGGTGGGTCTGTGTGGATGAACATATACTCACCTAGAAAGATCAGTTACACAAAGATTTTTGCCATAACAGTAGATCTTCTAGGAATGTCTCCTGCAGTAAGTCATTACTCTGGGAGCTCCCGATAGGCGGCGCTCTAACACGACAGTTTTCTTCTAGCAGTCTCCACACCAGGGACCACCCACACGACCTCACTTCCTGGGCTGTGCCTATAAAAGTTGGTAGTCCCTAGCAGTCTCCATTCCCCGCCGGTTTCAGCTTGTGAAGGCGAGGGACCCGAGGGGAACCAAGGTACCAAAGCCTCCTGACCCTACATCATTTTCCCTGTTACAGAATTGCAGGGGGTTGGAGGGAAGGAAGCTACTTACTGCAAGAGACATTCCTAGAAGATCTACTGTTACGGCAAAAAGTCTTTGCATAACTGATCTATCTTTCACGGAACGGTCTCTTGCAGTAAATCATCACTTCTGGGAGATTCCCAAGCAGTTATATGGCAGTGGGGCGGCCAGATATGGCATTCTGCCATACAGATAGTGTGGTCTTAGGTGCTGAGAGTAGTATATCAGCATATAAAGAGAATTTTGTATTCTATCTGTAAGTACTCCATTATAGTGTTCGTTACACGGCTATGGCTGAAAAAACAGTCCAGACTGGCTATTACTGGCATCGCCAGATGAGCTAAGCAGATGTAAACCCGATCAAAAGTACAGCATATCGGATACTGTAATAAATCAAAAGAAATTCAGTCATAATGGAGTAATTTGTAGGACTCAGTGGCATGCACTGAAAAGACAGTATATGTCAAAGCCTATTGGGTTTAGAGTTTTAATAGGAACCCAAATGATACACTGTTATTATTTTATAGTGCTACAATGTAGCAAGTTAGTACAGTTTTTTTTTTTGCCATGTCTGTCAAGTCATTAGAGAAATGTATCCATTTTTGTAATAATAGGCTACATAAGTAGCAAACAATGATGTTGTGAAATGAAACAATGTATCTATTTCATAATGAAATCCAGTGGCTCTTAGAGTCAGTAGTATTGTTGTAGTCAATACTGTACCCGGTTTAGGGTAAAGACAGAGTGATGTAGTCAGTTCCATCATGCATTTAGTAATCTCATTTGCAAGGGGGTCCCAAGTATGCCAGGGCCTGCAGCCTTGTTATGTGTAACGCTGAAATGTTAGTATGGTGGGTCCTTTATTTATACTGTTGAGTGAACAGAAGTTGAAATGATGATCTGGATAATTGCAAATTATGAGCCATTGGATCTCGTCTTTGGGATTCCAAACATGTTAATCTGAAAAAAGTCATAAGGTTTGTGACATTTTTTTGTCGTCTAAGTAGCGTGGATCAGCAAATTGATAAGTCTTGCAGAGTTTATAAGGTTTTTAATACATATGTACTCACCACTGTTTACGTGGCCTTTATCTATGGCCAGTTGAAGACCGCATGTAGCAGTATAAGTTTGGTAAGAATATTATAATCCATAATATTATCAGGATATACAGATCGTTTCTCAGCATATGAGTAGTAGCAGGCTCTGTCTGTGGGAGGGACATGAGGGTCCAGCACACAACAGGCCGAGAGGCATCCCAATGAAATGACCGTAATGGCCTGCAACAGCGACATCTCAAAAAGTGGCTAGATGTATAAAGCCTCATATGAAAGGCCTCAGTATAATTTCGAATCAAAGCCCCCCCAAAAAAGGTCTCCGAGGCCTTAAAGAAGAGACCGGGGCGTAGTCTGAAGTTTTTAATGAGAGGAAGAGGCACCCAGCCATCCTAAGGGGCGGTCACGGGTCAGTTTAGATGCATTTCTTGTCATTCGTTCTTTGCCTCTGATATTTCCTTTTTGGTTATAGTAATTTCCTGTTTTGTATGAATAATTATACTGAGGGCATGGTTTATTGTACATACATTGTACTGTTTTTTAGCTGTCTGCCTGAGGCTTGTAGGTTTTCCAGTATTGTTTGTGCCCCTGGGCCAAAGAGATGGTCACCAGAAAAATGGGCATTAGCCACTTTTTTGTTGAATATCAGGTGCTAGCCCTAAGAGTTGAAGCCATGCCTGATGGCGTATAAGAATACAGAATGCAGAGGCTCTAGCCGAAGCGTCGACAATGTCATATCCCAATCTTAATAAATGTCAAAAGAGGGAAGTAAGTGTGTTTATCATTGATGTGAGTTGCTCTTTTTCAGGGGACGTAGGTAGTTTACTTATAATGTCCCCAGCAGAGGTGTCCACCGTATGCTGGAATTTCAGCATATGTCCCATGTAGTTAAGTATTCTAATATTTAATGTGTTTAGAGCAAACACTTTCTTCTCCATATAATCAAAACATTTAGAGTCTTTTTCAGGAGGTACTGTATTTGTATGTTTAGGTTTGCCAGTGCGGTTGTGAGCAGCTGCAATAAATACAGGTTACTCACCTGTAACAGGAGTTCTAGGAATGGTATATGTTGTTCATCCACAGTCTGGCAGGTTCCTTGCCGCTTTAAATCTTGCCGGAAGGTCTTCAAGCTGGCTCCTCCCACCCACCCGGGTGGTAAAACTCTCGGCTCCGCCCCATGACGCCAGATCTAGCCCGCTGGAAGCCAGGTTGTGCGTCGAAGCCGGGGAGGTCGGGTGGATCGTGTGGATGAACAACATATACCATTCCTAGAACTCCTGTTACGGGTGAGTAACCTGTATTTCTAGGGACATGGATATGTTCTTCATCCACACTGTCTGGCAGACTCCTAGCAGTTCTCCGGGAGGAGGGAGGCAAGACCCCCTACTTAGGGAATAATGACTGGAGAACCGAGGCCCCAAAACCAGTATCCCAGCGTGACTCAAGGTCGATGTGGTAGTGGGTAATGAAGGTGTGTACTGACTTCCAGGTAGCAGCCCTGCAGATTTCCTGGCTAGGGACGTCCCTGGAAGCAGCCACCGATGCAGTGGTATGGCGGGTAGAATGAGCTCTTATCCCTCTGGGAGGCTCCATGCCCACCAACCTATAGCAGAGATCTATGCAGGAGGTGACCCACCTGCCTATCATCCACTTGGCTGCAGGTCTGCCAGATGCGGCTTCAGCGTAGCTGACAAACAGCTGGCGAACCTCTCCCCGAACTTCAGCCGTACACTCCTAGTAATAAGCAAGCGCTCTTCTAGGGTCCAAAGTATAGAGCCTATATTCGGCCTCCGTGGTGTGACTGGGGTAGAACACCGGCAGAGTCAACACCTGGTTAAGGTGAAACTCCGACACCACCTTCAGAAGGAATTTCGGGTGGGGGCGCAGGACAAGCTTGTCCCTGTGGAAAACCAGATAAGGAGACTCTATGGGAAGCGCCTGGAGCTCTCCCATCCTTCTGGCTGATGTGATAGCCACCAAGAAGGCGGTCTTCCATGACAGGTGAGAGATGTCACACCTGTGCATCGGTTCGAATGGCTTGCCCATGAGCTTAGCCAATACCAGCAGTAGATCCCACAGAGGTGGAGGTTCTTGCACCGGAGGGGATATGTGATCAAGGCCTTTGAATAAGCGCCCGACCACCTTCTCCTGCGTCACCGACTGCTTCCCGGCCCGCGCCCGGTAAGCAGAGATGGCTGCCAGGTGCACCTTAAGGGTTGTCAACCGAAGCCCTTGCTGAGAAAGGGACCACAGGTAGTCCAGAATGCTTGCCAAGGAACAGGAGGAAGGGTCCAGGCCCTTGCCCTGACACCAAATGGAGAATCTCTTCCATTTAAAGGCGTAGCATTTTCTGGTCGACTCCTTACGGGACGCCTCAACAACATTGAGGACCTCGTCGGAAAGACCCAAGGCCTGGAACTCTAGCCGCTCAGGAACCAGGCTGTCAGGTGCAGGGATTGAAGGTCCGGACGGAACACCTTCCCCTGATTGACTGAAATCAGGTCCGGGCCGGCTGGAAGCCGCCTCGGGAGCCTGGAGCTGAGACTGAGGAGATCTGGATACCAGAACTGGCGGGGCCAGTCTGGGGCTACCAGAATCACCTGCCTTGTCCCTCGCCTTGAGGTGCACCTTGTGGATCAAGTGAAATGGGGAAGGCGAGAAGAGCTCAGGGTCCACAGCCTCGAGAAGGCATCCCGCTGCAGCGAGCCCTGCTGAGGAGGGGGCATGAAACAGTCTCAGCTTCGCATTCTCCCTGGAGGCAAACAGGTCCATCTGAGGCATGCCCCAGTGGGAGAACAGATCTTGTACTACCTCTGGCAGGAGAGACCACTCGTGGGATGCAGTCCCTATCCGGCTTAGGGCATCGGCCAGAATGTTGGAGGCTCCTGCCACATGGATGGCAAGGAGATCTGCCTCCAGGCTGTGCACGAGGGACCAAATGCGGAGAGCTTTCCTGCACAGAGGCATGGAGCGCGTCCTGCCCTGGCGGTTTAGGTAGTGCATGGTCATGGTACTGTCTGTCTGGACCTGGACCACTTGAACCCGTACAAACGGAGCGAAGGCGGTGGGGGCTAGACGAACCGCTCGAAGCTCCAGCAGGTTGATGTGGCATCAGGACTCCCGAGAGGACCACAGGCCGTGCGCTCTGTGCTCCCTCAGATGGGCACCCCAATCCATCAGAGAGGCATCGGTCGATAGAGAGACCGTCGGCTCGGGGCGGACAAACGGGATGCCCTCCTACAGATGAGCTGGAACTGTCCACCACTGGAGAGCGTTCCACATCTCCTGGGTCGCTGTCACTAGCTGATCCAAAGGATCAGAGCGCTCTGACCATTGGCTGGCCAGTCCCCACTGTAGGGGACGCATGTGCCAATGGGCCCAATGGACCACGCTGGTGCAGGCCGCCATGAGGCCCAGGAGGCACAGGAAGTCCCGGGCAGGGCGCAATTGCCCAACCTGAAATGATTGGGCAAAGGAGGAAAGAACCTCGGCCCTGTCTGCCGGGAGCCGTGCTCTGGCTCGCAGAGAGTCGAGCTCTGCCCCAATGAATTGGATCGCCTGCTTTGGCACGAGTTCCGACTTGGCCTTGTTGATAAGGAGGCCAACTTGAGAGCAAACCTGGAGGGCAAGATCCCTGGACCACTCCACCTCCATTCTGGAGGAGGCCGCAATCAGCCAGTCGTCCAGGTAGGGGTACACCCAGACCCTTCGGCGCCGCAGGAATGCTGTCACCACTGCCATGCATTTGGTGAAGACCCTGGGAGCTACAGAAAGGCTGAAGGGCATGGCCTGGAACTCATAGAGGGACCCCTCTGCCCTGAAGCGGAGGAATCTCTGGTGGGATGGACTGATTGGGACGTGAAAGAACGCGTCCTGGCAGTCCAGAGAACAGAACTACATGCCTCGTTCCAAGGATGGAATGATCTGAGCCAGAGTGACCATCCTGAAGGTTCGAGACCTTAGGAACCTGTTCAGGTCGTGCAGGTCTAGAATGGGGCGCCAGCCCCCCGGCCGTTTCGGGACCAGGAAATACCTGGACACAAACCCGGGGCTTGGTGGAGGATCCGCCACCTTCCTGATCACTTCCTTTTCGAGGAGCAGGGCAATGTCGGCTCGACGAGCAGACAGGAGGCTGTGGACCCCGTAGCCCCCTGTGGGGTGACGGCTCGGAAGGGCGGGGCCTGCTTGAACTCCAGAGGCAGACCCTTTCCTACCACCTCCAACACCCGGCCGTCCGTGGTGATAGAGGACCAGGCGGAAAGGAAGTGGCGGAGCTGTCCCCCCACAGGGGAACCCAGGGGGGAGTGACGAGGCTGGGGGCAATACCACTCAACCAGTCACTTGGCAGGCTTGGAGGAGGGACCGGCCGAGGGACCTCCTGAGCCTTTTCCTCCCTGCTTCCTGTTGGAGGAAGCCACAGGCTTGGCTTTGGGGTGCCAAGGGCGAGCCTGCTGGCCCTGATGCTGGTGTTGCTGGGCCGGACGTGCCGCAGGGTCAGAAGGTCGAAAGGACTTATGTTGCTGACGATGGCCCTTGTCCTTCTGAGCGGAGGTGACCGAGTCCAGGGTAGCGTTGGACTTTTCGATCCTCTGGAGGTGGCCTTCCACTCCAGGGCCGAACTGGTCAGTCCCCAAGAAGGGGACATCCACCAATTTGTGCTGGGTATCCACCGCAAAGGTGGATATCCTCAGCCAGGCTTTTGCATGGCATGGCCACCGCGTCGCTACTGATCAGGCAAGGGTCTCCAATGTCTAGAGCCATTTGGAGCTGCTGTTTCGCTACTGCCCTTTCCTGATCCCGCACCTGCTGACCGTAGTCTGCAGGTCGGCCAGGAGATGAGGGATCACCTCATCCAGGGAGCCCATGAGGGGCGGGAGAGGTGCGCCATCAGTGCGGCCGAGCTTACCTGGCGGAGGTCGGGAGGACGCAGCGTACACCTTGCGCCGACATAGTCCAGCTTTTGGACTCCTTGTCAGGGGTTATCCACATCCCCTAGCGCTCCCGAGCACCGGAAAACTATCGTGACCAACCCTCCGCCAAGGGTGTTCCAAAAACTGACAAAGAGCTGGCAGGGATCGCATACTTCCTGGCCATCCTGGCCAAAGGCACAGGACAGGAAGCCGCCACTGCCAAAGCTACAAGGCTGGGCCAACAATGGCTTCAGCCACCGAAAGGCCTCTGTGGTAGAATCTCGGTCCAGTATCTCCACAGGGGATACTCGGCCCGCTGGATACAGGCTCGAGCTGCATCCCGTGGACTCCGAGATGAGCTGAAGCAGACCCATAAACGATGATGGGCTCATCCATCGACTGCCCCGGAGGACTCCAGGTCAAGGGGCCTAGAAAACAGGGAGGAGTTATCGTCAGACTCCGAAGAGTCTGTGAAGAGCTGCCTGGGGCCTGAGCCACCCTCCACCTGCCGAGGACAGTCGGGACTGAGGGTGACCGACAACCGGTGGGGCAGACCCTGACCCGACCGAGAGTCCTTGGTCGGAGCCCCCGATTTCGGTTGTGGAAGCGGAGGTTCCACACAATCGTGGGGCAGCTGGTTTCAGCCGAACAACCGCCCAGGCTTGGGCACCTCGACCACCACGGAGGTTGTTTCAGCCTTCGGGTGACAGCCACTTAATGGTCGGGAAGGCCGGCTTGTTCCTCGACAAAAAGGAGCTGCTGCCACATTAAGTCCTCAGTAAGGCCGATGCAATTTATGACGAGTCCTCCTCTTCCGAGGAGGAAGATGAGGATGAGCAGCGCTGCCACTTACCTCGGTGCCGAGACCAAGACCGCCGATGTCAGCAGGATCGGCGGTACCGAGACGAGGTCCGAGACCGAGACCCTCGGTGTTTCTGAGGGTGGGTCTGGGAGGGAGCGGGGGACACCCGCTCCTCCCTCGGCTCGGGAACCATGACCGAGGACTCCGGCACAGGAGGCCCAGGCAAGTCCTCGGTTTCCACCGGGGGAACTGGTGATGAAGGGTTGTCGGCTTCACCAGTTGACAGCTTGTCCGATGGGTCAAGAAAAATCTCGACCGTGTTGACAGGTGTCTCGGCCGGCTGACCTGATGGGGACACCGTGAAGCCAGCATCCTTAGCCGCAACCTCGACCGAAGTCAAGTGTCGACTGTCCAGGAAGGGGCACTCTCCCGCCTCCCACTAACGTCGACAGTGGGACTTACCTTTCGAGTCCTTCTTTTTAACCGAGAAGAGTGTCTGATGGCCTCTCCCTCGTGGAGAGGGATTGTCAAAGTCCTTAAAAGAAGCTGTCTAGGAGGATCCCAGAGAGGCAGGATAAATGCATGACCAAGAAGATGAGGATGCGGCCTGGGCCGCCTCCTCGAGGGCATCATCTGCTCGAGGTTGCTCAGGCCAGCCACCATGGAAACCATGCAGGCCTCCTGACTTCACTGGCGGATAACGCTTCTCGGGGCACCCAAGTTGTAACTGGGCAGCGCAGTCTTCAAGGACGTTGGCCGAGAAAGATCTACACAACTCGCAGGCCTGCGGGTCATGGTCAAGGCCGAGGCAGTAGACGCACGTGGAGTGCGGATCCGTCCTGGACATCTTCTGCCTGCATGGGCACTGCCGAAAACCGGGAGTCTATTTGTCCATCACAGCCGTGAGGGAAGAATTTGACCGAAGACTTGAGAATTTTAAAATTATTTTCGGGCGAACCGAAGAGTTAGGATCCAGTGTATATGCAGAGCATTACGGAGAGAACCTGAGCTTCCAAGCAGTAAGGAAGATCTGGCGTCATGGGGCGGAGCCAAGAGTTTTACCATCCGGGTGGGTGGGAGGAGCCAGCTTGAAGACCTTCTGGCAAGATTTAAAGCGGCAAAGAACCTGCCAGACAGTGTGGATGAACAACATATCCATGTCCCTAGAACCACAGAATCCGCAGTGGGAACATTTGTTAAATATTGATAATCAAGGGGAGCCTGATAAAGCCTATGCACTTTTCTAGGTAGCTCCTGCGCAGCTGTGGGTTGACTCCATGCTTCAGTAATCGCATTTCTGAATGCTGGTATAAAGGGAGGGACTGCCCGGATAGGTTCTTCCGGGATGTCAAGATATTCAGCCATATCTTTATTTAATCTATCTTGTTCTATTGTGGTGAACCCCATTGTTTTTTGTATTTGCAGCATCATTTCTGGGAATGAGGGATTATCCGGTGGGGAAATGACCTTTAGTGGATGTAATATTTCTTCGTCCCAGTATGATGGTTCAGAATATGGGACTCAGACCCTCTTCTAGTAGGGGAACCATCATAATGTGTCTTTGGAAGGTTACGAAATTATATGAGAATCTGACAAATATTCGTCAGAATATTCATGAGGAGGCAGAAATGGTGAGTGTTCCAGCTCTGTGCGTGCCTGTTTTGATGGAGGCGGAGACACAGTCTGTGACTGAGGGTTTTTTAATGGAGTGGGTGTATAATCAAAACCTATAGAATTCAACACTTTATTTACAATTTCTTCTACGTTTGGCACTTGTGAGGATGGAATTGCCATATAAGCGGGTTCTGAGCCCTGTGTGCTTGACGTCAGGTGATCAATGTGTGCCTCCGATAATGTGATCCAGCACGCCTTTGAAAATTTTGTTCATCATGGACTGTGTCTGAGCACCATGCATGAGTGCAAATGAGCCTAGTTTGCCTCTGCGTTCCGTAGTATATGATCCTTTATTTTGTGGTGATGCAGCCCCATGAGTATCTTTTGATACATTTTTATAAAATATTTCATGGTTTTTCATGGATACATTTTATAAGGACTTCTTCAATATATTATATGCTGGTAAATGTGCTGTTCTATGATGTAGGGCTGCTCCGTCGACGGTGGGATCAGTCCAGTCGACGGAAGAGGAATAAAAGCATGCCTTGTCGATGTAATGCGTCTTATTGATGATGGATAAGTAAATGCATGCGCCATCGACGATGGAATATTCCTTGTCGATAATGGAGAAGTCAGTGCATGTCCCGTCGATGGTGGGATGCTCTTCGTTGACGACAGAACAGTAGGGACATGCCCCATTGATGATAAGAAGGCAAAAGCATGCTCCGTCGATGATGGAGGTTTAGGAGCATGTCCCATTGACAGGGGAGGTTGCCCCATCGATGATGAAGCAAGTAGTGTGTACTCCGTCGACGGAGGAGTTGTTCTCGTCAATGAAGATGTCTTGCGGAGAATGCATACGTCGTGACGAATGCAAGCACAGGATCTCCGTTGTCAACTGTGAATGTGGTTTCATCAACGGGGAGCTGAGGAATGATGTCGTCGACGATGAATGTTCCTTTCTATGTGAAGTTGAACTTCTGTGTTTTGAAGTACCTGCTGTTGATGGGGGATATTGCCTGTTTCGTAAGAATGTTTTCTTGATGATACATGTTTAGGCGATATGACCGCTGAAGGGCAGTCAGGCAGGACTTTAGGTGAAGGTATTTCCTTCCCTATTTTGCTTCTTGAAGAGGACTCAGAAGTTTTAGATCCCTTTGATTGAGTACCCTGAGTTTGTAACAGGGAAACATCCATTGTAAAGCTCTTGGTCGAGCACAGGAATATGGTGCCATGTACGAAGCCCAGGCACCCCAAGCTATGGGTTCAATCCACGTCGTAGACTGCTGGCAGAAAAGTAAGCTGCTGTCAGAGCTGAAGCTGGCGGGAAAACGAATGGAGACTACCAGGGACCACCCACTTTTACAGGCACAGCCAGGAAGTGAGGTCGTGTGGGTGGTCCCTGGTGTGGAGACTGCTAGAAGAAAACTGCTGTGTTACAGCGCCACCTATCGGGAACTCCCAGAAGTAATGACTTACTGCAAGAGACCATTCCGTGGAAGATCTACTGTTGAGTAACCTGTTTTTCTAGGATCATGGCTATGTTGTTCTATCCTCACTTGTTGGCAGACTCCTAGCAGTTCTCCAGGAGGCAAGATGCACACCCCCTCAATACTTACTTCAGGAACAGAGACTGGAGAATTGAGGCCACAAAACCAGCATCCAAGCATAACTCTAGGTCAATGTGGTATTGGGTAATGAGGCATTTGGCTGACTTCAGGTAACAGCCCTGCAGATTTCCTGGATAGGGATGGCTCCTGGAAGCAGCCATCGACACAGCAGTATGGCGGGTGGAGTGAGCTCTTATCCTCTGGCAGTCTCTCTACCTGCCAACCTATAGTAGAGATCAATTCATGATGTAATCCATCTGCCAATCGCCTGCTTGGCTGCAGGTCTGTCTGCAGCGGCTTCAGCGTAGGTGACAAAACAGCTGGCTAACCTCTCCCCAAACTTCAGCCATCTGCTCCTTATAATAAGTGAGCCTTGCTCAGGTCCAAGGTATGGAGTCTGTACTCAGAACTGGTGGTGTAATTGGGGCAGTATGTCGGCAGAGCCAGCAACTGGTTAGTGGAAACTCTGACACCACCTTTGAAAGGAATTTCGTGGGGAAGAGGACAACCTTGTTCCTGTGGAAGACCAGACAGGAGACTCAACAGACATCGCCTGTAGTTTCCCAGTGCTTCAGGCTGATGTGACAGCCACCAAGAAAGCGGTCTTCCACGAAAAAATGACATCTCACACCTGTGCATCAGTTCCAATGGCTTGCCTATGAGCTTTGCCAAAACCAGCAGTAGATCCATGGTGGTGATGGTTCCACGCAGCAGAGGGGAAATGTGGCTGAGGCCTTTAAAGAAGCACCAGACCACCTTCTCCTGTGCCACCGTCTGCTCACCGGCCTGCACCCGGTAAGCAGAGATGGCTGCCAGGTGCACCTTAAAGGTCGTAGACCAAAGACCCCCTTTGGACAGGGACCAAAGGTAGTAGAGCATACTAGCACTGGACAGGACAAAGGGTCCAAGCCCTTGTCCTGACACCAAATAGAAAACCTTTCCACTTGAAGGCGCATCACCTCCTGGTCGACTCCTTTCTGGATGCTTCCATGACCGTGAGTACATCCTTAGAGAGACCCAAAGCCTGGAACTCTAGCCGCTCAGGAACCAGGCTGTTAGGTGCAGGGATTGAATGTCCAGATGGAATACCTTCTCCAACTGACTGATATCAGGTCTGGGCATATTGGAAGATGCCTCAGAGGTTTGGAGCGAAGGTTGAAGAGATCTGGACACCAGAACTGGTGAGGCCAGTCTGGGGCTACCAGGATCACCTGTGCCTTGTCCCTCCTGACCTCGAGGATCACTTTGTGAACCAAGGGAAGTAGACGGAAGGCATAGAAGAGGGCTGGGGTCCACGGCCTCAAGAAGACATCCTCCTGCAGTGAGCCCTGCTGAGGAGGGTGACCAAGAAATACAGGTTACTCACTTGTAACAGGAGTTCTAGGAGTGGTATATGTTGTTCATCCACACTGTCTGGCAGGTTCCTTACCACTTTAAATCTTGCCGGAAGGTCTTCAAGCTGACTCCTCCCACCCACCCAGGTGGTAAAACCCTCGGCTCCACCCCATGATGCCCGCTGGAAGCCAGGTTGCGCGTCGCAGCCGGGGAGGTCGGGTGGGCTGTGTGGATGAACAACATATACCACTTCTAGAACCCCTGTTACAGGTGAGTAACCTGTATTTCTAGGGACGTGGATATGTTGTTCAATCCACACTGTCTGGCAGACTCCTAGCAGTTCTCCAGGAGGAGGGAGGCAGGGTGCGCACCCCCCACTTAGGGAATAAGGACTGGAGAACCGAGGTTCCAAAACCAGCATCCCGGCGTGACTCAAGGTCAATGTGGTAATGGGGAAATAAAGGTGTGTGCTGACTTCCAGGTAGCAGCCCTGCAGATCTCCTGGATAGGGACGTCCCTAGAAGCAGCCACCAAAGCAGCGGTATGGCGGGTAGAATGAGCTCTTATCCCTTTGGGAGGTTTCATGCCCGCCAACCTATAGCACAGATCTATGCAGGAGTGACCCACCTGCTTGTCCGCTTGACTGCAGGTCTGCCAGGTGCGGCTTCAGCGAAGGTGACAAACAGCTGGCGAACCTCTCCTGAACTTCAGCCGTCTGTCCCTTATAATAAAGCGAGCTCTTCTAGGGTCAAGAGTATGGAGCCTATATTCAGCCTCCGAGGTGTACTGGGGTAGAACACCGGCAGAGTCAACACCTGATTAAGGTGAAACTCCGACACCACCTTCGGAAGGAATTTCGGGTAGGTGCGCAGGACAACCTTGTCCCTGTGGAAGACCAGATAAGGAGACTCGATGGAAAGCGCCTGGAGCTCTCCCATCCTTCTGGCTGACGTAATAGCCACCAAGAAGGCGGTCTTCCACGACAGGTGGGAGATATCGCACCTGTGCATCGGTTCGAATGGCTTGCCCATGAACTTAGCCAATACCAGCAGTAGATCCCACGGAGGTGGAGGTTCTCGCCTGGAGGGGATATGTGATCAAGGCCTTTGAAAAAGTGCCCAACCACCTTCTCCTGCACCACAGACTGCTTGCCGCCCCGCACCCAGTAAGCAGAGATGGCTGCCAGGTGCACCTAAAGGGTCGTCGACTGAAGCCCTAGCTGAGACAGGGACTACAGGTAGTCCAGGATGCTAGCCAAGGAACAGGAAGAAAGGTCCAACCCCTTGTCCTGACACCAAATGGAGAATCTCTTCCATTTGAAGGCATAGCATTTTCTGGTCGACTCCTTACGGGACGCAACGACGCTGAGGACCTCGTCGAAAGACCCAAGGCCTGGAACTCTAGCCGCTCAGGAACCAGGCCGTCAGGTGCAGGGATTGAAGGTCCGGATGAAGAAACTTCCCCTTATTGACTGAGATCAGATCCGGGCGGGCTGGAAGCCGTCTCGAGAGCTTAGCGCCGAGGCTGAGGAGATCTGGGTACCAGAACTGGCGGGGCCAGTCTGGGGCTACCAGAATCACCTGCGCCTTGTCCCTCTTCGCCTTGAGAAGCACCTTGTGGATCAAGGGAAAAGGAGGGAAGGCTTAGAAGAGGCCCGGGGTCCACGGCCTCGAGAAGGCATCCCCCTGCAGCAAGCCCTGCTGAGGGGGGTGGGCATGAAACAGCCAAAGCTTCGCATTCTCCCTGGAGGCGAACAGGTCCACCTGAGGGGTGTCCCACTGGGAGAACAGATCTTGTACTACCTCAGCAGGAGAGACCACTCGTGAGATGCAGCGCCTATCCGGCTGAGGGCATTGGCATTGGCCAGACTGCTGGAGGCTCCTGCCACATGGATGGCTAGGAGATCCGCCCAGGCTGATCACAGAGACCAAGTGGACAGCCTCCTTGCACAGAGGCAAGGAGTGTGTCCCGCCCATCGGATGAGGTAGTACATGGTGGTGTTGTCCGTCTAGACTGAACCACTTCACCCGTATAAACGGAGCGAAGGTGGTGAGGGCTAGACGCACCGCTCGGAGCTCCAGCAGGTTGATGTGGCATCGAGACTCCTGAAGGGACCAGAGGCCGTGGGCCCTGAGCTCCCCCAGATGGGCACTCCAACCCATCAGAGAGGCGTCGGTCATCAGAGTGACCGTCTACTCTGGGCAGACAAACGGAATACCCTCCTGCAGACGAGCTGGAACGAGCCACCACTGTAGGCCATCCCACATCTCCTGGGTCACCGTCACTGGCTGGTCCAGAGGACCGAAGCACTGTGACCACTGCCAGGCCAGCCCCCATTGCAGGGGACGCATATGCCAGCGGGCCCAATGGACCACGCTGGTGCAGTCTGCCATGAGACCCAGAAGGCACAGGAAGTCCTGGGCAGGGCGCACTTGCCCAACCAAAAATGACTGGGCAAAGGAGGAAAGGAGCTCGGTCCTGTCCGCCGGGAGCCGGGCTCTAGCTCGAAGAAAGTCGAGCTCTGCCCCGATGAACTGAATCACCTGCGATGGCACGAGTTCCGAGTTGGCCTCATTGATGAGGAGGCCAATCTGACAGCAGACCTGGAGGGCCAGATCCCTGGACCGCTCCACCTCCAACCTGGAGGGGGCTGCAATCAGCCAGTCATCCAGGTAAGGGTACACCCGGACCCCTTGGTGCCGCAGGAATGCTGTCACCACTGCCATGCATTTAGTGAAGACCCTGGGCACTGGAGAGAGGCCAAAGGGCATGGCCCGGAACTCAAAGATATCTCTCTGCTTGGAAGTAGAGGAATCGCTGATGAGACGGACGGATTGGGACGTGAAAGAACGCATCCTGAAGGTCCAGAGAACAAACCCACATGCCTAGTTCCAAGGATGGAATGACCTGAGCCACAGTGACAATCCTGAAGGTGCGCTGCCTTAGGAACTTGTTCAGGTCGTGCAGGTCAAGAATGGGGCACCAGCCCCCCGTCCGTTTTGGGACCAGGAAGTACCTGGACACAAACCCTGGGTCTGGAGGAGAGTCCGTCACCTCGCTGATCACCTCCTTCTGGAGGAGCAGGTCAATGTCGGCTCGACGAGCCGACAGAGAGGCTGCGGAACCTGTAGCCCCCATGGGGCGACAGCTCGGTAGGGAGGGAAATACAGGTTACTCACCTGTAACAGGAGTTCTAGGAATGGTATATGTTGTTCATCCACACTACCTGGCAGGGTTCCTTGCCGCTTTAAATCTTGCCGGAAGGTCTTCAAGCTGGCTCCTCCCACCCACCCGGGTGGTAAAACTCTCGGCTCTGCCCCATGACGCCAGATCTAGCCCGCTGGAAGCCAGGTTGTGCGTCGAAGCCAGGGAGGTCGGGTGGGTCGTATGGATGAACAACATATACCATTCCTAGAACGCCTGTTACAGGTGAGTAACCTGTATTTCCAGGGACATGGATATGTTGTTCATCCACACTATCTGGCAGACTCCTAGCAGTTCTCCGGGAGGAGGGAGGCATGGCACACACCCCCTACTTAGGAAATAAAGACTGGAGAACTGAGGCCCCCAACCAGCATCCCGGCGTGACCCAAGGTCGATGTGGTAGGGGTTAAACGATGTGTGCCGACTTCCAGGTAGGAGCCCCGCAGATATCCTGGGTAGGGACATCCCCGGAAGCAGCCACCAATGCAGCGGAAGGGCGGGTAAAATGAGTACTTATCCCTCTGGGAGGCTCCATGCCCGCCCACCTATAGCGGAGATCTATGCAGGAGGTGACCCACCCGCTTATCGTCCGCTTGGCTGCAGATCTGCCAGGTGCGGCTTCAGCGTAGATGACAAACAGCTGGCGAACCTCTCCCGAACTTCAGCCCTACGCTCCCTGAGAAGGAGAGCGCTCAATTAGGGTCCAAATGGAGCCTATATGCAGCCTCCGAGGTGTGAATGTGATTGAACCCCAGCAGAGACAATACCCGGTTAGGGTAACGCTCCGACACCACCTACAGAAAGAACTTCGGATGGGGCACAGGACAACCTTATCCCTGTGGAAGACTCGAAGAAAGCGCCTGGAGCTCTCCCGTCCTTCTGGCTGACGTGGTAGCCCCCGAGAAGGTGTTCTTCCACAACAGGTGGGAGAATTGCACCTGTGCATAGGTTCGAATGGCTTGCCCGTGAGCTAAGCCCATACCAGCATAAGATCCCACGGAAGTGGAGATTCTCTCCCCGGAGGGGAAGTGTGATCAAGGCCTTGGAAAAGCACCAGACCACCTTTCCTGTGCCACCGACTACCTTCCGGCCCACGCCCGGAGGACAGGGGTGGCCGCCAGGAGCACCTTAAGGGTCGTCGACCGAAGCCCTTGCTAAAGAAGAAGAATGGACCACAGGTAGTCCGGAATGCTCGCCGAGGAACAGGAGAGGGGACCAGGCCCTATTCTAGCACCAAATGGAAAACTCTTCCATTTGAAGGCGAGTATATCTGGTCACTCCTGTGGACGCTTCAACAACGCCGAGGACCCGCCGAAGACCAAGGCCTGGCCACCAGCCGACAGGACCAGGCCGCCAGGTGCAGGGATTGAAGGTCCGGATGGAATACCTTCCCTGACAACAGAGATCAGGACCGGGCGGGCTGGAAGCCGCGCGAGCCTGGGGCTGAGACTGAGGAGAGCTGATACCAGAGCTGGCAGAACCAGTCTGGGGCTACCAGATCTTCCTGCGCCTAGTCCTCCTCGCCTTGCCTGTGGGTCAAGGGAAATGGGGGACAGGCGAGAAGAGGCCGGGTCCGGGCCTCAAAGGCATCCCTCACAGCGAGCCCTGCTGAGGGGGCGGGCATGAGACAGTCTCGCTTCGTGATTCCTCCTGGAGGGAAAAGGTCTCGCCCGAGGCGTGACCTAGTGGGAGAAATATCTTGTGCTACTCCGGCAGGGAAGACCATCGTGAGACGCAGCCCTTATCCGGCTTAGGGCATCAGCCAGGTGCTGAAGGCTCCTGCCATCGAAATGGCTAGGAAAACCTGCCCAGGCTGCGCAGGCGAAACCAAATGCGAGAACCTTACGCGAATGGCAGTAGCGTCCGCCCTGGACGGGTTAGGTAGTACATGGTCGTGGTATTGTCCGGCTTGAGCTAAAACCACTTGACCCCGCAAAATGGAGTGAAAATGGTGCGAAGTTGTGGACCGCATGAAGCTCCAGCAGGTTGAAATGGCATTGGGACTCCCATGGGGACCAGAAGCAGTGCACTCTGCGCCCCTTGATGGGCACCCCAACCCATCAGAGATGCATCGGTCCGAAGACCTGGCCTACCGAGGCGGACGAACAGGATGCCCTCCTGCAGATGAGCTGGAATGGTCCATCATGGAGAGTGTTCCACATCCTCACGGTTACTGTCACGGGCTGGTCCAAAGGATCGCAGCGCCAGACTGCTGGCTGGCCAGCCCCATTGAGGGACGTGATGAACCGGCGGGTCCAATCGGACCACGCTGGTGCAGGCTGCCACGAGGCCCAGGAGGTGCAGGAAGTCCCAGGCAGGGCGTAATGCCCAATCAGACATGATTAGGTAAAGGAGGAAGAACCTTGGCCCTGTCCGCCGGGAGCCGAGCTCTGGCTCGAAGAGTCGAGCTCTGTCCCGATGAAAGGATCACCCGCTTTGACACGAGTTCCGACTTGGCTCCATTAGAGAAGAGACCTGTCTGAGAGCAACCTAGAGGGCCAGAACTCTGGACTGCCCCACCTCCGCTCTGGAGGGGTTGCAGTCAGCCCGCCATCCAGGTAGGGGTACACCCGGAACCTTCGGCGCCACAGGAATGCTGTTGAGAAGAGGCCGAAGGGTATGGCCTGGAACTCGTAATGAGATCCCCCCCGCTCTTGAAGCGGAGGAGTCTCCCAAGAAACGGACGGATCGAAGTGTGAAGAATACGTCCTGGAGGTCCAGGAAATAGAGCCACATGCCTCGTTCCGAGGATGGGATATCTGAGTCAGAGTGACCATCCCGAAGGTCCGAGACCTTAAGAAGCTGTTCAGGTTGTGCGGGTCAAGGATGGGGTGCAAGCCCCCCGCCCGTTTGGGGACCAGGAAAAACCTGGACACAAACCCCGGGTCTGGAGGAGGATCCGCCACCTTCCTGATCACCTCATTTTCGAGAGGCAGGGCAAAATCGTCTCGGCGGGCCGACAGCGAGGCTGCGGACCCTGTGGCCCCCGAGGGCAACGTCTCGAATGGGTGGGGGCCTGCTCAAATCCAGAGGCAGGCCCTTCCCTAGTACCTCCGACACCCAGCGGTCCGTGGTGATAGCGGACCAGGCGGAGCTGCTCCTCGGGGACCGGGTAGGGTGACGAGGCCGGGCGGTGCCCTCAGCCTGTCACTAAGCAGGCTTGGAGAAGGACTGGCGAGGAGCTCCTGAGCCTTTACCTCCTTGCTTCCTTAGAGGAAGCCGCTGGCTTGGTGTCAGGATGCCGCGGATGCCTGTCGGCCCTCATGCTGGTGTTGATGGGCCGGTCATGCGCTGCAGGAGCCAAGGGACTAAGGGGCTTACGCAAAGGTTGCCGGCGGCCCTTGTCCCTCTGGGCGGGGTGACAGAGTCCAGAGTGGATTGACTTCGTCCCTGGAGGTGTCCCTCCACTCCAGGGCCGAAGAGGTCAGTCCCCAATAGGGGGATGTCCACCAACTTGTGCTGGGTATCTGTCGAGAAGGTGGATATCCTCAGCCACGGCCTGCGGCGCATGGCCACCGCGGCTGCTACTGACCTGGCACAGGAATCACCTATGTCCAAAGCAGTCTGAAGCTGCTGCTTCGCCACCGCCCTACCCTGGTCCCGCACCCGCCGGACCGTGGTCCGCAGGTTGGCCGGGAGATGAAGGAGCACCTAATCCAGGGAGCCCAAGAGGGCATGGGAGAAATGTGCCATCAGTGCAGCTGAGCTGGCCTGTCGGAGGCCTAGGGAGGACGCAGCGTAAACCTTGCGCCCGACATAGTCCATCCTTTTGGACTCTCTGTCGGGGGGCCTATCCACATCCCGAGCGTTCACAGAACGCTGGAAGACATTATCGGTAACTAACCCCTCAGCGGAGGGGTGCTCTGAAAAACCGGCAAAGAACTGATAGGGACAGAATACTTCCTGGCCATCCTGGCCGAGGGCGCAGGACAGGAACTAGGCCGCTGCCAAAGCTCCAAGGCTGGGCCAACGATGGCCTCAGTCACCGGGAAGGCCTCCGAGGGTAAACCCCTTGGTCTAGGATCTCCGTCAGGGGATAAGAGGCCCGTTTGGACACAGGTTCGAGCTGCATCCTGGTGAACTCTGAGATGAGCCTAAGCAGACCCAGAAAGGACGATGGGCTGTCGTCCACAGACCGGTCCAGGGAGGACTCCGAGCCCTCCCGTCTGGGGAACACGGAGGAGTCGTCGGACTCCGGGGTCTGCAAAGAGCTGCCCAGGCCAGAGCTACTCTTCACCCGCCGAGGGCGGGCGGGAGTGAGGGTGACCGAACCTGCGGGACAGGTCGTGACCCGACCGAGGTTCCACCATAATCAGTGGGGCAGCAAGATTTGGTCGAGCAACTGGCCCAGAAGTGGGCACCTCGACTGCAGTGAGCAATTGTGTTGGCCGTTCTGGCGGCAGCTGCCTGATAGATGGGGAATGAATCGGAGTAGATTGATTCCCGGACAACAGCAACTGCTGCCACATGAACTCCTCGTAACGTCGACGCCATCTGCATCGAAGGCTCTCCTCATCCGAGGAGGGAGACGAGAAGGAACGGTGTTGCCACTTAACTTGGTGCCCCGACCGAGACTGCCGAAATCGGCGGGAGCGGCTTGACCGAGAAGAGGACCGAGACCAAGACCCAGATCCTTGGCAAAACTGAGGGCGGGTCCGGGAAGGAGCGGGGGACACCCGCTCTTCCCTTGGCTCGGACAGAATGACCGAGGACTGCCACCCCGAAGGCACAGGCAGAACCTCGGCCTCCACTGGGGAAACCGGCGAAGGGTTGATGGCTTTTGCAGTTGACCGCCCGGGTGATGGGTCAAGAGGAAACTCGACAACATCGACGGGAGTCTTGGCCGGCTGGCCTGACGGGGACACTGTGAAGCCAACGGCCTGAGCCGTAACCTCGACTGAAGTCGAAGGTCGGCAGACAGGGGAAGGGGACCTCTCCCGCTCCCACAAACGCCGATGATGGGACTTACTCATGCACTTTGACCTGGGCCGAGAGGCAGGTCCCGATGGCCCTCTCCTTCGTGGAAAGGGACCGCGGCTCCTGAACGGGTTCTAATGAGAGGAACTCAAAGAGAGCGGATAAAGTCAAGAACCGAGGAGGAGGGCGATGCAGCCTTGGCCGCCGCCTCCTCCAGGGAGGTAGAGAGATCGAGCTGCTCAGCCGAGACAGCCGATGCGGACACCGCCCGACGAGCCTCTAAAGATTTTACCGGTGCAGAAAATCCTCGGGGCGCCCAAGCCCCAAACGGGCCGCACAATCCTCCAGGACGCTGGTCGAAAGGGCGCAGCACAATCCGCAAACTTGCGGATCATGGTCCAAGTCGAGGCAGTAAATGCACGTGGAGTGCGGAGCAGTCCTGGAGATATTCCGCCCGCCCGGCGCCCAAGAGCTGGGAACGAATCGTCCATCGCAGCCGCGAGGGAAGAAGACCGTTTTAGAAAACTTAAAACTAAATTGACGAACCGATAATCAGGAACCAGTCAAAAACACAGAGTGCTAAGGAGGGAACCTGAGCTCAAGTGGTAAGGAAGATCTGCGCCATGGGGCGGAGCCGAGAGTTTTACCAGCCGGTGGGTGGGAGAAGCCAGCTTGAAGACCTTCCGCAAGATTTAAAGTGCCAAGGAACCTGCCAGATAGTGTGGATGAACAACATATCCATGTCCCTAAACTGCTCGAATCTCCAGAGGCAGATCCCTGCCTACCACTTCTAGCACCCAGCGGTCCGTGGTGATAGCGGACCAGCGGAAAGAAGTGGCGGAGCCGCCTCCATGGGAGGAACTCGGGAGAAGTGACGAGGTTGGAGGAGACACCTCAACCCGTCCACTGGGCAGGCTTGGAGGAAGGGCCCGCTGAGGACCTCCTGACCCCTGCCTCCTGGCTCTACTGGAGGAAGTGGCAGACTCTGGCCTTAGGGCGCGGGCGGTGCCTGCTGGCCCTGGTGCTGATGCTGCTGGGCCGGATGTGCCGAGGGGCGAAGGGCTTACGCTGCTGCTGGCAGCCTTGTCCTTCTGGGCAGACGTGACAGAGTCCAAGGTGGCACTGGACTTCTCGATCCTCTGGAGATGGCCTTTCACCCCGGCCCGAACAAGTCGGTGCCCAGGAAGGGAATGTCTGCCAGCTTGTGCTGGGTGTCCACCGTGAAGGTGGAGATCCGCAGCCAAGCTTCTACGGTGCATGGCCACTGCGCCACTACTGATCGGGCACAAGAATCACCTATGTCCAACGAAGTCTGAGCTGTTGTTTTGCCACCACCCTTCCCTGAACCTCGCACCTGCTTGACCATCGCCTGAAGGTCAGCCAGGAGATGAGGAATCACCTCCATCCATGGAACCCATAAGGGCGCAGGAGAAATGTGCCATCAGAACGGGCGGAGCTAGCCTGACAAAGACCTAGGGAGGGCACAGTGTAAGCCTTCTGCCCCGCTGTATCCAGCTTTTGTATTCCTTATCGGGCAGTTTGTCCATGTCCCGAGCTGCCCTGGAGTGCCAGAAAACGCTATCAGTCACTAACCCTCGGCAGAGGGGTGCTCTGAGAAACCGAGAGTGAGCCGGTGGGGACTGCGCTTTCGAGCCATCCTGGCCGGCGCTGGACAAGATGCTGGCCGCTGCCACAACTCCAGGGCCGGGCTAACAATGGCTTCGCCACCGAAAGGCCTCTGTAGGGAATCCTCTGTCCAGTATTCCATGAGGGATACTGGCCCGCTTTGAAACGGGTTCGAGCTGCATCCCGGTGGACTCCGAGATGAGCCAAAGCAAACCTAAAAACGAGGATGGGCTCTCATCCACCGACTGGCCCCCTGCAGACTCCAAGTCAAGCGGCCTGGAGAACAGGGAGGAGTCATCGTCAGACTCTGAGGAGTCTGCAAACAGCTGCCGGGTGCCTGAGCCACCCTCCACTTGCCAAGGTCGATCGGGAGTGAGGGTGACCGACAACCTGTGGGGCAAGCCCTGACACGACCGAGAATCCTTGGTCGGGCCCCAGTCTTCGGTTGTGGAGGCAGAGGTTCCACCACAATGGTGGAGCAGCAAGCCGCCAAACAACCGTGCCAGGGTTGGCTCCTCAACCACCACGTAGGGATTGTTTCGCCATCCGGTGACAGCCACTTAATGGCCGGAGAAGGCGACGGAGTCGGCTTATTCCTGACAATAAGAGCTGCTGCCACAATAAATCCTCGTAGCATGGACGATCTTCGCCAAGCTTATCCTCCAAGAGGAAGACGAGGACGCAGCAGCGACGCCGCTTCCATGGTGCCGAGACCGACATCAGCGGGACTGGCTGGACCTGGAAGAGGACCGAGACCTTCGGGGTTCCGAGGTTGGGTCAGAGAGGGGATGGGGAACCCACTCCTCCCTCGGTGCAGGGACCTCAACCGGTGACTCCGGCACAGGAGGCACAGGCAAGTCCTCGGTTTCCACCAGGGGAACCAGTGAAGAAGGGTTGTCGGCTTCTCAAGTTGACAGCCCGTCCAACGGGTCGAGAAAAATCTCGACCACGTCGATGGATGTCTTGGCCGGCTGACCCGATGGGGGCACAGTGAAGCCAGTGGCTGCAGCCGCAACCTCGACCGAACTCGAGAGTCGAGGTCTGCTGAAGGGATCTCTCCGCTCCCACTGAATGCTCACGGTGGTGCTTACCCTCAGAGTCCTTCTTCTGGACCAACTGGAATGTCTCGATGGCTCCTCTCTTGGTGGAGAGGGACTGGCAAAGCTCTTAAATAAAACCGTGTAGGAGGAGCCCAAAGAGAGGGATAAATGCGCGCCAAGGAGGAAGAAGAAGTGGCTTGGCCGCCTCCTCGAGGGCAATCAATTGCTCCAACTGTTCAACGGAGCCCGTCGCCACGGACACCGCCCAACAGGCCTCCTTAGACTTGACTGGCGGATACCGTTTTTCGGGTCATCTGAGAAGAAGTCTGGCAGCGCGGTCCTCCAAGACCGAAGCCGAAAAGGATTTGCACAATTCGCAAGCTTGCCAGTCGTGGCCAAGCCCCAGGTAGTAGATGCACAAGGAGTGCGGATCGGTCCGGGACATCTTCTGCCCACACGGACACCGACGGAAGCCGGGAGTTGATTTGTCCATCGCAGCTGCGAGGGAAGACGAAGACCGAAGTCTTGTAAATTTTAAAATAAGTTTCGGAAATTCCGAAGAGTGTGGATCCAGGCCTAAAACACAGAGCGCCAAGGAGGGAACTTCAGCTTCCAAGCGGTAAGGAAGATCTGGCGTCATGGGGTGGAGCCGAGGGTTTTACCACCCGGGTGGGTGGGAGGAGCCAGCTTGAAGACCTTCCGGCAAGATTTAAAGCGCAAGGAACCTGCCAGACAGTGTGGACTGAACAACATATCCACGTCCCTAGAAACAGCCTCAGCTTCGCATTCTCCCTGGAGGTGGACAGATCCACCTGAGGTTTGCCCCACTGGGAGAACAGGTTGTGTACTATCTCTGGATGTAAAGACTGTGGGACATCTTGCCCACACGGCTGAGAGCATCCACCAGTTGGTTCGAGGCTCCTGCCACATGGATGGCTAGGAGATTTGCCAGGATGTAGGCAGTCCAGAGGAGGGCAACTAAAATGGTGCAGGGTCTGCAAGAGAAGCCATATGAGGAGAGACTAAAGGAGCTTAATATGTACCCTCAAGGAAAGGAGGGAGAGGGGGGACATGATAGAAATTTTTAAGTACCTCAGTGGAATCAACAAAGTCCAAGAGGGTAGCATCTTCAGAAAAAGAGATATGCAAGAACAAGGGGACACAATCTGAAGATAGAGGGGGGACAGCTCAGGGGGAATGTGAGGAATTGTTTTTTCACATAGGGTGGTAGACACATGAAACTACTTTCCTGAGGAGGTTGTAGGGTCTAAAACTGTGGGAGAATTCAAGAATGCATGGGACAGACATAAGGCAATTCTTGTGGGTGGTAGGAAGAAATAGGCTGTTGGTTAACTAGGATCTGCAGCTTATACAGTAGGTAGTGAAATGGGCAGACTAGGTGGACTAAGCAGTCCTTATCTGCTGTCAAAGTCTATGTTTCTATGTTCCAGTCGGCACACGAGGATCCAGATGTGGAGCGCTTCCCTGCACAGAGGACGGGAGTGCGTGCCGCCCTGCTTGTTGAGATAGTACATGGTCGTGATATTGTCCATCTGGACTTGCACCACCTGACCCCGAAGGAGCGGGGCGAACATGGACAGTGCCAGTCGGACTGCTCTGAGCTCCAGCAGGCTGATGTGACATCGGGGGTTCAGAGCCCATGGACTCTTGTGATTCTCCACGTGAGCACCCCAGCCCGTGAGAGAGGCATCGGTCATGAAGACGACCGTCGGCTCTGGATGGACAAATTGGATTCCTTCTTGCAAATGTGCTAGGATGGTCCACCATTAGACAGCATTCCACATCTTCTGGGTCACCATGACCAGCTGATCAAAATGACCACATCGCTGTTGTCTTGGAGAGCAGACTGAGTGTATACGAACACCATTTCCTCCTGTGAGGCGTGAGTCGGCTTGGTGGGTACTGTCAATCCCAGAGGCAGTCCCTGGCCCACCACTTTAAACCCACCTGTCCGTTGTAACAGCGGACCAGGCGGAAAGAAGTGGTGGAGCCGCCCCACAGGAGGACCCAGAGCTGGTGTGACAGGTACAGAGGTGGCCACCCCATCCTGTCACTGGGCAGGCTTGGAGGAAGAGGGCTTGGGGACCACCTGAACCCTGTCCTCTGGGTTTATGGCTGCGGGGCCCAGATTGGCCGAGGCACCAAGGTTAAGCCTGCTGCTGATGCTGCCCCAATTGGAATTGGGGTTGTATGGCTGTAGAGGCAGAGGCCAAAAGGGCTTTCTTCTGCTTTTTGAACCCTGAGATTCCTTCTGAGCACAGGTCACAGAGTTCAAGATGGTGCTGGACTTTCTATGCACTGAGGTGACCATCCACACCTGGGCTGAAAAGGTCGGGTACCAAGAAAGGGATGTCCATCAATTTGTGCCGAGTGCCCGCCGTGAAGGTGGAGACCCTCAACCAAGCCCTGCGGCATATGGCAACCGTGGCTGCCACTGAGTGGGCGCAGGAGTCCCCTAGGTCCAGAGCCTTCTGGACTTGCTGCTTCGCAACCGCTTGGCCCTGGTCCCGGACCTGCTTGACCATGGTCTGGAGGTCTGTGGGGAGATAAGGAAGAACCTCATCAAGAGAGCCTACAAGAGCGTGAGAAAAATGTGCCATGATGACAGTCGAGTTTGCTTGATGGAGGCCTAGCATAGAGGCAGCAGAGATTTTCCAGGCAAAATGATCCAATTATTTGGACTCTTTGTCCAGGGGTCTATCTGTGTCTCCTGAATTACCCAAGCACCCGAACACAGATCCAGTCACCAATCCTCGGCAGAGGGATGGTCTGTGACTCGAAAGAGAACCGATGGGTACCACATACTTGCGGGCCATTCAGGCTGAAGGTGAGGGGCAGGAGGCAGGGTGCTGTCATCCAAGGCTGGACCAACAATGGCCACGGCCACTGGGAAGGCCTCTGTCGGTGAATCCCTCATTTGAGGATATCAGTGTGGGGGTATTGGGCCCATTTCTGAACGGTCCAAAGGGCATCCCGTGGATTCGGAGATGAAGCGGAGGATGCCCATGAAGGAAGAAGGGCCTTCTTCCGTCGAAAGACTACTGACAGATTCCTTGTCCAAGGGGCAGGAATGTAGAGGAATCCAAATAGATCGGCCGGCCACCAGAGTTGCCCTGCACCCACCTAGGATGGTCCGGTGTGAGGGTGACAGACAGCCTATGGGGTAGGCCCAGAATGGGCTGAGACTCCTTAGATGGAGCTCCTGGGGTCGAGGATAATCTCAACTGGATTGTCGTCCCGTGTCTGAGCCGGCTGGCCTGATGGGGGTATCATGAAGCCAGAGGCCGAGGCCGCAACCTCGACCGAAGTCGAGACAGCCGATTCCTGGAACTGAGATCTCTCACGGTCCTAAGAATATCGTCAGCGAGGCGAAGTTTACTTAACCTGTTTGTCCTTTTTAAGGATCAAGAGACGTGCGCACCCGAGGGTCCCTCTCCATTGGTAGGGAGGGACTGGCACAACTCCAAAGAAGCCCGAGAAGGTGGAGCCCAGATTGAGCGGGACGAAGATAAGACATAGAAAAGGACTGATCTACGCCAGGTTGCCTCCTCTTTGAAGGTCTTCACCTGTTCGAGCGGGGGGCAGACAGACTCATGGTGGTGGACATTGGATAACATCAGTCCCAGTGGTGGTGGTCCCATGGGGAACAGACAGACTCATGGTGGCAGACTGGGTAACATCAGTCCCAGTGGTGGGTCTGGGGCAGACAGACTCATTGTGACAGGCTTGGATAACATTACTCCCAGTGGTGGTGCTCCGGGGGAGTAGACAGACTCATGGTGGCAGTGGTGGCAGTGTATAACATCAGTCCCGGTGGTGGTGGTCCGGGGGGGCAGACAGACTCATGGTGGCGGACATTGGAGAACATCAGTCCCAGTGGTGGTGGTCTCATGCGGGAGAGACAAACTCATGGTGGCAGACTTGGATAACATCAGTCCCGGTGGTGGTGGTCCGGGGGGCAGACAGATTCATGGTGGAAGACATTGGATAACATCAGTCCCAGTGGTGGTGGTCCCATGGAGGACAGACAGACTCATGATGGCAGACTTGGATAACATCAGTCCCGGTGGTGGTGGTCCGCGGGGCAGACAGACTCATGGTGGCAGTGGTAGCAGTGGATAACATCAGTCCCGGTGGTGGTGTTCTGGGGGTAGACAGACTCATGGTGACAGGCTTGGATAACATTAGTGCCGGTGGTGGTGCTCCGGGGGACAGACAGACTCATGGTGGCAGTGGATAACATCAGTCCCAGTGCTGGTGGTCCAGGGGGAGACAGACTCATGGTGGCAGACTTGGATAACATCAATCCCAGTGGTGGTGGTCCATGAGGGGCAGAAAAACTCATGGTGGCAGTGGATAACATCAGTCCCGGTGGTGGTGGTCCGGGGGCAGACAGACTCTTGGTGGTGGACAGTGGATAACATCAGTCCCAGTGGTGGTGGTCCCATGGGGGACAGACAGACTCATGGTGGCAGACTTGGATAACATCAGTCCCAGTGGTGGTGGTGATCGAGGGGCAGACAGACTCATGGTGGCAGACTTGGATAACATCAGTCCCAGTGGTGGTGGTCCAGGGGGGGCAGACAGACTCATGGTGGTGGACATTGGATAACATCAGTCCCAGTGGTGGTGGTCCCATGGGGGACAGACAGACTCATGGTGGCAGACTTGGGTAACATCAGTCTCAGTGGTGGTGGTCCGGGGGGCAGACAGACTTATGGTGGCAGTGGTAGCAGTGGATAACATCAGTCCAGGTGGTGGTGTTCCCGGGGGGGGGCAGACAGACTCATGGTGGCAGTGGATAACATCACTCCCAGTGGTGGTGGTCCGGGGGGCAGACAGATTAATGGTGGCAGTGGTGGCAGTGGATTGCATCAATCTCAGTGGTGGTGGTCCAGGAGAGCAGACAGACTCATGGTGGCAGACATGGATAACATCAGTCAAGGTGGTGGTGATCCATGGGGGGCAGACAGACTCATGGTGGCAGACTTGGATAACATCAGTCCTGGTGGTGGTGGTCGGGGGGCAGACAGACTCATGGTGGCAGTGGTGGCAGTGGATAACATCACTCTGGGTGGTGGTGGTCCGGTGGGCAGGCAGATTCATGGTGGCAATGGTGGCAGTGGATTGCATCAATCTCAGTGGTGGTGGTCTGGGGGGGCAGACAGACTCATGGTGGCAGACATGGATAACATCAGTCCTGGTGGTGGTGGTCCGGGGGGCAGACAGACTCATGGTGGCAGTGATGGCAGTGGATAACATCAGCCCCAGAGGTGGTGGTCTGTGGGGGGCAGACAGAATCATGGTGGCAGACTTGGATAACATCAGTCCCGGTGGTGGTGGTCCGGGGGGGCAGACAGACTCATGGTGGCAGTGGATAACATCACTCCAGGTGATGGTGGTCCAGGGGCAGACAAACTCATGGTGGCAGACTTGGATAACATCAGTCCCAGTGGTGGTGGTCCGTGGTGCAGACAGACTCATGGAGGCAGACATGGATAACATCAGTCCCGGTGGTGGTGGTCCATGGGGGGCAGACAGACTCATGGTGGCAGACTTGGATAACATCAGTCCTGGTGGTGGTGGTCCATGGGGCAGACAGACTCATGGTGGCAGGGGTAGCAGTCGATAACATCAGTCCCGGTGGTCGTGTTCCGGGGGGGCAGACAGACTCATGGTGACAGGCTTGGATGACATTACTCCCAGTGGTGGTGGTCCGTGGGACAGACAGACTCATGGAGGCAGACATGGATAACATCAGTCCCGGTGGTGGTGGTCCGGGGGGGCAGACAGACTCATGGTGGCGGACATTGGAGAACATCAGTCCCAGTGGTGGTGGTCTCATGAGGGAGAGACAGACTCATGGTGGCAGACTTGGATAACATCAGTCCCGGTGGTGGTGGTCCGGGGGGCAGACAGACTCATGGTGGCAGTGGTAGCAGTGGATAACATCAATCCCGGTGGTGGTTGTCCGGGGGTCAGACAGACTCATGGTGACAGGCTTGGATAACATTAGTGCCGGTGGTGGTGCTCCAGGGCAGACAGACTCTTGGTGGCAGTGGATAAAATCAGTCCCAGTCGTGGTGGTCCAGGGGGGCAGACGGACTCATGGTGACAGACTTGGATAACATCAGTCCCAGTGGTGGTGGTCCATGAGGGGCAGACAAACTCATGGTGGCAGTGGATAACATCAGTCCCAGTGGTGGTGGTCCGGGGAGGCAGACAGACTCTGGTGGTGACATTGATAACATCAGTCCCAGTGGTGGTGGTCCCATGGGAACAGACAGACTCATGCTGGCAGATTTGGATAACATCAGTCCCGGTGGTGGTGGTCCGGGAGGCAGACAGACTCATGTTGGCGGACACTGGATAACATCAGACCCAGTGGTGGTGGTCCCATGGGGGACAGACAGACTCATGGTGGCAGACTTGGATAACATCAGTCCCAGTGGTGGTGGTGGTCCGGGTGGCTGACAGACTCATGGTGGCAGTGGATAACATCAGTCCCGGTGGTGGTGGTCCGGGGGGGCAGACAGACTTATGGTAGTGGACATTGGATAACATCAGTCCCAGTGGTGGTGGTCCCATGGGGAACAGACAGACTCATGGTGGCAGACTTGGATAACATCAGTCCCAGTGGTGGTGGTCCGGGGGGGCAGACAGACTCATGGTGGTGGACATTGGATAACATCAGTCCCAGTGGTGGTGGTCCCATGGGGGACAGACAGACTCATGGTGGCAGACTTGGGTAACATCAGTCCCAGTGGTGGTGTTCCGGGGGGGCAGACAGACTCATGGTGACAGGCTTGGATAACATTACTCCCAGTGGTGGTGCTCCGGGGCAGATAGACTCATGGTGGCAGTGGTGGCAGTGGATAACATCAGTCCCGGTGGTGGTGGTCCGGGGGGGCAGACCGACTCATGGTGGCGGACATTGGAGATCATCAGTCCCAGTGGTGGTGGTCTCATGGGGGAGAGACAGACTCATGGTGGCAGACTTGGATAACATCAGTCCCAGTGGTGGTGGTCCAGGGGGCAGACAGATTCATGGTGGCAGACATTGGATAACATCAGTTCCAGTGGTGGTGGTCCCATGGAGGACAGACAGACTCATGGTGGCAGACTTGGATAACAACAGTCCCGGTGGTGGTGGTCCGAGGGGCAGACAGACTCATGGTGGCAGTGGTAGCAGTGGATAACATCAGTCCCGGTGGTGGTGTTCCGGGGGCAGACAGACTCATGGTGACAGGCTTGGATAACATTAGTGCCGGTGGTGGTGCTCCGTGGGCAGACAGACTCATGGTGGCAGTGGATAACATCAGTCCCAGTGGTGGTGGTCCATGAGGGGCAGAAAAACTCATGGTGGCAGTGGATAACATCAGTCCCGGTTTTGGTGGTCTGGGGGGGGCAGACAGACTCTTGGTGGTGGACATTGGATAACATCAGTCCCAGTGGTGGTGGTCCCATGGGGAACAGACAGACTCATGGTGGCAGACTTGGATAACATCAGTCCCAGTGGTGGTGGTGGTCCGGGGGGCAGACAGACTCATGGTGGCAGTGGTGGCAGTGGATAACATCAGTCCCGGTGGTGGTGGTCCGGGGGGCAGACAGACTCATGGTGGTGGACATTGGATAACATCAGTCCCAGTGGTGGTGGTCCCATGGGGAACAAACAGACTCATGGTGGCAGACTTGGATAACATCAGTCCCAGTGGTGGTGGTCCGGGGGGGCAGACAGACTCATGGTGGTGGACATTGGATAACATCAGTCCCAGTGGTTGTGGTCCCATGGGGGACAGACAGACTCATGGTGGCAGACTTGGGTAACATCAGTCCCAGTGGTGGTGGTCCGGGGGGCAGACAGACTCATGGTGGCAGTGGTAGCAGTGGATAACATCACTCCCAGTGGTGGTGTTCCGGGGGGGCAGACAGACTCATGGTGACAGGCTTGGATAACATTAGTCCCGGTGGTGGTGCTCCAGGGTGCAGACAGACTCATGGTGGCAGTGGTGGCAGTGGATAACATTAGTCCCGGTGGTGGTGGTCTGGGGGGCAGACAGACTCATGGTGGCAGACTTGGATAACATCAGTCCCAGTGGTGGTGGTCCCATGGGGGACAGACAGACTCATGGTGGCAGACTTGCATAACATCAGTCCCGGTGGTGGTGGTCCGGGGGGCAGACAGACTCATGGTGGCGGACATTGGATAACATCAGTCCCAGTGGTGGTGGTCCCATGGGGGACAGACAGACTCATGGTGGCAGACTTGGATAACATCAGTCCCAGTGGTGGTGGTGGTCAGGGGGCAGACAGACTCATGGTGGCAGTGGTGGCAGTGGATAACATCAGTCCTGGTGGTGGTGGTCGGGGGGGCAGACAGACTCATGGTAACAGGCTTGGATAACATTAGACCCGGTGGTGGTGCTCCCGGGGGCAGCGAGACTCATGGTGGCAGTGGAAAACATCAGTCCCGGTGGTGGTGGTCTGGGGGGGCAGACAGACTCATGGTGGCAGACTTGGATAACATCAGTCCCAGTGGTGGTGGTCCATGGGGGGCAGACAAGCTCATGGTGGCAGTGGATAACATCAGTCCCGGTGGTGGTGGTCCGGGGCGGCAGACATACTCATGGTGGTGGACATTGGATAACATCAGTCCCAGTGGTGGTGGTCCCATGGGGAACAGACAGACTCATGGTGGCAGACTTGGATAACATCAGTCCCAATGGTGGTGGGTCAATGGGGGCAGACAAGCTCATGGTGGCAGTGGTGGCAGTGGATAACATCAGTCCCGGTGGTGGTGGTCCGAGGGGGCAGACAGACTCATGGTGGCAGACTTGGATAACATCAGTCCCAGTGGTGGTGGTCCATGGGGGGCAGACAAGCTCATGGTGGCAGTGGATAACATCAGTCCCGGTGGTGGTGGTCCGGGGCGGGCAGACATACTCATGGTGGTGGACATTGGATAACATCAGTCCCAGTGGTGGTGGTCCCATGGGGAACAGACAGACTCATGGTGGCAGACTTGGATATCATCAGTCCCAGTGGTGGTGGTCCGGGGGGGCAGACAGACTCATGGAGGCAGTGGTGGCAGTGGATAACATCACTCCCGGTGGTGGTGGTCCGGGGGGCAGGCAGATTCATGGTGACAATGGTGGCAGTGGATTGCATCAATCTCAGTGGTGGTGGTCTGGGCGGGCAGACAGACTCATGGTGGCAGACATGGATAACATCTGTCCCGGTGGTGGTGATCCATGGGGGACAGACAGACTCATGGTGGCAGACTTGGATAACATCAGTCCCAGTGGTGGTGGTCCCATGGGGGACAGACAGACTCATGGTGGCAGACTTGGATAACATCAGTCCCGGTGGTGGTGGTCCGGGGGGCAGACAGACTCATGGTGGCAGTGGTAGCAGTGGATAACATCAGTCCCGGTGGTGGTGTTCGGGGCAGACAGACTCATGGTGACAGGCTTGGATAACATTAGTGCCGGTGGTGGTGCTCCGGGGGGCAGACAGACTCATGGTGGCAGAGGATAACATCAGTCCCAGTGGTGGTGGTCGAGGGGGGCAGACAGACTCATGGTGGCAGACTTGGATAACATCAGTCCCAGTGGTGGTGGTCCATGAGGGGCAGACAAACTCATGGTGGCAGTGGATAACATCAGTCCCGGTGGTGGTTGTCCGGGGGGGGCAGACAGACTCTTGGTGGTGGACATTGGATAACATCAGTCCCAGTGGTGGTGGTCCCATGGGGAACAGACAGACTCATGGTGGCAGACTTGGATAACATCAGTCCCGGTGGTGGTGGTCCGGGGGGCAGACAGACTCATGGTGGCGGACATTGGATAACATCAGACCCAGTGGTGGTGGTCCCATGGGGGACAGATAGACTCATGGTGGCAGACTTGGATAACATCAGTCCCAGTGGTGGTGGTGGTCCGCGGGGAAGACAGACTCATGCTGGCAGTGGTGGCAGTGGATAACATCAGTCCTGGTGGTGGTGGTCCGGTGGGGTAGACAGACTCATGGTGGTGGACATTGGATAACATCAATCCCAGTGGTGGTGGTCCAGTGGGGAACAGACAGACTCATGGTGGCAGACTTGGGTAACATCAGTCCCAGTGGTGGTGGTCCGGGGCGGCAGACAGACTCATGGTGGTGGACATTGGATAACATCAGTCCCAGTGGTGGTGGTCCCATGGGGGACAGACAGACTCATGGTGGCAGACTTGGGTAACATCTGTCCCAGTGGTGGTGTTCCGGTGGGGCAGACAGACTCATGGTGACAGGCTTGGATAACATTACTCCCAGTGGTGGTGCTCCGGGGGAGTAGACAGACTCATGGTGGCAGTGGTGGCAGTGGATAACATCAGTCCCGGTGGTGGTGGTCCGGGGGGGCAGACAGACTCATGGTGGCGGACATTGGAGAACATCAGTCCCAGTGGTGGTGGTCTCATGGGGGAGAGACAAACTCATGGTGGCAGACTTGGATAACATCGGTCCCGGTGGTGGTGGTCCGGGGGGCAGACAGATTCATGGTGGAAGACATTGGATAACATCAGTCCCAGTGGTGGTGGTCCCATGGAGGACAGACAGACTCATGGTGGCAGACTTGGATAACATCAGTCCCGGTGGTGGTGGTCCGGGGGGCAGACAGACTCATGGTGGCAGTGGTAGCAGTGGATAACATCAGTCCCGGTGGTGGTGTTCCGGGGGGCAGACAGACTCATGGAGACAGGCTTGGATAACATTAGTGCCGGTGGTGGTGCTCCGGGGGGCAGACAGACTCATGGTGGCAGTGGATAACATCAGTCCCAGTGGTGGTGGTCCACAGGGGCAGACAGACTCATGGTGGCAGACTTGGATAACATCAATCCCAATGGTGGTGGTCCATGAGGGGCAGAAAAACTCATGGTGCAGTGGATAACATCAGTCCCGGTGGTGGTGGTCCGGAAGGGGGCAGACAGACTCTTGGTGGTAGACAGTGGATAACATCAGTCCCAGTGGTGAGTGGTCCCATGGGAGACAGACAGACTCATGGTGGCAGACTTGAATAACATCAGTCCCAGTGGTGGTGGTGATCCGGGGGGCAGACAGACTCATGGTGGCAGTGGTGGCAGTGGATAACATCAGTCCCGGTGGTGGTGGTCCGGGGGGGCAGACAGACTCATGGTGGTGGACATTGGATAACATCAGTCCCAGTGGTTGTGGTCCCATGGGGGACAGACAGACTCATGGTGGCAGACTTGGGTAACATCAGTCCCAGTGGTGGTGGTGGTCCGGGGGGCAGACACACTCATGGTGGCAGTGGTAGCTGTGGATAACATCAGTCTCGGTGGTGGTGTTCCGAGGCGGCAGACAGACTCATGGTGACAGGCTTGGATAACATTAGTCCTGGTGGTGGTGCTCCAGGGTGCAGACAGACTCATGGTGGCAGTGGTGGCAGTGGATAACATTAGTCCCGGTGGTGGTGGTCTGGGGGGCAGACAGACTCATGGTGGCAGACTTGGATAACATCAGTCCCAGTGGTGATGGTCCCATGGGGGACAGACAGACTCATGGTGGCAGACTTGCATAACATCAGTCCCGGTGGTGGTGGTCCGGGGGGCAGACAGACTCATGGTGGCGGACATTGGATAACATCAGTCCCAGTGGTGGTGGTCCCATGGGGGACAGACAGACTCATGGTGGCAGACTTGGATAACATCAGTCCCAGTGGTGGTGGTGGTCCGGGGGGCAGACAGACTCATGGTGGCAGTGGTGGCAGTGGATAACATCAGTCCTGGTGGTGGTGGTCGGAGGGGGCAGACAGACTCATGGTGACAGGCTTGGATAACATTAGTCCTGGTGGTGGTGCTCCCGGGGGCAGAGAGACTCATGGTGACAGTGGAAACCATCAGTCCCGGTGGTGGTGATCCATGGGGGGCAGACAGACTCATGGTGGCAGACTTGGATAACATCAGTCCTGGTGGTGGTGGTCCGGGGGGCAGACAGACTCATGGTGGCAGTGGTGGCAGTGGATAACATCAGCCCCAGAGGTGGTGGTCTGTGGGGGGCAGACAGAATCATGGTGGCAGACTTGGATAACATCAGTCCCGGTGGTGGTGGTCCGGGGCAGACAGACTCATGGTGGCAGTGGTAGCAGTGGATAACATCATTCCCGGTGGTGGTGTTCTGGGGGGCAGACAGACTCATGATGGCAGTGGATAACATCAGTCCCAGTGGTGGTGGTCCGGGGGGGCAGACAGATTCATGGTGGCAGACTTTGATAACATCAGTCCCAGTGGTGGTGGTCCATGGGTGGCAGACAAACTCATGGTGGCAGTGGATAACATCAGTCCCAGTGGTGGTGGTCCAGGGGGGGCATACAGACTCATGGTGGTGGACATTGGATAACATCAGTCCCAGTGGTGGTGGTCCCATGGGGAACAGACAGACTCATGGTGGCAGACTTGGATAACATCAGTCTCGGTGGTGGTGGTCCGGGGGGCAGACAGACTCATGGTGGCGGACATTGGATAACATCAGTCCAGTGGTGGTGGTCCCATGGGGGACAGACAGACTCATGGTGGCAGACTTGGAAAACATCAGTCCCAGTGGTGGTGGTGGTCCAGGGGGCAGACAGACTCATGGTGGCAGTGGTGGCAGTGGATAACATCAGTCCCGGTGGTGGTGGTCCCGGGGGGCAGACAGACTCATGGTGACAGGCTTGGATAACATTAGTCCCGGTCGTGGTGCTCCCGGGGGCAGACAGACTCATGGTGGCAGTGGAAAACATCAGTCCCGGTGGTGGTGGTCCGGGGGAGGCAGACAGACTCATGGTGGTGGACATTGGATATCATCAGTCCCAGTGGTGGTGGTCCCATGGGGAACAGACAGACTCATGGTGGCAGTCTTGGATAACATCAGTCCCGGTGGTGGTGGTCCGGGGGTCAGACAGACTCATGGTGGTGGACATTGGATAACATCAGTCCCAGTGGTGGTGGTCCCATGGGGGACAGACAAACTCATGGTGGCAGACTTGGGTAACATCAGTCCCAGTGGTGGTGGTCCGGGGGGCAGACAGACTCATGGTGGCAGTGGTAGCAGTGGATAACATCAGTCCCGGTGGTGGTGTTCCGCGGGGGCAGACAGACTCATGGTGACAGGCTTGGATTACATTAGTCCCGGTGGTGGTGCTCCAGGGTGCAGACAGACTCATGGTGGCAGTGGTGGCGGTGGATAACATTAGTCCCAGTGGTGGTGGTCTGGGGGGGCAGACAGACTCATGGTGGCAGTGGATAACATCAGTCCCAGTGGTGGTGGTCCGGGGGGGCAGACAGACTCATGGTGGCGGACATTGGATAACATCAGTCCCAGTGGTGGTGGTCCCATGGGGGACAGACAGAATCATGGTGGCAGACTTGGATAACATCAGTCCCGGTGGTGGTGGTCCGGGGGGCAGACAGGCTCATGGTGGCGGACATTGGATAACATCAGTCCCAGTGGTGGTGGTCCCATGGGGGACAAACAGACTCATGGTGGCAGACTTGGATAACATCAGTCCCGGTGGTGGTGGTCCAGGGTGCAGACAGACTCATGGTGGCAGTGGTGGCAATGGATAACATCAGCCCCAGTAGTGGTGGTCCAGGGGGGCAGACAGACTCATGGTGGCAGACCTGGATAACATCAGTCCCGGTGATGGTGGTCCAGGGGGCAGACAGACTCAATGTGGCAGTGGTGGCAGTGGATAACATCAGTCCTGGTGGTGGTGGTCAGGGGGAGCAGACAGACTCATGGTGGCAGACTTGGATAACATCTGTCCCGGTGGTGGTAGTCCAGGTGGCAGACAGACTCATGGTGGCAGTGGTAGCAGTCGATAACATCAGTCCCGGTGGTGGTGTTCCGGGGGGGCAGACAGACTCATGGTGACAGGCTTGGATAACATTAGTCTCGGTGGTGGTGCTCGGTGGCAGACAGACTCATGGTGGCAGTGGATAACATCAGTCCCAGTGGTGGTGGTCCGGGGGGGCAGACAGACTGATGGTGGCAGCGGTGGCAGTGGATAACATCAATCCCGGTGGTGGTGGTCCGGGGGGGCAGACAGACTCATGGTGGCGGACATTGGATAACATCAGTCCCAGTGGTGGTGGTCCCATGGGGGACAGACAGACTCATGGTGGCAGACCTGGATAACATCAGTCCCAGTGGTGGTGGTCCGGGGGGCAGACAGACTCATGGTGGCAGTGGTGGCAGTGGATAACGTCAGTTACAGTGGTGGTGGTCCAGGGGGCAGACAGAGTCATGGTGACAGACTTGGGTAACATCAGTCCTGCTGGTGGTGGTCCGGGGGGCAGACAGACTCATGGTGGCAGTGGATAACATCAGTCCCGGTGGTGGTGGTCCAGGGGGTCCACACCGCCTTTTAAATACTTCAGTTAAAATCTGCCAACATTAACCTCATCATCATCCTCATAAAGAAAACTGCCCTCACAGTCATCGATGTCTGAAGTCTGACCACTGGGAAATTCTTTCTCTATTGTGTCATCATCTACGTCAGTGGTGGGCCGTTTCAGGCAGCCACTGCCAGTGCCACCAGGATGCTCCATTTCCACATCAGCAAGACCACCATGACTAGGCCGGGGTACGAATACCGAGGTTGTAGTCTGTGCTGGTATGTACCTCTCATTCATTTTAATGAATGTTAGCAGACTAACATTTGCAGGAGACAGGTTTGTCCGACGATCCCTGACTATTGCACCTGCTGAGCTGAATACCTCTCAACACTTACACTGGAGGGTGGGCATATGAGGTACTTCAGTGCCACTGCAGTCAGCCTGGCCATTCACTGACCTTTCCACTCCAGTACAAAAGAGGATCTTCACTTATTGCTAGATGCCTGTTTTCAGACAAATATGACTCAACCATTCTCTGTGCCACACTAAGTCCAATTGCTGATGCATCATCCTGTTCTCCCAAATCATTTATTTCACAAATACCCACTTGGGACAAAGTCTCCTAAAGCGGGTTGATGCCACCCACTTTGGATGACAGACCACCTGGAACTACAGTCCCCTTCCCCTTGCAGGATATGCTTGATGGTCCTCCAGGTACACCTTCAGCCGGATTATGCTGCTGAGGTTTGCTGACCTTGGCACGTGACTTCTGTGCCCCATGAACCAAGCGCACCAGTTGACCACTGATATTTTTTACCTGTTCAGGCCCTCCCTCCAGTACTGATGCAATTCCATGTTTGTTTCGTGGGTCCAGCATTGTTGCTATGGCAAAGTATTCACTATGCTGAAGGCTCAAAACGTGATGATTCTGGTCGAATACTGTCAGCATGTGTTGCAGCAACATACTGTCTACCACCGTCTCCAGCAACATCAAGGCTATGCTGTACATTCACCAATGTCTGCCTCAGCACCCACAGCAGTGGAATTGATTGGCTAATGGAGCAGATTCGCCACTCACTGCCTGTGTGGCATGTTTAAAAGGCCACAAAATTGTTATTAGAGTCCATGAGCGCCACTGTTCAGTGCATAGACATGGAGGCCCCGAACTGTCATGGCTAGTATGCATAACAAGATATTCTGAGATGGCTTTGTATTGTTCATACAACCTCTCTGCCATGTATAATGTGGAGTTCCATCGGGTGACAACTTCCAGCTTCAAGCAGTGCTGAGGCAGGCTGTTTTGTATCTGCAACTGCCGCAGTTGGTCACGGACCTTTCCAGATCTTGAAAATGAGAGCAGATACATCGGCAATGGTCAGCATTTCTTTTATATCAGGGTGCTGCAGAAACCCTGAACCACAAGATTTAAACAGTGGGCCATGCATGGAACACAAAAAACACCGCTAGTGATGCATTTCACCACATTTGACCCATTGTCACTTACATGAACCCAGCTCCAGGGACAGAGGGTTTAGCCATCTGTCAATTTCAGTCAGCACCATGTCCAACATGTTCTCACCAGTGTGTGAACAGGTCACACTGTGCATACAATGTCGTTGCATGCTGTCGAATTCGGAAGATTGCTACCGCGACAATCCACCTTACTGCACTGATTATTCACACTACCAACATCACAAACAACCCCTGGCACCTGCGTCCAGTGTGCAGTTGTACACAGATATGAACTCCCCGCTGTTTTGCCACTTGTCCACATATCCATACTTAAATGGATGAATGGAGAGGAGGAATGTTGAAGGGCATGTCTTACTGAGTCGGAGACAGTATGGAACAACTCGGGGACAGCACGGGTAGAAAAGTATGTCCTGGATGGGACTTTCCATTTTGAACAGGCATGTGCAGCAAACCACCGGAACCCAGAATTCTCCACAAAGGAGAAGGGCAAAAGATCAATTGCCAGCATTTCAGCTACAGCAGCATTAAGTTCACGTGACACTGTATGATTGGGGAGTACTTCAGTTTATGCGCAAAAACACTCTGTAACGTGGGCTGACAAACGCTTTACACGTGAGCCCAGATATTCAAAAGGGTTGCACCATGCGCAAAGGGTTGCACCAGCGCAAGTCTGAAAATGCGCCATTCTGCGATATTCAGCAGGAGGCAGTTGCGCCACCGAAAACATGCTGAGCAACAGCGCAATGATAATGAAGGCATGTGCAACTGAAGGGAAGGAACCATGCATAAAGTGCGCAGTGTGATGTTCAGCCCGGCCGTGCAGAGTTGTGCAGGCACAACCCCCTACCTACGCCTGCACAACTTTAAGCCAAAAAAAAAAGGATCAAGTCGAGGGCCACCCTCAGGTGAGCTGCTGCATTGCAGGGTGCAACACAGCAGCTGCCACCTATAGGTGGCCCTCCACTTGTTCCCGGTGCCCCCCCTGCAGCCCGATCGTGGGCATAACATATGAACCCCCACTAGCCCGATCACGGCACAACGATGAACCCTCTGTAGCCTATCGCGGCATAATGTATGAAACTCCCCCACTAGCCTGATCATGGGCAGCAGAGTATTCCTCCTAGCAGCAGCCCGATCGCGGAGCAAGGGTATCTTCCTCGATTAGCTGATCATGGAGACATCTATCCTCAAAGATCAATATCTGGTGGTCCAGTGGGATCGCTGCTCGATCACAGGCATAGTGGTTCAGTTCACCCTTCCAAGTCTGATATCCCAGGATCTACAGGTTTCACCTCACCACTTACGAGCCCCACCACCCCTCTCCTCTGTCAGCGGGCGGCAGCACCACCACCAGCCACTTCAGCCCACCGACTGACAGCTCGGTAGGGCTGCACACCCATTGGTTCAGAGCATGAGCTAATGGCTGTAGCTCATATATAAAGGCAGTCCAGATATGTGAATGAATGAATGAATTCATATTCATTCACATATCTGACTGCCTTAGGTGGTATGGCTGCATGCCCATTGGCTCATGCTCTGAACCAATGGGCGGCAGCCTTACCAAGCTGTCAGTCGGTGGCGCGGGTGGCGGATGGCAGGCAGGTGGTGCTGCTGCCCCTGGCTGACAGGGGAGGGGTGGTGGGGCTCTGTGGGTGAGTGGGGTGGGGACCACTAGATCACCAGGGATATTGGACTTGGGGGCGGTTTGTACTTATGCCCATGATCGGGCTTCGTGGTCCACTGGACCACCAGGGATATTGGTCTTGGTGGTTGCCGCGCGCCCGCGATCGGGCTAGTGGGGGTTCACGCTATGCCCATGATCGGGCCACGGGAGGGGGCTGCTATGCCCGTGATCGGGATAGTGGGGGCCAGTTACGCCCGCGATTGGGCTAGTCGGGGTGGGGGTTGACTTACTTTATGCCCGCTGCATTGCTGTAGGCGCGGTCCGGACGGCTGCTGCCTGGTACGCCAGGCGAAGTCATCGGGATCGCACCTGCATGCTAATGGCATGCAAATGGGGCCGTAATGAGATGCAAATTGCCCCCATGTACCTTTGCATAAATTATTCCCATTTGCATGTCACCTTTGGAACATTTGAGATTTGTTGTTTGCCATTGGAACCTTGTACCACCGCATCTGAATGCTCTGCACTCTGACCACTTGGCGTGGTGCAAGTTCCACTGCGCCATGCACAGTGGCTGAACATAAAGGCGTATATTCAGAGGAGCACAGCGCAACTCCGCTGCATATCACCCCTGGCCACACCCCCGCGCAACTTTTGAGCAGCCAAGGGCTTGAGCCACAGAATGGCGCAGTTTGACTATTTGGCCTGGTGTGATGTTGATCACAAATTGTTGTGCTCTGTGATGAATGCCATTGGCAGGGTGGAGTGTGGACATTTGATGAAGACAGTTGCACAGGTGATGATGACAAACCCAGAAATGATGTTATTCTGCCAGGTTTGCCAACCGGGGTTGATGTACCACTTGCACTAGACATACTGCATTCACCACCACCACCACCACCACCAAAACTGCTACTCTTACCAACACTGGACAACATTTCAAAGTCATTTTGGTCCTCCACCTCATAATGCCTGTAGTAATCCTCTGCTCTTATTACCGCACTACTGCACATGTTTAATTTCCTACTAGGCTCAACAGTCATGGAAGGGGATAACATTCTGGCTATGGTTGCCGGTGACATGGGTGAACACCCTACTGTGGTATTAGCTGCCAGGTTGTGCTGGGTCCACAGAGCCAAGTGCCTATTCTTAAGATGCGTATGCTGTCCTCCTGTCCCCAGATGGCTTCCCTTTTTACCTCGACTCACACACACATGGCAAACCTGGAAGATTGCAACTGAATCATCATTTGCATCTTGAACAAAAAAATCCCAAACAAGGGAGTGTGATGCTCTGCTTTTGACATGTCCATGATGATGTGGCTTATTTAAGTCTGTTATTTTAAGCACTGAAGTGGGGGGCACGTGATGTTTCTGGCACTGCACACCTGGACTGCAACTGACCACCACGACTACCTATCATATTGATTACTGGTTATTATCATCATCATCATCAACTAAAAGCGGTAGATCACAAGTTTTAGGGGGGGGGATTCCTGCAAACAGACTCAGACACAGCCACTTTTAATTTATTTTAATCCGGATCCCAACTGGGGTCCATTACATCATCATCATATTCATCAACATCACACACACCCACATCTTCTGCTTGGATACTAGCATGTGGACTGCATGTTGCAACAACAGCAACATCATCATCATCATCATCACTTTTATCATCAGCATCTACACCCCCATCACCTGATTTTTTTTCACCACACTGTGAATCACTGCATGGAAAATGCGTGACATTAAGTGGCACAGTGGACGGAATATCACATTGTATGCTATCGTTGACATGATCATCAGAATCCTCAGCTTCAGTTACTGGGATGTTACTGGGAAGTATGACATCATCTACGCTGCCACTCACTTGCACTGCTTCATACTCAATAATTTTGGAAATGGTACACTGGTCGTAATTAGAACTTGATGCAACAATACTAATACTACCTCCACCACCACTAACACCAGCAACACTAACACTACCGGCTGGGAAAACATCATCTCCACCAACTATGAGTGAAGCTACTGATTGGGCTGTAAAAAACATTGCAGGAGAAATACCTTTCCTCACATCAGCAATGCACTTCTGCATCTGCGTGCTACTACCACACCCACAGACCATCGTACTGCCAACATTGCCATGGCAAGAAGCAGGTTTGCTTGCATGTCTCTTTGCAGGCATTTTGGGGAATCAACCACAAATATTATTACCAAATTCAGATTTTGATACGTTCCTTTTCTGATTGGAGGGACGCTGGCTGGATGTGAAGCCAAATAAACAACTGTGGCTTCAGCAATAGATAAGAGACTACTCTGAGACTGTCACAAAATTAAAACAACTTCAGTAACCAGTGGTGCTGATGAGGTCACAAAACAATCCAGTCTGGTAAAAGATACCTTTGAACATGGGGTGGGGGGGCACTGAATACAGACAAAGCTGATTTTACAGCACTACAAGCAGCAAACTAAGAACAGATACCACAATCGCAGTACAAAATCAAGCAGCTGCAGTGGATAGCAGGTTCACACTGCTGCGCTTAGTTGCAATTACACTAGTCTGTGTCACAATAAAAGGTGTATTATTTGATGCACGCAACACTGCACACACACTCACACACAACACAGAACAGTTTGTGTACAATGCTGAACGAGTGCGACGCAAATGCAAAAGTTCAGTACTATGCCACGTTACCGTATTGTAAATTTGTAATTTAAACAACCTGACCTTATGAACTGCTGCACCACTTCCACACAACAAACAGCAAGAAAATTTCTACTATTACTGACAATATTTCTATGTGTACATTAACACAGTCAGTTATATAACAAAAATAAAACCAAAAAACAAAGAAATCACTATTTCTCCAACTTAAATCTGGCTACACACAGATGTGCCCCTCCCCCAAAGCACACTTTCATTGTCTTTTACCATACACACTCAATGTTGTAAATTAACATTCAAAATCCACACACAAACAAAAACGTTCGATGATATGAGCACAGGAGGGTTTCCTACAATTGATGAACTGAAGTTGGATCCCCCCCAAAAAAGCAAAAATGCTTTTTGAACAGCTTTTACAAGATTCTTATCACAGACAGCTATCAGAGCCCACTATCTCCTACTCCTTCCCTACGTACTACCCCAAACTGAGGCTGTGCAGATCAATATAGAGCCCATGTGTCCTGAAATCTCATGAATCACTGCAAAATCGCCTTTGAGCTCAAAAACAGCAGCACTGAGGCAAAGTGCACTGCCAGCAATGCACTTCGCCTTAAAATTGGCAGAGTAGTGGCTCAGAGGCAGAGTAACTAAAGTCATTGTTTCTAATGGACTTCACGCTCTCATTATAATGCGAAGTACTCTGCTTCGCATTGTGGAGCACTCTGCGAATCCGCCTTTGCTCCGAAAATTGTTTCACAGAGCTGATTGAGCCCACTTCACCCACCACTAGTGACAGATCAGCATATTAATGCTCCCATCTTATTATTTTGTTTCCAACATTAAGGCAGCTTCTGTCTAAGCACATTCATCACTTCTACTAACAATCTAAAGGGAGAAAAAGAGAGAAAAAAGTGTGAGGGTTAAAAGGAAGGAAATAACAAGGGACTCACCAAAAATATGACCTCAATTAAACATCTTCAAGCTGAATGTGATTATAACCTATGAGCAACCCTGCCCCCCACATATTATCATTAAACATTTATTTTCCCAAAATATTTACTAATTAATTTATTTTTACCTAATTTTCTCTTTCCCACCACAGTCTACTACAGCAATCTCTCAATACCCCAACCCAAGAGCTTAACACACATCACCTTTTACCCCTACCACCTCCTGAAATCATTGTCTCAGACCAGCATTTGCTTCATCAGTTCTAAACAGGAATTCTTCAGCTTTTTTGGGATTGTCAAAGATTTGATTTTGACCTCGAAGGAAAAAACTAATCTTAGCAAGATAGAGTAATGTGAATTTAATCCCCCTTTGTCGCAGCAAAGTTTTGACATGATCAAAGACTTGGCGTGATTGCATTGTAGTGGTGCTTAGATCAGGAAATACAGAAAATCGTGAGCCCTCCATCACCAAGCCTTTGTTGATGTGAGCCTGCCTGAGAATATCTTCTCTATCCGGGAAGTAGTGAGGCTTAATAAAAACATGCCTTGGTTTGAGCAATGAAACTGAAGTTGCATGAGCAGGTCCCCTCAATGTGTTCTGTCAAGTTAAATTTTGTTCTCCGGTATTGCTTGCCCATTGCCGCAGTGAGGAATTTTTCAAAAATTTCAGAGAATCCAAGTTTCCTTCTATACTTTCGGCACGCCAATTAATTTAATATTTTGTTGTCTAGATCTGTCCTCTAGATCATTCATTTTTGTTGTAGTTCATTTAACAGTTTTGAATGCTGAGCAGCAGTGTCCTGCAGTGGTTTATTGCTATCCTCCAAAGAGTTGAGACACTGTTCTAAATGTTCAGTTTGCATAGAAAGATGCTGAAGTTTTGAGGTAATATCTTTTATTGTTACGGAGATGTTCGATAAGGATTCATTCATACCTGCAAACCCAATTTGAATTTCCTGGCTGAGTTGAGTTTTTAATTGAGTAAACTTAGCCATATTAACCATAGAGTCGCTCCCTATTGGGTTCATCTGCTAAGGAGCATTGCAAACTTTCTGTAAATCTAAGTCTATCTTTGTGTATGCAATGTTTTTAATAGCTAGGACACCAGAATTTACTGAATACTCACAGTGATGAGTGTTTTCATTATTTAGCGTTGATTGTTTCTCAACCATGGCATTAACAATAGCTATTTCTTCGGCTGCTTCAATACCTAAATTTAAATGGAGCTCTTTGTCTTCATCAGCCATCGCATATTGCTGTTCTTTGGCATTAATGGGAGGTATATCCAGCTGCTGGTTCCTTGAAGTTTCTCCGATGCCATTCTGTGCCATGGAGTTAGAAGGGAGCGAGTCTGGGCCCTGCAGAGACTCTGTAATAGGTGAGAGCAAGGGTTTGAGGTGAACCAGAACAAAATTCAGTTTTTGCTGTTGTAGCCTAGTTTGCAGCTCTTCAATCTCTGAGCCAAAATCAGGTGTTAAGTTCCTCGGGTGCTGCTTGTCCCGACGTTGTTTTTTAGGGAGTTTAAGGTGCTTATTTGGCTGTGAGTTTATGTTGGCATCTGAGCTGTCACACCCATTCGCACTATTCCGCATAGTTTAGATATTATTGTTCAAACAACTGCCACACATAAGAGAGCATTAAAAAAAGGAAAAAGCAAAGGCAGCTAACAGGGATGAATCCAGATGACTGCTATACCACATATTCTGTGGCTTAAAAAGGAAAACTTTTTCAAAACCAACTCGCAGCATCTAAGGTGAGAAAACTCATGCAAACAGTCACCCATGGCATTCAGAGCGTTATCTTTGTGCGTACATCACTGGCCCAAAATACTTGGTTTCCTAAGTGAACCATATTTTCTCTCCAGCTTAGGTATTTTACATTTTTTTTCATGCTTTTCTATACATATCTCATTAGTGTATATATTGGTGTTCTCTTTTATGTTTATTGTATTAACACTATTGATTGTATTTTGCAGGTTCTGGAAGACTCCATCCAAATTATCTTTCATAATATGCACACTTTTATTCAAAGTCAAGTTATCTTTATCAAGTGCAGAACTATCGGAGTCTAAGAAATCTTCAGGGATTAGAGAATTCTTATCTGCAAAGGTGTTCCTATTTTACAAACTTAGATCAGGGTTTTTTTCCAGATCCACCGAGAATACCACTTCATTCTGAGTGTGTGAAACCTCCTCCATTACAGAGAGTGGTGTGTCTCTTATGACTGTGGGCAGAGATTTATTTTTATCTAATGGAGTGGAAAGCTGGCCCGTATCTACACCTGTTAAGTGATCAGCAATTTTAGTTTGTATGAACCGTTTATTCTTTTTCTCCTGTAATCCCTTATTTGGGTGTTTCTCTGAAAACATTTCCATTAAAGGAGAGCTGTTTGTGCCTGTCTTCACTTGTAAATGCGTACTAACCATTCTTGGATGTACAAGAAGGTAAAAACTATGGTTCACAACACAGTAGTTCTATGAGTCCTAATTAACTTCTTTATATTGTTCAGGCAGCTACTGCATAAAATAAAACTGATGTAAATATAAAGATAAGGGAGGTAGAGCAACAACTGGTGTCCTAATTTCAATGCCTCATTCAGGCTCAGCAGACTAGTACATAGTTATTCTAATAAAACAGAAAGGGTTGGTCCCTGTGCTAATTCAGCAATATACCAGAATGATGTCAGCTGGGAATTAGTAATTTTCTGTCTTAAAAACCACTTAAAAAAAACAAAACATGAATACCTACTTTAAATAGCTTGGCTCAAAGCACATATATTGTCACAAAACGTAGATACCTACATAGATATTATTAGATGTTGTTAAATGTAGCATACACAATTAATAAATAATTCAGAGGTTTAACTACCTGAGTGCAAATCAACTCCATTGTCCTTGATTCTATGGAATCATATAAATTTCACAGTGCAAGTACAGAGTCCAAATCTAACGTTGATATTTCTGTTCAAACTTCAGAGGTTGACTGATTTAAGACTCTGTCCTAATAGAAACATAGAAACATAGAAGTTGATGGCAGATAAGGACCACAAGGCCCATCCAGTCTGCCCATTTCTTTTTCTACCTTATGAATGTGCCATCGGCCTTTGCTCTGCCAATGGCCTATCTATTCATACTCATCTGTATTGCTCCCTTATGCCTATCCCATGCCTGTTTGAAGCCTTGCACTGTATTCATATCCACCACTTCCTGAGGTAGGCCGTTCCATGCATCCACCACCCTTTCTGTGAAAAAGAACTTCCTCACATTACCCCTTAATCGGCCTCCCTCTAATCTCATGCAGTGTCCTCTTGTCCTGCTATTTTTCTTATATTGAAACGTTACACTCTTTCACCTTGTTAATGCCCTTAAGGTGTTTGAATGTTTCGATCATATCACCTCTCTCCCTCCTTTGCTCTAGGGTATACATATTGAGCTCCATTAATCTGTCCTCATATGTTTTCTAATGCAGTCCCTGCACCATTATGGTTGCCCTTCTCTGGACTGCCTCAATTTGGTTAATGTCCTTGTGAAGATGTGGCCTCCAGTACTGCACACAGTACTCCAGATGGGGCCTAACTAGTGTCTTGTAAAGAGGGATTATTACCTCCTCTTATGACTTGTGATACCCTACTAATACATCCCAACATCCCCTAGCCTTACCTACTGCTTTAGTGGTCTGCTTGATGATTTCAGGTCATCTGTGATGATGATGCCCAAATCTCTTTCTTCCTTGTGACTGCCAGCAACTCCTCTCCCAGCCTATAGGTGGCTTCAGGGTTTTTCTTCCCTATGTGCACGATCTTGCACTTCTTTGCATTAAACCCCAGTTGCCACTCTTCCGACCATTTTGCCAGTTTATCCAGATCTCTTCTCATTCTTCCCGCCCCATCTGGATCATCTACTCTGTTGCAGATCTTGGTGTCATCTGCAAACAGACAAACCTTACCCACCAGTCCATCTGCATCATCACTGATGAAGATATTGAAGAGGACAGGCCCCATGACTGATTCCTGAGGTACCCCACTTGTGACTTGCATCTCTTCTGACTGTATGCCGTTTACCACCACTTTCTGTTTTCTGCCCGACAACCAGTTTGCCACCCTGTTGACCAATTTCTGACCCACCCTGAGCCTACCCAGCTTATTAATTGGTCTTCTATGTGGAACAGTATCAAAAGCTTTACTGAAGTCAAGGTAGGTGACATCAACTGCTCCCCCTTGGTCTACCACTCTGGTTACCCAGTCAAAGAAATCAATGAGATTAGCTTGAATGAACCTTCCTGTTGTAAACCCATGCTGTCGGATCCTGTGCTCCTATGGATTCCAGGTGTTGCACTATCCTTTCCTTAAGGAGTGCCTCCATAATCAGATTGTTCAGAATACACTCATTCAGTATCCGATAGATAGAGAGTGGCCAACACAGAGTCCAGATAAATCAGTCAGAACTTTGACTGTTTCATATATATCAAGCAGTTCAGTTCAAGCAATTCCGGTCTTTACTCACTGGCATATAACTACCTGATTCCTGTGTTCGACCAGTCTCCACTGCAGTACAAAACGTGAGGTAGCTGCTTCCATGTGCTTTTTCTTTCAATGAACCGGTAAGTTTCTCAAGAGCAGCTGAGAATTTGCTTCTTGACACAAATGGCTGATAATTGGGACTTCGGTGACGTAGCAGGTGGGAATGGCTGCTTAGTTCCCCGCAACGGTTACCAACGTTAGTTTTCTGAGAGAATCCAGTGCCTATCGATCACATCCTGCATTCATAGATTTCAATAAAGGTGCAAGAAAGGACTAGGGATGATACACATGAAAAAAAGGGGCTCCCAAGTGGCAAAAATGGCGTTGATGAGCACCTCGAGTAGACAGCCAGCAGGCCTCAGCCCAGCACCCTCGCGTTCATCGGTGCTCTCCGCATCAGGAGCTGATGACTCATGCTCGGACTCTGGCTCTACAAATACGAGGGCAGAGTCAAGGAAGATTATCAAGCTGCTGCACAAAATTGATGCCAAAGTATCCGATATCCAAAAGGATTTTAAAAAGTTAGAGTCCAGAACTACGGCGGTTGAACAGCATGTAGAAGGGCTGCAGGCAGAACATATGGCGTTTGACAGATCTTTGGCATTCCTATATGGAAAGGAGAAAGCACTGACAGCCAAAGCCAAAGATGCTGAGGCTCGCTCCAGACGTAACAATATTTGGGTTGTGGGAATCCCAGAAGGAGCTGAGCAGGCGGACATGATCTCCTTCATGGATTGCTGGCTAAAAACGGAGTTACAGATCGAGGAAGACACTCCATTGGAGATCGAAAGGACACATTGAACCCTCACCCCTAAGCCCAAACAAGGGGCTCCCTTGAGAGCAATTTTAATTAAATTTCTCAGGTATACCACAAAGGAAAAGGTTTTGCGTCTGGCATGGGGAAAGAAAGATCTTAACTTTGACGGAATTAAGGTGTATGTGGACCAAGATTTCCCCCCCCTCCCTGGCCTAGCACTGGAGAAAAGTGCTCGGGGTCATGAAACGGCTTAAAGAGAGAGGCTTCTGGGCCCAACTACAGTATCCAGCCAGACTTTGGGTAGACCTACCGGAGGGGCAGAAAACGTATGACACACTTCTCCTGGCTAAAGACTTTTTGAGTTCAAATGATATCCAGATCCCAGATATAAAAGAAGAAATAGCAGAAAAGGAAATTGAGAAGTTGTTATGGGCAACAGCGCCAGGATCAAAGAACAGTACTCGGTACCTGGAGTGGATTCTGTTTTACCCTTGCATGTGGACCTAGCCAGACGGATCACTAGAGAAGCCTTCAAAGTAAAGGGGGCGAACTTGTACCAGTTGACATTGTTTGTATTTCCACCGGTGTTGCTGGGGATATAATGTTTAAAGTTCTCACCAGTTTCCAGAAGCAAGCTCCCAGATTAGACCTTATGTACTTATAGTTTATCAAGATTACTTACCTGCCCATCCGGTTTGCCAAAGGACAGAATAAGTATAGACTCCACCAGTTATAATTTAAAAATCTTCTACGGCAGAGGAAAAGGATGTTACTTGAGGGCTTATCTGGCTGAATTGGGGGTCCTCCCGCTTTTATTTTCTTTTGGATCTGGTCCCTGGGGCTATTTCCTTGTCTTGGCTTCCTCTGGGTTTCCCGGTTCCCCTAGATGGGTTAGACCCAGGTGAGCCCAGAACATAGATAGGCACTTGGAGGTCAGATGGGCGCCCTTTTGTCTTGTGTCCCTGGGGGAGATGGGTATTCTTTTTGGTGGGACCTTCCTGAGTCCGGTAAAGATTGTGGTCCCCCTGTTAGAAGTGGGCCTTCCCAATCTCTCGGTTTGGTTCCCATTCCTCTCAGCAGGAACATTGCAGAACGAGAGAGTGCTAACCCTCAATTCTGGTGAGAAACTTGCAAGCAAGGTTTGTGGTGTCCCTTGCGGAGTTGGGGAGGGTAGGGATGGGTTTGTTTTTGGTAACACCAATTTATCCAGACTCATATTAACTGAGTCAGGAGTCAGGGTCGGGTGTATCAGTGGCCAGCATTTGTTGTTGGGGTCTCTCCCTTTCCTCCTTTCTTGGGTGGAAGGACTGGGGGATAGTGGTATGGGTGGGTCTTACGCTATTTGGACAACTAATATTGCGGTCATCCCCCTGTAGGGTGACCATCCATTGTAGAGGTTGGATTCCCCCTCCCCCCCCTCAATTTTTGTTACACTGGATTCTCTTTTTATGGAAAGTGTTATCTTTGCAAACATGTTGGTACCTTGAGGGGTAATCTAGGTATCTCAGCCCCTCCCGGAAAGTTCCACATCCAAGAGACTTACAGAGGACACAGGCAGGTAACACCCCAGGGTTCTGGGGTTATTTCCAGCCCTTTCACTCTTGATGGAGTGTTGTTCCCTCAAGGGGTTTGTACATTTTACCCCCACTCCATGCTGGTGCACCTGCCAAGCTGTTGAAGGACGGCTAGGATGGGTGCCTCGGCTGGTAGTCCTAGTTCCAGTATCGACCTGTTGTCGTTGCCCTCCCGCATAGGCATGTTTTTGATCTCCATCGCGGGATACCTCAGATTCTCAGACCAAGTATGGGTCTTAAAAGTTGTGTTTATTACTGCTCTATCTTTCTTCTATTCTACTCTCTCTCTCTTATTTCCTGCACTGGGGAGGATGCCTCGTGACATTTACTAGTGTCATGACTACAGAAATGAATGTAGGATGCATAACAAGTTGCTGTAATAACTGTGGATTAATAATATGTGCGACATGATAATTTGTTCACTAAATGTTGAGGGCATCAATAATGTCATTAAGAGGGCTAAGATATTAACTGAATTTAAAAGAGAAAAGTGTGACATTGCCTGCCTGCAGGAGACAAGGTTGACCCGGGGAGAACATATGAAATTGTTAAGGGACTGGGTGGGTACGGTGTGTTCTGATGAGCACCTCAATCCCAAAAAGGAGGAGGGCCCTTATTATTCCGAGGGGTCTCCATTTCAGATTCATTCAATAAACAATTCAGGTACAGGTCACCAGCTGATAGTCATGGGGAATTACAAGGGTCAAATTATACACCTAGTTGGGTTTCTCCTACCCACCCTCGGGAGTTTTACACTCCTATTTAATTCAATTGCAAAGTTACCACCGGACAAATTATCCTTATGGGGATTTGAATGTGTGGAGGATGTTAGTTTGGATAGGAGTTCAACCAAATCCCTAATTCAAAATCTTGCTCTAAACTGCTTCATAGTTTGTTGGTAGAGGCCAAGTTAATTGACCCCTGAGACAATTCAATCCTCGGTCAAAACTTTACCTTCTACTCACTGCCTCAAAATGTATTCCAGGCTGGATAGATTTTATACACACAGAAGCGATCTGCATACATTTAAAGATGTTTCCATCCTCCCGATCACGATTTCTGATCATGCCATGGTTAAGGCTAAACTGCATTGGGGCATAAGGAAGGGGGGCTCTGGAGGTTTGATCCTGGACTCTCAATGACAAACACTATATAGATTCCACTAAAAATTATTCAGCGTTATTTAGAGGAAAATACGAGGTATTCTCTAAACATAAATATATATGGGATGCCCTGAAAGCGTGGTGAGGGGTCATACAATTCCTACTCCTCCTATAAGTATAAACAGCATCAAGCCCGTATAAGTGAAGTCCTCACTGAAATTGCTACCCTTGAAACACTACATAAATGCATAGGGTCCAAATCTACTCTTAAAAGTTGACAGAGACCAGGAATACCTATAATGCATTGCTGCAGAGTCGGGTGGAAAACTCCCTTAGATATACGGGGCAACGTTACTACGAGAGGGGGGAGAGGGCAGGCAAATTACTTGCTTGGAGGCTTCATAAGCAGGCAGCTGACAGATATGTAGCTAAGGTTAGTAAAGACCCTCCCAAATTCTCTTACAAGAGCCTTCCAGGGGAGATTGCACAAGAATTTGCAGAATTATATAGACAACTTTACTCAAAAGATGAAACACAAGAACATAGAGAGAGAATTCAGAACTTTTTACTAGGTTTGGAAATGCCTGTCCTGTCAGAAGTCCAGAGGGAATTATTAGAGGCTCCCTTTACTGTGGAGGAGATTGGGGCGGCCATTAAAACCCTGGGGCTCCCGGCCCGGATGGATTTACTTCGGAATTCTATAAAGGATTTTCGGATATTTTATCCCCACTTTTCACCAGAGTTTGTAATGTGGCGCAGGAGCCGGGTGCCCTGCCGGACACATGGCGGGAGGCCCTTATTTCAGTATTACCCAAGCCTGGAAAAGACCATTCATCCTGTGCTGGATACCAACCCATCTCACTGCTTAACCAGGATGCTAAAATCTTTGCTAAGATAATTGGCGAATGATTACAAAAAGTGGTCCCCATCTTGGTTCATCCGACCAGACGGGTTTATACCCGTAAACACATACAAGATAATATAAGGTTATTACTAAATGTGATTGCCTAGCTCAACACCCAATAAATTCGCCACTTCAGTCAGACATGTTAGATGCTGAAAAACTTTTGATTGTTTAAACTGGCAATATCTAGACTTAGTAATGGGAGGTTTCGGTTTGGGACAAATTTCGAAATGGATTTCCAATCTATACTCCAGGCCTAGAGCCAGGGTCCGGGTTAATGGGATGGTTTCCACCCAGTTTGAGATTGAGAGGGGTACTAGGCAGGGTTGCCCTCTCCCTCTTCTATTTACCCTTAGTTTAGAACCTCTGGCTATGTACATTAGGCAATCAGATCTTTTTACAGGTCTCCAGGTTAGGGGTGTGGAGGTCAAGATTTCGTTATATGCAGATGATACTTTGTTATATGTCTCAGACCCATTAAACGTGGTTCCCAGAATTCTTACCTTCCTTAAGGAATTTGGATCCTTTTCTGGTTATAAAGTTAACCCAGATAAATCTGAGTTTTTACCACTAGTGGGTGTCCGGGGCCACCCATTGCCAGGGGTACAGCAAGTTAAATGGCGTAAGTCAGGGTTTAGATACCTGGGGGTATGGATTCCTAGGGATTTCCAAACCTTATACTCTACAAACCATTTGAAAGTACTTCTGGAGATTAGAGATGATTGTAACAGATGGAGGGGGCGTCCCCTCTCTATTTGAGGTAGGGGAGAGACATTACGTATGAATATTCTTCCCCATTTACTGTTCATAATAGAGCCATCCGTATAAACCCCGAGAAACTTTTGGCAGGATTTGAGATCCACCTCTCTAAATTTCTTTGGCTAGGAAAAGGCCACAGGTTAGGTGGAAGAACATCGTGGCTCCTAGGGAGAAGGGTGGCTTTGGGATACCTGATATTCAGAAATATTTCTGGGCCTCTCTAGGTGCATACTCTGGTGGCTCTGGCTCGGATCCCCACCAAAATGGGTCCAGATTGAGGAGGCTGATCTTCCCTAGGAAGGCGTGGACTTAATACATCTGGACTCCCCTAGATTGAGATGGCTTGAGTTTAGGAACACCTTTACGAGGGTCTTCCCCAAGTTTGAAGGGACATACACTTTAAGCTGGGCATCAGTTTAAAGCTTAACCCAAATACAACTATATTGAGCTGTTCAGATTTTGAACCACTTATGGGACCTGGTTTTCACTGTGGGCAAAACGGCCTTACTAGCTTAGGTCAACTTTTAGAGTAAAACTCGATTAAATCCTTCCAGCAATTAAAAATCAAATTCAGTTTACAGTAAAAGGTTTTTTTTCGGTACCTCCAGTTAAGACACTTCATTCAAGTAAATGTAAAAGTGATCGAACTTAACTCGGAGTCCTTAACAAACACGGTGTGTTCAATCTTATCCTCCCTAATCAGATCCCCACATCAAAAACACCTGATTTCTAAATTAGTCAAAGCGATTTACAGTGCAGAGACAGACCCAGTACCGAGTATTAAAGAGGCATGGCACAGAGATTGCAATTATTGTTTATCTGAGACAGACTGGTCACAAATTTGGAAGGCAGTGCAGACCACTACTTCATCCCTTTACTGGCAGGAATTCCATTGGAAAATTATTATGAGATTTTTTAGGGTCCCGGTGGTAACTAAGCATTATGGATTACATTACTCTGACCTTTGTTGGAGGAACTGCCAGCTGGTCGGTACATATTTCCATATTTATTGGGAATGTAATATTGTGCAGGAATACTGGAGGGAAATAAAGGGTGTTTTCGAGTTGATTTTTGAGACTGTTATGCCAGATCTCCCACAGTACTGGTTGCTGGGATTGTATCCCCCCCTCCTTACCATCAAGATCCTCCCGTCTTTTATTCGGAATTTTGGTAACGGCAGCACATAAGACCATCAATTTGGTGTGGTTGACACCTAACAAGCCTACCATCTCCTCCTGGTTTAGAATTTGTACCAGGATTTTAGATATGGAGTATCTAACGGCCAAACTGAGACTTTCTACAGAAAAATTCAAGGAAAGATGGTTTCCCTTTATGCAATTCATGGCTTCCCGGGAAAAGAGACCTGTATTAGAAGTACTAGCTAAATACACATGATGTAGTCTCCCAGTTCCGGTTCAGAAGGGTGGAATGGTGGGCAAGGATGGGAGACCCCATCATGTTAAAGTTGCATCTTATTCACAGTAATAACTTCTGATCCTTGCTCCTCCTATGGGGAGCTTGTTATATCATTGTATAACTAAGAATATGGTGTTTGTGTTGGTCCCCTTCTTAGATGAGGATCCTATTATTAATTGCTTAAAGCAATGGTAGTACGTAGACTGGTATGACTTGTAAATGATTAAGTTTATGGTTATCCTTTTTGCTTCTCCTATCTCTCTTATTTACTTCTTGGAAGAATACGAGGCATCCCCTCCCCAGGACCTCTCTTTCTTCTTTTCCTTCTCTTTTCTCTTTACTGTTCTTCAAATTCTCTTATCTTTCCCTGGTTTCACTTTTCTGACTTTAAATATAAATTTGTGTATATGAGTAGGAATGGACTTTATGTCTGTTTGTTAATGTATGGATTTAATTGAAAGGGAAAAAAGCTCTTCAATAAACTTTAATTTCCAAATGGCTGATAATTATCAAAGTTCCAAACTGAATAGGATCTTTACTCCTAAATAGAGAAATATCTGGAATTGTCTGAAGACACACAAACATGAGAACAGGCAGAAAGGGAGAGGATGTAAGTATACAATGTAAAACACTATGATCAGCAATGTATATGTAAGTTACCTACTGCCTTAAAAATAAAAGCAGGCCCTGTCAGGACCGTAGTTACAAAGATGAAAAGAACGTTCCATTGTCAGCTTCTTTTGTAATTTGATCTCAATTCCAGCGCTATCTGTCTGTGACTTTCTAGACTCCCGATTAGAGATGCAGCGAAGTATAAATTTGTGGGTGAATTTGCCACAAAGTGGCCAAAATGCACCTCTGCAGAGCTCCGCAAAGTTTTCCCCACATTCAGAGAATCCGAAATGGCGAAGTCTGCCACGAAGTGCAGAATTTCGCCCATGAACGGCAGAATTTCACCCTACAAATGGTAGAATTTCACCTGTGAATGGTGGAATTTCTGTGAAGTTCTGCAGTTTGAGGGTTGAATTTTGCAATTCACAGGTTAAATTCCACACTTCACGACAGAATTCTGCACTTCGCGGTGGAAACTTCGCCATGCGGAATTCACAGAATTCCACAGAATTGCAGATTAATCCATGGAGAGAAGTTTGTCAATTTTCACCATCTCTACTCCAGAATCAGCAATATTGCACATATTATTGCACTAATTATGGGCCCATGTAAGCCTCCTCTTTTTAAACATATAATTATACAGAAATATAGTTAAAAAAAAAGCGACTAAGAGACTTGCAAAACTAGCTTATGCTCAGTCATGCTTAATCTTAAATATTTATAAACACAGAAGCAATAAGTAAATGAATTAGTTCAAATCTCTGTCTTGTAAGAATCTATGTATCTGATTTTAGAGAAGAAACTTACTCATGGTTCTTGAGCTGTGTATAAAAAAATGTTGAGAAGTGGATTGAACTCCTGTGGGTGAGCTAAAGAAACTAGTCCCCGTGCTTCCTTATACTGGTCTCCGAGTTCTTAGCTGAACTCTCCCACCGCACCTCATGCAGCAAAAACGGCAAATCTGATCTAGGACACCAGTGCACACGCTTTTGCACCTAAATCAGCTGATGGTCAGCTGGTAAACCCTGGCTGAATTAAAAGCATTTTTGTATCAACAAAATACAAAAAAATGGCAAGTAATAAAAGTATACAAAAAAAACAGCAACTGTTCAATATCTACCACCAAGTGGCAGACATATATACAACAAATATCTGTATAAATATCCAAACATCTAAGCAGGTGACATATATGCAGCAGAAGCAAACCTCATTGTCTATACATTTCCAGTAGAAGTCATTAAGTTGTATTTAAACCTTTAAACTTTTAAAATGTTTCCAAGATCCAAAAAGTTGTAATTGTAGCCGCTACTTTCCTTTGCGACACAGTGACTTTTGTCTCCACAGTTAAACAGTTTTCTCTTTCTGTAATGTTATATTTAACAGTGTCTTTTCCACCATAAATACACATCCAAATATTCAGTTCAAAAGATTTAAAGAGGTGAGAGAGAAAACATTTCTGATTCTGTGGTGACGCCCTGCAGCACCGATGAGCGGCCTTCCTTGTTGACAACCCCGCGGGGTTCCCTGTGTAAACTCTTCCGGCAGGATCTGTACCACTCGAGACCCAGGCTCTGGAAGAAAAGACAGTGACAGGGAAAACTGAGCACCAAGTCCATCTCTCAACAATTTGGTCTGGGAAGGATACTGAAATACTTACACAAATGAGGCAAAAGTGGCAGAAAGAAAAGTAGCTTCAGTTTCCTCTCAGGAAGCTCTTCCACTGCATCCTAGCATGCAGCAAGATCTCTCTCCCCAGGTTCACCACCACCAGCCAGCTCCCCAAGACTCTCTCTTCTGTAAATGGACTGGTGTTCACCTCCCTGCCCCACTTCTTTGTATCTGATGTCCAACTGTGGTCCCTGCTCCTCGCCTTCTTCAAGGAATACTTAACAGAGGTATTCATTCAGTATTGTTGCCTTTCAGGTCTCCCTTTCACACACTCCCTTCATCTCTCTGAGCCTTAAAATCCCACTGAGTTCCATCAATAGAGAAGCAGTGAAATAAAATTTTGCCAGCAAAATTGCGACTGAATGTTTCATGAACTACGGCGCAATTTCACCCACAATTCACCTACCACCATGACCACCACAAGTCCATAAATTGACCACACACACACACTCAAAATCATCTCCCACTCCCTGATGTCTAGTGATCCCCCCACCCCATCATTAGGTAGCAGCACCCACCCAGCTCCCTCCCCAGTACCCCGATCAGGCCACCGGCACAACCCTCCACTCACCTTCACGGCCAGTAGCTCAACTGAGCCCAACTGAGTGTTTGAGTGAATGAGCATGTACGCGCCATTACTCACCAAGTGCTCAGTCGGGCCTCGGCCAGGCCGCCGCCATGGAGGTGGAGTGGAGGGTCGTGCCAGTGGCACGATCGGGTACTGGGGAGCTGTGGGTGCTGCTACCAAATGATGGGGTGGAGTGGGGTCCACTAGACATCAGGAGTGGAGGGTGAATTATTTTTTTTAAATAAAACAAAGGGGAGGCCAGGGTAACTTTGGGGCTGCTTATTTAATGCAATTTCAGCTGGTGATCAGCCGGGGGGGCCACTGGACACCAGGAAAAAAATTTCATCCAGTGAGTGGCCGGGGGAGGGCGAGGGACCACTAGACACCAGGGAAAACTTTGGCCAGTGGCCACAACATTTCACCACAGGAGATGAAATTACTCCTGCAGGTGGCGAAATTTTGCTGCGGGTGGTGAAATTTCACCCACCAGTGCGAAATTTTGCCCATGAGCGAAATTTTGCCGGCTTGGAGACAACGTTTTGCTCGCAACTGAGGGTGAAATTTCACATTTTGCCCAGCAAAATAGTTTGTGAAATGCACTAGTTACGCAAAATATTTTGCTGGGCAAAATTTTTCAGTTTAGCAAATCTCTACATGTCAAGTCGGGGAATGCAAAATCACGATGGGGAAAACAGCTGCCTGCAATACAGCAAGGTGTGAATTCATACCGGGATACACAGTGACTGCCGAAACGGTGGTAGTGTGTTTCTGAGGGAGCTTTGCCCCCTGCATCCACCTTGTGGTGGGCTTCACACCCCCCACACATGCCTTTACTTTAAATAACCAACTACGGGGGGGGGCACCACTTGGGGAGGGGGAGAAAGCCATAGATCACCATTTCGGCAATTACTGTGTCTCCCCATCACACTTTGTGCCCCGCTGTATTGTCGGCAGCCATTTTCCCCATCACATTTTTATTTGCGTTGACTTGATGGGACACCATCTCACCCCTGGACTTCCTTCTTTCACTGATGTATCTATAGAATGTCTTGACTCGTTTCTTCACCATCTGTGATAATCTTTCCTCTGTTTGCACCTTTGCACTCCTAACAGCTTTCCCTGCTTCCTTCAGACAATTTAGGTACACCACCCTATCTTCTTCCTTCTGTGTCTCCTTATATTTTCTGAAACACAACCTTTTGGTCCTTACTTTCTCTGCTGCATCTTTCGAGAACCATAGTGGATTCCTTCTTCTCTTGCCTTTGTTTCTCAGCCTAATGCACTGGTTTGTCACCTCCACTGTGTCTCCTTTTAGGTGTGCCTACTGCTCCTCAACCCCCCGCCTCCCCCCTTGCCAGGCCTTCTTTGATACATATCCCCATCCTAGCAAAGTTCAACCTCCTGAAATCCAACACCCTTGCCTTTGTGTGGCTTGACTGCAACCTTGTACCCATGTTAAACCACACTGTGTGGTGATCGCGGCTGGACCACAGGTGACCTTCCACCAGGACTTCTGTGATTCTGTCTCTATTGGTCAGTACCAGTTCCAGATTTGCCCTGCCCTGGTGGGTTCTAGCACTAACTACCTGAGGCCTGCCCCCTGAGGCAGCCACAGGAATGGTCCAATCCACATCTGGCTTATTAAAATCCCCAGCAGCAGTACCTCTCCCTTTGTTGCCATCTCATGCATTTCTTCCACTAACCCCCTATCCACCCCTTCATCTGAAGCTGAAGGTCTGCAGATCACCCCAATGTGAATTGCTGTGCCATTGCCTGGCTCAAGACCCACAGTGGCTCGACCTCCTCTATCTACGCTGCACCCCAGTTGCTTTTATACCTTCCATGATGGCCAGGCCACCCTCCCCTTTTTGTTCTCTCTGTCCCTCCTGAATAGAGTATAAGCCTGGTTTGAGGTGTACCACATCTTGATTATTGCCACTATGTCCAGGTCACACTCTGTCATCAAGGCCACCAGGTCTGGGATTTTATTTCCCAGGCTGCAGACATTTGTAAACATGGCTTTCCAAGTTTTTCTGCCTGCCCCCTTTTCATTCATTGAGGCAGTTTAGCGCAGTGGTTTAAGGCTCTGAGGTGCAAATCTGGTGATATCCAGCAGACCAGACCTGGGTTTGAATCCCACAGCTTCCACTTGCAGACTATGTGACGCTGAGCAAGTCACTTAACTTCCCTGTGCTCCCAGGTCACACCTGTAAAAAAGCTTTCAGCTTAGTGTGCTAGTCCTGGTTAAGCAACTAACGAAAAAAAAACATTCCTGCATTTGCCCTTTTGTTTCTTCCTCCAACTTTGGTTTCATAGAAACATAGAATTTGACAGCAGATAAGGACCGCTTGGCCCACCCAGTCTGCCCATTTCCCTACCTAATGGATAAGCTGCAGATCCTAGTTAACCAGCAGCCTGCTTCTTCCTACCCCCACCCCCTAGAATTGCCTTATGACTGTCCCATGCATGCTTGAATTCCACCACTGTTTTTGACTCCACAACCTCCTCCAGAAGGCCATTCCATGCATCCACAACCCTCTCTGTGAAAAAATACTTCCTTAAATTACCTCTGAGCTGCCCCCTCTATCTTCAAATTGTGCCCCCTTGTTCTTGCACACCTCTTTTTGAAAGATGCTACCCTCTTGGACTTTGTTGATTCCCTTGAGGTACTTGAAAGTTTCTCATCATGTCTCTCTCCTCCTTTCCTCGAGGCTATACATATTAAGCTCCTTAAGTCTCTCTTCATATGTCTTCTGGTGCAGACCCTGCACCATTTTAGTTGCCCTCCTCTGGACAGCTTTCATCCTGTCTATGTCCTTGCAGAGATTGGGTCTCCAGAACTGCACACAGTACTCAGATGGGGTCTCACCAGCAGTCTGTACAGAGATAATAACTTCCTGTTTTCTACTGGTGATGCCTCTCCTACACATCCCAGTATCCCCCAGCCCTCCTTGCTGCCCTCTCACATTGCTTGCCCACCTTTAGGTCATCTGATATGACTACCCCAGGTCCTTTCCATTTTTTTTTGTTGACTGGGTAAGTGCACTAGACAAATCCTGCCTATTTTCAGGCACGACCCAGAGGAGAGGGGATACGGATGAATGCCAACTGACCTTGAACCAGATTAAGCTGTTGGTGGTATTTTTAGTGAATGAGAAATTGGCCTGGACACGGGAAATTCCCTACTCTTTCGATAAGTGCCATGGGATCTTTAACATCCACCTGAACTACCACCAATCCAGGCAGATGGGACCTCTGTTTAACTTCTCATCCGAAAGATGGCACCTCAGAAGTGCAGCACCCCTCTCATGCTGCACTGCAGTGTCAGTACTGGGATATTAGCCCAAGTGCCAGGTGTGGGAAATGAACCCACAGCCCTCTGATCTCCCGGCCTCGGAGGTGAGTGTGCTACCTACTGAGCCACTGACACTACATTTTTGTTGTTGTTAGTATCTCACCCCCCATTGTGTACTCTTCCCCTGGGTTTTTGTTTCCCAGGTTCAATACCTTGCACTTCTTAGCATTGAATCTAAGCTGCCATACATTTGACCATTCCTCTAACCTTGCCAAGTCCCTTCTCATCCTTTCCACCCCACCTTGTGCATCAACTCTGTTACACATCTTTGTGTCATGTGCAAAGAGATACTCTTTCCTTCCAGTCCCTCTGCAATGTCGCTATAAAGACATTAAAGAGGACCGGTCCTAATACTGAACCCTGTGGTACCCCACTAGTAACCTCCTTTCTTCAGAGTGGAGTCCATTTACTATTACTCTGTGTCCTATTCTCCAGCCAATTCTTTACCCAGGCTGTCATCTTGGGACCAACTCCCAGGCTGGCTAACTTGTATATTAATCTTTGTGTGGGACTGTGTCAAATGCCTTGCTAAAGTCTAGGTAGGCCATGTCCACAGCTCCTCCCTGATCTACTACTTTGGCCACCCAGTCAAAGAAATCTATCAGATTCGTCTGGCATGACCTTCCCGCTGTGAATCCATGCTGCCTTGGGTCCTGTGCCCCTCTGGCCTCTAGATACTCGACAATTATTTCCTTCAGAAGTGATTCCATCATTTTCCCTATCACTGAGGTTAAACTAACAGGTCTGTAGTTTCCTGCTTCTGCCTTGCTCCCACTTTTGTGAAGGGGAATCACATCTTCCCTCCTCCAGTCCTCGGGTACCACCCCATCCTCCCATGATTTGTTAAAGAGGGTAGTCAGTGGTGTCACTAGTTCTACCCTTAGTTCTTTTAGAATTCTAGGATGAATCCCATCAGGCCCCATTGCTTTGTCCCCTTCAGTTTTAAGAGTTCTTTCAGAACCCTTTCTTTTGTAAATGGCTGGTATCAACTTCTGTATCCAGAGTGTTTCTATTGTTTGTTTTAAGTACTCCTCTTCATTTGAAAATACTGAGCAAAAATATTTGTTTAGTATCTCTGCCTTTTCACAGTCACCCTCTGCCCCCCATTAAGCCTCACTATCCCTCCTTGGTCTTCTTCACTCCTGATGTACCTATATAAAGGTTTTAACCCCTTCTTAACTGATTTGGCAATCTTTTCCTCGGTTTGGGCCTTTGCTGTTCTGACTGCCTTCCCAGCTTCCTTTTGCTTTAACTGATACAGTTCTCTGTCCTGCTCCTTCTATGATTCCTTGTACTTCCTGAATGCTTTCTTTTTCTCTTAAACCTTCACTGCCATTTTCTTTGAGAACCATAGTGGTTTCTTATGTCGTTTTGTTTTGTTTATTTGCTTCACACAAAGGCATGTTACCTCTGTGATGGCAGTTTTTATTATTCCCCATTGTTCTTCCACCCCTCCTTCCTGCCCATTTGCTAGTGCATTCCTTAGGCACTCACCCATTTTGGCAAAGTCAGCCCTCCTAAAGTCCAGTACTTTTGCCTTTGTATGGCTTGACTCCATTGCTGTGTTTATTGTGAACCATACTGTTCGATGGTCGCTAGTTCCCAGATGGCTACCCACTTCTACATCTGTGATCCTCTCTCCATCTCCATTTGAGAGAACCAGGTCTAAGATTGCTCCCTCTTGAGTGGGCTCCAATACTAGTTGTCTAAGGCATGCCCCCTGTAGGGCATCTAGAATAACCCCACTCTTCGAAGTGGCTGCTGCAACTGCACTCCAGTTAACATCTGGCATATTCAGATCACCCATCAGCAATATCTCCCCTTTTTCTGCCATTCTAAGTATACTTTCAATCATTTCCTTGTCCATTTCCTCCCCCGAGAGGGGGGGTCTGTATACAACCCCTGTGCAGATTGTGGTGCCATTGCCTGTCTCCAAATTGACCCACAGTGCTTCTTCACCTCCCTGTTTACCCTTTTGTTCTGTTGCTTTGATTCTTTCCCCTTATGTAAAGAGCTACTCCTCCTCCTCTTTTCCCTCCCTGTCCCTCCTGTAGATAGTGTATCCTGGTATGTTTACGTCCCAGTCATGGTTTTGTGTGTACCACGTTTCTGTGACTGCCACAATATCCAGATGTTCCTCCTCCATCAAGGCCACTAATTCAGGAAGCTTGTTACCCAGACTACAGGCACTGGTACTCATTGCTCTCCATTTTTTGATGGCTTTACCTTCTGTTGCAACATCCCCCACTGACCTTTCTACCTTGGTCTTTTTCTCATTTAGTACCCTGTTTTGTAGGGAGATGTTGGGATTTTCCTGCTGCTTATCAGTGCCTCCCCTCTTGACTAGTTTAAAAGCTTGCCAATGAAGCATTTAAACTGATTGCTCAAAAGACTTGTTCCCTTCCTGGACAGATGCAGACCATTCTGCCAGTATAGGCTGGTGTCCCTCCAGGTGGAACCCCAGTCTCCAATGAAGCCAAACTCCTGTGCTCCACACCATTTTTTCAACCATTCATTAAACTGCATGGTGCAAAGTACCCTCACCTCACCCATGCCATTGACAGGCAGCACCTCTGAGAATGAGTACTGTGTGTGTCCTTCTCAGAGGTTTCCTCTTTGCTGCCTCCTTCTGACCAAAGCCTTTATAACTAGTTCAGGTGTACCTGTCAAGAACTTATCCTCCTGATCCTCCTTTCTGTCTGCTGTAACCTGTGGGAGTGGGCTGCTTGAGTCTCCTGATCCCATAGCATCCCTCAGCTAGTTTAAATGCTTGCCAAGGAAGCATTTAAACTGTTCTTTGAGGTCTGCTGTCCCCTTCCTGGATGGATGTAGGCCGTCATCCTTGTACAGGCCCACATCGTTCCAGGTGGGGCCCCAGTCCCCATTGAAGCCATAACCCTTTTCCCTACACCATCCCTCCAACCAAATGTTGAAGCTTCTGATGCAGAGATTCCTAGCCTCCCCCCTGCAGTGGACCAGCAGCACCTCCGAGAATGTCATGGAGCTCACTATCTTCCCAAGGTGCTCTCCTAACTCCATGAAGTCCTCCTGCACCTGATCTATGCTTGCCTCATCCCTGGCTAGGTCATTTGTCCCCAGGTGGACAATGACCTCCAGCCGCCCTCTCCGTGTTACTGTTTTAGCGATCTTCTAGATCTGCTCCCCCTTCCTCCATGCTGTGTCTCCTGAAGGCACTTAACCTCCCTCTCTACCCCACTACCTGTGCCCCAATCCATTCCCCGGACAATTGAGTTCCCCACCTGGAGTAGCTTCCTCTTCCCTTGGGGTCCTCTTCCACCCACCCCTTGGTCTCCATCCTGGAGGACCCTCATATCCTTTCTGGTCGCAACTTCAGGTTCCCTATCAGGACTCTTCTGCTCCTACAGGACAGAATAGGAGTTCTTAAGTTGGAATAGAGGGGGATTGGTCTCTGACCCCCCACACCTCAACCTCCCTGAGCCCACCGTAGTCCATACAGCAAGCCACCTGGGCAACCATTGTGACAGTGGCTGGGGACATGGTGGCCTCTGGGTGGGGGAGAATGTCCCCAGTACTCCTGCCAGCTTGGCCTGGAGACTGGCCACCTCTGCCCTCAGCCCAGAGAAGTGCCTGCATATGGGGCAGCACTGCAGTACCCAGAAAGTCCTCCTTAGGACCGCTTCCCCATACCCACTGCACTGCACCACTCCCTGCATCATCCTCTTCTGTTTCTCTGTTCAGTCAATGTCCCCTCCTTTAATTCTATTTAAACCCTCCTGCTGTTCTGCCAATACCCCTTCCTTTTTTATTACATCTCCTTTTCTTCTTTCTTTGTTCTCTCTCTCTCTCTCTCTCCTCTCTTTCTGTCCAATACTTCAGTACTGTGCTAATGAAAGAGATCCCCACTCGTCTGCTATTGGTATATCAGAGAGGCTGCCTTATCAAAGTGTGCTTTGTCCAATTTCCCTGTGTCCACAGGAAGCTATATCCTATTGGAAGCCTATAAATGTGGATAAACCTGGAAGTGGGTGGGATGGGGAGGGTGGAAGTATCCTCCGGTTCCCCTCCCCCACCAAAAAAAAAAAACAATTGGCTAGCTACAGCCACTGTACAAGAGAAGCTCCCTTTTAAGCTCTACCCATCCATGTCTCCATTCTCCACAGCTGCTGCTCCCGGATTGCTTGCTTGTAAGGAGAAACCAGAAGCACAGGGGAAAAATGCTGAGGAAACACAATCTAAGGTAATACTCCAGGGCCCAGCTGCTAAGGTAAGCCACATGAACTGGTATGAAATCACTGCTGTAAAGGGAGTGGAATGGGCAACATGTCGGATCATGGTACCCATGGCTCAGTTAGACAAAGGCCATGGAATGTCTGGGATGTAGCTCCACCCATCACGGTGCTGCCCGATGAAGCTGTGTTGTTCAGGAGTGACCCACCAGAAACAGGGGCATCACTGCACACACCACACACACATGTAACAGGGTCCTGTATACCATCCCATCCCAGACAGACAGGGCAGGATCATGACCATGGCCAGGGAAGGCATGTGACAATGCAGTGTGGGATGGACACGCTCATAAGCAATGGTGATGGGAGCCCATAGCACATACTCACACCCACTGTTGATCTGGACAATCGTGCCATGTACACACTGTCTAGGGGCACTGTGAGGAACCACAGATGATGTATGTAACAAGCAACTGCCAATGTAGGTCACGCTGAACTGCTGTGGCTGCTGAGGCCACGCAGTTCCATGGCAAAAGGTTCTGACATGAGCAGGTCACCACTCTGAACTGTAGTGGTGGCCTATGTGGGCTGTGGGATGCTGTCAGCCGCCACATGGGCTACACTGTTGTGCATACCCATGCAGACTGTGTCCTGTGCCCCACGACAGATGTACTGCCAATGTTGCAGCCTGCCATGGCCTGGAACAGGACAGAACCCATGATGATGGCCCTGCGTGATGTTAACAGACACCATGGGTATGGGACAGGGATGTGTGCATGCTCCAGTCAAGCACGGTTACCTGGCTGTCAGAGGCAGACATGCAGGGACGGTGTACAGGTTGGTGCACCCGCTGTGTTTTCTTACTGGGTAAACAGTCCCACATGGGTGTGACTTGCAGCTGGCACCTGGTGGGATCATGCACCACTCATGTACACTGGTCACCATGATGCCAGGTACAGCACGGCTGCTGAGCTGTAGGTCTGCACCGAGGTGGGATTAAAGTGTCACACAGGGTGTGCCTGCAGGCCCAACAGTAACAGCAGTGTCCCCAACAGCCCCCTGGTTCCATGACTGCTGCTGTACTGAACACCTTGGCTATATGCCAGACAACCAAGCAGTGATGCACCCTACATGCCACTGGTCAGTGATATGCCCCTGAGGCACCTATAACATTGCCAGCACCATGTCATCGTCAACTGCTGCACAACTCACCACACCTGGGTGGGAGGTGAAGTGGTGATGCTGGGGCCCATACCACCTGTACAACAGAGAGTGGGGTGGCTTAGTCAGCACCCATGCTACAGTGCTGGCTCCAGGGTCATGTCTGCAGTGCAACACATGGCCATGATCACCGGACATGTAACAGTGCCCCTGTGTAAGGGTGAGGAGTTTGGCAGGTGGTACAGTGCAGTATACCCCATGCACGGGGATGTCGGTGAACAGGGTGGTGCTGGATTGGCATGGCACTGAGGCCATAGGGCATTTACAATGGGGACTTCTAAAGATGTGTGAGAGGGCTGTGGGCTGCCACCAGCAATGTTGCAGAAGGCTCACATGTCATGTGGTGCCAGAGGTGTCCTGCTAGGTGTGTGGTAATGGCCATTCATATATCCAGTGGCATGATGCACCAGGTCCACTGTGGTGCATAGTACCACCCAGAGTGACCTTGGGGCCGTCTGCCTCCCGCCCACACCCACCTCTGCAACCTCAGGGAGTGTCACACCACCTCACCAGAGGTAACACTTAACACATTGCACATGGAACCACCCAGTGTCCTGATGGACCCCAAAGGAATGGCCACCCCTGGGCTGGCATCCTGCAGGGAGATGGTGAGCCATGCCCCACATCACAGCTGTGCCATATGCCACAGGCAGAGGTGCACAACACATGTGATGGATCCCCTGCACTGATGCCGCTGTGCCAGTAGCCACAGTGGTACAATGGTACAATGGTAGCCCAGTCACACCTGTGCAAACAGTGCTGGGCTGGCTACTTGGGGCCATGCCATGACCCCATGGTGGTCAGTGCACAGTGACCCGCCCCTGCATAGTGACTCATTTACCAGTAGAGCAGCCCCAGGGCCCTGAACATTGTCACATGTCTGAAACAGCCACACCTGTTGTCCCTATTAGTGATGGGAGAACATGGTGATAATGAGCCCAACAACCAGCCTGCATGTGTACCGGATGATGATCACACATCTCCACAATGTGATGCCCCAAAACTGACACAGCAGCTTTACACATGATGTCTATCGACACAAGACATTGTTGCAAACGGGGATTACAACCCAGCAATTAAATCCTGTATAAAAATAAATTTTTTATCAAAACAAATGAAATCAAATATATGGTGTGACATGCAATGGGACATAATGTACCATTAAGATGGCCACCCCCATGGGGGATGGTGGCCTGCTAGTGCCACTGTGCCATGTTCTCAGGTCTGTGCGAAGTCCCTCAGGCTGAACACCCCACCCAACACCAATGACCCCACGTGGGCCACGTACCAGCCAGGAGCTCCCTTCTCATGGGTCCCCCAATGGCAGATGTGCCACAAAAGACACCGGTGCAACTCACAAGCCTCCACATGACCCCTGTCCACCACTGCCTAGCCCCCAGCACATCATCACCCCCAGCCCACCCACCTCATCTGGCTCATGGTAGATGGCACCACCTGCGGTGCCCCTGTCAGAGCCAGAACATGACCTCCAGCACAGCACATGCAGCTGTACCACACTGCGAGCTGTGCTGTGCCAGACACCAGCAGCATGTGGCCCTGCCAGTCCCTACCCCATGACACTGGGTTGTATGGGTGCTCCTTTGCCATGGCACTAGTCCTTTGTGCAGGCTGAGCCCCCATTTCTCATTGCTGTACTGAAGATGAGCCCTTTCTGTTGTTTCAGGAATGGGAGGGGGTGCTGTACCTGGGCAGCCTGAGCTCACACCCTGATATCATGCACTGGAATCAGGTGATGAAAACAGCAGGAGGTCAGGTCATGTGCTGAATGGACCTGGCAATGTCAACAAGAGGCCTGTGCACAGACCGTGGAAGACCCTGCAATACAACAGCAGCACCCTGAGCCAGACATCAATGGCACAACATAAGTGGCAAAGACAGTGGCCCACAAGCAAGCAGCAATGATTGGGTCCCATCACACACTGTGAATGAGCTGGATGGAGGGGTGATGGAGGAGGTGCCTGGACTTGGGGATGTGACTACAGGACCAGCAGTGCTGCGCACACAGCTCCAACCACAGTGGGTCAATGAGGTATGGGACTTTAAGGCTGCCAGTATTGTGGAGGAGGTGAAGCCCCCTCAATACCAAGACTGCAGGCCTTTATACAGGGGGTTTCCACCCACCTGCAAACTGTTGTGCGGGACATAGGATGTGTGCAGGAATCCCACCAGTGCCTGCTGGACAATGTGGACTCTTTCATAGATGTGTTAGCCAACCAGGGATGACTTACCACATGTTATTGAGACTGTGCCAGTGCCAGAGTGTGATTCACATGGCACTGTGGTTTGTTATCGTTGTTTGTTGACTGTTAATGTGTTGTTGTCTTGGTTACTTTTTTTCCCTGTTATTTATTATCCCTGTTTCAGAATGTCCACTTAATATGTTCCCTCTTTTCATACATTCCAGTGTCATTCCTTTCAGTTTTGCCGTTTATGGATTAATCGGCCACCAACACCACTGAATGGTCCCTGTGTGTCACACAGCCTGCATTGTGGCCTAGTACTGTGTTCATTGTCCCAGGATGGCTGCCTGCATCATACTACTTTATTATAGGCCATGCATGTGTGCAGTTGGGGGGGTCCATGTTGCTTCACTGCACTACAACAGTTGCCTGACAGTGGGCATGGGTATCTACATGTTGCAGTGGAGTCACCTGTCTATGTCCTGGGATGGGTAGGTGTAGCAGTAAGTGTCAGAGCACTGCTGTACCACACCCTATATATGTGACAGCACCAGGCCCACAGGCCTTCCACTGTTGTACCGTGTAACACCATGCAGCTGCAGTACATCCCCAGGCAAGTGGTAGTGGACAGTCAGCAAACCGGTGTCCCAGGGGGTGGTGGTGTGCACACACATGTAGCCTCTCTCTGTAGGCCTGGTGTGGCACCTCATCCCATTTTTTCCCCTGTGCACACAGCAGCCACCATCTTGCCAGGGATTGTCGCATACATGTCCCTTCAGTGAATGTACTGTCACACGGTTGTGTGACATGCATGGAATGATCTGCAACACCCTCCAGGGAGCGAACTATGGGTAGCAAGGGTGGAGGAGACAAGCCAATAGTCCATGTCACACATCCTGGAGAGGAATGTCATGGTTGGAAATCGTCCCTGCCACGGCACGCCACACTTTCTATCATGCTGGCTGTGATGTCACATCCACTCATGAGGTATTTTGCAGTGTGTGCCATAATGTCCTGGGTTGGAAGGGGACATCTTCGATTATAGTGGGGTACATGATAGGTCTGCACACTGTAACATGCCATCCACACAATGGACCTCACAAGGCCATAGCACTGTGTATCATATCACCTTAGCGATTGTGCCACTGCCGCCAGGTCCAGTCCAGAACCCCTGTTATGTAAATGCACATTTCAGGAGCTTGCCTGTCCCTGGGTCCTTGCCATACTGGGTTGCAGTGTGCCTCTCCCGGACATGTAAGGCAGAGTTGTGCCATGGCTGACCTGGGTTGTGGGTGGTGTCGGCATGTTCAACTATGGGCCTGGGAGCTGTCTACCAACTGCATACTCTCTTACTATGATGTTCATGGCACATGGCCCCCCCCCAGCCACTGCCTATCATATGCTGGGGGATGCCGACATGGGGGCCTTATGGCTGTGTCTCAGTTGGCCATTGATGTGTTTAACAAATTGACACACAGACATATGGTTTCATGGTTGTGACTTTATTTATACACACATTTGTGAACATAACATGCGCAATTACCCACCACCCATAGTGTACGGTGTTTACATTGATGTGCAGCAGGGGCACACGTGTCCATTGGCTAATCCCCCATACTCCTACACTGCCTCTGGCCCCTTGGCCCTATGTGCTGTACAGATTATCACTGACATTGGTCCAATGTGCTACTCAGTCACATGTCCAAGGGGCTCGGCCTTGTCTGTCTGCACATGATGCATGGCACACTAGTTCATGATGCACAGTACAGATGCTCTGTTGTATATGGGATCTACCCTTTGGCCTTTAGGGCATTTGAGTTCATCCTGCCCATCTCCATTGTTTGCTTTGGCACTGTGTGTCCTCCCCAAGCTGCTCATGGTTTGTACTCCTTCTGCATTCCCTGTGTGGTGGGCCACAGTCCTCTGCTACCGCCATGTCACAGGATCTGTTCCACTGGGTGTGGCTGCATGTAGTGTTTCCTGTACCCCTGTGTTTTTCATCTTTCTTCCTCTTTTCCTGAGGGGTGTACACGTTGCTGTATCACCATCTGTAGCAGAGATGTCCTGTGGTACTAAACCCCTGGTGGCCATGTCCCTCCACCAACTGTCGACATCTGGCTCTGTCACACTGGAGGCCTGGTGTCTGGCAGGCTCAACTACTGTTGTGTGCTGGGTGCAGGAGGTGTGCCCTGTGGTGTCGGTAGTTTTCACGGCTTGTAGTGTGCTGTGGTCTCAGTGTTGGTTGGCCTCTGTTGTACCACCTGTTTGGAGCTGGCAGATTGTGTCACAACATTACTCTGTTGGATTTGCAGCTATGTGCTTAGGGCCTGGGTTGTGGTGCCTTGTGGCACAGGTGCCTTTATTGCACTGACAGCCTGCATTGTGGGTGGTATTGTGTTCAGGTCCACTGTGGGGCTGCAGCACCTGGGCAGTGTGGGGCTATTGTTGCTGTCTGCTCTGCTGCACTGTCTGAGGTGACCCGGAGCACTCCATGCTGTCATCGCTGTGGCTGTGTGCACTGTACACAGTGTCCCTGGGAATGCTGTGGCCTGCTTGCCCACTCCACTAGGGCCAGTATCTTCTGATGGAATATTACCTTGGGTATCAGTGCTACAGGCAGCACTGTGGACCAGGGCACTAGACTCCTGGGGTATGTGCTCACTGTGTTGGAGGCTGGTGTGGGCAGCATGGTACTGACTGGCTGGTGCACTGGTCTCCCTGAGCTTGTGGACAGTGTGTCCATGGTGGTGTGTCCCCATTGCATGGCTGCATTCCCTGTGCCATAGTGCCTTGGCAATGTTTTGCAGGATGGCCATGAGGGTGGTAGTCTGCTCTTGTTGGAGTACAATGCTCCTCTCGAGCACGGTCACCAGGTACTCCACTGAGGCTGTGTACCACTGTGTGCAGACCTGGAATCCTTACAATACTGCCATGGTATCCACATACCTGGCTGCACACTGGCATAGCCCTGTCTGCATGGCGTCCAGTGCCCCGGCCATAGTGTCAGCCTATGCGGATGTGGTGCACATCCATGAAGGCCCTGATTGTTTTAGTGCTCATGTTTGTGCCTCCTGAGTGTTGTGAACATACTGACAGTACTGACCAAGGTCCTCATCCTCCAGGGGTTCATGGAGTATGTCCTGTGCAGTCTGCAGTACTGTGGCCCCACATCCTCTAATAGTATGGTGCTGAGGTCCTGTGTGATGCTCTCTGGGATGGACTTTGCCATATATATCTTCAACCCCTCATTCTCAGCCCATGCACCCTGTGCAGCACCATCTGTGTCACCGTGGGGCTGTGTTACTTTCAGCTATTTCTGTCTGGCCCAATCTCTCCTGGTCCATCTTTGTCCCTCTGTCCCAAGCACCCAGTGGTGTCTGTGCTCCTGTGTCGGTGTCTGTGTCAGCAGGCCCCTCTCCTTGTGGTTGTGGCTGCAGTGGTGCTGTTTGTGCAAAGTGTTGCAGTGTCTGCCTGTTCCCCAGTGGTTTCTGTGGGAGGGAACATATTCATTGTTAGGTGCTGTGTCACTCAGCCATGTCAGTGTGCTCCCATATATTGTGTACACTGCATGTCATTGCACTGGAACTTATACCACCATTTTGGGGCCCTGGCTGCCTACACAGGGTGGAGGCTGTATCATGGCACAGCATGTCCCCTTTCTTATATTATCTGCCTGCCCTACTGTCCTGTGTGTATGGTGCCACCTGTGCATGTAGTTGCACCCATGACGCACTGGTTCCACCATCTGAATACAGGCAGCACGGTGGTATACATCTGCCTACAGTCTGACTCTGTTTCCATCCTGCACACCTGGGTGCCACAGCCAACACATCCTCTCACAGCCTTCTCCTGTCCCACTTGCCAGTGTCATGCACTGTTCATGCCATGGGTTGTGGCTTGCACCACTTCTGCTCATGCTTGGTGCTAGACACTGTACCTGCTGTACGAGACACATACATGACCTGTATGCTCATCTGTGGGGCATGTGTGTTGTCCTTTACACATGTGCTGCCCTTGTGTTGTTGCCACATATTTTGTGTATCATTGCAGGCACGACAGTCCATCCAGACCATTCTGTGCTGTGCACACCTATGGCGTTGTACCCCACCATGTGCCTGTGCTCTGGTCTTGGCATCCTAGCTCCTCTTTTGTTGCAGCTACTGTTTCCTTTACATACATGCCAAACTCTGTAACCTAAAGAGTTCCAGGTCACTTTCACCCTTGATGGTATGTCTGCTGAGGTGTACCACCACATTCTCTTCCTGGCTGCTCAGTAGGATCTGCTGAATTGTGATACCCCCAGCTGCTGTTACGCACAACCTGTTATATGCCATCTTTTCGCTGGACCTCTGCCTGATGTCATGGTGCCACTTCTGGAGTTCCCTAATGCGCCACCTCACATGGTCTACAGTGTTTACCTTGGTGGCAGCCTCATCCTAGGCTTATTTCCATCAGTCCCTGAGCTCCTTGTCCCCACCTTGGGAGAGCAGGAAGTCAACCTGTACATCAACATCCTCAATGAGGATGTCTGTCTCCTCATCTGTAAAGCTTTTTTTTTTTGCCCTGTCTGTCAGCCCTTCCCTACATCATACTTTCGTCGATTTGCTGCACCATTTCTTACTCCAATTTTGACAAGCTTCCATCAATCCTGCTCATTGCACTACCTTTTATGGTACAGCTTGTGACTTGCGTCATTTCTGGAAAATTCAACGCAAATCGAGAATTTTACAAATTGAGATGCAAGCTATTTGATACAACCGGATTTGCAGCAAGCTGCCTGTTTGACACAGCTTCTGTTGATCTAAGTGCTGTTTGAAAATCAGACCCAATGTTTCTGTCCGGGTCCCTGAAAGATGTCCAACCCCCTGCAACAGTCTATAATATCAGCCAGCAAGATACATTGGCCCTCTGAAAGGACGTAGTAGACACAACTGCTCATGGGAGTAGAAAATAACGCACAGCTACCCATCCAACACATTTTCATTAAAAATCCCGCCTCCTGCCCTCCCCAACAATAAACCATCTTCAAAACCAAAACCACCCAACCCCAAATTAATGTAAAACCACTCACACACAGTCATATACTAATACAATAGCCCTAATAATATCACATTCAGTCATACAATCAAATATGTTGCGTTTCAACAGTATACAACCAGCCAGAAAATGGGCCCTAAATTCACATAACAGTAAAAACGTAACAAAAGTCCAAAACTTGGGTTCGAATAAAATGTAAAAGAAATAACTGGGGTAATATGTAGTCCAGAAGAAACTTAATTCTTCTTTTGGCCAAACAAATCACCTGGCTATAAACAAATCCAAACAGGAAGACAGCGATACAGAGGCACTGCTGCACAGATATTCAAAATATATTTAATTTTATTTCCAACTAAAGTGTCCCGTGGCTGCAACTTCCTACAAGATGGACACACAGTGGCAGTCTCCTAGGGCAGGACAAGACAGTACCCTGGGGGGCTCTACATGCCTATGCTAACATTCATGCCAGAGAGTGGCATTACAGTTATTCCAGCAACAAAATTATGGTTTAACTTAATATATTCTCACCTAATCTGTCCAGCCACATACATCTGCCTCTGTGTCACACTGATAGATCCTAGTGACCCCTTTATGCAACAGGCTCTTTGGTCTGACCCAACCTAGGTGGGACTTACTGACATTGACACTTACCAGGCCACTTCTCCTGGTGATCACCAACCAATACCTTATAAGACACACTTTAACAAGGGGTCAACTCACTCAGTACTTTTCTCCTCCGGAGCTGGTCATGGTGGTAACTCTTATATTGCTCCCTCTCTGCATACTTGTTGGGACTGGATCTACATGGACCCCCAATGACCTCCTTTGGAGGAGAGGTCCACTACTACTCTGGGACCTGTCACCAGAACTGGATGCTATGCCCCCTCAGGGCAAGTTTACCTTGGTTGTCCTGTTCTTGTCTCTGAAGGGTCCCTCTGCCCCAGAGGGAGTGACAAGAGACAGGGCTCCTCTTGAAGTCTCCTCTCTACTAACATAGCAAACCTCTTGCTGGAACACTGCAACCCAAGCCCACTTGACTCAGCTAGCCTTCTCCCTTTATAATGTAAAAGTTATGGGTAGGGCTATAAATATTCTTGCTCTTGCTCCTGGCAGGCTGAGCCAGGAAGCACAGAGCACAAATACCCAGGCACCCTGTCTCCTAGCTGAGGCCCAGCAAGAAGCCACTCTTAGGTGTAGGATCAAGCAACAATTTACATTGATAAAAGGGCTAGTGCTGACCTGCTGTGTTTCTGGCTATACACCTTTTTGTATCTAAAGCTGGAAAATAACTTTTTTGTAATGTTTTTCATAATCCAAGATGGATGACAAACTGCATTCCAACTGCCAAGCCCTCTGGAGTGTTGGAAGACACACAGACAATCCTGCCCTGGCTGCTTGGCAACAAGGACAGGTTTTGTAACCTCAGCCTGTTACTGCACCCATTCTTTTACCATATTAGGAGTTATTCTCTTATTCTGGTCTAATAATACTTGGTGTGCTGGTCATGCTGCCAAGCCCTCCAGTGTGTATTGTAGACAGTTCTATACAAAGAAAAGCTGCATTTTGCCCAACTGACAGACTCCTCTATATGGCTATAGTAAACAACTGCCTTTTGATGTTGATTATAGATTGTAGGGCCTGTCCCTTCAGCTAAACAGTCCTTTCACACAAACATATAATTAATAATCATTATTTATTATTTTTGTTTTTATTTTTTATTATTTTGGTATTATTTGGTAACAGGGTAAGGCCCTCTAGGCACAATTGCCTGTTTTCGGGAGCGACCCAGGAGCACTGGAGAGCAAACCTCTTGCTGGAACACTGCAACCCAAGCACACTTGACTCAGCTAGCCTTCTCCCTCTAAAAAACTCTTTCTGGGGTGTTGCTATAACCCTCCAGCAGGGGGCACTGATGGCCTCCAGAACCTTTTGACTGGTTTCAGTTCTCTCTCTCTCTCCCCACTCAGAGACACCATCCTCCTTGTTGACTACAACCTGAACTGGATAAGCACCCATGAACCGGACTATGCCAATCTACTGAAATCACATAACTTGGTTCAAACTATCTCAGTTCCTACTAGGCTCAACCCGCACACCTCTTCCCATACTCTGTTGGACTGGATAGTCACCAGTTGGCAAGGCGATGTAATCTAGGCTGGGATGATCACTGACTCTTAAGTGACCACTCTCCCACCTACATTATCTGTTCCACTAAGACTATATGCCCCTCCAAGTACCTCTTCTTCCAAAATTTCCATTGTCCTGATGCATGTGCCATTCTAGATGATGTTTGGACCAATCAACTGGTCATGCCTCTACATGCAACCTGACGTGAACTCGGCAGTGACTTTTTTCACGAATGTCTTTCTGGAGATTCAGAACCACCATCTCCCCCTCAAAACTAGGCAAGTGCGGGGAGGATGTACATGATGGATCACCAGGGAACTCCTAACACTTATGGAGGCATGTGATCGAAAGTGGGCTGATCACAAATTGTTCCCCTTCCCTTCCCTGTGGAATGAATGTAGGTGTTTGAGAAATCAGTGTAAACAACTGGCCAAATCCCTTAAATGGGACTATTATATTAAACTTCAGCAAGACAGCCTTGGCAATCCCAGGAAATTCTGAGGCTCCCTTAGCTCCCTAACCAATCCCTGCACCAACAGTTCTGTTATAAAACTTGATTCGCCTTCGGGCCCTCTGACTGAGTCGTCTGAGGTAGCTCAGCCTTTTAACTTAAAATTCACAGATCTGTTGGTCCATTTCAGTAAGCTTTCTGATAGCCCTCCATCCAACCTGGGAACCTGTGCAAACTCGCAGCCCTCCTCCTCATCCCAGGCACTCCCCATTCCACTTCAAGGCCATATCCATCCAAGGCACCACTAAACTTCTCAAACATCTCCCAAACTAGGGTATCCCAGGCTCAGATTGCCTTTCATCTATCCTGCTCAAACTCATCTCCCCCGTAATCTCCAAAACTCTTACTTTTATCTTTAATTTGGCCCTGTCTACTTCTTCCATGCCTGAAACCAGGAAATCTGCAAAAGTTGTACGCATTCTCAAAGCCAGGGACCCCCACTCATCCGACAATTACAGTCCTATCTGTATCCTCCCCCATCTAAGCAAACTTCTAGAAAAAATAGTCCCCCACCAACTACAGGAACACATCAATAAATACAGTCTTATGTGTAGCCAACAGCATGGCTTTCAAAACCACTCCACCACCTTTTGTGTGTTCACTTTACTGACCATGTCCATACTAATATGGATTGAGGGCACATTACCGGGCAGTTTTGTGGACCTTACTGGCCTTCGACATGGTCAACCATGCACTCCTCCTCTCCAAACTGCACCAACTTGGTCGCTCCTCTGAGTCCTCAGAGTGGTTCAGGAGCTACCTCTCGGGTAGCTCCCAATCTGTATGCATAGGTTCTGCCATCTCCCCTACCCTATCAGTCTCCACTGGTGTCCTCCAGGGATCCATCCTGGGAGCACTACTCTTTTCCATTTTCGTTAATTCCCTGCCCTCTGAAAGCATCAACTGCAAGTTGCTCCTGCATGCAGATGATCTTGTTATACACCACAGTGATAAGTCCCTCACCCAGGTATCTTCTGTCCTCACCCAGAGCTATCACAGTGCCCACAGCTGGTTCACATACAACCTGCTATTGATTAATGGGAAAAAAAACAAAACCATGCTATTTGCATCTAAATCCTACCTCGTCAAAATTAGAAGTTCTGGCTCCTCCCTCCAAGTACGATCACCAGATAGCTTTGTCCTGGAAGACATTGCCTCATTCAAATACCTAGGGGTAACATTTGACCTGGCACTAACCTTCTCTGATGACATCAACAATGTGGTTTGCAGGGTCAATCAAAAGCTAGGGGCTGCCTACCATCTATGCCATTTGCTAACCCCAGAGGCTTGAATAGCTATTGTTCAAGGTAACCTGCTTCCCATCATCAACTACTGCTCCCCCATCTATTCTTGTGCATCCTCCACTCTCAGAACTCGGCTTATGTCCATCTATAATAGTGCTTGTCACTTTGCTCTCCTGGCTCTGTTCTCAATCCATCACTGCAACCTCTATAAAACCCTAGGCTGGCTATCCCTCCAAGACTGCTTTGACTTTGCTCTCAGCTGCATAGTGGATAGTACCATCAGGGGCAGTAATGAGTTCCCTCTCTGTCTTACTAAAGGTCAGAACCCTACCCAGGAGCCTATGCTCCTCCACTTCCCTCCCTCGAGGTACCAAGGGTCTCCACCAACATGGGAGGAAAACCCCATCAGTTGCAGCCCCACACACTGTGGAACAGGATCCCTGCACCCTCCGCTCATCTAATGCCCATACAGTCTTCAAATCCCTTTTAAAACCTGGCTTATGGATGGGACCCACTACTCCTGCCCACCAGGAAGCCCCTTTCCTCACACACCCCAGCCTTACCAGCGTGATAACCCGGCTTCTGGTGGGAGTGTTTCTGCTCATCCTGTTATAAGTCCCTTTTTCTTGCTTCTTCCTCCTTCTCTGTGTCTCTCAAGGTGTGTTGACTTGGGGGAGGAAACCTACCTTTATCTATTTCCTGTGCCCTGCATACCAATTCCTGTATGTAAATAAGTTGATTGTGTTTGTATCTTTTTGCTGCTTTGATTGTACTGTTGTTACCATTGCCATCTTTTATGATCTGGGTTGTGCCTGAAAATGGTCCCTCGAATCAGTGCACATACCCGGTAACCAAAGACATAAATAAATCAATAAATAAATAAGTGACTTGCTCAGAGTCACACAGTATGCAAAGGGAGGTTGTGGGAATCAAACCCAGGTCTGCCAGCTGTATGTTCCAAGTGCATTCATAGCTCATTATTCTAACCACTAGGCTAAACTGCCAATCTCATTACTGAGTGAGCAGGTGAGCCTGTCCCTTCATGTTCAGACCATCCTGCCCCAGAGAGGTCCATGTAGAGGCAGATGTTACAAAAACAGATTTAAGCACAATCTGTCCATGCATGGTTCACATGCACATAGGCTCCAACTACGGCGGGCTGGGGGCTGAGCCCCTCCCAGGAAGTTGAAGAAGGTGCTCTGCCCGCCCCAGGCTCGACCTCTGTATTTTTTGTGTTTTGTTTTTTCTTATTGAACTCGCCCAGTCATGGACTGGTCTCACAGGGAGCCGGAGGGTAGGAGTCTGTCCAAACACCCATGGAGGTGGAGGGAGCTAGCTATGTGTACCCGCATTGTTTTAATTTAAATTATTTATACTGCCACCTCATGGCTGGTCTGGCAGCCCATTGGTGCATTAAGGTGGAGGGGGTAGTGTTCCTGATCCAGTTACACAGCAGCAGCACAGCACCTGGCATAAAGTAGGAGCCTAGGAGCAGCAGTGTGCAGCATGCCAGTCAGTCACTGAGGCAAGGAGCAGAAGGCCACAAGAAACCATGGCATCTCAGACTACAGTTCACCCGGATGGACTAGAGAGAGTCAGCGTGTGGTGTGTGCTGTGGCAGGTCCGATGTCCTCCAGTTAGCCTGGTACTGTGTCTGTAAAAAAGGCAATGAAATATATGGCAATAAATGACAGAATCTAAATCTGTTATACACATTTGCAGGTCCCCACCCCAAAAAAACACAAATTTCCACAGTGTTCTCACTGTTCTGAGTTTTTGCAGTATCCCTAAGAAAGCTGTAAAAAAATTATGCAGCCGCCCTGAGCTCACAATTTGCTTCTTTTAGTCTCAGATTGTAAAGCAGAGAGTGTCTGACATTTACTTTTATTTTACAGTTTATTGCCCAAGATAGCCCAGCTAAGATGCAATATCCCATTTTAATAGGTTCTTGTTTTTCCCATTTTTATAGCAGATTAGACTGTAATGCTGACTGCTCTGCTGAGAGGTTGTGACTTGCTTGAGAGAGACATACAATGAGTGAGTGGCTGTGGTATTAAAAGGTGAAATGCTCCTTCAGTGAGGTTTAACTCAAAGTACAGTTGTTAAAATACATGCATCACAAACAATGAAACTCTGAATTGATTACATGCCTGGGGCCTCTCAGGAGTTGGGAGTTCTATAGAACACTGAGATTAAAAATCTTGAGGTTGCCTATTTATTGGTTGGTTAGTTGGGTTGTACTTTGTTTTATTTATTTAGATTTTATTGACCAGGTAAGTACACTACACCTTTGTGCCTATTTTCAGGTACAACCCAGGAGGAGGTTACATAATGGCCAGTATCAGGAGTACATATCATATACTGAATTAATGAAGGCCCATACTCTCATAATAATCATCATGGAAAATCCCCTGGGTGGGACTGGGTGCCACAAGGGTGAGGGGATAGGTGTTCATTTTAGTGGTTGGGGCTGGGGAGAGGATGGTGAGGGTGCTATAAGGGTGGGGGAAGACTGTTTTGCATAATCAGACTACTGTACATGAAATGGGCACTTCACCAGCTGGAGTGCCACAGATGATGGACACTTTGCCTGTAGAGTGTCCTATTTGTGAAATCTTCACCTGGTGAACTGCCCTCTGTACCACATAAATAACATGAAATGAAATGTCACTTCAAGCTACACAGAGTAGTAACACGTCATACAGTTCTAATGAAATTAGGTTTGCTGGCTTTGCTCACCTCCAGTCGCATACCTGTCAAGTACACTGCCAAGTAACTTTGTAAATCTGCCTGAAAGGGGCATGGCGCATCTTGTGAATGGCCCACCGGGCCTTTAATAAAGTATGGCAACCCTTACGGGGAGGACATAATTAATCAATACCTTTTTTCCTTAGAACTAGTAAGGGCTGGCATTGGAGGGAGGTGTTGTTATTCTTGTGTCCAGCTTAAGTGGAGCTAGTGGGGCACAAAGTTAGTCAATGGTGTTAAAAAAAATTCCTGGCTGACTCTGAGTGAGATCAGATGATCAAATGATTTGAATGGCAGTATGTGGCATGTGCATTGACTGGGTAATTTTTTTTTTAAATGTGTGCCAAATCCCAATTTACTAAAGTGCATAATTTTATTTTAAATAAACTAGGACCATTTCCTAGTTGAAAAATATTTTGTGAGTGAGAATGCAAATGTTGGGACTTGTAACTGGTGTGTCTAGATTTTCATTAATTTTTTATTTATTTATTTATTAACGTCTCAGAATTACAATAACCTTTGAGCCAGAGGCTTGTTTACAAAAGCTCCACGTCAAATAAGGGAAGGAACGAAACAGGAACAGTTTACATAATATAAGGGTAGGCAAACAGATTTACAAGGTTACAAAATGCAGTGTAAAAAACAAAGAAGCCTAATATGACATTACATAGTTCGAATCAGTGGTGCGAACATCTAAGGTAAGATGGGATACTAGGTTACAGTTGCCATCCACATTAGAATAGCAGTCGGGGGGCTGACCTTGTCAGAGGCCTCGAAAGAAGGAAAACAGTGTAGGTCAGGAGTTGGTCAGCGATGAAATAGTGTGGGAGATGAAGACCAAGCCAATCTGCATCCAAGCAGGGATAGGACGAAGAGAGATAGAGGTGGGACCTGGAGAAAAGGCAAGAGAGCTAAGGGGAGGGGAAACTACAGGGCATAGAGTTGGGGGTGGGAAGTGAGGGAGAGAGTAAGGGTGCTAGCAAAAGGGGGGCTAGGGTGTTAATTGATTGTTTGAGTAAGATGGAGGTGACAAGTTGCCAGGGTAGGTGAGTAGGGAGGGAGATGGAATCAAATTGCAGAGGCGTAGTCAAGGTAGGGGTGGTAAGGGTGGGAGGGGAGAAATGGGGGTAGGAAGGGAGTAGGTAGGGAGATAGGTAGTGAGAGAAGGTTGGTCACACAGCAACAATAATTAAGTTCTTACTTATTGTACTTAGGTCTTTCTTCAGAGAAAAATGTAATTATCAGGTAGTTCATAATAGCTTATTCAGTGTTTGTTTTGTGACACTGTCCACAAACACTGAATAAGCTATTATGAAACTGTAAATACATTTTCTGAAGAAGACCTAAGAAGTTGCATAAAGAACTTAATTGTTGTTGTTGCTGTGTGAATCTTTTCAATCCTTGTGATAGACAAGCTGCACGGTTCTTCTACTGAATTGATCCCATCCCTGGCAACATGTTGCAGTACAGGAGATTATGCAGGGGCTATTAACACAAAATGACATAAATGGGTAAATCGTTCTTCTATATCTTTAAGGGCTGAGAGAATAAAACCAAACAAATGATCTTCAATACCAGCCAGTATCATCCGGAGGATTGTTCCTTCCATATTTGGAGAGCCAAAAACTTTGCTGCTTTTCCTCGATTCCTTCCTATGACCCATGTTGAAAGTAGCAGAACTTAGTGTATCATATCTGTGCTAGACTACCAGCTCAATGTTGGAAAGCAGAGGGTTAAAGCCAGATGATGATACTTTGATAGGTTAAGGCTGAAGGAACAGGAGAGGATTCACAAGAGGTCCTGTGACCCAGAGGATCTGATGTAATCAGTGTCTGTGGGACAAATCAGTTTGTGACCTGGTGTCCAGTTTGGCCACTAGCTTTCCAAATCTAGTAGACAAATCAATATCTTTGGACACCATCATTTTTAAAGGATCAGAAACCACTTTATGGGTAGGTAGCCAGTTGGCCAGTGACATTCTATGTCTAGTAGCCAAACCAATTTTTTTTAGTGGCCATTGGCTACCTGGCTACCTAATTTGTCAAACCCTGGAATTGGATGCAATTAAAAAAAAAAGCTACTCTTGTTTCTTTTAATTGCATCAGGACCTCTGGGTCACAGGACATTTTGTGAACTATTAAAATTAGATCTAAATAGGGCTGAATGGAACCTTATAGATATAATGTTGTCCCCAAGGACTCCTTTTGGAGGGTGCCACAGAGTAGTGACAGATACTTTCCTAATATAATTTTCCTCTGAGTAGCACCACACCACCTCCATTTGTCTGCCTTGAAACTCGAGGTTCACATCAGCACCCCCAGGGCTCTTGCTTTCTACATGACCCATTTCTTATCATGAAAATGGAGGCATTTAACGTCACAGCTAATGGCCACCCCCCGCGCACGCGCGTGCGCGCACACACACACACACACACGCAGTTACAGCACAGCTGAAGAGCCTTGTGAGTTACCTCAAGTCCATATCCTTTGGCCCAGATATTCAAAAGGGTTGCACCATGCGCAACAGGGTTGCGCATGCTCAAGTCCTACATTGCGCCGACCGCGATATTCAGCAGGAAAAAGTTGCACCACTGAAAACAGGTTGAGCAACAGTGCAATGCAAATGAATGCATGCTCAACAGGAGGGGAGGAACCATGCATAAACTGCACAACACGCTATTCAGTCGGGTTGTGCAGAGTTCTCAGGCGCAACCCCCAACCTGCTCCTGCACAACTTTGAGCCAAAAAAAGGATCAAGTTGAGGGCCACCCACAGGTGAGCTGCTGTATTGCAGGGCGCAACACAGCAGCTGCCACCGTGGCTGGCCCCCAACTCAGTCCCTGTGCTCCCCCACCAGCCCGATTGTGGGCAGAATGTGAAAAGAACCCCCCGCACAAACATCTCCCTAATACCCGATCAAGGGCAGAATGTATACTGACAACCCCCAAACATCTCCCAATGCCCGATCCCGGCAGTATGTATAATGACAACCCCGCCCAAACATCTCCCAATGCCTGATTGTGGGCAGAACGATACTGACAACCCCCAAACATCTTCCCAATGCCCGATCCCGGCAGTATGTATAATGACAACCCCCCCAAACATCTCCCAATGCCTGATTGTGGGCAGAACGATACTGACAACCCCCCAAACATCTCCCAATGCCCGATCGTGGGCAGAATGTATACTGACAACCCCCAAACATCTCCCAATGCCCGATCGTGGGCAGTATGTATAATGACAACCCCACCCAAACATCTCCAATGCCCGATCACGGGCAGAACGTAGCTGACAACCCCCAACATCTCCCAATGCCCGATCGCGGGCAGAATGTGAAACAACCCTTCCAGTGCCTGATAGCGGGCAGAATGTAAAAAGACCCCAACCCGAATATCTCCCTGGTGGTCCAGTGATCAGTACAGCCTGATCGCTGGCAGAACGTCCAGTGATACCTCACGCCTTCCCTGACATCAAGTCTCACTCCTGGCTCACCTCCACGCCCGGCAGCGGCGGCAGCATCCACCTCGCCTGCCGCCGCCGCCCGCCGACCGACTGCCGTAAGCGCACACTCATTGGCAGAGCCAGCCGGCTGCAGTAACCCATGTCAGATGATAGTTCTGACTGAACGATGTTCATTCACAAATCTGACTGTCAAGGGAGTGGGCTGCACGCCCATTGGCTCTAGCTCTGCACTAATGGGTGCAGCCCTACCGACAGTCATGTTACGGGCGGCGGGCAGGCAGGTGGATGCTGCCGCCCGCCGCTGCCGGGGAGCGGGTGGTGGGCTCGTGTGTGGGTGGGTGGGGGGACACTAGACACCAGGGAGATGTTTGGGGGTTGTCACTGACATTCTGCCCGCGATCAGGCACTGGGGGTTGTTTCATGTTCTGCCTGCAATCGGGCATTGGGAGATGTTTGGGGGTTGTCATTATACATACTGCCCGCGATCGGGCATTGGGAGATGTTTGAGGGGGTTGTTTTACGTTCTGCCTGTGATCGGGCTGCAAGGTGCGTTGGTCCCCGACGGCTGCTGCCTGGCAGGGTGGCCAGGCACAAGTCCTCGGGGATCGGCGCACCTACATGCTAATGGCATACAAATGGGGCCATAATCAGATGCAAATGGCCCCCTGCACCTTGCATGAATTATGGCCCCATTTGCATGTCACCTTTTGAATATCGGAAATTTGCGGTTGCGCAATGGTACTTGCGCCACCGCAAGTTTAATGCTCAACTCTGACAACTTGTGGTGGCACAAGTTCCACTGCACCATGCACAGTGGCTGTGGCTGGGGGGTGATATTCAAAGGAGTTGCTCAATAGTGCAACTCCTTTGAATATCGCCCCGGCCACACCCCTGCGCAACTATTTTGAGCAGCGCAAGGGCTTGCGCCTCAGAATGGCGCAGTTTGAATATCCGGGCCAATGTGTACAGCTAAGTAAGGCCAAGTGTTTCTGTGATCCAGTATTCAAATATGGAGATGTTATTTGTGTCTTTGAGCCCCTCTGTGACTCCAAGAATCTGGAGGGTGCAGTGACTGGATCATACAGCTAAGTCAATATACTTAGTCTGCAGAGACAGGAACACTCACCAGTAGGTGCAGGAGTCGAAATTAAGTTTTGCAGCCACTAGCCAGCAGGGCTAGTGACTGGGAAATGCACTAGCCCCCAGACTTTTCCACTGGCCAGCTGGTGTACTTATTGAAATGTTACCTTCTCCACTGCAAGCCAGCAGGGTTCGTTAAAGGAAAATCTGTTAAGTATAACCCTCATAATGCACCACAGAACACGAAAACCCCCATAGCTTCTGGGGGCATTGGCAGCCCCCAGACCCCCCTGCCATTAGTTCAGCCCCCCGGGAAAAACAAAAGTTGGTGCCTATGCACATGCACTTATTTCCTTGTTTTCTGCTGTGTGAGTGTGTGTGTCCCAAATATCAAATTATATATAGTTATAGCAAATGTGGTGAGCTGTTTATCTTAAGTAAAATGCTTACAAAGTTCATCTATAGGTCAAAGCTGTTTCTCTCCTTGAAAAGTTAATTTAGAGGTTAAAGTTAGTTCTCTCTGGAAACTCTGGTTATTGCAGAATTCCTGGTCAGATAGCAATCAGAAACTGCAGTTGTAAGGACATTCCAAACTGCCTTTTGGTAAATGTATCCATATATGTTTAGCCTGAGATTTAGAGACTCAGAACCTGTAACAGAACAGTATATTCAGAATAAGGTTTATTTATTTATTTAAAGATTGGTAGCTGGGAAAGGTGCACTGAGCCAGGCTCATTTCCAGGTGTGACCCAGGGGAGAAGGGGAAATAGGAGTTTACAATACTAAAGAAATGGTTACATATGAGAATATAATATACATTATTAGGTAGAACAATGATACATACATAGTAGCAAATAGTTTTCCTCAGAGTTAAACCTATGTACAGGGTGAAAAGACAAACATGATAATTTAGTTTGACATAAATTGGCAGCTAACAAATAGTGGTGTAAAGTGATATAGAGTACGGTGAGAAAACCATGCATACACTGATCTTGAAGTTTGAGTTGTATAGGAAGTATGGCCGTAAGGCCTCAGGGACAGCAACAGGGTATGCCCCCTGTATGGCGAGACTATTACAGTGAAAATGTTGATGCCGACAACATCGACGTTTTTGTTGTAATAGTTCACCTGAGACCCTGGCACTCTGTCTCCTGGACCTGCACCCCCTCCCCTTCCCTTCCCTATCCAACTTCGACTTGGACTTAGAATCCTAGAGATCAGGGGTGCAGGGGTAGAGCCCCCCCCCCGATGAAAAAATAGCTGGGGTCTCCAGTTGGATTTATGTCAACCGCAAATTGCGGTTGACATAAATCTGTTGCTGTGATTTCAGTTGACAGCTTAGTTGTCAAACTGGCATCGTAGAGCCCAGCAGCAGTAGGTTACAGGAGGTGGTCTTAGCAGATGCTTTAGGGCTGGACAAGTGGGGGTGAGGTGAATAGTAGCAGGAAGTTTATTCCAGAGAGATGGGAGACTAAAGGAGAAAGCTAGTTGGCCTGTAGAAGTGTATACACGGGGGATACAAAAAGTAGAGGTGTGACAGGAGCAGAGGGGGTAAGGGGGGGTAAGGGGGAGATGAGTGAGGAGGGGTAGTATGGCAAGCAGTTGAACCAGAATTTAGAGTTGAAAGTAAGGCTATGAGCCACTCATCTCTGCTGGAAGGAAGGGAGAGAGAGAGAGAGAGAGAGAGAGAGAGAGTAGAGGTCACAATGGTGAGTTAGTGGAGGGGAATTAGAGGCAAAACAACAGAAGGCATTGAACAGAACATCAAGCTTTTTAAGAGAGAAGGTGGATTCTGAGCTGTAAAATGATGTCAGCGTAATCAAAAACTGGGAGAATCCATTTGGTAATAAGTTCATGATGGACTGGTAAGGAGAGGCTGTCCTTGTGTCTGTAGAGCAGACCTAGTCTGGGGCAAAGTTTTGAGTGCATAGCAGAGAAGTGGGTTGAGAAATTTAGGGATGGGTTGAGCCAGACTCCTAGGTATTTATAGGTAGGAACCACTTTAAGGGGGATGCCTGTGAGTGTGGTGTATACTGGTAGGCATGATAGTCTGGCTAGTTTCTGCTTCGATCCAAAGGTCATGGCCACTGTTGTTTTAGTGTTCACTTTAAGCTGGTAATCCTGGAACTAGCTTAAAACTGTGTGAAAGTCACGTTGAAGTGGAATCTGGACATCTGTTACAGTGGGGCCGGATAGGTAGATGATGGTGTGATTGGCATACATATGTATGAGGGAATTGGAGCAGACTGCAGGTAGATCATTAATAAAGAAGAAAAAGAGGACAGGTCCAAGGATGGAACCCTGGGGGAGGACACCAGATAGGGTAGGGTGGTGGGAGGAGAGAACATTACTAATTTGTATGGCCTGCTGTCTGCCAGTTAAGTAAGAGTGAAACCAAATTTACTGCTGGGGGAGACAGGCCAGCTGCCTGGAGTTTGTTAATGAAGAGGGGGTGAGAGACAGAGTTGAAAGCTTTTGCAGTGTTATGTTTTTAAGGTTTATGTTCTATGTTTTTACACTGTAATTGCAATGACTCATGCTCTGTTTACTTAAGTGAATACCAATGCAAAGCCAAGAGTGTAACTCTATATATATTGAAAAAATGAAAACACTTTGTGGAGTTTAATGGAACACTACTAGCATCCAGTGGCCAAATTAATTATGACTGTGTAATTTTAAGATCGTATGTAACCAGCTACAAACACACCTTTCAGGAGACTGGCAGGGGCAACCAAATTAGTCAATAATCTTTGAAAGTTAGGGACATATACCAAAATTGGTAAAAAACTTATCCTGACATTATGATTGGTCCAAGGACCTAGTGGCCACTCAAGGTGTGAGATCAGCTAAGGTATAAAGGGTCAAGCATTCTGCTGCATGGGGGAGAACCAAAAAAGAAGAATACTGAAGATTTTCAACCTGCATAACTTGGTCTCCTGAAAGCAAAGGTGAGTTGGCCAGCACCTGGTCTTTCATGTTAGACTGTAGCATTATTTCATTGTGTTTCTTAGAAATAATAAATAAAAACTTTATTTTTGGGAAACCAGAGCATCTCCAATTCAGCTTTTTTTTGAAATCTGTGTAGAACCCAGTAGTTGTACTGATCTGAAATCTAACACAGGGTCTGGCTTAACCCTTCCAGCACTCTCTGGTAACCTGCCTTGAGACTGAAAGAAGAGTGAGGCTTGTTACAGAAGGGTGGGTGGAAGACAATAAAGGTAAGCAGAAATACTGAATGACTACTTCTGTTTGTTATTCAGGAGAGAGAAGAAAGGTCCCCTTCCTGAAAGTGGAATAACCCCCAGACCACAAAGGGTATCAGAAATGAACATGGAATGGATAGCTGCATGAAGAGTGCTCAAAGGACTCAGGGCCATTAATGTTAATAAGTGCCAAGCCAGATGTACTACAACCTAGGGTGTTAATGGAGATGGCGCAAGTGCTGGCATTGCCTCTGGCAAATCTCTACATGTGCTCCCTGGAGTGAGGAGAGGTGCTGGAATTGAAGATTAATGAGAGGCTAGTAGAGTTCCTGGTGGCTAACGAACTACAGGATAGAAGGCAACTTGTGTTTGTGTCAGGTAGAGCATATCAGACAAACCTGATGTACATCAGCTGGGTGATGAAGTTTGTTGATAAAGAACAGGTAACTGACATACAGTATTGTATCTGGACTTCAGTAAAGGGGAGAACCTGGAGGGTGGCTGCAAATGAGGTGAACTCAAGAGGGAGAGTGGTCACAAGTGGGATTCCACAGTGGTCAGTCCTCAGACTGGTGCACTTAAAAATCTTTATCAGTGACATGGGAAGAGCATCAGAGCAAAAATCTGCCATTTCACAGATGAGACAAAGCTCTGCATCAGAGCAGATATCAAGGGTAGTATCTGAACTGAGAACAGATCTGGATAGGCTGGAACAATGGTCGAGGATCTGGCAGCTAAACTTTAATGCCTAATAGTGTAAGATCATGCCCAAAAGTTGCTGTAATCCTAGGGTAGAATACAGGCTAGAAGTGGTAACGATTGAAAGGATGGAGTAGTTTCAAACAACCTCAAATCTGCTGTGCAATGCAAGAAAACTATTGGGAAGGCAAATATGAGGCTGGGTCACACTGGGAGGGGATTTGGAGCAGGAAATAAGAGGTAATTTGCCCTACAAACAAAAACATTGAGGTACTCACCACCAAAGAAAACTGTGAAAGTCAGAGTAAACAAAAAAAAGTTTATTGCATAGCCAAGGTAAAAGGATAAAAACAGCTACCACCGGATAATGCCTGACACATTTCACACAGTGTTATGTGCTGTCTCAAAGGTGAGGCACCTTAGTGATGACCTCATTTATATTGACAGATTTAAAGAGACAGTACTTAAGTAATATAAGGTTAACCACTAGGTGTACAGTACCTCAGTGACTCACACATTTTTACTAACTTTAATACAATAAACACTCAATAACAAACAGTGTAAAGTGTTCTTGTGTTAAATTATTTAATACAGCAGAAGAATTATTCATTAAATCTACTACACCATTAAAACCAGTTTCAGCCCAATAATTCAAGACTTATTTAACATGCCTTCTTATACTAGCAGATTTAATCATGTACTTGAAGTGCCTCAGGCTAGTCAAACAATTTCCTAGTCACTTGGTACATTACTAATACACAAATGTAACTGCTGCTCAAAAATAAGATGGTTCTTTCAGGTTCACTTTTGCAAGGCCTTCGTGTGCAAATGGATGAAAATCAATTGGTATTTACTTAGAGGAAATGTGTAAAATTGTTGAAAAGACAAAAAGCATTATGATTACTGAAAAACACACCATTCAGAATTCAGAACATTGAAAGTACATGACAGGTAATTTTGTTTTCAAAATGGTCCAAGGTCAAACACACAATCTAGACCAGGCCACTTGTATACTCCTAGATTGAAAACCAAAGGGATTCCCTCTGAAGGAGTTCCTGTCAAAGTAAATGTATGCGATTCTAGATTTGTTGCTGAATGAACACGTTGAGGCAATATTCCCCAACTCTAATGCAAAATTTCTTGATGGTTTTACCTATATAGCAGGCACCACACTATATTGCAAGGCATATTATACTACTAGTATGACATGTAATCAAATTCCTGACCTCAGATATCTTGTTAGTTTTAGGATATGAAAATGTCTGTTGTTGACCACATTGCAATACATACAATTTCTACAGGCAATTCAAAAACATCTTACCAGGATCCCAACAGCCCACTCTGCCACAAATAACAACCACAAGCATTGGCCCAGAAGTCTGTTTCAGATTAGTAACTCAAAGCAAAGTTCTAAAACTTCTAAGACAAACTTAAAGCTGAAGGATCAGTGAGGTATGATAAATGAGACCCAAAATGTCTGAAGTTGGCTGTCCCTGTTATAGCATCTCCATTGATAATGCTCTTTAACAGATCGCTCTTAGAAGGGAAAATTCCTGCAAAATGGAATGTAGCCCTGGTGGCACCAATACACAAGGGAGGCCCTAAAGAACCAGTAGAAAACTGTTGATCTATCTTTCTCCTCTGCTCACTGGTCAAAGTCCAGGAGAGATTAGTCTATAATCAAATTCAAGATTATGTGGAACAGCATGATTTGCTCATGATCAGGCAACATGGCTTCAGAAAACACTATGAAACAGGCGTGGCCCTGGTCAGGTTGTGTATATATATATATATATATATGTATATATATATATATATAGAGAGAGAGAGAGAGAGAGAGAGATACTGTATATATAGATATGTACAGTATGTATATAGTGCCATGGACCAAGAGCATAAAACTGGTGTGGTGTTTATAGACCTCACCAAAGCCTTCAGGTAAATCACAGCCTTCTCCTGAACAAACTGAAACAGCTGGGCCTGAATGGATGGATGGATTGATGGATGGATGGACTGATGCCCTTTGGTGGGTAACTGACTACCTGACTAACAGGTTGCAGCTAGTAAAATGGAAAGGTGCCCTATCGGGGTTGCATCCTATTACTGATGGTGTCCCACAAGGCTCAGTCCTTGGCTTCCTTCTATTTCCATTTTTGTTAACATTATGCTGGAAAAATGTAGTGAGGCACACCTTTTGCTCTAAGCAGATGACACTGTTCTCTACTGAAGCTCCAGAAACATTGCAAGTGTTAATTCCCAGCTTTCTAATGATTTTTGTGAGCTGGAAGCTTGGTTCACAAATAACAAATTAATCCTAAACTAAAAAAAACAAGGTAATCCTGTTTGGCCCCAGGCACCTACAGTAGGTGCAGCCCAGCAGAACTTGCTAGCCATTAGAATACATCAGGGTTCTTCCATTGAGGTTTTTGAGTCCATTAAATACCTGGGAATTTACCTGGACCAAGAAATGTCACTAAAACCTCATGTGGAGCAAATAACCAAGTCTGTGCTCTACTGCCTCAGTAACTTCATGTCCAAAAGAATCTAGGCTAGTGATTGCAAGCGCCACACTACTTCCCCTACTGCAATATGGTGCCCCGTTACTCAGAGCCACAGGGCATCTGAAATACAAAATCAAAATACTGTATCATGGAGTTGCCTGCTTTGCAGCAGGGTCACCATACTGTATAGGGAGCATCATTGCAGTGTACTAAAGTCACTCAACTGGCCCACACTGGAGGGTAGACTGGAATACCCCCTACTCAGCCTAGCTTTTAAGTTACTAAAAGGCTCTGCCCCACCTAGCCTGAGGGACATTCTGACTATTATGCCCACAGAAGAGCTCCCCAGTTCTCAATCAGCACACTACTAGAAGTTCTCAGGCTTTGACCTAATGTAGGACAAAGGTCCTCTACCACCATGGCTCCAACACTATGGAACAATGTCCCATCCTCCTCTAAGACTTCATCCTCAGAGGGATTCAAAAGGGCTAAAGACCTCTTCTAGAGAATACTAAATGCAGCTGTATTCATGGAGATGATCACTCCCAGAAAGTGTACTCTTGCCTCCATTCAGCACTTTACGTATCACCAGAAACTGAGCAACTCACTTGGCTGCTGGAATAATCTGCCCTGCCTTCCTTAAATAGTACTTTAAGAGTAACTGGCTCATTGTTGTTTTTCCATGTGTATTTGTCTCCAAATGTATATAACGCTGATTGTAGGGATCTCTTTTCTTGTGTCCTATATGTAAATAACCTATTATAATCTTCTACTTTGACTGAATGCATAAAGTAGGTTCTGTCTATACCTCACTTTAATTAAATCTAGGTCACCCCTGAAAAAGAGACACTTAGTCTCAGTAGGCCTGCCCATTCAACAAAATTCAATAAATAAATAAATAACACCCTTTGTTGTATTCCAAGCTGTGAGTTGGTTGTTGCTTGCTGTGAACGAGTTAACTTTTTAAAGTACTTGCTCTCCTATGAGCCATCCAGAGTGGTTGATCAATAAATAGCTCTAAAGCTTTGTCCCCTCTGAGGACACCCTAGTGCTTTCTAATGATGTTAACTGTATGGCCTGAGTAGGAGGAAAAAGTAGTTACAAAATTTACTTTTTCAGGTGTCCCAATAGATGTACAGTCTCAAAATATTTATTCTTGTCTATTCTGAGATCTGGCATGTTGTTCTGCTTCATTTATACAGTTCACAGAATATCTTTCTTCTAAAAACCTGTGTCTCAGATCATCAGCCCCCACATTGAACCCTTCTTCAGTGTTACAATTTCTCTTAAGGTGTAGAAACTGTCCTTTGGATATGTTAGTGACCGTGTGATATGGATGGCAGCTGGAAGACAGGAGCAAAGTGTTCCTATCTATAGGTTTCTTGTAAATATTTGTGTTGACACCCCTCTCTTCTCCTCCAGAAATTTCAAGATCCAAAAAAGTTAATGCTTTTAGCATCATAATTGCAAACAAATTTCAAACTGAAGTTAGTGGAATTTATATATTCAATGAAATTATTCAATTCTTCAGATGATCCAAGCCACACTGCCACCACATGTAATACTCTCACAGTACCAAATTCTCATGATACGGATTCTTAATTATGTCATAGATGTAATCCCTCACCCACGGGCCATCTTATAAATCAGACACACTGGGGGCAAAAGATGCTCCCATGGCTGCACCCTTCACTTGAAGATAGTTCTTACCTAAGAAGGAAAAGTGACTGAATTTTAACGCAGATTCTGATAATGGAAGCAAACATTCTGTAGGTGGCATGTCTGTGGGTTCCATTGTATTAAAAAAATGAGCTATTGCATCCAGTGCCCTCATATAGGGATGTTGGAATAGAAGGACTCTATCAAGCATTACACATAATATTCCTTCCTTCAGATCTAAATCATGAAGTATCTGCAAAATAGCAGTTGTATCATTCACATAAGATCTTAAACTGAGCTACAAAGGTCTGATATAGTGGTTCACCACTTTAGAAATGGGCTCCATGAGGGACCCTTTTCACTAATGACTGGGCATCCAAATGGGTTAATAAGTGACTTATGTACTTTTGGCAGTACATATATGGTTGACTTTATAGTGAAGAGGGTGGTCAAAAATGTCTCCATTTCCAGGTCTATATATTGGTTTGCATAGGCATTTAAAATAGCCTCATATATGACCCACTTGAAGTCCTTCAAGGGATCACTATCAGGTTACTTATAAAATGCCCTGTCTGATAATTGTCAAAGGATCTGAGCAGTATAGTCATCGATGTTCATGATGAATACACCACCACCCTTGTCAACAGGTTATATTGTAATATTCTTGTTATTCTGTAAGTTCATTAGGGCCAGTCTTTCTTCATGGGTCAAATTATTGTATTTCATTCATGGAGGGTTATCAAACAACCTTTGAACATCCTGTTCACAAAGGTTTTTGAAATTCACCATGGCTGGACCCAGTAGTGGCTACAATGCTGATCTTGTATGAAACAGATGTATACTGGCTTAATTTCTTCCAGTTACTGCTTCTCCGGTCATCACATCTGTGCCCAGATAGCCCATCTTTCTTCTGTTGTAAAAAGACTTAAGTCCCAGGACTCTACAGAGTTTGTACAAGTCTATGGTGGTCTCACATTTATTGACAGGAGTAGCAGGAGCAAAGGATAGACCTTTATTGAGTAACTTAGCCTCTGCTTCAGTAAGTCTATAGTTGGAAAGAGATTTTTTTCATCCCCTCAGTGGACAATGATATTGTTCTCAGGGTGCTCTTCTGTGCTCCCCTCTTCCTATGCCTGCTGCCTCCCCCATCCTCCTCTTCCTTGTTGTCTTGGCTCGCTTATTGGCAAACCCTTGATATCTTGTTTCCTGCACTCTCCTCCTAGTTCAGGTAATCTGTTTCAGATATCCTCTTCTTCAAAATAAGCTGAGTTATCTGTGCTTTGCTTTGGTTTTGCTGACATCAATACCAAAATTCGATTGATACTCTGGACGATTCTTTAGGATGCCTCCTGGACTACTTGTAAATTTGCACTGAGTTTGAGACTTCTTCCACATGAATATCCTATCATTTTTATAATCAGACTTGTCTTGGTTAAGTTTCTGTTGCTTCAGTGCTTAAAGTTATCTATCAAGCTTTGCATAAGATCTTTTAACTTTTCATTTAGAAACTCAGACTCAGGGTCCTCAGTGAATTCTGAAGGATTTGCTACTTCAATTTTAATTACTTTTAAGTTGTTCAGGGTAGCTTTGCTTTCTGCTAATATTAAATTAATCAGCTTGAAAGATGCTTCATGTTCAGTGTATTGTGCCAGTGTTTTTAGCAGTCTCAGACCACATTTATTTATTTTTATTTTTATTTATGTCATTGATAACTGGGTAAGGGAACTGATCCAGAGGACTGTTTTCAGTCATGACCCGGACCACATACTTAGCGCAGCAGCAGAGAAAAGACTAGATACATATTGCCAATGGACAGTACTGAGCACAGTTACAAATAAGCAGCTGAAGTACACCCAAATACATATAAGTACAGCACTATTTACAGTACGAGGATCCACACACCACAGCAGTGGTAGCCATATTTACAAAAGTATTTACAGTAGGACACAGCATCGATGAGAGTAGTATTTACATCAATGGATCCATTTACATATCTGGACTGTGTAGTACAGTATGGGCTGCACACCCATTGGCTCATGCTGTGGACCAATGGGTGTGCAGACCTACCATACGGTGTCAGTCAGCGGGCGGCGGGGTGGCTTGCAGGAGGGGAGCTGCCGCCCACCGCTGACTGGGAGGGGAGTGGGGCGGCAGGGCTCAGCCGGCAGGTGGGGAGGGGGTACCACTCAACCACCAGGGTTATGGGGATTTGATTTATTTTACACATGCCTCTGATCGGGCAAGATTCGGTCCACTGGACCACCAGGGATATAAGACGTGTATTTTAATTTACTCATGCCCGCGATCAGGCTGGTAGCAGTCCACTGGACCACCAGGGATACAGGACATGTATTTTAATTTACTCATACCTGCGATTGGACTGGTAGTGGTCCATTGGACCACCAGGGATATAGAATATGTATTTTAATTTACTCATGCCCGCGATCAAGCTGGTAGCGGTCCACTGAACCACCAGGGATAAAGGACATGTATTTTAATTTATTCATACCCGCGATTGGGCTGGTAGCGGTTCACTGGACCATCAGGGATATAGGGCATGTATTTTAATTTACTCATGCCCATGATCGGGTTGGTAGTGGTCCACTGGACCATCAGGGATATAGGACTTGTATTCTATTTTACGATGCCCGCGATCGGGCTGCGAGCAGTCCACTGGACCACTAGGTTATTGGACTTGTTTCTATTTTATACTTAAGCTCACGATCGGGCTACGAGCAGTCCACTGACCACCAGGGATATAGGACATGTCTATTCTTCTATGTATGCCCGTGATTGGGCATGGGGTACCGCTCGAAGATGCAGCTGGAGCTCTGCCGCTACCGTGTTGCACCCTGCAACTGACAGCTCACCTAATGGGTGGAAAGCCATTGTTCCTTTTTTTTTTGGCTCACCTGTGTGCAAGCGCCAAGTAGGGGTTGCACATGCATGGGCTCAACACATCCTGGGCTGAATATCGGGATGTGCGGAGTATGCATGGGCACGCCCCCCCTGCCTCTGCCAAGATACATTACTGATGCGCCCTGCACATCAGGATTTGTGCCAGGCACAATCCCCATTTGAATATTGCACCAGGGCACATCAGTGGGTTGCGCATGGTGCAACCCTTCTGAATATCCAGGCATCATATACAACACTTAAAGGTAAAGTTTAAAGGTAATGTGATCTCCACCCTTTTAAATGTATACAATACTAAATACCCCCTAAGAATTAAAATCTGACTGAAATATAAAATAACACTACCATTTAAAGTGCAGGTATAACAATAGCTGATTACAATACAATATCTATAATAACATATATACACATGCCACATGTTTGTATATATATGCATGTACAAATCCACATAATATATATATATATATACATACATAATTACTAAAGAATTTATAATTATAAAAAGGAGAAAGTTGGAAAAGTTGTTAAGTCCTGGGGCAGCATATGATTTTATAATGTACTGCCAATATGTTTCACTCTGATGCAATTTTAAATGTCAGTCTTCTCCTCTAGGACCTAAAAACAACTTTTCAATATTTTGAAAACAAAAATAATGTTCCTCCCCTTGAGATTTTACATGCTGTGAAAGGGCACTTATACCATCAGCATGTACTATACTGCGTAAATGTTGTCCTATTCTTTCTTTAAATTTCTGAGTAGTTTTTTCCACATAAAAACTAGTACATTTTTTACAGCAGGCTAAATATACAATGTTAGAGGTACTACAGTTGCCAAAAGTTCTTATATCATATCTCTTTCCTGTTACTGAAATTCAGAATCTTTATTCATTTTTGATATAACCAGTGTAGTAACAACAGGAACATAAACAAGTGGAGAACATCAATTACACATGCAAAATTGTACATGGAGAATCAGCAGGTAAGGTACAATGAGTTTGAAAAGAAAAAAAAAAGGAATCCCCACCCCATCCAATCCCCCCCTTTCCTTAATCCCTCCATCCCCCCCCACCACATGATGCGCCTTCTGGGAGATTAACAAATGAAGTACAGTACTTTCAGGGAGTGATCAGTGTGCAATGGTCAGAATCCAAGTGTGATGTTACTGATCCCTCCAGCTGGGGGTGTAGAGAGCGTAGACTAGTTCAAATATAAAGCGTACAGTTTACCCCATTTCCGGACAAACGAATTCAAGGAGCTTCTAGAGCTAGCTATTAGTTTTTCGGTCCTGAAGTATAGAGATATTTCTTTGATCCACTCTGCATGTGTGATGGGCATTTGGTCCATCCAGTGTCTGAGGACCAGACTTTTAACTGTGATAGAAATTAGTGCAATATGGAATCTGCGTTCCAAAACCGGAATGTCGGCATACATCCCTAGAATACATACCTCTATTGTGAATAAGTCTCTTAGCCCCAGCAGGGGGTCTAAGTTAGTTTGGATTGCAGACCATAGTGGAGCCACTTTATCACAGTGCCAAAAGATGTGAACCAGGTTCTCTTCTGCTGCACCACACCTTGTGCAGGTATTCAAGGCTAGTCTTCCCATCTTGGCCAGTTTAACTGGGAGTAGTACAGGTTATTCAATATGTGGTATTGGACAAGTCTGTGCCTATCTTGGGTAAGGTATCTATACATATCTGCCCAAACCGCTTCACGCAAAGGGATTCTGGCAGAAGAGAAGACCAGATTTGGGAGCCAATGAGGGGATCGGGGTATTTAATGTCCAGTAGGAAGGAATATAATTTGGATACCCCATGAATTTTGTTGGCATGTTCTTGTATCTGGTCTAGGAATGGCCTGACTTGGGATAGGGTAAGCAAGGAATCGAATTTAGAGAGGATGAGATGTCTCAGCTGAAAAACTTTGAAGATGCGATTCTGAGGGATATTAAATTTGGTCATTATATCTGCCGAGGAAAAAAGGGAATCTTGGGAAAACAGATTCTCAACACAACACTCTCGTAATTGTGGGAGCCAGTCTAGAGGAAGAGGGGATCCTCCAATCCTAATGTGCGGATTCAGGGTAAGAAGTTGGGCCATGTCTCTTTTGGCCGAGATATTGAAGTAGTTCCAGCACTGAGTCAGCACCTTAATGGAGGTCCCAATGACATTACTCTGTATAATAGAAGGCAAAGTGGTGAAAGAGTAGAAGAAAATTCTAGGGGTCTGAAGCCTGTATTTGACCATCATCTCTCTCTCCAGTTTTAGCCAAACTGGGCAGTATTCATCAGCTTTGGCCTCGTGCCACCTTCCAATTTTGGAAATATGGCTTGCCCAGTAATAAAGCATGAAATTAGGGAGGTGGAGACCCCCTTTCTCCCTGGGCAAATTAAGTTTGAGAAAAGCTTTCCTGGGTTGTTTGCCTTTCCAAATGAATCTGGAGATGGTAATGTGAAGATTCCGAAAGTAGGATAGAGGGAGGTAAATATTCACTAACTTTAATGGGTAAAACATTCGGGGTAGTACATTCATTTTAATAATATTAATACGACCCCAAAGGGATAAGGGAAGAGCAGCCCATCTTTGGAGATCTGACTGTATTTTGGATATTAAATCATCTAGGTTAAGTTTCCTGTAATCATCTGGATTTTTGGTGAGGTGGATTCCTAAGTATTTAAGGGAGGAGGGAGCCCATTTCATCCCGAACTGAGTGAAATTGGTGTGGGGAGTACTGGCGTTTAAAGGGAATATAATTGATTTGGATAGGTTCAGTTTGTAGTTGGCCACCTGCCCAAACTGGTCTAAGATGAGTAAAGTATGTGTTAATGAGAGTTCGAGATTGGTCAGGTGTAGAAGAATGTCATCAGCATAAACTGATAGTATCAGAGATTGCAGGTGAATTGGGCATCCTGTGATTTGGGGTGAGTTCTTAATACTCAGCAAGAGAGGTTCTAAGTATAAGTTAAACAGGAAAGTGACAGGGGGCACCCCTGCCGGGTCCCAGTGAATAGGGGGAATCGGGAAGAGAAGACCCCATTACAGTAAATTCTTGCCATAGGGGACTTATAAACGGACTTAATCCATTGTATAAAAGTATCCGGGAAACCCATTCTGCCAAGGGCGAACCAGAGAAAGTCCCAATGAACCCTATCGAAGGCCTTTTCTGCATCTAATGAGACCAGGACCATGGGAGATTGAGAGGTCTGGGCGGCCTGAAAAATATGGGATAGGTGCGCAAGTGGTCTGCAGGGATCTACCTTGGACAAAGCCCACTTGTTCGGGGCTTAATAAGTTGGACCATGTCTGTTTAATTCTAAGGGACAGAATTTTCATTAGGATCTTTATGTCGTAGTTTAGTAATGAAATTGGATGGTAGCTTGCTGGGTCTGTCTGGGGTTTGTCTGGTTTCAGAATTAAGACAATCGTGGCTTCAAGCAGAGAAGAGTCGAGGGGTCAGAGGTAAGGATATAGTCAAAAGTTTCAGGAGAAGGGGGCAACTTTGGAGAAAACTTTATAGAAATTAGAAGGAAGCCATCAGGTCCCGGAGACTTATCCGTAGTTAATCCCGGATTGCTTCTATCTCGGACAGTGTAATGGGAGAAATCAAGAACTCTCTGCTGGGGTGACAGGGAAGGAGAGGAAGGCCCCAAAAAATTGTTCCATGAGGGAGAGGGAGGGACAGGAGGCATCGATACTGTAGAGGTTCCGTAATAAGACTCAAAGACCTGGGAGACATCCGTGGGGAAGTTTTGAGGAGCCATTAGGGAAGTCAAGGAAAGGATCTATCTCGATCCTTCTACTTCTCTCAAGCAGAGAGCTAATAATCTACCTGGTTTTTCCCTTGTTCAAAGTATCGAGCTTTGGTTTTAAGGATGGCATATTCTGCCTTATCTCTTAACAGGTCAGAATAGTCATTCCTGAGTTTAGCAAGGTTTCTAAATCTGTTTGGGAGGAAGTCGAAGATAGTTTATTCTCTGCTAGTCTGATGAGGTTCTGAAAGTGACAAGATCTTAGCTTCTTTGTCTTTTCCTCCACGATGCTAGTTTTATGAATTCCCTGATAAAGCATTTGAAGGAACACCAAACCAGATATTCCTAGATGATAGAGTCTGAGTTAGTATCTATAAAAGAGGCTATTAACGCTTTAATATGGGAAATTATATATTCTCCTTTAAAAGTTGTGTGTTTAATTTCCAAGCTGAGTCTCTTTGTGTTTGTGGGTCAAGGGATAGGGAGGTCCATACCACAGAGTGGTCCGAGATCACGATTAGTTCTATTCCTGATTGTATGATACCGGGTAGGAGTGTATTGCTGATTAAGATGAAATCAATTCTAGACCATGACCGATGGACTTGGGAATAGAAGGAGAAGAGCTGCTGTGAGGGATTTAATATGTACCAGGGGTCACAAAGACCTAGTAAGTCCATGAATTCTTTTAAAGCAAGTTGTGATGGGGATGGGGATTTTGAGGGTCTATAAGATTTGTCCAGGGCCTGAGATGGGGCTGTATTCCAATCTTCCCCAAGTATCATCGCGGAGAGCAAGAACTTGCTCAGTTTGTCAGCCAAATTCATAAGGAAATCGGAATTCCCTCCTACTGGGCCGTAAATTGCTCCTAGTACTATTTTAGTGTTATTGAGGGTACCTTTGACGAGGATAAATCTGCCTTCTTGGTCCGCTAGGTGCTCCTCTGCCAGAAATGAGATGTGCTTTTTAATTAGTATAGCGACTCCCCTGCTGGAAGATGTACCATAGGCGGCGAAGACTTGGGAATAGCCTTGTCGACATAGTCCTTTGACTTCTGATGGCATAAGGTGGGTTTCCAGTATCAGGAGAATATCTATGTTCAGGAAGGTACAGTTTTTGAGATCCTGGTATCTTTTGGTCTGGTCCCTGGCACCTCTGACATTCCAAGCTGCAATTTTAACTGCCATCATATTCATTTATTGATACACGAGGCATCAAGATCTTGTTCAGCCAAGAGAGGATAAGGTCGTCCAGAAGGCGCTTCCCCCTAACCCCCCACCATGTTTGAGTGGTTCCATGGTTATGACCCTCCCACCTCCCCACCCCATATCCCCTCCATATCCCAAAGTGTAAACCGAAATGGAGAACTCTTCGGTCTGAAAACATCTACTTTTAACAAACCAGACAGAGTAAGAAGGGTAATGATCCATGGTCCCCTCCCCTTTTAACCCCCAACTATATACAATGATCATCCCAACTGGTCTCTTTGGAACATTGAGAACCCTAAACCTTAGGTTCAGAGACCAAAAACCACAGGCATCAGTCCACTGGGAGGCAGAGCTTATCCGAAAGTGCCAAAACCGGAGGGGCATGCCCCGACTCGTACTAACCCTAAAAGCTGAAAACCCCTGAGCGCCCTCTGATGAGCATACCTCCCAAGAAAGGTGCCATTCGCCCCACTTTCTGGTGTGCAATACAGGTCTCCTAAGACAGCTCCCCTTCGGAGTCCCCCCATCACCCTCCCAAACCCCGTGCTGCCCCCTCCTGCCCTGTCTGTAAGTTACAAATACGAGGAACTCCAGGGGGGGCTATGATCCACAAGGGTGTTAAATTGCTCTATCCGCATGAGAACCTATAACTACCATTGTGAAGTACAGATAACGAGTCACTCAAAAGTATGTGGTTCATCTCCAAAGCCATCTACCCTAAATGATGTCGCTTTATTTGTGGTCTACTGTTCTAGTATACTAATGTAGTCCCTTGGAGTATGGGACTTTCTATTCGTCCCTCCTCTAGTTCAGGTCAGGGCCATGAAGTGGTGATTAATGCCATATCAGAACTTCTAAGAAGGACCTGGGCCCAAGATCAGGCATTAATGTGGTGAAAGGGAGGAGGGAGATTAATATATTGGTACCCGTTATCTCTGGGGTTCACTGGTGCGGTTGTCCTGCCTAATAAAAACAGAACTCTAGACCTCATAAGGGTGACTATGACCCCTATCTTGCAAAAAGGACCTGCCTAGAACCATTCTCGGATGGTTCCTATGAACTCTTAATCCAGCTATTATTTATCAATCTGTCTTGATGGGAAAATTGGGTCTCACCTGTTGGGAGCCTCGGGTCTTAAATCGCTATCTTGGATGTGCCGTTTAAGCGAAGTGTCCCCTGCAGTATGAGGTCTGTAGCATGGTGTGAGGAAGAGAGGAAGAGACTGGGGGGTTGTTTCAAACTGAGGGATCCAGGAGGTCCGACCACGTAACCCGCCTATGGACAACGGCAGCTGACTAGAAGGTTCCTACCCTCTGCACCGAGAGGGTTCGCTGCATGGTTACTACCTGCTGCCAGGCCTAGCAGGCCTCTTTCTGCCCACCTCCCCACCAACGCACCCCCAAGAGCACCAAGACAAGAAGAGAAAGAGAGATGGAACAACAGGAACACTCGCCCACTGGTAAGAAAAAGGAAGAAAGGAAAAAAAAAAGATGAGAGAGTAACAAAGTGTGTTCATGACCAGGTATTTAGCATTGCAATTCTTCGGAAAGTTTTCAGCTCAGTTTAAACAGATTTGGTAGCTTCTGTGCTAGGTCTGAGGCAGCTTGGTCTGAGGTTTCATATGAATGCCATGGGCCTTTGATGAGAACTTGTAACTTAGCGGGGTACAACATTTTGAAACAAATGCCAGCTGCAATCAGCTTGTTGACTGTAGGGTGGAAGGCTGCACGCTTCTGCCGGATCTCGTAGGGGAGGTCTTGTGTTATCCTCAACTTGGCCCTGTCCATAGGATTGCTTGTAATTCTCGTGTTCTGACCAGGACATGTCTCTCCAGATAGCTTAGAAATTTGGCTATGATGGGTCTTGGTGGGGCTCCAGGTGCGGGCTTTGGTTTGAGTGATCGGTGGGCACGCTCTATTTGATACTGTGGATTTTATGGAGACGTGCCTACTGCCTTGGCTAGGAACATCTGAAGGAAGCGGATTATGTCGGAGCCTTCTTCAGATTCAGGGAGGCCAATGATCAGTAGGTTGTTCCTCCGGCTCCTGCCTTCCAAATCCTCTGTTTTTAATTTAAGCTTGTTGATCTGTTGTCGGAGCTGGGCTATTTCTGGATCGGTCCTCTCTCTCCATTTCTCAAGGGAGGCGGTCCTTGCTTCCGAGTCCCCCATTCTAGAAGATAGGGTGCTAAGATCTAGTCTTAGCGATTTTAATTCAGCTGAAATATCCTCCAACGTTTCCTTAAATGGTAAAAGTTCTTTGAGGAAACGGTCTTGTGAGAGGGGTCGCAGTGGCAGTAGGGAGGGTTGTTTTGGAAGCCAATCCCGAGGTATGGTGCTTAGATTTCTTAGTGGATTTTTCTGGAGTGGTTGGCAGGGTATGTTTGATAGCCGCAGGCCTCATTTCGGATTCCATCATGTTATGGCTTCCAGTTATGTTTGCCGCTGCGTCCCGACCACTCGATGGCTATAAAAGCTCTTGCTGAGTTGTAGAAGTGGACTTTGGTTGGTTATCAGATGGTTTGGTGGAAAAAGGAACAATCTGAAGAGGGTGATGGCCGGGAGCTCCAGTGAACGCTGCCTCTAGTCGCTCTGCATCATGTGACTCTCTTTCCTGTTACTGGTTGTTGAACGCCTTTGCCAATTTTAATGAATTTACAAAACCGACAATTTCCACACTGGAAGGTACCTTTTGGCAAAGTGCTTTTTTATCTTTATCTTGTTCAGTCACATCTCCACTATAATAACTATGTACCAAAGTATCCCTTAAGTTTATTTCCCTTTTATAAACAATTCTAGGAGGAGTTTGAACTAAATACATCAGAACAATTGTTCATTAAATACTACTACATTGTTAGAAACAGTTTCAGCCTGAGAATTCAAGACATACTTAATATGCCTTGTTATACTAGCAGATTTAATCATGTATTTGAAGTGTCTCAGGCTAGTCAAACAATATCATAGTCACTTGATACACTACTAATACACAAATGTGACTGCTGCACAAAATAAGACGGTTCTTTCAAGACCACATTTTCAAGGCCTTTGTGTGTGGCTAGATGAACCGCAATTGGTATTTGCCTAGAGGGGAGATGTAAAATCGCTGGAGAGAAAAAACGAATAGCATAATCATTATTGTGAAACGCACCGTTCAGAATTCAGAATACTGAAAGTATATGACGGGTCATTTTGTTTTCAAAAATGGTACTAGGTCAGATCCACAGGTTAGACCAGGCCATGCACGTGCTCCTAAACCTGAAAATCCGAAAGGATTTCCTTTGAAAGACTTTTCTATCAGAGTCCCCCATCCCTCTTGGATTTGGCCAGATCTTCTCAATGGCTGTAAAAGTGAATGCATGTGATTTCTGGCTCGTTGCTGATGCAAAATGTCCTGATGGTTTTACCTACACAGTAGGCACCACATTCACATATTGCAAGGTATAATAGTCCAACACAAGGTTCATCAAGCCACACATGAAGGCCTTGAAAGCAGGACATAAAAGATCCCTTTTATTTTTGAAAAGACATCACTTTTATGTATTAGTAATGTACCAAGTGACTATGAAATTGTTTGACTAGCCTAAGGCATTTCAAGTGCAATATTAAAATCTGCTAGTATGAGCAGGCATATTAAATACGTCTTGAATTGTCAGGCTGAAACTGCTTTTGTGGTGTAGTAGTTCTTAATGAATAACTTTTCTGATGCATTAATAATTTAGAACATAAACACGCTTGCACTGTTTATTATTTATTATATTAAAATTAGTGTAAATTTGTGAGTCATTGAGGTACTGGGCACCGAGTGATTAACCTCATACTGTTTAAATACTGTTTCTTTAAATCTGCCAGTATAAATGAGGTCATCACTGAGCCACTTGCCTTTGAAAAGCTCATAGCACTGTATGAAATGCATCAGGCATTATTCAGTGGTAACTGCTTTTTTATCTTTTACCATGGCTATGGAATACAATTTTGTTAAGTACCATGTGACTTTCTTTGGTGGTGAATGCCACAATTTTGGTTTGTTGTGCACTATGTTTATTGGTGGCACACAATTCTGGTGCATTTCTTTTTACTATGCAAGTAATTTTGGCCCTTAAAGACCCTGGTATGGTCACACCTGGAGCACTGCATACAGTTTTGTAATCCCTACCTAAAGATGAATGTAGACAATTTTAAACAGTCTAGTGGAGGGTGACTAAGATGGCTCTATACTGTACATAGGCAACAAGACAGAGTGTAACAGTAGAGACTGAATAGTCTCAGTATGTACTTCATGGAAGTCAAGACTGGAGGGAGAGGAAACATGTTGAAAATGTTGAGGCTTTGACCCAGGGATCATGAGGGTGTGCTATTTTTTTCCTCCCTCCACTGTTTTTGCAGGACGGACCAGCAGACTCCTGTGTTGAGCAGGACTGTAGTGCCCTAGCCAATTAGGAGACTCGGGGCACGCCAGCTCAAAGTTTGAAAAGATGCCAGCTCAAATGACTCTGTCTCTGTTTGAACATCCTGTGCCACCACCACACCTAGGTCTTGGACTTGTGCATCCCATACTGACACATATTGCCTCTCAAGCAACATTCAAGCTGTGACACAGGGATCATGAGTATGGTTACCATCTATTCAGCTTTTAACCAAGTGATTTGGTTTTCTAGGTCCACATTCAGTCCTCCAGTTTTTACCACTGTAGATTTGTTTTATTATGGTAAGTCAAGCAGCATATGTAAGACTCTCTTCTAACTGTGCTATTTCAGTTGCTTCTCTTCTGTCTCTAAGCAACTGTCTGACATTTCAGTATGCTTGCTTGCTTGCAGTGCAAGCTGATCAGGAGGTGACCTCAAGTGCAAGCTGCTGGAAAGAGACAATTTTGTCACTGTCTGTGCAGTAGTCTCCTCTAACTTTACACCAGCAAATTGGAAGGTTATTGCTGGGAAGGGTACTGTACATTATAACCAATCAGTGAACACTTTCATTTATTTTAAAACCCAGCGACACCCAGACAAGCAAAACAGGGTTGCCTCCTGTCCCACTTTGGACTGTATAATCAGGTGTTCTGGGTCCTTAACTGGTAACCCAGTTTTGTACAGAGGTAATACTTTGTTATCCATTATGAATGCTCCCATACGCACAGATTATTTTAAATCATTTACTGTTTTAACTGCATGTTCAAGTTACAAACAAGTGCTGTTGTCCTGGAAACCTTTGTTTGTAAACCAGTCAGTCTAGGAGGTGTAGAGTATGTCTATTAAGACCATAAGCAGTAAACTAATCTAATCTTTTCCTCACTGCATTGTGAGTATGGTCTTTTACTGCTATGATAGGCAGTGTTGGGTAGTAACTAGTTACTTGTAATCATCAGTTACTGTAATCTGATTACTTTTCTAGGTAACTAGTATTAGTAACTGATTACTTTTAAAACAAAGTAATAAGTAACTGCAATAACATTACTTTTCCCTAAAAGTAACTAGTTCCTGTAGTATAAACAGTAATATAAATAGAATAACAGATGGGCATCCATCTATTATGGTTGCTGTAATCCATCAAGGGGTTCTTGTGACTTCATAAACCTCAAGAGTGAAGCTCAAGAGGTTTATGACATCACAGAAATCTGGAGTTTGTGCAGGTGTCTTTTGACATTCAGGTTTCAGTGCAAACATGGGCTGCTCAACTGACTGCATGCTCAATTTATTACAACATCAGGCTAAAAAAAACTGTCTTCTGACAAGCATTGCGTGAGCACCCAGCATCTTCACCTTGCACATTGAATGCAAGTTTGGTGCCATTTTTTTTTTTTTTTGCCTTTTTTTCACAATAAAAAGTTTAGGCAACATTTCATGGCTGTGAGGTGGCATTTTTTTGTAGCCTTGCTGATATTCAGGTTTGAGTAGTCACAGTCTCTAGGTATTATAAGCTGCCAGAGGTATGGGGTAGTGTAAATCTGTGGCACAGCACAGCATCTGGAGCAAAGACACACATCCTTGTAACATTAAGCCTAGGAATTCTGACCTAATACTGGTTTGCCCTACAAGATCTTTGCTCTAACACGGTGTCAACGACTACAAGGCGGCCTCATTTATCACACCACTGCTTTCTACATGGTTACAGTCTCACTGCCATTGGGTGTTGGGGTTGTTTTTGCCAGCTGTCTCATTACAGAAAATATTGTTATGCTGAATGGCTCTGGTGAGGTGTCATTGCACTGGGTGTTCTTGTACCAATTGTCACATATTTGGTGTAACTCACTGGCCCCTCCAGTTTGAGTATTTCTTTCATCTGTTGAAAATGAAAATGAGTGTGCACATGTAGCTTTCACCTTTCAGCCTTTTTACTAGGCCCTGTTAATTAGTCCCCACTTAAGGACTCCTCAGCCCATTCACTTCTACTCTGTCTCTTCATACCTATCATCACCTTTTCATTTTCCAAATTCTATTCTTACCATACTTTTTATCACTTTATAATAACTGGCTAGCAGTTTTTCCCCTAAGGGAAACTGGGTTATAATTTCCCATTATAACCCATGGGTTATAATGGTGAACACACACACTGGCTTTTTCTTGGTCAATGCACACACCAACCACAGCTCTTCTCTCCCTCTCTGACTTTCTGTAGCACTGCACACCAGCACATTTCACTGTGACTGGTACTCGGCGGTAACTTAACTGAAAAAAAGGAAATAACTGACCTATGCCTCCTATTATGTTTAAGCTATAAAAAAACAATGAAAATAGGGGGAAAGAAAATGTTTCAGCAGCAAAGCTCAGATAGCAGACCATGCTGAAACCCTGGGATAGCATCTACATGGGGATGTGGCTTTATTTTATATAATTGCTATGGCAAAAAATACTGCCCAGCAATTATATAAAATAAAACTTGGGGTGGTATGTTTATATCAAGATTTTACACACACCCTCAATGTTGGATGCTTAAATAAACCCCTCAAGCTTCGCTTTCAGGATTTATGTGGCATCCAACACCTTGGTTGTGTGTAAAAACTTGTTAAACACACCACCCAATTATTATGTCATATTTCTCCTACAGCCTCCCCCTATTTTCTTTCCTCACAAATATGTCTTTTTTCCCTTATTGTTTTTTTTCTCTTTTAGATAATTCCTGAAGACGACCTATGGTTGAAACATTGATTCTAACTCTATTTTCTATTTTCAGCATGCATTTAATATTATCATTTTGTTCTATATCTGTAACATGTGCTGTGGAAATACAGTCAGAAAACATAATTTCATTTGTCAGTTTATTAATAAATGATATCATTTTGCAACATTTGATATACAAATTATACTACCTATGCTCCACTACATGGTACAGCTAAGCATTGCTATAGGAATTGATTAAATTTGTTTGACCAGGCAACAGATTGGCCAGTTGATGTGCAGTTTATAGATAGCTTGCTACAGCCCTGCATATCATCAGTTGTGATCTTCTACAATTTTCATTGTGAACCCTAAGGGAATCGTAGGCCAGCATAACTGTTGTAGGGTAAAGGCAAGTAGTCCATTTGCAGGTTGGGCCCAGGGCCCATTTCCATCAACAGCACATATGCCAAGCTGCCAAGGCAGGTCACTTGATTGTCCATCCACCCACCTGCAAGGTCTGTCATCATCACCAGTCCCATCTCAAAGAAAATCCTCATCAAAGGGAAATGTACTAGAGTGCAACAAGTGTTTTGTGTTGTGTGATAATTTGATTGTTGTGACACTGTCTGACTTCAGTTGTGGCATACTGGCAGTGGCATAATAGTCATGGCAGATTTTGTTATAATTATAACTGTGTCTTAGTGGCAGTGGCAAGTCAACGTTCAGCTGTGGAAAAGAGTTTCAATTTTGTTGGGGTAAGCAGGTGGTGAAATTTATTGTATGTGATGTGGGGTGGATCTGTGACCGGCATTGGCAAAGTTAGGATTCAGGCTGCTGTGGGGAAATGGGAAAAGATCACCAAGGCAAGGAAGAGCAGTAGATCTGCAGGGTGTGTGTGTGTGTGTGTGTGTGAGTGTAGGGGGAGATATGCAAGGGTGGGATTTTATTATAGAAATTTAAAGGGGTAATTGTGGCTCTTGCATAGTCAGGAGGAGAATACAGGCTAGACGAGGGAAAGATCAGCAAGTGCAGAAGATGCAGCAGGATGTGAGTGGCAGTGGGGTAAGGGAGGGATGTAAAGGGGTAGTTATGGCTTGCATTGTCAGGATATACAGCTGTATGGGAAAGATCACCAAGGGCACTGGCATTAGATGCAGGGAGTGTATGTCTTGAAGGATTAGTGTGGGTGTTATGGAAATGAAAAAGGTCAGGATTCAGCTGTGGGGGGAAAATATTGCAGAGGGCAGCAGTAGATGCAGAGTGTGTGTTTGAGTGTTTTTTTTTACTAGAGCTCTTATTTATGGAAATGTAAAGGGATTGTTGTGGCTGGCAATGTCAGATGGGTACTGTTTTACAGTATAAATTAACATATACATTGTCTTTGGAATCAGTTTTATTTATTTAATACACTTCTTGGGGTTTCATGAGCACATAGCTATGTTCAATGAGTAAATACAACCATGTTATCAAAGGTAATATAAAGTAATATGAAAAGTAATATGCATTACAGTTATAGTTACTAATTACTTTTTATATAAAAGTAATAAGTAGCTGTAACCGATTACATTTATTTGAAAGCAACTAGTAACTGTGATTACTTTTTAAAAGTAACTTACTCAACACTGGTGATAGGGAACAGTTTTATACAGTTTTATGTTCTCCTGTTATCCTTATGGGGTATGTCCCATATTCTAATATTTATAGACCATTTTATTGCTATATTGAAAATCTAGAATATTTGATTCCCTTTGTAACAACATTAAATACCTCTTTCCTCAGCAACTATGGCTCTCAGTTTTCATACTACCATGACATTCCAGTAACACCATTCCAGACCATTCAGATGAACAGCACAGAATGAAGTAACTAATATCTTGAAAAGTATTAGAAATAAGACAAGGAAGAGAGCAGTTGCTAATGAGATGAAAGGAACACAATCTAGATTTGAGGGCACCAGAAACCTAGTTAATTTATTAAAAATTGGACCAAAGTTATCAAACTATCAGCTATACATGACTGACATGGGAGAAAGAGGGTATGTAACAGTATAAAAATCATTTCCTATCACTTTTAAAGACTTTGCTGACATTATGAATGGCTTTAAAGGAGGAGTGATTTGAGAGACTACAAACAGTGACTTATCTAGCAAGCATGTGTCAATGCATAACGTTTGATTGCATGTTGTTGTACTGGGTCCTGCTTGTATAAATTTTTACTATATATTCACCCAAGACAGACCAGATGACATGGGATATGTAATTTATATATAGGTCCTGATTTTAAACAGTTTTATAATGTATTTACCCAGGATAGTAGAGGTGTGGTGCAACATCTCATTTTTAGTGGGGCTCAGCTTTTATAATGTATTTTCCAGGACAGATCATTTTAGATTCAGCATCTCCTGTTCAGTGGGGTTTTGCTGTTGGGTTCTGTTTTGCAATATATTTACCCAGGATAACCAATCTGAGATGCAATATCTAATTTTCAGTAGAGTCCTGCTTTGACATATTTTTGTACTGCATTTACCCCAGGGTAGCACAGCTCAAATGTTATCTTGCTTTCAGTGGGATCTTGCTTTTCAGAGTTTTTATGCAGTATTTACCCAGGACAGAACAGCCAATATGCAATATCTCATTTTTGATAGGGCCCGACTTTTACCCATTTTTAGAATATATTTATCCAGACTAGCCAGCTGAAAGGCAAGTTACATTTTCAGAGGGGTCCAGATTTTACAATCCATTTTTCCCAGGATAAAACAGTATAGATGCACAGTTCAGTGTGGGCTCTGCTGTACTGGGGTCCTGTGTTTACTTAAGCAATAAGGCATGACAGGGTGTGTGTTATTGGGGGATTTACCCACACCTTGTGTGGTCTGTCACAAGGTGCAGCTGAGTGACTTAACCACATGAGGAGTTGGTAAATCCACCAATAACCCACACCCTGTAGTGCCTTATTGTGATTATACAATGGGTCCATGTGTAAAATACATTTAAAATGTGTTTAAGTTTGTTTTGTATAAATGCCATTTCTCAGCCGTGGGTTATTTAAGCAATAAGCCATGAGGGGGTGTGGGTTATCGGGGGATTTACCACGGCTGGTGTGGTTTGCCCATGAGGTGCAGCCGAGTGGGTAAATCCTCGCCAGCCGTGGTAAATCCCACGATAATCCACACCCCGAGTGGCTTATTGCGATTATACCATTGGAAGGAAGTAAAGGATTAGAAAAATATTACAAAAAGTTAAAAAAAGTTTTTTTATTGATTTTAATGTGAGGTATTCTTCCTCTATAGTAAATAGTGCCCTGTTGCTAGGCAGAAGATGTGCTGTGCTGCTTCACCCCCGTCCCCCCTTCAGCCTCTGCACAGTTTCTAACACAGGGTCTCCTCCTGTACACACAAAGCCATGTAGTGTACTGTTTGGGTTTCTGCCGACAGTTTGTGATGGAGATGGCATGATATTATGTAGGAGCAGGCAGTTTGTGTGGTGCGTGCAGGAGCGCTATGCTAAGAGCTGCCACCTCGGAGTACAAGCTTCTGGCAAGAAAAAAAGAAACAAACCCTTGAGACAAGTGGAATTTATTTTTTTATGTGGGAACGGGGAGTTTTGTCGGTAACATTGTGAAGGTGGTGTGGACATGGCGCTACGGCGGGTAGCTAATATTGGGAATGGAGCATGGTTTCTGACATGAGTCAGGTAACAGTTTTTGTGTTATTATTTATTGCTGTGACTGGAAAAAAACTGCTACTTGGTGTGTCGCTGCTACAGTCCGTGTGTTCTCTGTGAGTTGAACGTTGCTTGACTTCAATGTGTGGAGGTGTAGTTTTGTGACGCTCGCTTAGCGGGCAAACAAGATGGCAGTCGGCCATCAGTGATTTTGGGGTCTGATGTTTTTTTTTTTTAAACGTGTGGCAGACTGGCACCTTTTGTAGTGATTATCAGAGGATTTACAATGGTGGTAAGGTGCCAGTCAGCCGTTCTGATTCGTTGTTGTCTAAGGTCCATGGTATAATGCAGAATATACCACAGTCACGTGATGTGTTTTGACCAATGAGGTTACAGGATTTTCCTACCCCATTGTATAATCCTTTTTATTATATATTTACCCAGGATTTTCAACACTGTCATTTTATGACTCCATCTTATGATCATGGTAGGCGAAATTGTTTAAGTCCCATTTGAAATGTGACTTCATGGAGCAAATGTGAAAACACATTTAGGAGGAGATTTGAAAAATGACACTTGCTATGTTCATGAGGTGGGTAGCAAGACGGCTATATTGAAAATTGTAAGCCAAAATCTGTATACATTGCAATGTTATGAGTAAACTGAAAAAAATCAATGTCTCCTCTTAACTTCATTGTTCTGTGACATTCTGACCCCTTCAACATAGTCGTTGTATGACCCTTCCTTCTGAACGTGGCAGATATAATTGATAAAATACTGGCAGAAATGTCATTTTCCCACTACAGAACATTTCGGCCAGGGTTTGAAAAATGGCACTTGTCATATTCAAATGGTGGTGTAAAAAATGGTTATATTGAAAACTTGGAGTCAAAATATTGAAAATTACCAAAGTTATGAGAGTGCATTCACAACTTTGTTGTTTTTCAATATCTTAACCCAAAATTTTCAACAGTCTTCTTATGACCCCACCTCATGAACCCTATAGATGAACATGGAAACACAGAAACATAGAAGTTGATGGCAGATAAGGACCGCAAGGCCTATCCAGTCTGCCCATTTCTTTTTCTACCTTATAAATGTGCCATCTGCCTTTGCTCTGTCAATGGTCTATCTATTCATACTCATCTCTGTTGCTCCCTTATGCCTATCCCATGCCTGTTTGAAGCCCTGCATTGTATTCATATCCACCACTTCCTGAGGTAGGCCGGTCCATGCATCCACCACTCTTTCTGTGAAAAAGAACTTCCTCACATTACCCCTTAATTGACCTCCCTCTAATCTCATGCTGTGTCCTCTTGTCCTGCTATTTTTCTTATATTGAAACATGTTAGACTCACCTTGTTAATGCCCTTAAAGAGGACAGAAATTGATTACTTATGTGCAGCTTTTTGAAATGTCTCTATTTTCATAAATTATATTATTACCGCTAAAGGATCCCTATTTAACTGTGTCTGAATAAAAGTTGAAGCTGTCAGTTGTGTTTTGTATTTTTTTGTTGTATGGACAACATTATGTGCATTTCATGGAACCAAGAATTTGGAGTTTTGACTATGTCACTTCGTGGTTCAGAAATGTGAGCATTAACTTATCAGTACAGTGCTCAAGGTTCTGAAACCATGAAGTGACATAGTCAAAGCTCCAAAATTCTTGGTTCCATGAAAGGAGCTGCACAGAATGTTGTCCATACAAAGAAAAAATACAAAACACAACTGACAGCTTTAGCTTTTCTTCAGGCATAGTTAAATAAAAAATATTTTAAAGGTATGAATATAATTTATGAAAATAGAGACATTTCAAACAGCTGCACATATGTAATTATTTCCTGTCCCCTTTAAGATGTTTGAATGTTTCAATCATATCACCTCTCTGCCTCCTTTGCTCTAGGGTATACATATTGAGCTCTATTAATCTGTCCTCATATGTTTTCTGATGCAGTCCCTACACCATTTTGGCTGCCCTTCTCTGGACTGCCTCCATTTTGTTAATGTTCTTGTGCAAGTGCGGCCTCCAGTACTGCACACAGCACTCCAGATAGGGCATAACCAGTGTCTGGTAAAGAGAGATTATTACCTCCCTCTTATGACTTGTGATACCCCTACTAATATACCCCAACATTCCTCTAGCATTACCAACTCTTTTAGAGGTCTGCTGGGATGATTTCAGGTCATCTGTGATGATGATGCCCAAGTCTCTTTCTTCCCTTGTGATTTCCAGCAACTCCCCTCCCAACCTGTACGTAGCTTCAGGGTTTCTCTTCCCTATGTGCATGATCTTGCACTTCTTTGCGTTAAACCCCAGTTGCCACTCATCAGACCATTTTGCCAGTTTTTCCAGATCCCTTCTCATTCTGCCCACCCTATCTGGATCATCTACTCTGTTGCAGATCTTGGTGTCATCTGAAAACAGGCAAAACTTACCCCCCAGTCCATCTGCAATGACCACATCTGTATTTCTCCCTTATGCCTATCTCATGCCTGTTTTAAGCCCTGCACTGTATTCATATTTACCACCTCCTGAGGTATGTCATTCCATGCATCCACCACCCTTTCTGTGAGGGCACCTCTATTCATCACTTCAGTATACATTTCTCCTCGAAACCAAAAAGCTGCCTTCCAGTCAGTCCTTGCACATCTCTCCCAACTACCAGACAAGGCTGAAATCATTGCCCTGGGTGGCTTTAATGTAAACTGGTCCTCTGACACTGCAGCCCCCCTTAAAGATGCTGTAGCTGCCATTGACCTTACTCAAATAGTTTCCACTCCCACTCACCTCAACCCGTGAACTGGCCCCTCGACCCTTCTTAACCTCGTATTTACCAACTGTCCCAACAAGTTCATAAAAGTAAGTGTATTACCCAATGCCCTCCGCGATGACTCACCTGTACTGTTTCACTGGACCTACATAGCTAGAAAACCCCCACCCAAAATTGTCCTCTAGTGTTGTCTCAAACCCGGTAAATTGAGGCACCTCAAACAACACCTAGCTAACTGGGATTGGTCCCCAATAGCTACTGCACCAGATATAGACTCTGCCCTGGAGTTTTTCATCCAGTCCCACAACTCAGCCAGTGACCTTTTTGCACCCCTTAGCAGGCATGTCATCAAAGGTGCTGACCCCCTGGATCTCTCAATCCCTACTTGACCAAATATGGGATAGGGATATTCTATGGTACACCGCCCTTGAAACTGGAAAGCAGCAGATAGGCAGTGCTATCAAGCAGCCAGGAACAAATGCACCTGGAGCATCCGCAAGGCTAAAACTGATTACTACTGGACTACCCTCACCTCTTCCTGGGGCTCAGGGCACAAATTCTGGGACAACCTGAAGGAGCTTAATGGCAAAACTGTAACTGCCCCACCCTTCCACATGGGTGTAAATGGGTGTATCACCACTGACCTGAACTCACTGCAAACACTTGAACTCCTCATTCTCAGATCTCAGCAGTGTGCTCCCATCCGAATTCTTTGCTCCCACCCCCACCCCTCCCTCCCATACACTGACCTTTTGCTTCAGAGCTATCTCCCAGCGGGAAGCCATTCCCTACCTGCAGAAAGCACTAAGCAAGTCCAGATTTAGCAGTGATTTTTGTTTTGAAATTTAAGTTTATTAAGTTTTCAAGTTAAAACAAAACAACAACCACAATACATTACGGAATACACCTTAGGCTTGTCAAGGAAAAGAGAGCGGATACATACAACCAGGTTAACCAAACACCATAATAAATATAGACAATCTTTGTAATATAAGCCAATACAGTACCAGCACAGAAAAAAAAAAACCAAACACCCCCCACCATCCCCCCAACACCCCAATCCCCCCACCCCTTAGCCCCGGAGAGTTACCCTAGCAAAAGAGAGGCCAGATCCAGAAAAATAAAGGGAAATATCTGCAATCAGGAAACTAAATGCCCTGGATGGCTTGAGATGGCGTAAGAGACTGAGGATGAGGCCAACCGGGAACCTGTCTAGTCTAAATAAAGTGCACTCAACTTGCCTCATTTCCAACTGAAAGACGTGGGGCTATGCCTATAACTAGCAATAAATTTCTCAGTATTGAGGCTGAGAGACATCTCCCTAAGCCACTCTTGATAAGTAATAGTAACCTGGTCTAACCAATGCCTAAGAACCAGTTTCTTCACTGCCATTGAGATAAGAGCCATGTGGTATCTACGCTCCTTCACCGAGATGCCAGAATAGTCACCCAAGATACATATGTCAGGGGTGAATAGCTCTTTCAGACCTAAGAGAGGGTCAAGACAGTCTCTGAGAGCCTCCCATAGGGGGGCTACCTTGACACATACCCAAAAAATATGCAACAAGTTCCCTTCGGCAACCCCACATCTTGAGCAGAGACTAGACTCCTGCTTACCAAACCTGGCCAGTTTGATCAGTATAATAGAGATTATTTAAAATATAACACTGGGTCAGTCTGTGGTTATCTCGAGATAAGTAACGTATACACATCCTCCATATTGAGCCCCAAACAGGAATCGAGCAGGAACCAGAAGGAGACCAGATTTTGGAACCCTCTAAGGAGCGGGAAAAAGATCAGCTAGCAGTTTTTATAAATAATAGAGATGCTTCTACGCGAGCTGGCCGCCTCCTGAATCTTTACGAGAAAAGGCCCTATTTTGGATGGGGAGCAGGTGGGCCCCAAGGTTTGGAGGATCAAGTGTCTCAGTTGAAAAACTTTGAAAATAAATCTCTGAGGAATGTGGCGGGCCTTTAAGATACCATCCGATTTGAGAGATTTCCCTGTTCATTAGGGGACTCCACCGACAGATTTTGTAGTGGAAGCCAGTCCTTAACTACTGTAACTACCCCCAATTTTAAGGTTAGGATTTAAAACCAAAGGCTGGGCTATGTCTTTGGACGGGAGGAAATTAAAGAAATTCCAGCATTGGGTGATAACTCTAATGGAGAGGCCAATAGGGAGTCATGGATGGTCGGGGAGCTTGGAGAACGGATGCCAGAAAATACGAGAAGGGTCCAGACCGCTAGATCTAATAAATGTACTTCAAGCTGATGCCATGTGGGTAGAAAAGTGGAAGACTGGGTGTTGGACAGCTTCCCTAATCTAGCCAAATGACTAGCCCAATAATACAGCAAGAGATTGGGTAGACAGAGGCCCCCCTTGTCTCTGGGCGCAGTGAGCTTCAGGAAGGCTCTTCGAGGATGTTTTCCCTTCCAAATAAAGTTAGAAAGAGCGGAGTTAACCTGAGCGAAGAACTGCTTGGGTAGCCAAATATTAAGATGAGTCAGTGGGTATAATAACTGGGGCAGAATATTCATTTTGAAAACATTGATACGCCCCCAAGTGGAGAGAGGCAGCCATTGCCAGCGATCTAGGTCACACCTAATTCTCCTAACCGCATTGTCTAAATTGAGTTCCTTAGGCAAACCCACTCCTCTGGTTACATGCACACCTAGGTATTTAAAGGAAACCGGGGCCCACTTCATACCAAACCAGTCGTAATCGGGTTTAAAGGTAAGAGAGTTAACAAGGAATATGATCGATTTGGAAACATTCAACCTATAGTTAGAAACCTGACCAAAACGATCAATAGTTTGGAGGACATGTGATAAAGAATGTACGGGATTGGTAAGGTATAACAGTATGTCATCAGCAAAAACCGACAAGGTTAGGGGGAGTTGCGCAAGGGTACAACCCCTGATATGCGATGAGCCTTTAATACTCACCAGCAAGGGTTCCAAGTACAGGTTGAATAGGTAGGGGGACAGGGGGCAACCTTGCCGGGTGCCGACGCGTAGGGGGAAACTGGAAGAAAATACCCCATTACAATAGACTTTGGCCGAGGGGGAATTGTAAATAGCCTTAATCATTTGAATAAAGGAGTTAGGGAAGCCCATTCTCTTCAGAGTAGCCCATAGAAAGTCCCAGTTCACTCGATCGAAGGCTTTTTCACGTCTAGAGCTACAAGAACCATAGGCTCTGGCAAGGTACAGGAAACCTGAAGGACATGGGCAAGAGTTCCAGGTGATCGCAGATGATCACCCTGAACAAAGCTAACCTGTTCCGGGCTCAGCAAAAGCTGCCAGACCCTTTTGATTCTGGACGATAACATTTTGAAAGGATTTTAATATCATAGTTGAGGAGCGATATTGACGATAACTGGCCGGTCCAATAAGGGTTTGTCAGGTTTAGGGATTAGAATGATTATTGCTTCTAAGAGAGAGGGATCTGTCACAACCTCGAGAAAACAAGTATTCATAAAGCTGAAGCAACATAGGGATAACTTTTTACAGAACACCTATAGAAGGTGGAGGGTAGCATCCGGCCAGGGGCTTACCTATAGGCAGGTCTTTGATTGCCTCTTCTATCTCACCCAGTGTGATAGGAGCAGAAAGCATTCGCAGTGATGAGGCTGAAGGGACGGGAGCTTAATGTTATCCAAGAACCACTCCGCCGGCTGCACCTGCGACGCTGTGGAACTGGAACTGTAAATATCTTTGAAAAAAGGCTTCAAAGATATGGGCTATCTCCCAGGTAACGCACCTAGAGGTGCCGCCCTGAGCTTTAAGTGTCAGAATTAGAACGGAGCTCTCTATTTCTTTCTCAGCCTCATAGCTAACATCCCGCCCGATTTCCCCTGATCAATATACCTAATCCTAGACTTGAAAAGAGCATATTCCGCTTTGTCGTGGTTAAATCATTGTATTCATTCCTGAGTTTGATGAGAGCAGAAGTTAGCTGGGAATTGAAGGAGAGAAGTTGGTCTTCAGCTAGTCGTAACCGACTTGACAGCGACCTGATTTTGGACTCCTTAACCCTTTCCTAGTAGCCGAATTTAATAAGCTCCCTCTAAGGAAGCATTTAAAGGAGCACCTACAATACATCCGTGATGTACGGATCCATGGTTAAGATCGAAATACCTAAGGATCGAATCCCTGATTTGGGAGACAGAGTGTTCCTCCTTCAAAATTTGCGTATTGAGTTTCCACAGCGTGTCACGTTGACCCTGGATACCAGAGGAAACCTTGATCCAAACCAGGGAGTGATCTGAGATAACGATCGGCTCGATACCTACCTGAGAAATACAACTCACTAGTGAAGAACTGATAAGAATAAAGTCAATTCTCGACCACGTTTGGTGGACCTGGGAATAAAAGGAATAAAGCCGATTATCGGGGTTGAGAAGCTGCCAGGGGTCACAGATACCCAACAGGCTAATAAAGTCAGAAAGGGCAAGTTGAGCAGGGGATGCTGGTCTAATTGGTCTATAAGTTTTGTCGAATTCATTGGACGGGGCTACATTCCAGTCACCCCCTAAGATAAAGAGGGAGGGTAAGTATCTGCTCAAGATATCAGCCAGGGACATAAGGAAGGACGTGTCACCACCCACTGGAGCGTAAATCACCCCTATCACCATACTACTATTGTCAAACTGACCCTTGACCAAAACATATCTGCCCTCCCGATCAGAAACACTCCTCGGCTACAAATCTGACGTAGTGTTCAATCAGGATTGCCACCCCCCTACTAGCTTGCGAGCCTGGGGCTGTAAAAACCTGAGAAAATCCCAACCTACACAATTGCTTATCCTCAGAGGCAGCCAGGTGTGTTTCCTGAGTAAATACAATATCAACGTTAAGTAAGGAGCAATTCAGAAAAAACTGGCGTCTCTTGAGAGGGTCATTGATGCCTCTAATATTCCAACTGGCAATTTTAACACAGCTCATTGCCATGATAACATACCTAGTAGAAGGCCAGGCACCAGAGCATCACCAGCACTGCAGATAGTGCCCCTGGAAATACCACAAAACTGGCCCAACCAAAGCAATACACCCCATGATTGATAAAACTCTCCGAGGCCCCACCCCATAACCAATGGAAGAAATCCCCAAATATAACAATATCAACAACACCCCTAGATAAATCAGAACCCTGGGATTCCCTATACCAGGAAATAAAGCCCAGGATACACTGAACTGGAAAGGTAGCCCACCCCCCACCCCATTGAAAAACCCCACAGCAACCCAACCATACCTCAGAACTATATACAATGTCCCTCTGTAACAAAAAGCCAGTACATCACAGATGGGTAATAATGAAGGAACGTCCCAGTGGCTGACAGACCAATGGCTCCTGCAGAATAACCCTGACCGATGACCCCGCTGAAAAATAGCAACATGGGACAAAATGCCAAACGAGCTGGTACCGCCAGCTTCTAAAATCGGTTGTGGAACTGCATCTCAACGTCGCCAGCCCCACCGCCCCCAGCCAGAAACAAAGCAGGGAAAAGACGAGGGGTAGAAAACAACAACCCCAACATACTGAAACCACAACCCCCCGGAACGAGACTGGGGCAAAGCCAAAGTAAACCGCCACAAACAACCATCTCAACCGAGATGACTGAGTGGCGAAGGGTAGTACTCCCCCCAAGAAGCGGACAAACCCGCCTGTACTTGACCCAAGACTCCAAGACAAGTACAGCAAAAATTGGGGCACATAATCAACGGGGAGCTTGGGCTCAAAAACAACCGGGCGGCCGCCACAGTACTGGATAGGAGGAGGGGGAAGGAAAAGCAGGTAGGACCAGACTGGTACACCAGTAAAAAGGGCTGAGTAATAACCGCGACCAAAGCCAAGGTTCCAACCCCTCCTCGCATTCCCACGCCGGAGGCCCCATCACCAGAAGGCCCAAGCTCCACCCCACCCGAGGCCACCCTGCACCCACACCAAAGGTCACACCCCCCCCCCGCCAAGAGGAGCTAGTAGCTTAACCCATCAACATTGCAAAGCAAGGCCAAACAACCCAGGTAGGCAAGAAAAAATCTGAGCACTAAAAATTGAACATAATCAGTCAGCCTGATTTAAAGAGGTCAGGCATCCTCCTGGTAAGTTCAGATTTAGCTTGCTCTGGAGACTCAAAGGTGGCCCAGGCACTATCCAGGTAAACTTGAAGCCTTGCGGATAATTCATGCGAATTTTAGCCAGCAGCAATCAACTTGGAGACCAGTGGGTGATACTCTCTTCTCCTCAGTCTAGTTTCAAAGGGCAGATCCTGGGTAATTCTCAACGTCATATTCTCCCACAATACGGCCTGCAGGCTCTTCACTTTCAGTAAAATGTGCTGCCTTTCCAGGTAACTGAGCAACTAATTAAGATGGGTCTAGGCGAGGATCCTGGTTGGGGTTTGAGCTGAGAGATCTGTGGGCTTCCGATATGGTAGGAGGAGTAAATGGAGAAGGGCCCACAATCTTAGTAAGCAGTTTTGTACAAAAGACAGGATGTCAGGACCCTCCTCGCCCTCCGGTAACCCCAACACCAATATGTTGTTCCTCCTACTACGACCTTCAAGGTCCTCCGTTTTCAACTTTAGCTTCGCTACTTGTTGCTTGAGCATGGTTAGATCGAGTTCACATTTAGCCTTCCAGGCTTCCAAGGAGCTTGTCCAAGCCTCCGAATCACCCACCCAAATCGTAAGGGAGGCAAGGTCCCCTCTCATTGATTTTAGCTCTGTCGAGATTTCCTGCAGAGTTTCACAGAAAGGTATCAGTTTCTGCAGAAACCGGTCTTGATGTGCGGGCCTGATGAGACACCTAAGGGCGGATTGGCGCTTGCCCCTTGAGGTTGGGTTCGCGACTTTTTAGCTGCTTTCTCAGGGGTATTCGGTGGCGTATGCTTGGCCCTGGCACTTTTCATCTCGGCCTCCATCGTCCCACCGCACCTTGGCGAAAAGCTTGGCGAAAAGCTTGCTGAAATAGTAACCGAATGCCAAAATAAAGTGACGGTGAGCTGTGAGGGGTTGAGGTATTGAATAGCCCACCTGAAGTAGTTGGCAGAAAACGCTAAATAACGAGGATCTCTGGCTGAGAGGGGAGAGCCAAGGAACTAAGCTGCCATTAAGAGCTCCGACCCACGTGACCTCATTTTAGCAGTGATTCCCTGGACCTTAAACTACTGACATTAACACTCAATGAGGACTCTACCCCCTCACAACTCTCCAGAACCACTCCCTCTCCCTGGGTCAGTTCCCAGCAAAATGGAAAACTGCCCTCATCACACCTATCCACAAGAGTGGTGATCGTACTGTTCCAGGGAATTAATGCCCCATATCAGTACTCCCACCACTCTCCAAAGCCCAAGAAAAAATTATCGCCACCCAACTCTCTGACCACCTTACCAAGTACAACCAGCTATGTCTTGAACAACATGGCTTTCGCAAAAGCCACAGTACCACCACTGCCCTAATAGAATTTACTAATGCCAAACACAGGTCTCCTGATGCTGGACACCTCACTGGAGCAGTTTTTGTAGACCTGTCAAAAGCTTTTGACACCGTTCAACACTCTCTGCTACTGTCTTCTCTTACCTAACTGGGTCTCTTGCAGGACGCTGTAGGCTGGTTCACTGATTACCTATCTGGCAAATCTCAGTGAGTTAGGATAGCCCACACCCTGTCCTCCTTTCTTCCTGTCACCTTAGCGGTCCCCCAAGGGTCGATTCTGGGACCCTACTATTTAGCTTATTTCTCAGCACCCTTCCCAGTGCCTGCTGTGGTAAACTCCTACTCTATGCAGATGACGCAGTGCTCTTCATCACCCACCCAGACCCCTCCATTCTCCAGCATGCCCTCCAAAAATCATTCAAGGAGGCTGAGACTTGACTCTCCAGCCATAGACTTGTTCTAAACTATAAAAAATCTAAATTGATGTTGTTTTCCCATGCCCAGAATAAACACAGTGTACTCCGGCTGCGCCTATGTAACTCCCACAATGACATTCTTGAGCAGGTCAGCTCTTTTAAATACCTTGGGGTCACCCTGGACTCAGGGCTTACCTATCATGAACACGTCCGCCTCCTAAGCTCAGCGGTCAATATACACATTGGTCTACTGCACCGCTACAAATACTGCCTCCCTCCAGATGCCATGCAACTAGCAATCTCTTCTTCTATCCTGTCCCTAATCGACCATGGAATACTGATCTATGGTGCAGTTGACAACAAAGCCCTCCACAGGATCAGGGTCTCCCTGAACAAGGCCTGTCATCTGGCCTCTGGCTGTGACCGACTGACCCATACCTGCACTCTTTATGCCTTTACCAACTGGCTTAATTTTAACAGGAGACTGACATTTCAGACCTGTCTTCTGGCCAAAAAAATCTCTGCTGGCCTTACCCCTCCTGGTCTCACACCTCAACTTCAGCTTGCTCAAACCACCAAGCACACACTCAGCTCTGAGAAATCCAGCTACCATGTCCCTCGCTGCAAGATGGTGTTGGGTCAAAAAAACTTTCGCTATAGGGCACCTCTCTGGTCGAACACACTCCCCAAATCCACACTCTCGAAACCCAAGCTTGGCCATTCCAAATCCTGTCTTTGGGACCATATCCAGCAGGAAGCTGCCTGTGATTGTTACTGATATGCCGCCTCTACTTTATAAGGCCTCTTATGACAGAGGACCCTTGCACCTATGCTAGTCCTGCTCTAATAGCCTTTAAGTGCAGTATTTTAATCTAGCAGCCTAGGCCTGATGTTTTCTTAACTGTTGCCTATGATCACGCTGCTATGTTCATGTTTTCTGGCAACCGTGTAATATACTGATTGCCCAGTTTCTCTATATTGTAATTTCTACAGTAATGTCTCTGTATGCCTGTTAATTGCTTTGTTTACCTCTATTTGCAATGTTTTATTTATTTATTTATTTTTATTTATTTATTTATTGGAGAGATCAGTTTTACAACCTTTGAGTCATGGACTCGTTTACAAAGGTACCTCGTCATTTGGGGGGGGGGGAGACAACAATTAAGTGAGTTAGGGACAGGGATGAACATACGGGTGAGATACATAAACACACTTGGAGATTACAGGCAGCAGTTATACTGGTACAAACGTGTAAAGTTACATGCATTGTTATATAGCAAGAGATACATCATACAACTAAACATCAAGTCTTAGACAGTTATGTAGTACCAAAACCGGTGCCATGGGACCGGAAAGGCAAGGCGGGACCTGTTTAGGGTAGCTACAAGCATTTACAACATCGGCTATCAATAATATGTTGGCGGAGGGCGATTTTGAAACGGCCAATCCCTGGGATCTTGGAGATCGATTCAGGAAGAGAGTTGAGCCAAGGCGGGGCTAAGTGATGGAAGGATCTTAGGCAGCGAGAGGTCCTTGCTCTGGGAACATTGAAGGTGACAGTGGTGGAGTTGAGGGTAGGCAGGGACCGGGCAGCCAGCTGCAAAGGTCCAGAGACCCCAGGAGGGCAGAGACCTGACATGGACTTTTTGGCCAGCAGGCAGGTTTGATATTTCAGTCTTTCCTCAAGAGTGAGTATTTTGTGGCGGAGTATAGCAGACAGGTGTGGGTTCTGCTGTGGGCACGGTAAGGAGCCTACAGGCTTTCTTAATAGGGTCTGGACTTTAGATAAGGCAGAGGTGTCGGCAGCGCGTAAATTGGGAGACCGTAGTCAGCCAGCGATACACCGATGAGGTGATGGCTAGTTTTAAGGCGGGTTCGGGAGGCAGTCTTTGTGGTGATGAGAAGCCCGATCCTGGAGTTCATGGCAGATGACAGGGCTTTAAGGTGGGCGTGGAAAGTAAGGCTCGAGTCAAAGGTGATGCCCAGGTACTATAGGATGAAACCTGTTCAAGAGGAGGGGCATGCTGGTGGTGATGAGGAGGGAAAGTCCTTGGCTGTTTTGCCGATGTGAAAATAGCATGGATTTTGTTTCTTTAGATTCAGGACTAAACAATGGTTATTGAACCATTTTCGGTTTGGAGGAAGGCGCTTTGTAGCATGTCTTGGAGTGGGAGTGGGTCAGGGTGTGATGCTAGGATTAGGCGTCATCTGCATAGAGTAGTATTTTGCTGGAACAGGAGCTAGGGAGGGTGTTCAGGAATAGGCTGAAAGGTCGGTCCAAGGATGGAGCCTTGAGGGACCCTAGAGAGTACGGTAGGTTGGAGGAGAAGGTCCCATTAGCTTGACTCTTTGGGACCTGTTGTGTAGGTAGCTTGTGAACCACTTCAGGGGGTCGGATGAGAAACCCAGATTGCTTAGGGAGTTTAGTAGCAGGGGGTGGCACACCGTGTCAAAGGCCTTGGATAGGTCTATGAAAACCGCCCCTGCAAGCTGGCCTTTGTCAAGTGCAGAGTGTATGTGGTGGGAGAATTCCAGAAGGGCAGTGGATGTGCTATGGCCAGGACAAAACCCATGTTGCTCCGGGCATAGAAGGTTGTATTTAGTAAGGTATTCCGTGAGCTGTGTGTTTACTATTTTTTCTAAGGCTTTGGATGGGGGAGGATGGAGATGGGCCTGTAGTTGTTAGGCGAAGTCAGGTCCCCAGACTTGTGGATGGGGTTACTTCAGCATGCTTCAGGCCTCGGGAATTGGCCTAGGCATAAGGATTTGTTTATGATAAGCGTGAGGGGGATAATCATGACATCCAGCGTGAGGCGGAGTATCTTGGAGTCAAGAGGGTCATTGCTTGGGTTCTGAGAGGCAAGGGACCTTATTAAGAAAGGTTTGGCATCATGAGGTGAGATCATTTTGAAGTGGAATTGTGGCCTGGAAATGGGAGTATGAGTGGGTGTGGCAACCGGGTCAAAAAAGTGGGCAGGGAGGACAGCACTTAAATCTGTGAAGGTCTTATTAAGGCAGTCAGCAATACACGTTTGGTCAGTCGAGACAGCCCCATTTATGACAATCTGGGATGGTGGGGGGGAGCGGGCTTTACCATTCAGTTCTTTAATGTTGTCCCAGAAAGCTCTGGACGAGCCCCAGGAGGATGTCAAGGCAGCCTGGTAGTATTTAGCTTTAGCCTGCTTGATGGTCCAGGTGCATGGGTTGCGGGCTGCCTGTGAAAGCTGCCTGCTCGGCCTCTACCGGAGTCATTAGCTAAGTGCCAAAGGTTATCTCTTCTTTTAGTTGTTGGATCAGTGCAGGAGTTATCCATGCAGCAGTCTGTTTTTATCCTTGGTGTGTTGAAGGGGCAAACAGATCACAGGCATGGTTGAAAACCGTGGTGAGGTAGGTTAGGGCAGAGTTAATGTCAAGTGCACAGGCCACTGGGGTCCAGTTGATTTAGGCGAGGTGCGTTTGAGGTTGTGCGAGACCTCTGGGGAAATCGGTGGGGTCCCAGTACACAGGGCTGAGTGGGGATGACCAAAAGCAGATGACAGGGAGTGGTCACTGAGTGAGTCCGCAAGGACTTGTACAGATGCTACTTTATGTGGTCGGTTAGAGAGGACTACATCCAGGAGGGAACTAGTTCCTGTTGCTTTGTTAAGTCTAGTGAGCTGAGTGACCAGTTGAGACAGGTCAAGGGCTGCAAGCTCATCCTTCATATTATCAGATGATGGGCTGAGCCAGTTGGTGTTTAAGTCGCCCATAATTAGTTGTTCAGCCTTCTGGGGTAAGGTGGATAGGTAGTCAAGGAGGGAGGTGACCGCAAGATCTTTTTTTGAACCCGGGGGTAGGTAAGCCGCGGTTAGGTAAAGGGGGCCACATCCAGGGTAGGGTGAGATTTTTAAAGTAATGGCTTGCACCCGTAGTTAAGCTCAGGGGTGGGGAAGGGATGACTGAGGACCGAGTCGCGCAAGTAGATAGCGCACCCCCCTCCACGCCTGCCAATCCTATCGGCCCTAAACAGGGAAAAACCTGGAAGAGAGATGGCTGAGTCAGGCGTGAGGGAGGAGAGCCAGGTTTCAGCAAGCATGAGAATGTCGGGGGAGTGTTGGGTGACCCAGCATTGGAGGGCTGCAGTTTCTTAGGGAGACTACATATATTTATAAAAGCGATTCAGAGGCCTTTGCCACCAGTGGGCTGAGGCATAACTGAGGTGTGGGCCGGGGTTTGGTGCACATCTGCGGAGAGCAGGAGCAGCAGAATAATTAGGCGCCTCACATGGTGTTGGTTGCTGGGGTGGGGTACATATGTGGTGGCATGCGACCTCACCAGGGAGGTGCATGGGATAGGAAGGGAGAAAAGAACCGTGGGGCGTAGCGAGAGAGACCACTTGTGATGGAAATCACAATACTGAGAGTAGCACTTAGGTGGTGGGTGGGTGGTGGTGTGGTGGTCCAGGGTTGGGAGGGATATGGGGGGATAGACTGAGAGATAGGTGTTGGGTAATCTGATAGAGAAGCAGAGTATTGAGAGTGGGGGGAATGTGTTTTAGTCGGGGCAGGTCGATGGGGGATATAGGGGTGGAGAGTAAGTAAAGGGTGCTGAAACAGAAGGAGAGCCAGCAAAGCAAGGTTTATGCTAGTGAGAGACATTTCCCAATGTACAGCAAAAAATGAGAGCAGTCTCCCTCTAGTGCTGGAAGATATAACCAGCAAATGGGAAAGTAGGCTGATTGGTTCTGGCGCCTCATGTGACAGAAATACCTATATAAGGGAGAGCCGACCAAGGGTGGTGGTGGGCGGTGGGAGCGAGCATGGGCGTGAGGCAGTCTCCGAAGCACCGACTGGTAGGTAACAATGGTGCGCGAGCCTGGAAAGGCGCCAAAAGCAGCGCTTCAACAGTGTCCACAGGTAGGCTGCCTCCCGACAGTCGCGATTCAAACCGGCAGTTGCAGGCGCTTAATTTACCTTGATCGCTATGAAGGGCAGGGAGGGCTTTTTTCCAAGAGGCCCTCACCCCACCAACGGCTCCCTCAGGGGAGGGGTGTCCTGGCGGTGGCGTTCTCAGGCTGCAGGAGGGCACTCCAATGTAGCCCTCGCGACTCTGGCCCTCGGGGTCTCGATCTGTGGGAGAGGAGAAAGCAGAGGTTAAGTAGGCAGGTAGGGGGATTTAGCGTTAGGGGGCGGGCAGTACTGGGCGGGCGAGAGGTTAATGGCACGCATCAGTGTCCCTAGTAGGCTACGGCTGCACTCCAATAAATATATTATATACAACAAAATGGTTGCCAAAAACAGAGTCGGGCTGGCAAGCGGCAACAGAAAAGATAGGGTCATGTACTGGTGGAGAGAAGCACAGATAACACAAAATGCAGTAGCTTAAGCACAAAATACTCTACTTTTAAGCAAGGCAACAGTGTTAGAGCAGGCGAACCATATTAACACATCAATTCTTGCTTTTTTTATATATATTTCTTAAAGTCCATCAGGGCCTCCGGAGCACTGACTGGTGGTAACAATGGTGCGCGAGCCTGGAAAGGCGCCAAAAGCAGCGTTTCAACAGTGTCCACAGGTAGGCTGCCTCCCGACAGTCGCGATTTCAAACCGGCAGTTGCAGGCACTTAATTTACCTTGATCGCTATGGAAGGGCAGGGAGGGCTTTTTCCAAGAGGCCCTCACGACCAACGGCTCCTCAGGGGGAAGGGGTGTCCTGGCGGTGGCGTTCTCAGGCTGCAGGCCTGCCTTATGCTTAGCTATGACCCAACTATACTGTTCTTGTATTTAACTATGACTGTATCTCTGTATCATTCTGACGTGGAGCCTTTGTAAAGGAGTTTCTGATTCAAAGGGTTTTAATTCTGAAATGTCAATAAATAAATAATGTCACTGATGAAGATATTGAAGAGCACTGGTCCCAGGACTGATCCCTGAGGTAGCCCACTTGTGACTTGTATCTCTTCTGACTGTATACCATTTACCACCACTCTCTGTTTTCTGCCCGCCAACCAGTTTGCCACCCAGCTGACCAACTTCTGAGCCAGCCCAAGCCTACCCAGCTTATTAATCAGTCTTCTATGTGGAACAGTAGCGGAAGCTTTGCTGAAGTCAAGGTAGGCGACATCAAACCCCTTGGTCCACCACTCTGGTTACCCAGTCAAAGAAATCTATGAGATTACTTTGACAGGACATTCCTGTTGCAGACCCATGCTGTCTTGGATCCTGAGCTTCTATGGATTCCAGGTGTTGCGCTATCCTTTCCTTATTGAGTGCCTCCATAATCTTTCCCACTACTGAGGTAAGACTGACTGGTCTGTAGTTCCCTGCCTCCTCCCTGCTGCCACTCTTGTAGAGCGGGATCACATGAGCCCTTCTCCAGCCTTCTGGGACCACTCCTGTGCTCAGAGGCTCACTAAACAGCTCTGCTAGTTCCAACTGTAGCTCCTTTAGTACCCTGGGATGTATGCCATCAGGTCCTATTGCCTTGTCCACCCTGAGCTTAGCAAGCTCTTGTAAGACCCTTTCTTTTGTGAAGGAACTTGTGCACACCTTCCTCCCCCTGTGTCCATGGTGTTGGGCCCTGCCCTACCTTCTCCTCAGTAAATACTGAACGGAAGTATCTATTTAGGTTAGATGCTTTTCCTTGGTCCTCCTCTACACACTCTCCCTTATCCCCTTTGATCTTAGCAATACCCCCTCTGGATTTTCTCTTTTCACTAAAGTATCTATAGAAAGTCGTGTCCCCTTCTTTTACTGTTTGTGCTAGTGTTTCCTCAGTTTGGGCCTTTGCCTGCCTTACTGCCTTCCATACTTCCCTTAGGGAAGTTTGGTGTGCCTCTCTATCTTCATTCCTGCGTTCCCTTATATTTCCTGAAGGCCAGCCTTTTGGCTCTGACCTTTTCTGCTATGGTTTTTGAGAACCAAAGTGGTTCCTCCTTCTTTTGCTCTTGCTTTTCTCCCTAACACAATGGGATGTTGCTTCAAGTATTGCATCCTTAATGTTTGCCCATTTTTCCTGTACCCCCTCACTTGTATTTCTTTTTGACAGGGCTAGCTTAACTCTGTTGGCCATCTTATCAAAGTCAGCTACTCTGAAGTCCCATATTTTTACCTTGGAATGGGATGATTTAGTTCTAGTGGCCAAATTGAACCATACCATGTGATGGTCACTGGCCCCCAGGTGACCTTCTATCTGGAGATCTTTGATCCTTTCCCCATTAGTCAATACTAGATCCATGATAGCCCTGTCTCTTGTGGGTTGTTGAACCAATTGTCTGAGGCTCTCCCCTGCAGGGAATCCACTATGTGCCTACTTCTGGCTGATGTTCCTGCTCATACTGACCAATCTGCATCTGGCATGTTGAAGTCTCCCATTATCAGAACCTTCCCTTTAGCTGTCATGTTTTGTATATCTTCTAACAGTAATGTGTCTATGTCCTCCCCTTGGTCTGGAGGCCTATAGACAACCCCAGTCCGTATGGTTGTCCCATTTCCTGTTTCCAGGGTGACCCACAGTTCTTCTGGCTCCTTATGTGTATTCTGAATTTCTGTAGCTTTGATATTTTCATTAACATAAAGGGCCACTCCACTCCCCCCTTTTTGCACCTTGGTCTCTTCTGAACAGTACATAGATGGGTACTGAAGTCTCTCAAGTGTGGTTATTGGTGAAACCATGTCTCGCTAAGGGCTACTATGTCCAGTTTAGCCTCTGTCTTTGTTGTCTCCAGGTCTGGGATCTTGTTTCCCAGACTGTGGGCATTTGTGTACATGATTTCCATTGGCCAGATTTCGGTGCACTAGTTGTGGGGTGAGGTCTAGCATTTCCACTGCACTTCATATGTTCAAATCTTGCCTGAAGGTTGACTACAAGATCACATTTCTGGTCAGAATTGGAAAATTTCAGCTATATTGTTCATGAGGTGGGGTTCCAAACAGGCTATGTTGAAATGTGGGGGGAAAATATAAGAAAATGACCTGCTTATGAGTAGAGGCATAAAAATACATTGACACACTTACCTGATTTCCTTATTTCTCAGTACAGCCTTGAAGAATTAAGACATCTCTCTGGACCAGAGAGGATTATGATATTGGACCTGCAGTAGGTAGGGGGATGGGGGTGTGGGGTGGTGACTGCTGAGTGGGGGGTCAGGTGTGGGAAGGTAAAGGTGGCAGGGCAACAACAACAGGCGTTGATGGACCATTTTCTTTTTTACAGGATTAAAAAAAAAAGACATTGAGGTATGGTTTTCTTAATTTCAGGTACTAACACTGGGGATTGGGCACTCCAGTGTCAGTTTCATCTTTAAGGAGCACAGAAAGCAATGGGGAGGTAGAAGGAATACTTGGCAGAGGGTGGGATTGTTTTTACCATATGGTGAGAGGACAACAGCAGGCTGGTTATGATGTCACTCAGCTGACTGCTGGGTGGCATCATGCAGATGAAGGGATACAGCTGCTCTGGACTGAAGTGGCTCCTTCCTTTCAACTACACAAAGCTTCTGCACAGCAAGCCAGGAAACAGTGCCACAATCAGCCTTCCTGATCAATAAGCTGTCACTGTTGAGCCCACTGTAGCCTGAGCTGCACTAGACCTGACAGTGACACACCTCTGAAATGTCGTTCTCATAACAAGATATTAGCTTGTGCATGTGTAGCAAGCAAACATAAAAACAGCAGACAAGATCTGCAATTAAATCTCATCCACCATTACTGCTGTCATCACTCAATGTGTTAATTCAAATGCATACGTAAAAGGAAAAGCTCCCATAAACCCATTCTCCAACCCCACCCAACATCATCACATACTGAAATTAAAACCAAAAATATTTAAATCTAAATTAAACAATCCAAAAATAATAATCATGATGTAATTGAAAGAAATAACACACAATGCATTGTCAGCAGCAGTTTTTAATAAATCAAACAAGTCAGAGTTCAGACTCTATTCGAGCAATGCCCCATCAGTCATAAAAAGGAGTGAGGCTACCGGTGGTTCTGTATATGGCTTTCACCTATCCAAAAGTGGCAACCCTAGCTATGAGAGAGTTCCATCCTCCTCTCTCTCTCTCTCTCTCTCTCTCTCCTCCACAATTTTTCACCAGAGAGACCAGCGGGCTCCTATGTGGAGCAAGACTGTGATGTCCCAGCCAATCCGGAGGCTTGGAGGCGTGGGTAGCTCAGAGTTTAAAAAAAGGCACCAGCTCAAATGGCTCTGTCCCTACTAACATGTCCAGTACCACAACTACACCCAGGATTGCAACTTGAGCATCCCACACCAGCAAATCCCACCTCCCCAGCAACTTTCAAGTGACCCAGGGGTATTGAGGAAGCACCATATTATTTCCCTCTCCTCCACCATTTTCACCAGAGACCAGCAGGCTCTGGTATGGAGAAGGACTGTTGTGCCCCAGTGAAGCTGGAGGCTTGTGGCATGGCCAGCTCAAAGTTTAAAAAAAGGCACTGGCTCAAATGGATCTGTCCCTGCTAGCACAGCCCATGCTGCCACCTTACCCAGGACCATGACTTGCATGTCCCATGCCAACAAACCTTGCTTCCCCAGCAACTTTCAAGCTGTGACCCAGAAGTTGCTAGAGAGCACCATATTCTCTCCCTCTCCTCCGCTGTTTTTGCCAAACAGAAACGCGGGCTCCTGTGGGAAACAAGACTGCAGTGCCCAAGACAATCAGGTGACTCACTGCATGGCCAGCTCATGCTGTAAGACTTGGACATGTTAGCAGCTAGGAGTGCTGCAATATGGAGAGTTAAGGGCAACAGCACAAAGGGTATTGAGTGTCACATTGTGGATATCAGCTGTGGAGTCAGCCACTGGCCTACATTGTGGCTCCACCACTGTGTGACTTCAACCAGGGTTTACGCTTCTCTATTTGTGTTGTTGCTCATACACCCACCACATCTGGAGTCTGTTTCTTCCACACATTTGACTGTCATCTAGTACTATTACTAGCAGAGGTGTGATTGTTTGTCACATCTTGAATCACATGTTTATACATGTAAGCACCCTCCTCACCTATGTCTGGGGGCCAGATTTTAAAAGATGTAGGGAAGGGTGTCCACATTGCAGCAGTCCATCCAGCAAGCAAAAAAGAGAAAGATGGGACATACTTGTATGATATTACAAAGGGTTCATACTTCTCCTTTAACTTCTTGGTGGTACCAACCTGCCTGAAAGGGGGAGGAGGACCGCAAACTGTTGCCTCGACTGTAAGGGCAACTGATGTTAGCAAGTAGCAGAATTCATGAAACAGCAGAAGGCCCCTTTTAATTAAAAGAATCGAAAAATTTATTTCTTTAAAACACCGAACAACAGCTCCCAGGAGCTGGGGGCACAGCATGGAGTCAGGCAGCTTAAACGGTGGCACAAAGCCACAGCACATCACTTAAGGCCAAACTGGCCAAGGAGCTGGACTTCACTAGAGCTGAGGAACTCTATTTTCAGGTAGCAGCAACAATGTAGACTGCAGGATACTACAAACACCACCACGGTCTACCTAACTGGCAGTTCAACTCCTCGCACCGCTCTCCATATCCTCACCAGTGGTGGACACACAGGATGCAGCTCTTCATTTCCACAAAACCTTTTCTTCCTGCAACATAGGGCCACAGAGCCCTGGCTCCCAGCATCCCCATACCTAGCACAAAACATGGGCAGTCTGAGGGACTCACTGGGCTCTCCTCTCTCTCTCTCTCCCTGCAGGCTATCTGACATTGAATGGAGTGCCACACCAGGTAAAGGTGCAGGAGAGCTGCCACCACCTCCTAGCCCCACGCCATAGGCTGCAACCACTGTAGCTTCCCCACTGTCCATTTCCAGGCCTCACAAACCAGTACCAGTCCCCATCCTGCCTGCAGAGCACAAGGCAGGCTCCCAAACTCCTTTCTGGGCCACAACTACCAACTATCGGACCCAGTCCCATGCAGTAACAGAGCCCTATACCAGCTCTCCAGCTCCCAAAATTGCCACCAAGTTTCCAAGGCCCAAAATCCAGGTCAGGGCCAGAGCCCTGGCCAACTGTTATACCATGTCTCTCTTCCACTGGCTTCTCCCACACACCAAAAAACAGCAAATAAATACCCTGGGAGACCAGACTAACTCCACCCAACCCGCAAGTGGCCAGCCCTCCAGGCCAAAAAAGGAAGAAGTGGGAGGAGAGTGCCACTATAGTAAGCACTTCCCGAAGGGAGTGTTTACACTCTCTCCCATTTAAACCATTCACCTCCTGGTGAATGGGGCACCTGGCAACCCACTGAAAGAGGATAAGGGCAGGGTATGCACACTCTCCTCCCCTGGAGGAGCCACCAGGACCTACTTAACAAAAAAGGACCCAAAATCCCCTAACCCCATATATATTGCTGCTGCCCAGAGTGAAACTCAGCATCCAAAAATAATACCTCTTAACCAGTACCATGATTCCCAAACAATTTATAGCAGAAACAACCAAGGACAATATATGACATGCACAGGACAGTAAATAGAGTAAACTAAAGGCAAATCCCCTCTAAGCCACATGCACACCATCTCTCACTAACAACCACACCTTTCACATACCACACAGCTCAAACACCTATGCAAATCAGTCACTGCCCACATACCAGCACACGCTCACACACAAACCACCCACGATCTGCCATACCACCCAAATGAAGCTTAATAAACTTAAGCACTTTACTTTTCAGTCCATGGGTTAACAAAATCCCAGATATGAATCCATATCAAGAAAAGTTCACAAGGCACAAGCCAACATTATAACAAGTGCCTCATTCTTTAAAAAGATACTGGCAGGCTATTTAGAGGCCCTACACATGAATCAATAAGAAACAAGAAAAGTAAGTAATAAATAATATAACAGATACAGCAGTACAAAGTCAAGCAATAGTGGCCAGGACTGTAGAGTTGTATTTTACTGCTGCTTTTAACTTCAAGGGACATTCATATGTCATTATATGTAAAGTAAACTTGCTAAGAGAATGTTAAGATGTAGATTATATTCTGTATATGCACTGACAGAATGCAAGGAAATGTAAGACAAAAGCAATAATAGAACCATGACTTGTAAACAATATGAGAAATACTAAGCTAAGAAGACAGAAGCTTTGTTAGCATTTACATAAGCTGAAAAAATGTTTAACTGTTAAGTCATTGCACACAGAGATAAAATGAGTTGTATCTAAATGCACCTCTCCTAGTCCATAGGGAACTAGTAAGCTTACTGAATATCTTTATTTATCTAACAGACTAAAAATGAAAAACGGTCACCAAATAACATAAAGAGGATTTATGTGTGAGATTGAACAGCAGGTGAATGAGATTCAATTATTATATGTAACTCATAAGGTGGCTAGTACAGCTTTGAACATAAAGAGCTTGAACAGTGATGGCAAGGCAAATGTTTATGTGGATAAACTTAGTAGCTGATACATTTTGTGCTGATGAAACAATATTGTATTCCTTTGAAATTTATTTAAACCATGGTGATTAATTAATTTAGTCTTTAAAGAGACAGTAATGCATTATGATGGAAATAGACAAAGTTTATCATTGCCTTACAGTGATTAATCATCAACTGAGATATGAATCTATGCAAGCAATTATACCTGACAGGGTGGGTGGTATTGGGCAATACCGGACTGCCCAGGGGTGTAATGAGCAGTGGAGGGCCTTATAGCCCCTGGAAGGTCCGGTATTGCCCATACCACCCACCCTGGAGGGTATTATTGCACTTAGAAAATGGGCACAGTGTCATTTTTATAGTATTAGGAAAAAAAAAGTTAATTCTATAAAAAATGACTGCAAATCAATTGTTTGTCATTTTGTGGTAAAGTAGTCCCTTTGCTACTGGCAGTAGAGGGCGCTGATATGTTTGTTACTGTGACGCTCCCTCAAAACACACACACACGTTAATGTGTCTTGTTGTTTGTTTTATCTTTACACCCCATTGATGGAATTTATTTATTTTGCCAAGTGCTTTCAGTGGAAGTGAGCTGTGAGAGGGGAATGTTGTTGAATAGAAAGAGAAAACAGATTAATGGAGCGCCTGATCACGACCGTGGTAAGCTGTGCACAAGGTTTTCGGGTGCTAACAGTTCAGTACATAGACGCACTTTAGTCAGTTGTTTTAGGTGTTTCTCAGATGTAGAGAGTATTAAAGTACGGTGAGACAAGGAGGATTTCCTAGTTAAGCTGCTGTGAGGAGTCTCGTGCTGCACTTTTCTAAACGCGGTGACAGGAGGTGATTCTGTGAGCCAATCAGTGTTACAACCTCACTGTTTTTGTTCTTATGGCCAACTGTGTTTTTTATTTTAAAAATAGTAAGGCACGCTGTTGGGGGGGGCAGTTTTCTTGCTGCTGGTGGTGGTGGGAGCTGTCTTCATATTTCATCTGGTTGCCATGACTACTAGGCAGTTTCAGTAGCAAGCGGGCAGGTTGCCGGCTGGAGGATGAAGGATAGATAGCGCGGTCAGCTGTTAGATAGAAAAGGTGCTGTATTAAAAGAAAACAAAATAAAGAAATGCTGGAAACAAGCTCAACTGAAGTTCTCTATGCAAACCGAATAGGCAGCTGGTATTAGCAGTGTGGCAGTAAGGATGGGGAGCGCTATCTCTCTCTTAGCGAGATGAAAAAAATGGCGGCAATTTTAAATTGAATTGGCAGGTTTGAGCCAATTAGGAAGCAGGGTTGAGACTAGGATATTAGTTATGAGGCTGGCAGGGGTAGCAGGGCTGGGACTTTTTACTTACAGGGCTCTCACTGCAAGTTAATGTACCCCTGCCAGTCAATCACAGTTCTTAAAATCTTATGGCCATTTTCTAAGCATTAATAGTGTATGTTAGAATGTTATAGTCATTGAAAATCTAACTTTCCCTAATCTTGTTGTACCATTGATGTGACGTCACGATGTTGTTGTACCATCGTGAGTACGTCACATCGATGGTACAACAGCTCTGACCACATTTGCACTTGCGCGACTCGCAGTTCATAGCGATGAAAAAATGGGCACCGCAGTTCATCGGAGGCACAGGAACACATTTACAACTCTCAGTAAGTGCCATTTTTTTAAACAGTTGCCGGCACGCAGCAGGAGAGCCGTATTTGTTTTTAAATTTATGATTGCACATGATCTTTGTGGACCTAGAAGGAGTGCAGTGTTTTTAGGGACACGGGTGGGGAGGGGCAGGGGGTCACCGACATCACGGCACGACCTTTGAGGCAGACAACAGCTGATTGCTTTACTTTTTTCCATACACTGTAAAAGACAGTAGATGGGCAACAGTAAACAACAACACTGTTGTTCACTTCTTGAGGTTTCTTGCCAACCAAAAACCTCTCGAGCTTCACTCTTGAGGTTTTCTAGGTTGTCAAGACAACCACTCGAAGTGAACAACAGTGTTGTTGTTCACTGTTGCCCATCCACTATCCTCTATATATTTTGCCAAAGCATAATATGGTCTGATATGGACAAATTTTGTCTGATCAAAAATATAAATATAAAAAATATGTATTATTTTTTAAATGATAAATACAGGAAAATGAATATTATGCTTGTATGTTTATTTAGATCCTTGCCCCTGATGAAGCCCAGAGTTGGGTTAAATGTTGGGCCACAGAGGATTGCTGTGTTCATAGCAAAGCAACAAATAAAAAGAAAATAGATTTTGTACAAAACAAGCGTGACTGGTTGATGAACAACAAAACTTTTTCTTTGCTTCTTTTTTTTCAACAGAGAAACTTAACAGCAAACTGGAACTATAACATTATAACAAGGTAGCATAAAAATACAAATGGCTCACCCACAAGAAGCAGGCCCAACAGGCAAACAGGGAAAACAATAGTCCTGGCATGTTCAAACAAATTCATAGCTCTTCACCCTTTACAGAGTGTGTCCTCCAACATAGGGGTAATAGAATTGTGGAACAGGCTTTGTTGTTTCTCCACCAAATGAATCCATGGCCACAACATAGCACTTAGTATGTTTTCCTGTCACGTCTCTGATGAGGGTGAAATTCTTAAATAAAGCCAGTCCTGTCCAAACCGAAGAGTTTCACAGGGACCTGGCTCTGGAGATGACAGCATCTGATGGGGGTCCAGACTGATGGCTCCTAAGCTGGACTTTATGCACTGCACCACAGAAGACCCAGTCCAACCTCTTCACTTCAGTTACATCCTAGATCCTCTCTGAAATGTAGAGATAGTCTTCTCAGGAGTACTCGATATGGATCTTATGCCGAACCCACCTGTCAACCTGTGACCACTCTGGGATGCTCCTTACACTGGTCTGCTGGTCCATTTCATTCTCCAGCCATACCCAGAGCAGTAACGGACATTCAGAGGGTCATCGGGAAGCAGGCCATGTATTCTTTCCCTGAGGAGGATAGACATTTGTGGCAGCCATGGGGTGTTTTCTGGCAGTCAGCTGCAGGCCTGTATCTGACTAAGGTATACCTCTGTCCACCTCCTGCTCCAGGAAAACCAATGGCTGGGATAACCGACCAGGATACAACACAGGGAGTTCCTCATATGACCTACAGGGGCTGTCTTTCCCCTTCCTGACTACAGGTGACTTTTTTCCTGAGGCATCACCCCACTTTCCAGTGAAGATAGAGGCCCTGGTGGGTGGAGAAGCCACTTCTGACTCCCTGGGCCTTGGGTGGGTCATTCAAATTTACAGGCTTCCCACACCCTCTCTCTGGAGGGTGGGCAGAGGGAGACTGTGAAAAGGCAGAGATACTAAACAAATATTTTTGCTCAGTATTTACAAATGAAGAGGGGGGAGGTACATAAAACAAATAGTAGAAACACTCTGGATACAGAAGTTGATACCAGCCCATTTAAAGAAGAAAGGGTTCTGAAAGAACTCTTAAAACTGAAGGTGGACAAAGCAATGGGGCCTGATGGGATTCATCCCAGAATTCTAAAGAACTAAGGGTAGAACTAGTGACACCACTGACTACCTTTTTAACAAATCATGGGAGGATGGGGTGGTACCGAGGACTGGAGGAGGGCAGATGTGATCCCCTTCACAAAAGTGGGAGCAAGGCAGAAGCAGGAAACTACAGACCTGCTAGTTTAACCTCAGTGATAGGGAAATGATGGAATCACTTCTGAAGGAAAGAATTGTCGAGTATCTAGAGGCCAGAGGGCACAGGACCCTAGGCAGCATGGATTCACAGCGGGAAGGTCATGCCAGACGAATCTGATAGATTTCTTTGACTGAGTGACCAAAGTAGTAGATCAGGGAGTGGCTGTGGACATGGCCTACCTAGACTTTAGCAAGGCATTTGACACAGTCCCACACAAAAGATTAATATACAAGTTAGCCAGCCTGGGAGTGGGTCCCAAGATGACAGCCTGGGTAAAGAATTGGCTGGAGAATAGGACACACAGAGTAATAGTAAATGGAGTCTACTCAGAAGAAAGGAGGGTTACTAGTGGGGTACCGCAGGGTTCAGTATTAGGACCGGTCCTCTTCAATGTCTTTATAAGCGACATTGCAGAAGGACTGGAAGGAAAAGTATGTCTCTTTGCAGATGACACAAAGATCTGCAACAGAGTTGATGCACAGGGTGGGGTGGAAAGGATGAGAAGGGACTTGGCAAGGTTAGAGGAATGGTCAAATGTATGGCAGCTTAGATTCAATGCTAAGAAGTGCAAGGTAATGCACCTGGGAAACAAAAACCCAGGGGAAGAGTACACAATGGGGGGTGAGATACTAACAACAACAAAAATGGAAAGGGACCTGGGGGTAGTCATATCAGATGACCTAAAGGTGGGCAAGCAATGTGAGAGGGCAGCAAGGAGGGCTGGGGGGATACTGGGATGCATAGGGAGAGGCATCACCAGTAGAAAACAGGAAGTTATTATACCTCTGTACAGACAGCTGGTGAGACCCCATCTGGAGTACTGTGTGCAGTTCTGGAGACCCAATCTCCACAAAGACATAGACAGGATGGAAGCTGTCCACAGGAGGGCAACTAAAATGTTGCAGGGTCTGCACAGGAAGACATATGAAGAGAGACGAAAGGAGCTTAATATGTATAGCCTTGAGGAAAGGAGGGAGAGGGGGGACATGATAGAAACGTTCAAGTACCTCAAGGGAATCAACAAAGTCCAAGAGGGTAGCATCTTTCAAAAAAAGAGGTGTGCAAGAACAAGAGGGCACAATTTGAAGATAGAGGGGGTGGCTCAGAGGTAATTTAAGGAAGTATTTTTTCACAGAGAGGGTTGTGGATGCATGGAACGGCCTTCCGGAGGAGGTTGTGGAGTCAAAATCAGTGGTGGAATTCAAGCATGCATGGGACAGTCATAAGGCAATTCTAGGGGGTTGGGGTAGGAAGAAGTAGGCTGCTGGTTAACTAGGATCTGCAGCTTATCCAGTAGGTAGGGAAATAGGCAGACTGGGTGGGCTAAGCGGTCCTTATCTGCTGTCAAATTCTATGTTTCTCTGCCATGGGGAGGCTCAGGTGCCTTAAGCAAGGAAGGGCTGGGCAGATGGCTGTGCCCTTCCTCCCAGTAAAAGTCCTCTTCTTTCTCTTCAGCAGGGGCTTCAGGAGCAGAGGGCTCTAAAGGGGTAGTAGCTGAACTTATTTCATCCCAGGTATCCAGGCTGTCAGTTGAAAGAACAGTGGTCGTCCCTAGTGAGACAGAAGGTGACCAAGTCCATTTCCAGCATGTAAGGTGGCAGAGGATAACAGTTCCAACTCTCTGCAAGCAGCCACCCCACAGCAGGGTGTGCTCCAAGAATAATCAATACTTAAATCTCAGAATCAAGCACTACCCACCACCAAAAAAGGCCACAACACAGAACAAATGCCCCCACCCCCCAAAATATAGCCAGTTTAATGATACAGCAGGAAACAAATGGTGCAAACCTCATAAATGCTGATAGCAAAAGGCTGGAGGAAGTTCCTGAAGAGGCTACTGTGAAACCGGTAGAAGTCAGTGGGGTCCTGCCTTGCTCTCCAGCCTTTGCTATCTGCATTCATGAGGTTTCTGCCATTTGTTTACTGCTGTATTATTAAACTGCATATTCCACTTTTTTGGGGGCATTTATTCTGTGTTGCGGCCTTTTCTGGTGGTGGGTAGTGCTTGGTTCTGAGATTTAAGGGAATAACAGTTTGCCATAGGTGGTACTCCTCAGGCGCATGAGGAACACAGATGCAGGCACACCACTCCAACACCTTGGTAGCTACACTAAACACAGCAGTCTGCAGAGGCTCCCCTTCAAGCATTACACCGCAGCCATGATAGCAAAGAGGTGGGTACGAGGGCTGGGGGGTTGTTTTCAGGTAGTATATCTGTCATATTCAGTCTGCTGCAAAGTTTCTGATCACTTTTTTCTTACACAGAAATGGTGCTCACTGCCACCAGCTCCCACAATGCTGATCTTACACTCAACTAATCAGCACCTTCCTTACACCATTTGCATACAATTTTACTATGCATTTGCTCTGCCCATGATGGCACCAGGTCGGAGTGGCACAAAACTGACCTGCATGGCAGAACAGTGATGGCGCAGAAGAAACAAGGCCAGAATCTACAACAATGCTGCCAGAGCCCATGGGAGCCCAGGTACAATCCATCGCTCCACAAAACTTATCCCAGACAAGCCCCCACCTTTGTAAGCCCCCCCCACCTATGTCTAGGGCCCTGATGTTAACAAATGTAGAGAGGATCGCCACAGTGCAGCAGTCCATCCAGCAAGCAAAAAAGAGAAGAATGGGACATACCTGTATGATGTTACAAAGGGTTCATACTTCTCCTTTAGCTTCTTGGTGGCACCAAATCACCTAAAAGGGGGAGGAGGACCACAAACCGTGGCTCTGACTGTAGGTGCAACTGATGTTAGCAAGCAGCAGAATTCATGAAATGGTAGGAGGCCACGCTCAATTAAAAGAACATAAAAATGTATTTATTTTAAACACCAAACATCTCCCAATAGCTGGGTGTACGGCATGGAGACAGGCAGCTTAAATGGTGGCACAAGCCCATGGCACATCACTTAAGGCCGAACTGGCCAAGGAGCTGGACTTCACCAGAGCTGAGGGGCTCTATTTTTGGGCAGCAGCAACAATGCAGGCCACAGGACACTACAAACACCACTGCAGCCTACCTAACTGGCAGCTCAACTCCCTGCACCACTCTCCACATCCCCACAAGCAGTGGGCAAACAGACTTCAGCTATTAATTTCCACAAACCCCTTCATTCTGCAACACAGGGCCATGGATCCTGGGCCCCTGGCATCCCTGGACCAAACACAGAACACGAGCGATTCGTGGGACACACTGGGCTCTCCTCTCTCTTTTTTCTCCCACAGGCTGTGTGACATTGGATAGAGTACCACGCTGGGTAAAGGGGCAGAAGGGCTGCCACCACCTCTTAGCCTCACACCACAGGCTGCTACCACTGTAGAGTCCCCGGTGTCCATTTCCAGGCCTCACAAAATGGGACCAGGTCCCATTCCACCCTGGTGCTGCACAGCACAAGGCAGGCCCCCCAAATCATCCCCGGGCCATGGCTCCCAACTAGCGGACCCAGTTCCCCATGGCCACAGAGCCCTACATCTCCCCTCCAGTTCCTGAGCTGAACATTGTCTCTGAGTCACCAAGAGTCAAAACCCAGGCCGGAGCCAGAGCCCTGGCCAACTGTCATACCATGTATCTTTCCCACCAGCCTCTCCCATGTGCCAAAAACCAGCAAATACATACCCTGGGAGGTCAGACTAACTCTGTCCAACCCCCAGGTGGCCGGCACTCCCAGGCCAAAAATGGAAGAAGTGGGAGGAGATGGCCACTATAGTAAGCACTCCTCGAAGGCAGTGCTTACATACAAATGCCTGTTCTTGAACATTGTACCCTTTCAAACCTATGATTGCAAGGTAGTTCAGCTCATATTAGTGACCTTGCTGTACTCTCTATCTGGGGCCTGCCTCTTACTTGTCCCAAATGATTTGCAACCTGACTGCAAGGAATTCTAGCTAATAGTAGTTTGGTTGGATATTGGCAACCTGATAAGTGCACCAAGACAAATAATCAACAATCCACAATATTGAGCGCAGCAAAGTACAGTATTAGTCTGAACTCACTATCTGGAGTCTGCCTCTTACAAGTTTTGATGGCTGCTGCCGTTTAACCCACTGTGCATCTCCCTACCTGGGTGAACCTTTGGTAGACCCTAATTTATTTTAAATTCAATAATTACTAGACAACTGGACTGTGCCCTACCTGGGGTCTGCCTCCATACTAGTTTTACAGTCTAGTGCTGGTCTCTGGTGCACTCCCATCAGTCTAAACTTGTGTTGCTGCCAAACAGTGCCCCATTCCATCTATAGTTCATTTCTGAACAAACCTTAAGATGTTTTCCAAATGTTCGGTCATCTTGACAGGTGTGATTCTGATAACCTGCTAGTCCCTACTGACCTTGTTGCGCCAACTCCCGCATACCTGTTTGTGACTATCCTGGTGTCCACTTATGACTTCTAATTCTCTAATGTAATGGTAGTCCCAGCTGTCACTCTGAACCTGACCTTGTGCCTTTGAATCAAATACTTATTATTTAAAGTGAGACATGTAACCAAATATTCCTTCAGCTTTTTCTTACTTGGAAAAGCAAGGTTGCTTGCTAGTTTCTTTATTGTTTAATTTGTTTATCAATGCTGTTCCATCTTTTTTTTTCTTTGGTGCTAATGGCTACTCCCCCTGTGTTAAAGGTGTTCCAGTTCTTTTTTTTTTTCAATTGTTTAACCAGGTGAGACACACTAAGCTAAAAGCTTTTTTACAGGTGCAACCTGGGAGCACAGGGAAGTTAAGGGACTTGCTCAGGACACACAGTATATGCAAGTGGGTGCCGTGGGATTCAAACCCAGTCTCCAGATTTGTAGCTCAGAAGCCTTAAACCACTGTGCTATACTGTAGTTCTGGCATTAATGTAAGCAGATGACTTGATTTTTCTACTGTATCTGTTAACCCAATAGGCCTAAGTCAGAAATTACAGTCTGGAAAATAATGTATTTAAACACACTGAAAATTAATGCAACAAAAAGCAAAATACTTGTCTTTGGAGAAAAGAAATCTAACTGGAAATGGCAAGTCGATAATATTATACTTGGTGGAGAGACGTCCTATTGTTATTTAGATTTGTACATCTCAAATAATAACAACTGGCTGAAACATAAGACATTTGAGAAATAAATTATTACAAATTAAAATGTTTGAATGAGATAATGCCAGATACCGGGGATACACTCTTATTCCAGCTATTCATGCAGCTGAGATGAAAATGAACAGTATAGCCCTTTATATGGTGGAGCTCTGGAAAGGGGATAATTTATGTTTAGTTGAAGCACCATTTATACAGTTTTATTGGGTGATTCTTCAAGTTTCTAAAACTACTTCAGCAGAAAGAGTTAGGGCTGAACTGGGAAGCTCTAAAATGGAGGTATTAAGTAAAAGTAAAAAGATTGCCTGTTGGATAACATGCATGAATACGGAGGCAGATAGATTGATCAAAAGATGTTTAGAAGAGAAAAAAATATTTGTATATCAATAATAATTAATCTCCAGGGACAAAAGAGAAAAAAGGAGATCTTGGATCTAGTAAATGTACAATACTCTCTGGACAGATGTGCTGAGAAATATTAATGTATAAAAAAATTATATGATATTAATCATTTCAAGACTGAAAACTATCTCAGAAACTGCAGATATGGTGTGAATACTGTGTCTGGAGTGCACACCCACCCTCCTGACCCTAAGGAGATATTACTCCATGCCTACTCAAAACTAAACCAGGAAGCATATTTTACTGATCCACCACAGACTGACTGTCCCCTGTATCGTATATCTCACCTGTGATGTTGCAGTTGCACTGGACTACTTAATCTCCAAACTCCAAGCATTGAAGGACCTGCATATCCCTCTAATTAAGCACAGGGTGAGGGGGATGGCCACAAGATGATTGCACAGAGATTTTGTTGGCCTCACAAAGCTTAAAGACCAGAGACAAGTGTTGATCAAGGTATAAGGTTACATCACTTCCTGCAGACTGGATTGAATATCAAAAGCGGAAAAAATAATGTAAAAAAAGCAATGTATGGTGCCGGAGGTACCAAATGCAAAGATCTTCTACAAGCTTCTAATAGTGACTCCTGAAAGTTCTGGATGCACATCAAGTGGTTTATGGAGGGACATGTAAATCACATGATGATGGATATGTTGCTAAATAGTATTGACTGCAATAATTCTGATACTATAGAGAATGCCTTTCATAGATTCTTAGGTTCATAGTTAGTTTCAAGTTCAGTAGGCTTTCGCCATTAGAAACTTGCCACCTTAAAAATTCTTAAGAGTGGTATTCGTATTTTTTGGTGCCCATAAATGTATCCAATCTATTTTTAAATGTAGCAATGGTTTCACTTCCAATTATATGTTGTGGTAATGCATTCCACTTTTTTATTATTCTCTGTGCGAACCATTTTCCCCCTCCTTACTGTTTTATTCTTTTCTCCTATCAGCTGATAATCGTGCGATCTAGTTTGTTTCACTTTAATATGACTAACTATACCTGTAGTCTCCTTTAGGAAAGGATCATTCTTTGCTCTATATGCTAGACAGTTACTTCCTCTTATCCTTCTATAGTCCATAGAATACAGCCCACGTTTATGTAATCTTTCATGATAGTTAAGGTTATTCATGTTTTTAACTTTTTTGGTTGCTTTCCCATGTGCTTTCTCTATGATGCTGTCATCCATTGTTGTTTGTGGCGAGCTAAACTGGGAGCAGTACATTCCAAGTGTAGTCTAACCAAACTTCTATACAGAGCAATAATAACATCTGGCCTTTAACTGCCATTTATCCAACCTGTCCAAATACTTCAATTTAGCATCTGGTACCCCTGATATGGATGCTACTGTAGATAATCTGGTTGCCTCTCTGTTCTTCTTAAGAGTTATTACACATAAAGAAGTGGTACAGCTTCTGAAATTGATTTCTCCATGCAGCAGTGTAGGCTGTGATGGGCTTGAATACATAATTATTAGGATTTCTGCCCCCTATCTTGCTTCCCTCCTAGCCAGAATATATAATCTATCACTAACCTCTGGCATTTTACTCAGTGTATGGAAGGTTGCCAAAATTTGTACCGGTTTTCAAGAAGGGAGAGCCAAAGCTATTGGAAAACTACTGTCCTACAACAAGTTTGTCTGTTCTCAACAACCTATTTGAGAAACTAGTGACCTCCCAGGTTATGGAGCATTTCCACAAATATAACTTGCTCTCACCTGCTTCCATGGCTTCAGACAGCTACATAGCGCAACCACAGCCCTTATACAGCCCTTATCCAGGCCACAAGTGATGCCAAGGTAGCCATAGATAGGGGTACTATATATATATATATATATATATATATATGACCTGACAAAAGCCTTTGATCTTTTTGATCACACTATTCTCAAAACCAAATTGCTGTCCCTTGGCATCTACAGTAATCCACAGCTGTAAACTGGTTCTCTTAACTAACTTGGCAAAAGGCAATGACTTTCGAAAGCAAATCAATCTAATCTGACTTTTCCGCTATTAACCATGGTGCCCCTCAAGACTCCATACTGGGTCCACTCCTTTCCACCATTTTTATCAATGATATCTTTAAGGTTCTTGCCTCATGCTCCATCCTGCTTTATGCTGATGATATGTTGATTTACACTAGCTTCAAGAGCCCAGTGGACATTAACTCTCAGCTAAATGTCAACTTCTTTAAGGGTTAGTCCTGGCTATCCCAGAATAAGCTTCTCCTAAACTAGCAAGACTCATAGTATACTGTTTGGTTCAGCAACCCATTTAAGGGCCTGTACAGACAACCTGGCAGTCTATTACATTGAGGCTCCCCTCTTACTGCTGTCAACTCTTTCAGGTGCCTAGGTATCACCCTAGACCCTCCCCTAGATTTTATTTTCACATTGCTACTGCATGTGAAACAGTCAGTGACAAACTTGGACTAGCCTTTAGAGTGAAGTATGCCTTGACTCCTACTGCCAGACTTGCCATTACCCAAATTGTCCTACTGCCTAGTCATACCTACTGTATCGGTTTATTTAATTATCTCAGTCAAACAAAGGTTACCTAACTAAATGGAATAACACATATGACAACAATATATGCCCTTTTACCTTGTCCTTGACTTGATTTACCAACCACTGTACACTATATGCAAGCTTAAATTAGCTGTCCTCATCCTAGATGACAGTATGCCCTAGGTTGTACCATGGCCAAAATTCTCAGATCTGCTATGCCTGCCTCCCTGCTTGCTCTGCTTAATTATTCTGAACAGGCCAGTGCTCTGAGATCCAGTGACCTTTCTCTCCTCTCCCTCCCTAAGTGATCAACAAACACAGGTGAACAAGCTTTTTTTCCCATTTTGCCCCAAAATTCTGGAACTCCATTCCTGCTACCCTCAGGCTCTCCAAGACCCAAATTCACTTTAAAAGGGAGCTATTTAAGTACAAAAGATCTACAGGGAACTGCAACTGTACAAGAAGTACTGGCTTTGATTATGAGTTGTACACATTCTGCATCATGTTGTAATTGTAGGTATTTTATTTGTGCTGTATACCACCTGCCTTTTCTAGCAGTATGTTTGATGTCTCTCTCTGTAATATTATTACATTGTTTTTGTAACCTTTACCACAGCCTATAAAACTTTGTTTAGACTTTTTGTATTTCTCTTGGGTCATACATGAAAATAGGCATTGTATTGCCTATTACATATACTTAAATCCTTACATACATGCAGGGAATAAACAAAGTGGACACTAGGAAACTTAACTAATAGTGGCAACAGTAATACCAGGAACAGCAATAGAAAGTTGGTGGGTGTAGTTTAAGAAAGATGCCAGAAAGTACTTTTTCACAGAGCGGGGGAGGAGGGGATGGAAAAGTGGAACAGACCCCACTGAGGTGATCAATGCAGATATGGTAGGGGTATTCAAAAGAATATCGGACAGGCATAGGGGACTGGTTAAGTGCGCTAGGGAGGATGGCATAGGGAAAGGATTGAGATGGACCATTAGACTACATAGCATGTCCTCAGTCAGGTAAACAACAGGGCAGACAGGGCAGACTATGAGGCCTTCTTTTGCCATCAGTTTTCATGTGTGCATGTTTGTGTATTTTGAATTTGTAAAAAGGTTTTGTTGTGAAAATCTAGAGTATATTAGCTGAAAGTCAATTCCCATTTCTAACGGCAATAAACCAGCGAAAAGAAAATAATACACTGGTCCATTTCCTCTTGGAGACCATAAAGCAGAAATACTAGTTGAGGTTCTTATCTTTCCTGCATTTGTTATTACTCACAGTGGTATAACTAGGAAACCATTTTCTGCTCTGTAAGTAGTATTTAAGCTGGTCCAACCTAAAAACAAGCTATTAAAGGCAGGTTACTCACAATCATTTGCTGCCTGCGTAATGGGAATCCTATTAAATGTTTTGCACAGTACATTGCAGACCAAGATAGCTTCTTTGTAGTACAGTGGTCATATGTTCCTAAATATTAGGTACAATCTTTATTTTTGAAATGCACACCTGCTTTTGCATTGATCACGCTAATTATTTCCACAATAACTCCTTATACACTGTAGATATAATTAAAATGACACTGGTTAAGCTGCTAGTTCACAGTCTACTGTATGTGAAGTAGTTTTGACTGATACATGGATTGTGGTAAAAGTGACTTAGCTGCCCATGTCTGAATTTGCTTATTTTTTTAGCAGAACTATGACAACCCTGTACAGCATGTAAGGTTGTTCTGTGTTTTACAGAAAAGTAGGTTTAATATAGTGTTACTAGGACAGGGTTTATGAATATCATTAGAACTTTAATAAGCCCCTGTACTGTTTGCCAGAACAATGCCATTGCAACTACTTTGACTTATCAATTGCTATTCCTTTGTTCTTATCCTTATACAGAGAGTTTTGTAGAGATACGGTATGGGACATGATAAATGCTAAGTTATGCACTCCACCATATCAATGCCAATGATAGATCAAAAAGGATCAAGATATGGACCAGTACCCTCTGTCCCATGCAGTCAGAAGTATCGTGAAAAATGCAATGCGAGTAATGTCAGTGTTGTAACAGGGTCTAAATCACAACTGGGGCGGTTCATAGATGTCGAACTGTTCCAGCTGAGCCTCGAGCAGCACCATCAACACCTTTTCAATAACCTACCCCAAAAAGGGAGGTTTAAAACACATCTGCAGTTCACGAGGCTGTTGGGGTCCAAATATGACTTATTAAGTATGGTGTCTTACCCCCACAATTCTCTGAGCAGGAGGCCCCCCCCTTCAAGAAACACCCAATAAGCCCTGTGAAAAGTAGTCCTATGGATTACTGGCAGCCAACAAGCAGCTGGATAGGCCTGGGATCCCAAATACAGCAGATGGAATGTGGCCCAGAGTCCAGCTGGAGCACCTCCTTCTCCAAAACAGGTCAGAATACACCCCTAAGACAGAAGATTGTCTGAAGCCATCAGCAACCGCGTACTGTTGTCTCTTAATAAGTCACTTGAGAATATCCCAGCCTAGACAGAGGACACCTTGTCAAAGAAGATCTTGTTGAACTCTTCACATTCTTCTCTGGAAAATATTTATTTGGACCACAGGCATTGGGTCAACCTGTTTATTGTGCAAAAGAATCCAGCCTGCCAATTCTTCCCTGTAGCAATCACCCTAGACAGGAATTCTGTCTTTTTCAGGGTGATAACCCACTGTTACTCATCATAATGAGTCCTCAGTGCCAGTCTGTCCTTCTCTTAATGGGATATCTACCAAGAATGCTCTAACTTCCATCCTTTTGTCTTCAACTGCCTACTTTCATCACAGTACCATAACTGCAGTGGGATGTCAATGGACTGGTACAGTAAAGTGTCAGGGACTCCAAGGCAGCTGTGAGATCCATGTTATAGCACTCCACAGCTTTCTTAGCTTCCTAAGCACATGCTGTTATCATACCCAGGATGTCCAACATAACCAGCAGCTTGCTAGTCTCCAGATCATATTTATGGCAGTATCAGCTCATCCCCCACTGAGGGTTATTAATACAGGGGCCTCAACAAAGGAATGACATAGTAAGATTATCCAACCAAATGACAGGATCATCCTTGACCTAGCCAATGTCAAGACCCAGTAAAAAGACTGAGTCCAAGGTGTGACCATGCAAATGAGTACTGAAGGAAATAGCCTGTGCAAGGACTGCTGATGCCATCAACCTTAGGAACTGCTGACCAAATTGCAAGTCTTCCTCATCAAACTAGGCACTGAAATCCTTCAGCACAGAAAATATAAACACCAGGCCAACTATTATGTCCAACTGTTCCTGTAGGAATTCACTCCCATGCCCTGAAGGCTGATACATGAGAATGATCCTACATCCTACACCCAGTCCGCCCCTAATAGCCATGCATTCAGATGACCTGGTTGTTCTGTGGTGTACACTGTGAGTCCCAAAGTACAGTAGCTCTAAAACAGATGACCCCCCGCACTCCTACCTCAGACATTGCACTACAGAGTACCCAGCCAGAATGAACACCTCAGGCATGGGACTGAAGTCATCACCCAGACAGGTCTCTCTGATGTATACAAGGTCAGCTGAGGAGTCCATGTTGAAGCCCTCTATCACTGATGTTCATTTCTCAGTGACCTTGTGTTGCAAGGTCACGGCCCAAAGGGGAGGAGCAGGATCAGCTGGCCTAGTTACCACCTGCCCTGGATATCAAAACCAGACTATGAGGATCCCTGTCATAGTTCCAGTTTCTCCCAGGGTGTCTTTGTATCTTTCAACTAAAGAAACCAGCACTCCAGGTATTGAAATATGAATAAATGTTTAATATTCAGCTATTGCATACATCATACAAGCTGGCTTAACGTGCAAAAATGCAAACAGTGCAAAGTTCAGAACCACAAATTTGTCCAGTGCCAGCACTTTGAGGCACTAAAACCTCTTCATCAGGTGGTGCGCTGAAGATGTTTTAGTGCCTTGAAGCTCTGGGACTGGTCAAATTTGTGGTTCTGAACTTTGCACTGTTCACATTTTTGTACTTTAAGCTAGTCTGTGTGATGTATGCAGTGGTTGAATATTAAACATTTATTCATTTTTTGATACCTGGAGTGCTGATTTCTTTCATTGGAAGATATTGTTTTGCCAGCACCCAGTCCATGCTCTGAGCACAGCCTTGGTTTTGCATTTCTGCCTTTGTATCTTTACCCTCTTAATCTTGTCCTCCCAGACACCTACCTCCTGCTGCCAGAGGATTCCCTGTTCTGTACAATGACTGAGAACCCCTGAAAACTAAGCACACAGGGATCCCCAGAAAGGATGAATCTGCAGCAGATGGTTCAGGTATAGATGAGCCTGGAAGGGTGCCCACCCAGTCAATGCCTGCTTAAGGTTCTAAAAATATTACAACTAAAACTAACAGCCCACATGACAACCTTCCCTATCTCAACATTACCTTCCTCATACATGCATTAATTACAAACCAGTCCTAATCAAATAACTGTTCCCCCATCATACCACATAAAACCAAACAAGCAATATTACCGTCACTCCACCAGTGACCGCTGGGTTGTCTTTCTGTTCTGTCAGCCTGTATCTCAGTCAGTAGAGATTTGCGTATCTCTGAACTATCCCCTCAGTGTTCAAGGCTGTAAAACCCAGTGTCTGTGTAATGTTCTAAGATAAACTCACTGCCCAGCCCGTGCTCTCCGTTCCTCCAAAGGTTGCTTCCTGGTGGTCCCCAGGGCTAGGCTGCAGCAATCTGGAGATCGTACTCCCCCCATTGCCACACCAGCCCAATGGAATTCACTACCAATCTATTTGAGGGAGGCACCCTCAGTGGAAATCTGTGAAAAAGGGCTTAAAACATTTGTATTTAACCAAGCATATGATCTATATAATATATAACTACTGAAGGTCTTATATTGTACTGAGTGTCGTGTTTTACGTGACAAATTTTAATGTTGTTTTATATTCTGCAGTGTGTTGGTGGAAATCTTTTGATGATGTTTTTAAGAAATTGTACAGCACTCTGAGCCTCCAGGAAGGGTGCTATATAAATAAAGTATCTATCTATCTATCTATCTATCTATCTATCTATCTATCTATCTATCCAGCTGTAAAGCATTTTGAGACCACAATGCCTCACCAGTATTAGCCTCACTCCACTAACTTCCCTCAGGCTCTCTTTAAGATTGAAGCATTGAGTGGCTATAAAGATCAGGCATTAAATAACTTCTTCTGTTCATACTTCTGGTGAGGTCACCAGCAGGAATGGCCACATGAACCTGAGCTCTCTCTCTCTTACCGATGAAAATAACCATTCCAAAGTAGCATCAAATAGAAAAAAAACACATTTCTGAGTGATTAGGAGTTGGTATGGTGTGTAAGCAGGGAGCAAAAGCCACAGGTCCTAACCCAGAACCAGAAGAACAGAAGGACAAAGCTCAGCAGAGCAAGTGTTTGGGAATCAGTCAGGGATACTCTGCAGCAGAGCTGCTAGGAAAAGCATAGGCCTCATCATCCTCAGGACCAACTGCTTTAGAGCTGGTGCAGGCATAATTTATTTTATTTATTTATTGTAGAAATCGGATTTACAACCTTTGAGCCTTGGACTCATTTACAAAGGCACCTCGTTGCAGGGAGGGTAGACATGTATACAGAGTGAGTACAACAGTGGTAACATACAGGTACAAATACAGATGACAGTAAGGCTCATTTACATGTATACAGAGTGAGTACAACCGTGGTAACATACAGGTGCAATACAGATAATAGTATCACTCATTTACATCAGTGGTTTACAGATAAAGTTTCACACAGAAGTTACAATCGAGATAAAACTATTTCAATAATATAGATTGTTGCCCTGTACGTACCCGGGAGGGTACCTATGGGGAAAACAGTGGTTGGGGGACAGGGGGGTGGTAAGCAGTCCAGTGGACCTTGTCAAGCCAGTGGGCCATGGGGGGGACCCCACTATTATATTACTTTGGGGCACTTACAGCTTTGGGTGTCAAAAAGGAGGTTATGGAGAGTGACTTTGAAAGAACCAATTTTGGGGAGATTGGTGACATAGGGTGGGTGGGAGCGAGTTGAACCAGCTTGGGGCATGATAGTGGAAGGACCTTTGGGCTAAAGAGGTTTTGGTGTGGGGCACCTGGAAGGTGGCCATAGCTGTGCAGTGGGTGGAGACAGTTGTGGATGCATGCCACAAGGATGCAGTGACCCCAGGGGAGGAGAGGCCTAGCAAGGAGTTTTTGGCAAGTAGGTAGGTTTGGTAGCACAAGCATTCCTCTAAGGTGAGCAGGTTGGAGGAAGAAATGAGTAGGCAAATATGAGTGCGGGAGGGTGCACTGGTCACGAGCCTGTAGGCCTTGTTTATCGACATCTGAATTTTGGAGAAGGCAGTGTTGTCAGCAGCTGCATAGATGGGTAGACCGTAGTCGACTAAGGACAGGACAGAGGAGTTGATGGCCAACCGGGGGGCAGTTTGGGGGAGGCAATCTCTATGTCAATAGAGGAGGCCAATCCGAGAATTTATAGCTGAATATAGGGTATTGATGTGGGTGTGGAAGGTAAGAGCCGAGTCAAAGGGGATACCCAGGTATTTGTAGGATGACACCTGCTCAAGAGGGTGTGGGTTACTGGGGAAAATGAAGAGGGGGGGCATTTTTGACCTTATTCTGGTGGTGAGAGAAAAGCATGGATTTGGTTTTCTTGAGGTTAATGACCAACTAGTGGTCAAGGAACCACTTTTCGGCTTGGTTGAAAGAATGCTGCAGGGATACCTGTAGAAATGTGGGGTCAGGGTGGGAGGCAAAGAGGGCTGCATCATCGGCATAGAGGAGCATGTTGCTGGAGCAGGAGCCGGGGAGAGTATTGAGGAAGAGGTTGAAAAGAACCGGGCCCAGGATTGAACCTGGAGGGACCTGGAGTGAACGGGCAGTGTGTTAGACAGGGTACCGTCTACCTTCACGCGCTGGGATCTGATAGAGAGGTAACTAGTAAACCAATTTAGGGGGCATGGGGAGAAGCCAAGTTGGTGGAGGGAGTCAAGTAAGAGGGGGTGACAGACACTGTCAAAAGCCTTGGATAGGTCAATGAACACTGCACCTGCAATGTGACCAGAGTCGAGAGCAGAGTGGAGGTGCTGAGAGAACTCCAGAAGGGCTGTAGTGGTACTGTGTCCAGGGCAGAATCCGTGTTGTTCCGGGCACATCAGGTCATATTTGGCTAGGTATTCGGAGAGCTGTATGGCCACTATCTTTTCAAGTGCTTTGGAGAGTGGGGGAAGAATGGAGGTGGGCCTGAAATTATTAGGGGAGGTTCTATCCCCACTCTTATGGATAGGGGTGATTTCTGCTGTTTTCCAAGCACTTGGGAACTGGCCCAGACAGAGTGACTGGTTTAAGAGGTCAGTGAGAGGTGCTAGAACAGAGTCCAGGACTAGTCGGAGGATCCTAGAGTCCAGGGGATCACAGCTGGAGTTGTTGCTGGCAAGGGCTTTTTGCAGATGAGGTCTGGCTTCAAGGGGATATGGCACATAGGTAGGAAGGGGTGATCTAGGGTGGGGAGGGATGCAGGGATAGGGTTGAAAAAGTAGTTGGGGAGAACAGAGCTTCGATCAGAGAAAGCCTTATTGAGGCATTCAGCTATGCAGGGTGGATCAGTGGTGATGGAGCCATCAATGGACAGTTCTGATGGTGGGGGGGAGCATGTCTTTCAAATTGAGCTCCTTCATATTGTCCCAGAAGACACGGGATGAACCCCAAGTGGTAGCAAGGGTGGATTGATAGTTTTTAGCTTTAGCCTGCCTTATAGCCCAGGTGCACCTGTTACGTGCTGCATTACAGGCTTGTCTGTTGGCCAGTTTGCCTGTCGCGACAGCAATATGCCAGAAGTCATCTCTTTGTTTCAGTTTTTGAATAAGGGACGGGGAGATCTAAGAGGTGTTGTGTTTTTTGGTACGGGTTCTGGTCAGGAGGACAAAAAGGTCACAGGCCTTGCTAAAGGCCATGGAGAAATAGGCTAGAGCAGAGTCAATGTCAACTATGAGTGGGATTGGGGACCAGTCCAGCTGGGCTAGGTGAATTTTCAGTTTTCTGAGACCCCCAGGGCAAAAACACCAGCATTCAGTGGTGTGGGACACTGGTTTTGGTACAGAGGATAACCAGAGACAGAGGACAGGGGAGTGGTCTTTAAGAAAGTCAGGTAGTACATTAATATCCCTGATTTTATGAGGGTGGTTTGACAGAATTATATCCAGGAGGGTGCTGGAGCCACTTGAACAATTAAATCTGGTGGGCGAGGTAACTAGTTAGGTTATATCTAGAGCAGCGAAGGAGTCCCTGATACGGGCTGCAGAGGTACCCAGCCAATTGACATTAAGGTCGCCTAGGATGAGCTTCTCTGCCTTGTGTGGGAGTGTGGTGAGGTAATCAATAAGGGATTGGACTGCTTGTCCCTGGTCCCTCGGGGGTATGTATAAGACTGTGATGAAAAGGGGGCCCCTGGCTGGGTTTGGGGTAACCTTAAGGGTGAGGGCTTGGGCACTAAAACTGAGCTTGGGGGCTGGAAGTGCTTCGCCTAAAAGAGTATCTGCATAAAGACTGCACACCCGCCACCACGCTTGCCTACACGGTCTTCCCTGAACAGAGTATAGCCAGGGAGGGAGATAACGGAGTTGGGGGTTTTGTTGGAGAGCCAGTTGACGCAGTGCATCGATGGGCTAGCACCCCTCACAAAGAAGCCAGCAGAAGAGGGTGAGCCTTACCTATTAAGGCTCTCGATGCTGTTCCCCAGCTCCTGATGGAGCTCTGTGCTGCTGAGAATGTTGTGTGGTGAAGGGGGGGATTCTGAGGCCTATATGGTGGGAAGAAGTACAAACAGGGCACATTAGTATGTAGTGGGAGGTTTACCAGGAGCAGGCCCATACTGCACATGCGCCAAGTGTTAACCCAGCTATTGGGACAGAGTCCCTAGAGCGCATGCATGATCTCCAGCCAGCAAAGATGGCGATAGATGCCAGAAAACCTCAGCACCAGGTAAGAGTAACTCAATTCCTGCACAAATTAACACAGGCACAATGATACTTGTAAACAATCCGACCCAGGCTAGAACAGAATTAGAACCCCAGAATAACACTGCAGAAAACATGCACAGCAGAGGAGGGTGAGCCTTACCTATTAAGGCTGATGCTGTTCCCCATCTATGTGAATACCAACCTTTCAAATATTGTGTCTGTTGTGTGTGGGCATTTCTGCTTTTGAAATAAAGAATTTTGGGCAGAAGTAAAACAGAAATCACACATACAGATATGAGAGTTACATATAATGAGAGGGCAATTGAACTTTTTGATCAGCAAGCAGATTGGGCTGACCAGCTACTGTTGCCATCCCTAAAATCAATTAATCAACTTGAGGAGAGACACAAAGACATTGTGAGTAGATTGTGGTAAAAAAATCAAACACTGCATGGCATTTCTGAGGGTCTGGAGGGTACCAGACATTGTTAGCTTTGTAAGAAAAGTTTTTAGTCAGATCCTCTTTTTGCCTGCAGATAAAGCATTTGAATTTGAATGGGTCCACCAAGTTCTGGGTCACCTAACACACAGCAGGGAGCTAAACTGATATCTATCTTCATGTGTTTCCTGCAGTTATCAGACCAAACAGCACATTCTAACAGAGGCATGGAGATGAAAGCATACCTCTCAACTGCTATGAATTCTGCATAGCGCTATGATTTTCACACTCCAATTTACCCTTGCTCCTCACAGGTTTACTGATGTTCCTCATAATGTTAGAGCTATTTCTAGACAAACAAACTATTACATCATTGAACTAAGTCGATAGAAACATTCCTTATCACTAACTACTTGGGGCCCACTATCTTTAGACATAATATAGTTTAAAATGAGAAAGTGCTACACATGCTGGCCCTTTGCTATGATTTTTGAAGGCCAATGCTATGATTTTTAATGCTGAGAGGTTGAAAGGTATGGATGAAAGGATGTGACTTATGATCAGTATCACATTTATGCCAGTAACGATTACTCTCCTGCAGTACTGGCTCATTGGAAGGAATATATACCACTTGCCCAGTATTAAGGTCTTCTAAGTTAAAATTTTAAACACCCTTTCTTGCAAAGATGTTGACGTTTTTCTGTACAGGAGCTGACATCTTTAATGTGTCAGAAGCAGTTCCCCAGGACCTGAAGGGGAAGGATTTCTACATGCCCAGACTAAAGTGTCCCATTTTTGCCTCTCAGCCAAGAGGTCCACTTAGGCAGCACTACATGGACATGGAGGCTCTTCATAATGAAAATACAACAGCGGTGCTGGCGGATATAAAAGAACTACTAAATGTGTTTAAAAAAGGACACAAAATGACTTTCTGAAGTATTTTTGCGTTAATTCATTCAGCTTTCAAGCCAATAGTTGTTTTGGGATGGATGATGTCAACCTTTTTTGCATCATATCATTTTTGGTTGAAAACCCACATTTAATGATTGCTTACCTTCTCTAAAATTCACTGATGATGCTGGTTGTTTCATCTGCTTCATTTATTAGTAGAACTGAAATGCATAATAAAATCATAATTACACTCAATCTTGTTTCAAATCCTTGATCTGCTTTTATGTCATACTTCCTGAACATTGGGAACACCCTAAACAATGCAGCCATTCATGATGCAACGGTCACCTCTCTTCCCACTACACCATGAGTGTCTAGACTGTGTTGGGGGGGTCCCCAAGTCCAAGAAAGATGATGTCTGAGTTGATCAAGAAATGTAATTTTGATGTGGTAACACCAGTATGGTGTGATGTCGGTTTTTCACTTTTTAAAAGAAAAATGGAATCAAAATCAAACTACCAGCTACATCAACAGTCTCTATGGAATGTGAACAATCATAACATGTGTTCCTGACTTCTTCTCGTAACATATAAGGACGCTGAAGACCACCTTCGTAGACTTGACACTAAGAAGGGCGGTGCTTCTGATGGGCTAGAGTCCTTTTTTCTTAAACTTGGATATTACTATCTCACTGCCCCCATTCTTCACACTTTTAACATGTCTGTCTCAATGGCCACTGTCCCCTCCTGCTGGAAGTTGGCCCATGTTCTGCCCCTTTTCAAATCTGGTGACCCCTTTGATTTAAACAACTATAGACCAATCTCGATATTACCAGTGCTCTCCAAAATCCTAGAAAAACTCGTATTTTCTGAGCTGAAAGACCACATTGAAGCCCACTCTCTCCTCAACCCTGCTGAATTGGGCTTCAGACGTAACAATAGGACTATCTCTGCCCTAGATAAAGTCACCAGTGACTGGTTCTCCACCTGGGACTCCAATCAAGTAACAGGGGCAGTGTTCCTCAATCTGAACAAAGTGTTTGACACTGTGAACCATAATCTATCCCTGCACAGCCTCTCCAACCTAGGTGCCTCTGCCTCCACAATCCATTGGTTCTCCAGCTATCTCACAGGTGCATTCAGCAAGTAAAAGCAGATGATCTCCTTTCGAACCCCCTTCCCATCACTCGAGGCATCCCCAAGGGTCCATATTCAGCCCCACCCTCTTCTCCATCTACATCAAAAACCTTATTTCCAATATCCTAACTCAAAACTGCACTTCTTCACGGATGATACTGTACTTTATACCTCCAAGTCCTCACTTCTCAATGACCACGAAGAGCTCCAAACCAACTTCCTTCAGCTCGAATGTAATCTTACCTGTGCCAAGCTTTTGCTCAATGCTAAGAAAACTAAGGGAATGTACATCCACCACAACAACCCCCCCCCCCCATCGGGACCAAGTCCTACCGCAACTGTCAAAGCTTCCCTAGGGGAACCACTTGAAGTTATCGACAAGTTCAAATACCTAGGAGTCTGTTTTGACAACAAACCACCCTTCAACACCCACATTGATAATCTCTCCACCAAGCTTAAAGCCAGATTAGGTTTCTTTTTTAGACATAGAACCCTCTTCCCACCCGAAGTCAGACTCAGACTTGTTCAGGCAACATTCCTCCCACTCTTAGACTATGGTGATATAATATACAACTGCATTTCAGCTACCAACTTCCACAGGCTCAATGTCCTCTTCCACCATGCCCTTCATTTTATTATTAATGCACCCCCCAGAACCCATCACTGTGACCTATGTTCTTCTGCTGGGTTGACATCCCTAGCCACTAGAAGACTGCTCCACCTTGGCACATGGATGCTCAAAGCACTGCATAATTAACTCCCAGACTATATTTCCTCACTCGTCCACAGCTCACACTGCACTTATTCCCTTAAGAAGTCTTCCTTCGTCCACCTGGATATCCCCAGAACTAGAACCTCCCCTGGCAAGGGAGCTATATCGCATTCTCTTCCTGTGGCTTGGAACAGCATTCAAACGGTACTGTCACTATTAGTTTCTTCAAGTCACTCACCTCAAGATTCTTCACAGATCCTTGCAAATGCACAAGGGCTTAGCTCTCTGAATCCCTCTTCTCCCCCCCTTTCCTCTAACCTTCCCCTCTGGCCCTGTCTCATGTGTTATCCTGCTGCTGCCAAAGTCCCCTACCCTCTCCTGTAGCACTCCCCTCCCTATTAACTGGCTATTTTACATCCTTACTCACTCTTGTCCTGTCCCCTCCCTCTGCTGCCTTCCTTACCTTCTCTACATCCTACCGCAGATTGCCACATTGTTGCATCATGCAATTTCCTCATTATTACACTATCTTGTTGCCAGGACCTGTTTCTACTGTGATTGTGTGTTATGAGCTATGAAACCCATTGTCTTATTTAAAGTATATTCCTTTTATTTTGTAAACCTGTTGTTGAACACCTGTCTTGTACTAGGATCTCCTTGTGAATGAGCTTGCTCAATGGAGTTTCCCTACAATAAACTTGAATTGAATTAAACTGAATTTTAAACTAGGAGTAATTTGAGGCCTAAGAGGATTGGCAGTGTCCCTTTAATAATATTTTTTCATATGAGTTGCTCTATTTTAAATTGATGGAACAAAAGAAAAGACAGGACTTCATAGTAAATGCTGTGTTTCGAATTTCTTTATTTTCTTATATTGACACTTTGCTGCCAACATTTCACCTATCCGCATAATCATCTCTGGTGATCCTTTAATATGAAGAAAAAATATTGGCCCCAATACTCAGACTGCGCCCGGCAATGGCGCAAGTGGAGGAGCAGCACAACCGAGGTGCACTATAGCAAGACAGGGGGATATTCAAAGGAGATATGCCATGGTGCATCACCTTTGAATATAGCACAGAATGCGCAAGACGCATATACAATATACCAGTGCATCCTCCAGACAGGTAGGACTGGGAATGCTCCAGCGCAACTGCAGCTGCGCTCAGCACATGTCCCAGATATTCAGACCTGGACATGCAAATGGGGCCATAATGTATGCAAGGTGCAAATGAGGCCATTTGTATGTCATTATGGCCCCATTTGCATGCGTTGCACAGGGCAGGCTGGCAAAATGAGCCTGGCACCCTGCACAGCATGTGGTGTGGACAGAGGGTGTCCTGGGGCACCCCCCACCTTGTAGAGGCGATCGCCATATAAATGTATAATTCCAGTCCCTGGTGGTCCAGTGGTAACCCTCACCTGGCCCATAACCCTGATCACCGTATAAAGATGGCATTCCATTCCCTGGTAGTCTAGCGGTACCCCCCATCCCTCTCGATGCCTCGATCTCCATTTAATGAAGTATGTCCCCATCCCTGGTAATCTAGTATTTCCCCACCCCTCTCAATGCCCCAATCACTGCAAAATACAATAGTTTCCCTACCCTGGTGGTCTAGTGGTCCCCCACCCCAACCACATCCCCAGTCGCCGAACGTCCTGTATAGCTCCCCTACCTAGTGGTCCAGTGGCCTTCCCATCCTCAAAGGCCACCTGCACACCAAGCACCCCCCCATCATTGGTGGGCAGCTGCAACCCACCCGCATACTGCCCAGCTATCCAACGAATCACATCGTACAGTATGGGCTGTATGCCCATTGATCTACACTGTGGAACAATGGGCTTGCAGTGCATACTGTACGTGTCACACACACACATGTGAATGAAGGGTGACATGTACAGTATGTACTGCAAGCCCATTGGTCAACAGTGTGGACCAATGGGCGTACAGCCCATACTGTACAATGTCATTCAGCAGGTGGTCAGGTGGTATGCGGGTGGGTTGCAGCTGCCCGTCGATGATGGTGGTGTGTCCTGGGTGGGCAGGGGGCCTTTGAGGGTGGGAGGGCCACTGGACCACCAGGTAGGGGAGCTATACAGGATGTTCAGTGCTAGGGGAAACAGTTGGGGTGGAGGGACCACTAGACCACCAGGGGAAAGAAACTATTGTATTTTACAGTGATCAGGGCATCGGGAGGGGTGGGGGGACTACTAGACTACCATGGATGGGACATACTTCATTTAATGGAGATTGGGGCATCAAGGGGGACAGCTGGACTACCAGGGAATGGAATGCCATCTTTATATAGGCGATCGGCATTATGGGATGGGTGGGGTTACTACTGGACCACTAGGGACTGGAATTATACATTTATATGGTGCTTGGGGCTACAGGGAGGAGGGAGGGGGTACCACTAGGCCATCAAGGAACATATGGGTGCTTGTGGATGGTGTTCTGGGTGGGCGGGTGGCCACCCATGGCTGGCTGCTGCTGTGTTGCACCTTGCAGTACAGCAGGCCACCCATGGGTGGCCAGCATTTGAACCATTTTTTCAGGCTCAACTTTGTGCCCCAGTATGCGGCGCATCTAGGGGTTGTGCCAGCAGATGAGCTGCACATCCCAGGCTGAGTATCGGGATGTGCCACAGATGCATGGGCATGGCCCCTTTAGATACACCGCATACATTAACATTGCTCCCTGGCGCATCAGAACTTGTGCTGTGCAAGTTCCCCTTTTTGAATATTGCCCTGGGGCGCATTACTGGGGTTGCACCGGCACAACTCAGTTGCGGCAGGTGCAACCCCTTTGAATATCTGGGCCATTGTATTCAGTTGCTATTTCTTTTACTTTTGTGTCACACATTTTATATGGGATGGGTTAGGGGGGAATGTGGAGTAGATTAAAGGGCTAGGAAGGAAGTGTGGAGCATATTACAAACTGGTGCCTCAAGGGCCAGCTAAGGGTAGGTTGAGAGAAGGGAAATACAATGTAATGTGGACACATTTACAGGCTTTAACAATCTCTACATAATCATCATTAGTACTCTCCTCTTATCATTAACTCTCTTATATTTCTTCTTAGTGCCCTACCTTTCATTTCTTTGCAGTCATTTCCCTCATTTGATAATTCCTCTTATGGTTTAATAACTGTTCCATACATTACATTGTTCAGTACAAATACTAAAAGACTCTATTTTAAATATGCTTCTTATAAATATTATTGACACCTTCTGTTATCACCTTTTGTTTATACAATCATAATACTTTCATAAAACATGTGAAATCCTAATGCATCCTATAAGATATCTAATCTTAAACTGTTCTGTCTTACTAATAAGCATATGGTTTTTCAACTGTGCCTGTTGCTTTAAACTGATGCTTTCAAGGAGCAGGCTTACAGGTATAAATGCTTTAGCATTCACCTGACCAATGGCTTAATTCCAGGATGAAGGATCTAAAAAGGTCTAAGGATGCCTCGTGCTCCAGAGTACAGGATCAATCACATGTAGCTTAACTCGCTAAAATGAAAACTTTCTTTGCTAAACGCTAATAGCCTCAATTTATTACTAGATGGACAATGTTGAGTCATTTTCCCTCCTTCCCCTATAATGTTAGTTTAATCTGGACTTCATATATGCACATGCCATATTAGTGCCCTAATTTAATTCATGTTCCCAAGGTCACAGCTTTGCAGGGATATTACCTTTCAATGGCAGACACGTTTAATAAACTACAAAGTGACTCTGGCATACTGTATATGCCCCATTTAAAGAGAATACAGGGAGATGTTTCAGCCAAATGGGGACACAGTCAACCCTTTTTACATCATATTATTTCTAATTGAAAACCTACCTTTTATGACTATGTACCTTCTTTAAAATTCACTGATGTTGCTGGTTGTTTTATCTGCTGTTTTTCTTAGTAGAACTGAAATGCATGGCAATGCTGCAATTATACCCTACCTTGTGTTGTTTTATCTGCTGCTTTTCTTAGTAGAACTGACATGCATGGTAATGCTGCAATTATACCCTACCTTTGTTTTTTTTTCTCCTTTAGATATTTCCTGAAGAAGACCTAAGGTCGAAACGTAGATTTTTAACTCTGTTTTCTATTTTCAGCGTACATTTAATATAACCATTTTGTTTTGCTTTTATACCCTACCTTGTTTTGTTTCAATCTTTTTTTTTCCATGTAGGTGTTTGTTCTCCTCGGCAGGCCGCAACTGCTGTCTGCCAACCTACTGGACTCTGGGGGTCATTCGGGAGCTTGTAATGCTGTGCATGTCCCAACGGACCCCCCCGGAGCTGGCCTGGAGGCATCATCCTGCCGAGGCACATGTGTGTGGAGGCACACTTGCCCCTCTTGTTTTGCTGATGGCCCCTTCCTCCCACCCCATTGGCCTAGTGCCTGTGGCTTCCTCAGCTGCACTGCCCCCTGGCCTCCCCCACGAAGCAGCCAAGTGCCAAGGGAAGCTCAGATCCCCTTCCCAGAGAGGAGATTTACCTGCCAGCAGCTCATCCTGTACTGCACCCTCCCCCCACCCATGCCAATCTCAAATGGCCCACGCTCACTCCCAAACATGGGTCACTGGCATGGCGAGAGGTAGGGCGGCCATCGCCTCAGCCCTCTCCACCACTGGGCCAGCACGTTTTGTTTCAATCTTTGATCAACTCATCGCATACTTTCTGAACATTATGAACACCTCCAAACAGTGGAGCCACTCATTATACAATAGTCTCCTCTCCACCCATTGCATCATGAGTGACCAGATTGTGTTGAGGGTGTTCCCAAATCCAAAAAAGTTGCAGTGAGAGTTCATTCAGAAATGTAAAATACACATGTTTGTGTGGCAACACCAGTATTGCTGGAAGTCTTTTTTTTTTAGTTCTAGAAAGAGCGAACTCTGGTCAGAGCCAACACTGCTTGCTTAAGAGCAGTGAGCCTGAGTCAAACAGTACTCAGAGCTCCCACCACAGCTGATGCTGTACTTGAGCACTGACTGATAGTTGTGCATGCATGGTACTTGAGCTTGCACACTGACCGATAATTGCACATGCATGATTTCAACACTCACCCATATGCACTGAGTTCATGGTGACCATCTTGGGCACAGCAGGCTCTGCACATGCACACTGACCAATAATTGTGCATGTGCGATCACAATACTCTTGCATGTACACTGAGTTCATGGCAGCCATCATGGGCACAGCAGGCTCTTATTTTTTTTTTTGACTACAACTGCAGAAGTGCAGCAGAAGTGATGGCCTTCAAGAAAGGAGTGCACCTGCAGAGGGGTGGGGTGAGTGCAGCCATGGAGGAGACGGATGGTAGAAAAACAACACAACAGGACTGACCACACCACTGTGCAAGACCACAGTGCCTGAAACTGGTCATGTGCTTCCAGAATCCCTTTTCTCTCTCCTAGCAATATGTCAGCATGACTCTGCACATATAGCCATAAAAAAGGGATCTGAATCAACCAGACACCTACATCCACAGTTTCTACAGAATCTAAGCAATCATAAAATGTGTTTTTATGATGGCTTGTGCTTGCGCGCCAGCCAACATATTGCAGTAGTAGCAGATTTGGAGGTGCAGTCACTGTGGGCGAATGCAGCACATGCATCAGTTGGTGCATTCCTCATTCCCCAATAAGTCAAGATGCAGGTGCTGACACCAGGCATATGTAAACTGGCTACCAGATCAAACAAAAGTGCCGCTGCAATGAGAGGCAAGCTCCTCATGCAGCGGCACAGTAACACGCCTCCCGATGTGCCTTTACTGAATTTTTTCCTAAACATGGCGGCACTGACTGCCACTGCCCGACTTCAGGGGTGCCAAATCCCCCTGTCACATGCCCCGACCCACTTCATTTGCCCGTGAGAACCACTCCCCATCGGCATAATGCCCCCTCCCAAGTGTGTGCTGAGAGGTGCCCAATCCCCCTCGTAATGCGCTTCTAAACAGTCTTTTCTTGCCAACAGGGGGCCCAATCCCTATCTGCTATAGTCCCCCTTCCAGTTTAATTTGCCAATGGGGAGCCCACTCCTTGTCAGCATAATGTCCTCCCTCATTTGTTGTGTGCCGGCAAGGTGCCCAATCCCCGTCAGCTACAGTCCCCCAAACACTCAGGTGGCATGTTGGAGCCCACCCAGCATGCCAAATGTCATCAAAAAAAAAAGGTCCATGATGTTTCTCTCTTTTTTACCTGTAAAACAGAAAACAGTCCTCGCAGTCTGTCCTGCTCCTTCCTTAACCCGCGCCCACCCTCTGCGTACCCTGCCTCCCCACACACACCCTCACCCCATACTTACCTCCGGAGCCCAGCACGATGATCTTCAGTGGACCAGGAACACTTCTGCACTCTTCAAAGCTAACCATGAACTGAAGAAATGCCGGTAAGCTGTATAATAGCATAAATAGGGTTTTTTCAACTTTGCTGCATATCTCAACCATTTTTGGGAATTTTGGCACCAAATTTTCAACATGGGATTATTGGGACCCATCCTCATGAATTCAGTCACTGTTATGGCGTTATTCGGTCCAGAAAGGTGATTTTGTGGTCACTGTGCAGAATCACCTTTCAGGACTAATTTATGAAATGACAGTGCCACTGTTCATGAGGTGGGCTCTCAAAAAGCCTATGTTGCAAATTTGGTGAACAAAATCCCAAAAATTACTGTTTTGCGAGCGTACTTTGCACATTTTCCATGCACACTCATTACTTCATGAATTTGTAATATTTTTACTCCAGATTTCAACATTGCCATTGTTCCACACCTCCTTTATGAAGAGTACAGCTGTCATTTTACATATCCTGGCCGAAATGTGTTTTCGCACTGCTGGCGCAGAACAGCACAGTTGCTGTGGGAAATCAGTTTTAGGGACAGATTAACAAAATGACAGTGACACTGTTCCTGAGCAGAGGTCCTAAAATGCTTATGTTGAAAATTTGGTGATGAACGTCCATAAAATGACTGTGTTACAAATATGCATTGCGCAGTTTCCATGCACCCTTGTAACTTTGTAAATTTGCAATATTTTCATGCCAGATTTTCAACACTGCCATTTTTTCACACCTCCTTATAAACAGTACAGCTGTCATTTTTCATATCTTGCCCAAAATCTGTTTTTGCACCTGTGGCGTACAATGGCTTGGTCATGCTGTGGGAGATCAACTTTTGGGACAGATTAACAAAATCACAGGGCCAATGTTCATGAGGGGAGGTCCCAAAATGCCTGTTTTGAAAATGTGTTTAAAAAATAAATAAATAAATAATTGGGTTACGGACGTGTGTTGCACAGTTTCTATGCATACTTATGACTTCACTAATTTTTCATATTTTCACTCCAGATTTTCAACGGTGCCATTTTTTTACACCTCCTCATGAACAATATAGTTGTTATTTTTCACATCCTGCCCAAATTGTGTTTACGTACCTGTGATGCCAAATGGCGCAGTCGCTGTGCTAAATCACCTTTCGGATAACAAACTGATACTGCCGCTCTTCATGAGGTGGGGTCACAAAAAGCCCAAGTTGATAAGTTGGAGTGAAAATACCAACACGTTAGGGATTCCAACTGTTACACCCCACCCTTTAGAGACTGACAGGTGTCAGGGGTATGACTTGGGATCATCAGCTGTAATGCTCCCGCCATTCCACCCCCACTCTGCAGCCAGTGACAGGCATCGAGGTGTGCCTTGGAGTGTTCGGTCACAAAGTTTGCCCCATTCTCCTATACTGCACCCACCTCAGCATATTTCCTTATGGAATGGGGTAAGTATAATGCCCAAGTACCCCAAAGCACACTACAACACTTGTCAGTGTCTACAGGGTAGAGTGAGGTAAAATGGCATGAGCGTTATAGCTGATGACCCAAAGGCACAACCCAATGCCTGTCAGTCTCTGCAGGGTGGGGGTGGGGTTGGTGTCAGTTCAATACTTCACTGCCATCCCTACTATGCATCTCTAACGCCTGCACTACCAATGCCAATGCCAGCGAGGCAACATTCGGCATTGACAAAAGCTTGTTTAAACTAGGGACAATCTGAGGGCAAAAGGAGGTTGTCAGTGCCTCTTTATGCAATACATTGTCTTTTCACCGAACTAGAAGGGAAGAATATAACCCACTCCAGTCTTTTGTACTTTATTATTTTAATGTGTGATTGCAGTGTGACTTTGAGCAAATTGTGTATGGGGGAGGGGAATTTAATAAGTAAAGAAAACAAGATGTCAGTGAGTTCAATATTCTTTGAATTATCTCTGATTTGAGTTTCAGTTTCTGGGATTGTACACTATGGCTTCAGCCCAATAGTTGGTAATGTCAAGGGGCATATGCAATGTTACCCAAATGGGGTCAGCTTAAGGCCTAATTATTGTTCCTGAATCATAATTAGACATCACAGTCTAAACTGTTGATTTTAAGTTGGTAATGGTTCTAGCCCAGCTCCTTAGGAGTAGCTCCAAAGTTCAGCTGGGTTGAATTGCTCTGTTTTTCTGGAATAAATGGACTCCCTAATACTGATAATTTTGGTATAGCTCCGAGACATGGCCAATGAAGAGGCAGTTTATTTTTGCACCAGACCAAGGCTCAGAAAACTTTAAGTATGAGCTTTTGGCCAGGAAGGAAGGCTGTGAAAGATTATTTATTTCATTATGGCTTTGCGTGTTCTATCCTACACTTTGCTCACAGTGTGGGGAGGGGGGGCTACTGTAATATTTTAATTGCTGCAACTTTCCTTCCAGTCAGTAAAGTACCATCTATGAGTGCTCAGACTATAAGGTTGCCTAGTGGGGGTTGGGGGATCCTGCCTTGGAAGCAGTTTTACCATTTTCCCTAGTGTTCTAGCTGTTTACTGTTTTAATGTTATTCATAATTCATGTTAATGCATGTCTGTCCATGCTACCAATCTGTTGTTTGAAGACTGGATCTGAATGGGTGATGGGCCAGGGGATTATGTGATGCAGTGTTTCTTTCCCAAATAATGGGGCCATTAAAAATATGTAAATGTCCAAGGAAACACTGTAAGACAATATTGTATTTTAAAAGATGCAAAAAGAGGTAAACCTGATTTAATATTATTGCAAGAAACCCATCTTTCTCAGTTGAAGCATGAAAAATGGAAAAGTTTTGCTTTTTCTCAAATTGTATCTTCCTCCTATAAAGGAGGAAAACATAGAGAAGTGGTGATTTTGATACTCAAAAGAACCCCTTGCAGGTAATTTACACATATACTGATACAGCAATTCAGTTGGTATTCTTATGAGGCATGGTAGAGGGGAATGATCTTGCGGTGGTCAGTCTTCATCCAAGGCAGTGATGTTTCAGATATTAAACAACTGTTAAATAAAATACCATTGAGGAGTAAAGAAATAGTAATAGTGGGAGAGCACTTACATTTAACAGTGAGCCCCCAACTACACTGCTCCTGTCTAAACCCCTTCAGAGAAACAGTACGAACATATTGTAAACTATTCAAATTGTGGTGCTGAACTAAAAAAAAAAACAGATATGCTATACTTAATACTCTAAGCCCCATCATTTTTATTAATGAATTGATCATCTTTTTATGTATTCCAGGATTTATATTGAGTTAAAGCTTTAAATACACTACCAAAGTCTTATTCAGATTGCTCCCCAGTGTATCTTTTATTTCATTTGGGGAAGGTCCTGTAAAAATGTATTTTGGAGAAATGATCCTGATTTTAAAACTTTTGAGGAAACAAAGATTATGGAAATAATGGATGTCAAGGATTCACAGGAAATTTAAACTGAGTATCTTCTGGAACACTATCAAACAGTATTAAGTGGAGAGGTAATATTTTATTTACCATGCCTCAAAAGGCAGAGGGAACAGAGATACAAGAACTGAAGGTAAAATAGTTTTAAGTGTGCAACATGCAGAGCGGAACCATTCAGTATTGCCAGGCCTATGTAACAAGCAGACTAAATGGCAGCATTGTAGAAATTATCAGAGAAAGGGGGCTTTGCTGTATTTACAGCAGAAATTTTATAAAGGGGAGCCTAGGGCAACAAAATTACTTACCTATGCATTGCAATGGCATAAAGTGAAGCTATTATCACTGCCATAAAGGAAAATGGAATACAATATCGAACCTCTATAATGGCTTCTATAGTTTGGGTAATCCAAAAGTATTACTCTGACCATTTATGTCCAGAGTCATGAATTATCACAGTATAACTTTCAACAAAAATCTTTATCTGTCATCTTTAATGGGACTCTCTGAATAGCCCTCTTATAGCAGATGATCTGTTGACTGCTATTACACACATAATGGCCAATAACTGTCTAGGCTCAGACTGGTATGGAGTGGATTTGTTTTGTTATGTAAACTCCTTATTTTATTGCCTTTACTCAGTGCCTTTAGGCAAGCACATGAAAACAATTGTGTACCTTCTTCATGGAAACATACAGTAACATAAGCTATTCAAAAACCTGGGAAGGACCCATTATTTCCAGAACCATATAGACCAACATCCATACAAAATGCAGATTATACATGTATACCATTATTATTTCCAGGCATGTAGAACTTCCATTATTAACATGGATCAAACCGGATTTGTGAATTTGCATCAGATGCAAACTAATATAAGGCACAGAGTATGCATATTACATCATATCACCTTTGTTAGACACCTTTTCTGCTCTTTAGTTTTGATGCAGAAAAGGTGTTCAACAGGGTGTAATGCAATTTCTTACAGTATGCTCTTAGGGCTTTTAGGTTCCCACTTGAATTATGTGATATGAATGGTACCATTTGCTCTAAGCCACAGGCCTGTGTTTAAGTTAATAGCACACTTTAGGCGCCATATGATTTACATAGGTGTTCTCTTCAGGGCTGTCCCCATTACTTTTGACCCTAGATATAGGGCAGCTGGCCCAGTCTATATGGCAGAACCATCAGATTGCAGCATTGTGGGTAGAAGGCAGAGAGCAAAAACTACCTTTGTATGCACGTGGGTTGTTTATTGGTTTGGTGGACCCTAAACCTGTCTTACCATTATTATGGGAAATGTTATCTACTTTTGAATTATTGGTGGTGTACAAGATTAATCAGCAAAAATTGAAAAGATTTAAGTGATAACATTTAGTTAGTCAGAGTATATGATTGAATAACTGGCTGATGTGGTTGATTAAATGCTGAGACCAAAGGCTGAGGCATTTAGTCAACCATAGAAGCCAGTTATTCTGAGTATACTCCAGCTAACTGAATGTTATTATTATTATACGACAAGGAATTTTTAACCCAGGATTTTGAAGGTTCCGTGGTAGCTAAAGTGAAATGTGTCTTTTTCCCTTTTTATCTGATGACTTAATGAATAAACTATTATGGGCATGTCTGAAATGCGGATAATCTACTGTGGGCATGGGTAAAATGTGGATAATCTAGTGGATAACCTACTGTGGCTGTGTCTAAAATGTGATTGTAATAGTTTGTGGGGTATTAAATGCCATTTTTCCTGTGTTCTGATGGGCTTACAATAGATACCTGTTGTATAATACCATTTATTTTACCCTGTCTCACAAATGGTAAATATGTGCCCATTTAAATGGGATGTACCTAATATTTGTTATCTAAGAAAAACACTTGGTAGACAATTAGCAGATTTTAAGAATATGAACTATTCTCCACTAGTGCAGATAATACAAGAGGGTTTTAAATGCACAACACTACTACCATTGACACATATGCAGAGGGTGGAGGTGATTTTGGATGAACCACCTACCATGCCTTTTGTATTTCTTTAACACACTTTCAGTGTCCCCAAAAGAGGCAGACTTTAAGATGTGTGATAAACTGATCCCTCACTTTATATGGACTGGATCTAGGAAAGTGGTGTTCAATACAGATTTTTATTAGGCCACTAATGTGGCCAATGAAACATCAGATTGGCCGCACAACACACAAACAGATTCAAACAGCAGACAAAGCCCAGTGTAATAGTAAATTTACTAAGTAAATGTTACAAGCAGTAACTGTAACAGTTTTCTACAGTAGGAACATGTTTTTAGTGAAAAACTTTGTAGTCTTTATCTTGCACCAATTTTTGAAATTTTGGCACAGACCAACCAGACACTGCACAATGCAGCTCCACTTTTTTTATTTATTTATTTGAATTTGGAAATACCTTTGAGCCAGAGGCTCTTTTACAGAGGTTCCACGTCAAAAAGGAGAACAGGGAAACAAGATACAATAGCAATTAAAGACAATACAAGATCTAAACGAGGTTGCTAACACACATTTTGAAGGTATACAGTGATTGTGGTTACAGGGTCATGTATACCGTACCCTACGACATTGAAATAGAAAGGTTGTAGATTACATTCACCAATCTTGAGGCATAACATGGAATTCCCAGTTATTTGTCAAATAAATGCGGGTTAGACAAGGTGATTGTTAGGCTAGATTAAGCACAGAAATAAGTGCTCACCTTATTATCAGTAAGGATACTAAAGTTGGTAGATGCATCTATGGTCAGAGTAGGGTGGGTAAAATGTGGGAATAGTAACAGGACTGAGACAATAGGAGCAGATTGGGGGGAAGAGCATATAACTGTAGAGGCCGAAAGGAGCCAGGGTCAAGAAATATGAGGTAACAGACAGGGGTAAGGAGATCAGAAGCGGCTAACGGATGAGACAAGTTAAGGAGGGGCAGGATGTGGGACTATAGGGAGAGTAGGAGTGAGAAGAAGGGGAAATAAAGCAGGCATATGTCCAGAATAGCTGTCATAGAAGAAAAGTGATAGCAAGTAATAGAGAAGATAAAACAGTAGACGGATGGGGAGTGAAAGTAGGGAAGAGATAGGAACAGGGGGTGGGAGTATCAGGGCTATCAGATGGAAGAATGAAAGTAGTGCTAACAACCACAACTTCTGGAAGAGGCTAGATAGGCACATAGTTTTGCTTTAAAGGGGCCTAATTTGGGTTCTTTTTGTAAGTCTTCATTTAGAGAGTTTAGCCAGTGTGAAGCACGATACTTATCAGCTTTCAAGCTGATGGCCAGCAGCTGTGACCTGTACTTTGACTTCAGGAAAGTAATAGCTGCAAATATTGCCTCACACATGTAAGTTGAGCCAAACATTGACAGAAGTTTTGCAACTATGCTTCCAAGTACCAGGTAGTCATCATCCAAAAATACCTTCTGCTACATGAGCAGCAGTGGATCTCCATCTCTTTGGCTGAATTTTGATGCCTGCAGTGAAAGCAAGTCTGTTTTAATTCCACAGCCTGTCTTCGGATAGTAATTTAGCCAAGTCACACACACTTCGAATATCAAATTGCAATGGATCTCTCAGAAACTGGAATGCAATCCCAAGTCCACCAAAACAGAGAAATCTTTCTTTGAACTTGTGGAGCCAATTTTGCAGCCAACTGCAGTAGTGCTCACATTCAAAATCGTTATTGCCAGTGAATCTGCTTGGCGCCTTAACTTATTGATTCATGCAAGCATCAGAAATTCAAAATACCACATTTATAATGTCATGTGAATGTTTTAACACTTTTTGTTGTTGTTACTCCATGCACCTAAACTGGCCATATGTTTTTGTGCAGTTGGCCACATGTGGCCAGTGGTCAATGTATTGGACACCACTGATATGGGCCAATGATAAAGTTCAAAATTTTGCAATTGCCCAAGTCCATGGGGAGTCATGCACTTCTACATTTGCATACATATTTTGTAGCAGCTTAGTTACGGACCATGTGCTCAATTTTCAAAGTCCTGAGAATGCCACAAGCCCCTGATGCACCAATCATTTGGTGCACAGGGCTTGTCACATTCTCCCAGCTGGCAATCGTGATTTTCAATCCTGAGCACCAAATGCAGCAAGTTAGATAAGCTTTTTCCTGGTCTGACTTACAGCACTCAAGGGACCTTTTTTACAGAGCGTGTGACAAATATTTTGCGCAAGCTACAGTGAACTGAAGAAACTGTCACAACTGCACCCGGCAACAGAAAATTGGCTGCAGGAAAGGAGTTTGGTGCAACTGTGCCAAAAAAATGGCTTCAACACAGGGTTTCATGCAAGCCCTGTATCAGCCTTTGAAAATTGAGCCCCATGTGTTATTGGTTGTCAGACTACTCTATTTCTCACTGGAAAGCCATTGGAGATTCACAGGATCAGTTATCTCCTTTGGTTTAATCTGTTTTTGCAAACCCAATGCTATCTTTAGATTTAATTAGTGACAACCATTTTCTAAGGTGACTATGAATTTGGCAGGGCATGCAGAGAAGGAAAGGGGCTTTACAAGGAATGAGAAACTTCCTTTCAATTGTTTTTCATCATCAGAGTTCACATCCTGCCTCAATGGATTATAAATATAGAAAATGAGCCTTGGCATGTCTGCTGTATTTCTTTCAGTTTTATGATGAAGACTTGTTACTTTCTTTTCCACAAATGAGAGAGAAATATCAGATGGATTCAATTAAATTTATAGATATTTACAAGTAAGACACTATGGCCATGATATTCAAATGATTAGCATAGCACTAACCAGGATACATAGATACATAGATACATAGACAGTGTCGACAGATAAGGGCCTATGGCCCCCCCAGTCTGCCCATTTGAGCTTGTAAGTTCAGTTTATGTTTTTCCAGAAGTCTGTTGCCCCTTACCTCTGACCTCCAGAATTCCTTTATGTCTATCCCATGCATTCTTAAATCCCGTGATTGTTTCAGCCCCACCACTTCCTCTGGCAGGGTGTTCCACTTGTCCACCACCCATTCTGTGAAGAAATTCTTCCTCATGTTTCCTCTGAATCATCCTCCTCCAACTTCATCCCATGCCCTCTAGTCCTGGAACATCTTTTCACTTAAAAATAGTGTATTCCTGCACCCTGTTCCTCCCTGTGAGATACTTGTATGTCTCTATCATATCCTCTCTCTCCTCTCCTCCAGGAGTACATGTTCAGTTCCTTCAACCTGTCTTCATAGGACTTGTGATGAAATCCATGCACCATCTTTGTGCCCTCCTCTGAACCTTCTCTACCATGTCTATGTCCTTACGTAGGTATGGTCTCCAGAACTGTACACTGTACTCCAGGTGGGGCCTCACTAGTGTCTTGTATAGTGGAATTATGACCTCCCTTTTCCTGCTGGTGATGCCCCTGCCTATACATCCCAGGATCCTATTTGCTTTACCTCCTGCCTTGTCACACTGTTTCCCTACCTTGAGGTCATCAGAGATGATAACCCCAAGATCCCTTTCCTGCTTGGTGCATGCTATATCCTCACCCCCAACTGATATATTGTGCCAGGGTTTTTGTGCCCCATATGCATTATCTTGCACTTCTTTGCATTGAATTTCAACTGCCAAACCCCTGACCATTCTTCAAGTTTCTGCAGGTCCCTTCTCATTCTGTCTACACCCTCTGGTGTGTCTACTCTGTTACAGAGCTTTGTGTCATCAGCGAACAGTGAAATTCTGCCTTCTAGGTCCTGTGCAATGTCACTGATGAAGATGTTGAATAGGACCAGTCCCAGCACTGATCTCTGTGGTACCCCACTGGTCACTCTTCCCTCTGTGGAGTGACAGCCATTTACCACCACCCTCTGTGTCCTGCCACCCAGCCAGTTACCTACCCACCACACTACTGTCCTGCCCACACCCATATTCACCAGTTTGTGTAATAGTCTCTATGTGGCACAGTGTCAAAGGCCTTGCTGAAGTCCAGATAGGCCATGTCCACTGCCATCCCCCGATCCACCTCCCCAGTCACCCAGTCAAAAATTCAATGAGGTTGGTCTGACATGACCTCCTCTGGTGAAAACCATGCTGCCTTGGGTCCTGTAGTCCATTGACAACCAGATGTTCCACCAATCTCTCCTTCAGTAGTGCTTCCATGATCTTCCCCACTACTGAGGTGAGGCTGACTGGTCTGTAGTTCGCTGCTTCCTCTTTGTTCCCACTTTTGTATAAGGGGACTACATCTGCTGTCCTCCAGTCTTTGGGTACCTCCCCTGTTTCCAGGATAGCACCCTCTAACTGTGAATGACACCGGCATTAGGGACACGGCCATATTTAGTGGCCTCCAGAGTGCCATACTACCCAGCATTGCAACCACACAAAATACATCACTAAGGCCATGCACATGAGGGATCCCTCATACACAAGCATGCAGTGGTATAGACATAGGTTTCAGTGGTGCTAGACAGCTGCCATCATAGTGCTATTTACTGCCACCAAAGCCCTTACCTTAACTGGATCCAGTGTCTGCACCCTCATTCACCCATGCATGTATTGTTATCTAGGTTCCCTAGCATCTACACATCCCCCCACCCCTGATAACCTATGCATCACACATCTTTCACTAATCTTACTCTTGCTCTGGTAGTCTAGTGGTCCCCCTGATCACCAATGCTGGCTATAAGATACCCATTACCTCATGTCTAATGGTCCCCCCATTCACCAGTCACCAGTGATGGCCATCATTTATCCTTTCCTTTGTGCTTAGTGCTCCAAATCTGATTGCCAATGCTGACCACCATTTATCCTTTCCCTGATACCTAGTGGTCCCCCTGCTCCCTCAATCATCAATGCTGGCCATCATTTATCCCTTCCCTGGTGCCTAGTGGTCCCCTTTCAATCATCAATGCTAGCCACCATTTATCCTTTCCCTGGTACCTAGTGGTCCCCTTCCAATTATCAATACTGGCCATCATTTATCCCTTCCCTGGTACCTAGTAGTCCCCTTCCAATCATCAATGCTGGCCATTATTAATCCTTTCCTTGATACCTAGTGGTCCCCTTCCAATCATCAATACTGGTCATCATTTATCCCTTCCCTGGTACCTAGTGGTCCCCTTCCAATCATCAATGCTAGCCATCATTTATCCTTTCCCTGGTACCTAGTGGTCCCCTTCCAATCATCAGTGCTAGCCATCATTTATCCTTTCCCTGGTACCTAGTGGTCCCCTTCCAATCATCAATACTGGCCATCATTTATCCCTTCCCTAGTACTTAGTGGTCCCCTTCCAATCATCAATGCTAGCCATCATTTGTCCTTTCCCTGGTACCCAGTGGTCCCCTTTCAATCATCAATACTGGCCATCATTTATCCCTTCCCTGGTACCTAGTGGTCCCCTTCTAATCATCAATGCTGGCCATCATTTATTCTTGGTGTCTAGTGGATCCCACCTTCCTGACCGATTTCCAACCCACCCACCTAGCCACCTGCCTCAGACCCCCTGCTCCACACTACCCTCACTCCAGTAACTGGTTTTACTTCAAATGATGGATGACTAGGATAGCCCTCCACTCACCTCCTCAGCTGACTGTTCTATGACAGTCACTGAAGGTGATGATGCATACTATAGCTGTTCCTACAGTACTTGCGATCAGGCTCAGTGACTGTCAGACTGCAGTTAGCCAAGGAGGTGAGTGGAGGACTGTGCTGGTTGGTCATCATTTGAAGTAAACCAGTTATCAGGGTGAGAGGGGTGAGGGGCAGGGATCCTAAGTGGGTTGGCAGGTGAGAGGTTGGCAGTTGGTCATTGGGGTGGGGAGTCTATTTGACACTAGGGAAAAGATAAATGATGGCCAGCACTGGCAATCAGGGGGTTGGGAGGACCACTAGTTGCCAAGAGAGGGTTCTGTTGCTTACAGCATGGATGATCAGGGGGTTGAGGGGACCATTAGATGCCAGGAATTGCTATATAATGCCCTACATGTGCACTATAGACCTGCTGTGCAGCATGCAAATGAAGCTATAATGGACATGTAAATGGCCTATTTTTACCTTGTATGCCAGGGGTGAATATGGCCCGCAGTAGCACAGGCACTATCCCATTTTGGGTAGCACCACCTCCAGCAGGCTCCCCTGTGGGCCATATTCAGCTTTGGACTGTGTGAGTGCAGCACATAGTCACGTTGCACTGTGCTTGCACGGCCCCATATTCAAATAGTTAGCATGCTTTGTTGACGTGCTCTAACTGAATATTGCTCAGAGCATGCACTATTTGTCATACAGCACTACTAGCTGTGCAGCTTATCAGCCAGCTCAGAATATGGGGGCCCAAGCATCACAATTTAAATTACTAGTTGTCCCTGGGAGATTGCTATGTTTAATTCACCACACCAGATTATAGTCGGGAGATGAATGTAACACACATGATCTCGAATGTGCATAAAATACTGGTATTTCTGCGCCCATGATGCAGTGCATTGCTAGAAAATGTTTATTGTGAAAAAGGCTTGGTACATTATTTGAAGACTCAGAGTGGGGTCATGCTTGGATATAGTTACACCATATCATGTCATTGCACTTTTCTTGAGATTATGCCAGGAACTGAAAGTTAAAATTTTTCGTACTCCAGCGATAAAACCAAAGTATGCTGATAATATTTCTGCTAGTTGCTGGCTGCAGTGTGGCGATCCAAAGGCTATGCATTCACATATATTATTGACATATTTATACAGCAAGCAGTAATGAAGATTTTGTTGGCAGTAATATAGCTTTCTTCAGCTGCATGATTATTATAATTATTAATCTATTCAGAAAAAACCCTGTATCTGATCAACATTTACTGAATATACTTTTGGTAGCAGCTAAAAATAATTACTCAAAACTGCATGTCTGACCAAGTCCCAACAACAGAGCAGTATTTATTTATTTATTTATTTAAGTTATTTATTTATTTCAAACGTTTTTCTAGGAAAGACATACTGAGCTGATAACAGCTCATCTCCAGATGCATGCTGGGGGTGAGGGTTTAGTGACATAGTTCAAAGGGAGAAAAAAATATACCTAGTATTAACAACATTACAAAACAGAAGGTGTATACAGCAGTATTGGATATCAAAGGAGCACAGTCATAACATTGTAAGACAAATCAATACAACAGGTACATGTTGACCCTGTGGCACTGAGGGCTGAGGCGTTGGATGCCTTACCTCGTGCCATGCCTGTGACCCGTGTTCTGGATAGAGCATGGGCTGCCGGGGGTTGGCAGGGTTGGAGAAGGACTGAGCATCCGAAGTACTACTCTCCTTCTCCGGGGAGGGGGGAACAATAGTGATCGGCGCTTGACTGGCCCCCAGTAGAGACTGGGGGACAGTGCACCGATCCTGCAGAAGTGGGGCGGAGCTGGGGCAGACACCTGGAGGAGCACGTGCAGATGCATGTGCGCTCTCCCCGCTGGCATCATTGCAAGCCCCTCCCCGCAGGGGAGTAAAGTACAAATATCCCTTGGCAGCAAGAAGGATGCTTCGATGGCGTGGCCATGACTGCTCCCATGTTAGCTCCCCTCATGAGCCTCCTCCAGGTTCTCACAGTGGTGGGTATGTACCACCATGATGCAACCTGGGGAGGTTGTGGCAGAGCGGTATGAGCTCTGGCCTGATTGGGGCAGCAGCCATGAAGGCGGGCTGGAGTATGTGGGGGAACTAAAGGTACAAACCCTCCCCCCCCCAGCTGAAGGACACAGTAATAAAATAAGTAAATAAATAAATAAATGCAACAGGTACATGCATTAGATAAAAAAAAAGGAGTGGAGGGATACGGGAAACAAATAATTTATCTCCTTAATTTTTGAATATATGTGCCTGGTGGGTTCGCTATGTAATGTAAAGAGACTCAGAGCAGGATTTTCAAAAGTCAAAAAGTGGGCAAAACTCCTACTTATGTCAAGATGGATTTTCAAAAGTCATAACATGGGGCTATTTTCAAAAGTTCAATTTACATGCAGAATGTCTAGCTGTTTTATGGTAATTTTGTCCTGTTATACTGATACAAAATACTAGACATAGATGTAAATGATAAACCAGATTACGCTCAATCTAAAAATTGTGTCCAGGCACATTTATACCTGAACTTTAAAAGCTGAACATAACTAAGTCAGAGTTTTGAAAATCTGACATAGTATCCTAGCTTTGAAAACTGGACAAAGTGCAATGTTGCTTATTTCCAAAGTTGTACAATAGCAAGTAGCATCTAAACACACATAGGTTTTGAAAAATACCCCCCACTGAATTTATTCCTTAGAGACGATGAGGCATTGGACTGAATTGGCTTTGGTCTCTCAGCTCCTCTCATCCTCAACCCGGTTCTGATATAGACTGCAAAATCTTAGAACAAGAGGCCTCTTGAAGTTTTATGTTACCCATTAGATGGAGTAGCACACTTCATGTTGCTGTTGCTCTTCTTGTCTAATTTCCTCCTTGCCTCAGAGACCAGGATTTTCTGAGGCTTCTTTGGCTGCAGATTTGTGCTAGATTATATTTTAGTCTTTGCCCTTAGATTGCTATAAATGTGAGCCAGATTGAGTGGCGATATTGTGCTGCAGTAACGGCTACACTGGTCTTTTTACATCTGTAATCTACTGACTGGGGACTGGCATATGCTCACTATGTTGTGCAACTCTGTACTTCATTTTCTGTAGTATTATATAAACTGCACATAAAATTCAAATTTTAAAAAAAGATAACTTCTGTAAACTCTGCAACACTTTATTTTAATTGCATTAGGATCCACAATAGCCAAGCAAAGTTCCCAGAACTCTTTTCATTCTTCTGCCCACAAACAGGTAACGCTACGTGCCCGCATACGCTGTCATACTCCAAACTTAATGGCAGCTTCACGACCAGGGTCCCTCTGTCATGGGACTCCTCAGGATTGTAGACTGGGCATCTCCATCATTAATACAGACAGTCTTCCTATGGATATTCCATATGAAGACCACCAGAATGTCGGGAGCAAGTTTCACCACAGGAGACAAAATCAGGGGTTGAGGCGATCACTGCATGGCAGTCTGCACCCACACAGCTGCTCTGGAGAAATTTTTCTGCACTGGGGAACTTTATCAACTAAGACTGAGTGCACCAATTGGATTCCTTCATCCATCCTGACACCAAACTGAAATAGCCTAACAAAGGACTTGGGAGATCAGCCAGCCAAGCTTAAAAAGCCACGCTGAACTCCACAGCCAGCTAGTCACTGCCAGAGCCTGCTGAGGCTTCATCGGGGTTGCAGGGACGTTCTCTCATAGCCGCCCCCCACTGCAACATTGGGAGCAAGTTTCACCACAGGAGACGAATCCAGGGGTTGAGGCAATCATTGCACGGTGGTCCTCCCCCACAGCTGCTCTGGAGAAATTTTTCGGCACCGGAGAATTTTACCAACTAAGACTGAGTGCGCCAATTGGATTCCTTGGTCCATTCTGGTGCCAAATTTAGACAGCCTAACAAAGGACTTGGGCAATCAGCCAGCCAAGCTTAAAAAACCACACTGAACTCCATAGCCAGCTAGTTGCCACTGGAGCCTGCTGAGGCTACATTGGGGGAAGTAGAAATTTTTGCCCAACCCACCTACCCCGTCCTCCCTTAATTAAGAGATCCTACTAACTCCTCCTGCTACCTCATATCCAATTAGGGAGTACCTAAGAATCCTGCGCTGATGCTGCACTAGCTACAATTAACTACTGCCTTAGCTCTCGCTAACCTGGTCATACTCACAGTAACAGTACAGCGACCTCCAAGCTAGGAATCATTTGCAAAAACTGTGATCTACAGTGAACCTTAGATAGACCTCTCTACTTCTTATTTGAGATATAGCTGGATAATAACATGTGCAGTGGCTAAACGTAATCTGTTTACAGATAAGCTGAATGTAACACTTCTGTGGTTGCATTGTTGAATTGTCTGACACTAGCGATAGGTTTATGTGAGAACTTAAGAGCTAAGTAGTTTCTGCACTGAGCCAGGGAACTTACGCAAATGTACAGATCTGATTTCTAGATTAGCTCTCTGCATTCGGATTAGAAGTATGCCTATTTAACCCCAAGTGCTGGGACTAAGTGCCGCAGATTCAGACCAGCTTTGCCTACTACTGCGGTGGATGTATTAAAAAAGACCTGCGTGCCTCCCTGATCATGGAAATCCAATGCAACTGCTGTCCCTAAAGCACTGGTTACCCCTCCCCTGCCCTATATCCTCCCCTCTGCTCACATATTGCCATACTAGTGCCCTCCATTGCCACAATCCCTTCTCCTCAGCCTCCTGGAACAGCCCAGCTACCTATTTACCCCTCAGCCATCTCCAGAACTCTGTCCACCACCCCCCTTTCTAATCGCTTTCATCAGCTGTTGACAAAGACTCCTGGCTGCTTCCTTCATAGTGACTGAGCACTTAGTAACAAAACTGCACCAAATTAGTAATTTTGCTAATTAACTCCCTGTAGTCAACGTATATCTGTATTAGAATAGTACTGAATCCTTTCTGACATTTTAATTTTGTGTAACCATTGTTCGCCCTGTATCTGCTATTATGTTTTAGGTATTATTCTTCTTGTCTGTTCTATTTTGTACTGTATTTCACTGACATGGAACCTTTGTAAAAGAGCCATAATGGCTCAAAGGCATTAATTTCCAAAACCATAAATAAATAAAAAATGTATTACTGTGGTGCTCAGACTCCAGGGATTGTCTTGTAGGAGCCAAGCAGCCACTGTGCTGCAACAGGACATACACAGCTGAAATACTTCTGACTCAGGAACTAGCACACACCAAGTATGCCAATTCCTGAGCCTGAGAGGCCCCAGCACTCCCCAACCCCTCCATGCAGGCTAGCTAACCCTAAACGCTTGCCAATCAGGGTTGTCATCATAGCCGGGATATACATCTGCACCATTATATGGGTAGACAGGCTTATGGGTGTCCACAACACCCGCAACCCCACCTGGGGCTCGCAGGACTGCCACCCACAGTACCTCCCCTACTACTCTACTATGCCAATATCACACTCACTGCTAGTGAGGCATGGGTTAACAAAAAAGGGAGCTTGCTACTTAATGCTCCATGGAGCTAGGGGTCGTAGGGTAAGGAGTGCACTCTCCATAACACACAAAGCCTTAACCTTAATCTCTGTGCTATTGCTCCTAGCAGAAAACATCAAACCCAACCCCGGACTCCCCGTGGCCAACTGCAACATTGGCTCCCCGCATGAACCAAACTGGACCTCCCCCAAGGGCATAAAAATAGCCCATATGAATGTCTGCAGCCTGTGTCCCAAAATATATGAAATCCACAGTTGGGTGGATCTCTACAAACCAGATATTCTGGCAGTATCAGAAACGTGGCTAAAACTGCATATCCTAAACCATGAAATCCAACTTATAGGGTACAATGCCTTCACACCATAGACGCATCCCTAGCCCCCCCTCCCAACATTGATTGTATTGGAAGTGAGTCAATATTCATTAGCATAACCCTCGGCCTTGCTAAGCACTTAACGGTAGGCTGCCTATATAATCCTCCAAAGGCCGCCCTCCAAGCCCTGGAGGCACTTACCAAGGCAGTGGCTCAGAAAACCCCCTCCAAGCTACTAATACTTAGAGATTGTATCCTGAACTGGGCCGCTGACACCAAACTGGCCTTCAGGGCTACCCTCCTGGACACCAGCCATAACTAGGTCATCTCTGATACTACTAGGACACGATGCCAAAACTGAAAAATACTCAACCCTAGACTGGGTACCGGCTTCTAATCCATCAAATGTCCAAGGTGCTGGCACTATGGCGGACACCTTGAGTGACCACTCTCCAATCTTCTGTATATGGAAGAACTGGAAGCCCAGGGCTCCTCCACAACTCCTCACAGCCAGAAACTACTCTAAGTTCTCTATTGAAGCCTTCCAGGAGTTCTTGGGCAGCCTGGACTGGATTTCTGTCCAACTTCTCCCAAGCCTAGATGAAGCATTGGAATTCTTCCAAAACACCTTCATTTCCGCTGCCAACCTCCATGCCCCAATAAAGAGACTGTGAACAAAAGGTCGCTGCTACAAGTGGATTACTCCTGAGTTAAAATCACTGATGATAAACTGGGATAAAGCCTGGAAAAAATACAAGAAGTCAGCTCTCCCTGAGGACTTTGTAACCTACAGGGCCCTTAGGAACCAGTGCAACTGCACCACGAAGGACGTAAAGTGGGAGTACATCAAGAACCTCCAACAGGCCAACCTGACTGATCCCAGGTCCTTCTGGTCACAGATCAATGCCTTGATAAAAAGCAGTGATAAACCAATCCAAGGCCATACACACTGCAATTGCCAAACCCTTAGTGATGCCCAAGATGTCGCCGCTGCCTTCAATGGGTTCTTTACTGACCTCGAAGAATACAAGACAGGCCTCCCCCCTAGTACCCCTGTGCAACCTAGTCCCGAGAACCCGAGTTCTCCACACCCACTTTTTCTTCTATGGCTGGTACAACCAAAATAAGAACTTCCTCTCCTTAAGTCCATCAAAGCTAAAGGCTCAGCTGGCCTTGACCCAAGACTACTCAAGGCGGCTGCCCCAGCGATTAAATTACCTGTTACATGGCTCATTAAAAGGTCCCTGCTACAAGGAACAGTACCTAATACATGGAAGCAGGCTCACATGGTACCAATCCACAAGGGCGGCCCCAAGGAGCCAATAGGAAACTATAGGCCCATATCTCTTTTATGTATCCTATCAAAAATACAGGAAAGGCTGGTCTACTGCCAACTCTAAGACTACCTGAAGGCAAACCAGCTCATAGTGGATACCCAGAATGGGTTCAGATGTAAGCATGGTACCGACACAGCACTCATCAGGCACTCCATTGATGTCCTTATGGCCTTGGACAAAAGCACCCCTACTGGGCACTCTTCATAGACCTGACCAAGGCATTTAATTTAGTAGACCATAGCCTCCTGCTAAACAAACTGAGTAAACTCAGCCTTGATCACCACTGCTTAACCTGGTTCCATAGCTACCTGGCCAACCAGACCCAACAGGTCAAATGGAAAGGGACCACCTCAGAAGCACTTTCCCTCAAGGAGAGGGTACCACAAGGTTCAGTACTGAACCCCCTCCTGTTCTCTTTGTTTGTGAATGACCTGAACAGTCACTGCAGAGGCAGCTCAGTGGTCCAGTATGCTGATGATACTATTATATACAGAACCTCATCTAACCCTGCTGACCTAGTTTCTCAAATACAGTTGGACTTCGCAGCACTGGAAAGATGGCTCCTAGATAACAGGCTGGTCCTAAATACCAAAAAAACCAAAGCCATGATGATCAGGCCGAGAACTCTAGGCCATGACAGGAGACCCCTACTCCCCCTGGTCTCCTCATTAGGCACTCCAATAAAAGTAGTGAAGTCCTTTAAGTACCTGGGCTTGACGTTAGACCAAGGCTTTATACCGAAACCACATGTGGACCAGGTAACTAGAAACATACACCAAAAACTTAGCTTACTCTATTGCCTGAATGCCCAATTGACCCCCAAGACCAGGATCACTATAGCAAAAAGCATCCTCCTCCCTTCCCTGACTTATGCCATATCGGTAATTCAGGGAATCACAAAACAGGATGCAAATGCTATATAATAAAATAGCACGCTTCTTCGCCACAATGTCCCATTCAAGGAGACATCACTGCAACGCGTTGGCCTCCCTGAACGGGCCATCCTTCTGCCACCAACTACATTACCCCCTATTATGTAATGCATTCAAACTCATCACTGACCATCCCTCAGCCTGCTGGCCCCAAAGCACTCAGGCAAACAGCTCTGCACATCTGGACGATATCTCCTGGAAGAACCCAAGGTAAGGACTGTAGCTGGAAGCAAATCCTTTGCTCACGCAGCTCCTATACTATGTAACAAGCTCCCTGACCACCTTCAGAGAGCCACCTCCCTGGGCACCTTCTGCAAGGGGCTCTGTGAGCACCTGTTAGACAAGAGCACTTGCTCCTGCACCTGAACATAGCGCAAGAAAGTTACTAGCTGCACTGCAAACCTAAAAAAAAAAACAACTAGTCTTCCTGAATCCACAACTGTCTTGTAGAACTCCTCTTGTCAACTCCAAGAAGTAAGCTTGCTACCATCTGCTCTTGTTCTATATTAACCCCACCCCAGCCTGGAGATCTAGTCCAAATGGGATTGCACACAGGTATTGCTTTCAGGGAGCTATCCTAACGCAATATTACAATGGACTTACCTACTAGGACTGTCTTTCACACTGTTATGAAATGTCTTAATTGTATTCAGATGTGGCCTGCTCTTTCATGTACTGTACAAGCAAAATGTTTCCTACTTATGTAAAGAATTCTGGGTCGCCCCTGAAAAAGGGACCTTTGGGCCTGCACAGTCACCAAAATTGAATAAATAAATAAATACATATGTCACCTTACTTAGCACAAGCACTCACTGACAACCTTGCTCCCTGCCAGGGCCTTCCACCAGTTCTATGTCATGATGGCGACTGCTGAAAGGTGATTGCCATTACGGCAAAGTCACAGTGCCAAAATCAATTTCGGCACTGTGACTCCCAGCACACAGCAAAACAGCACTGGGGACTTACATTTTTAACATATATATGGGGGGGTCTGTGCCCCCCCGCAAACCCCCATACTTAAGGATTCTCAACCGGGGGGTGCATATTAGGGGGTGCAAAACATTAAAGAAAAAATAATTCGGGCTGGCGTAACAAAAGCATACCTGCACCTGAACCCGAACCCAGCACCCTGTCCACCCAAGCCGTGAACCCACCCACCATGCCACGGGGCCAGCACGGCAGCCCACCATGGCACCACCCCTCAAAACCCCTCCCGCCCCTCACTGAGAGTGCTCGCTCCCACCCACCCCCATGTATGCATATGTGTAGCAACATCCTGTCGCTCCATGCATGAACCCACACCATCCAGTCGCCCTACCTCATCAGTAGCCCTCATGACATGTGCCGCGATTGAGTCACCCTTTTGCGGTTCGGTCAATCACAGCCGCGCATGTCATGGTCTACCCTTCCTCCAAGCTTCAGTGGACTGCAATCTGTCATACTGGCCATCAGGGTGCTCCCCTTGAGGGGGAACCCACAGCAATTCCCACACCCTCCACACAGTCCCACTACATGTTGGTCATAAACAACTCCCTGCTGTAGGCCTGGGGGCACCAACCCTTAGGGTTTGCTCCCTGGGGGCTGGTTCTATCTGTCCCACATCTAAATTGTACTGAAATTAACTGCCTGACTGTCCGTTTCAGGCTAAACTAGATCTACGCTCCTCCCACTTACATTAACCCATGCTAGACTGAAGCACACAAGCCAGTCTGAGAATAGCAATTAGTAGTAAATAACCACTTTCCCCTACTGTAAGGAGGGGGTTATTGTACTCTCCCTTCGGAACTAATTTTCATCCTTTTGTGCAGCATTGGAGACCATATTTAAAGAAGGACAGTGACAGAGTGGTGGCAGTACAGAGGAGGGTAAGCAAGATGATCCAGGAACAACAGAAAAGGAATTATGAGTATAGGTTGGTAGATCTGAACAGGTAGATGCTAAAAGCAAGAAGAGTCAGGACATAAATGAAACATACGAATACTGTACCTCCAAGGTGTAAACAAGGTGGCTAGCTGAGACTCCTTCAGATTGATTGGCAACACAATCACCAGGGGTAAGGCAACAAAGCTGGTGGGAGGGAGGGGTAAATTTAGAGGTGATGCCAGTAAATATTTTTTCACTTAAGGGTGCTGCAGTGGTGGAATAAGCTACTGAAAGAGATGATCAGTGAGAAACCAGTGGTGGCACTCAAACATGGAGGATGAGACAAATACATGTGCTTGGAAAAATCAGCATCAAAAAGGAAGGTGGGGGAATGAAGAGCCACTAGGGCCCTCACCTTCCAAATTAGACAAGTAGGACTGGGAAGACATGAAGGGCCAAGGGGCTTTTTTCTGCTTGCAACTTCTATCTATGTCTCCAGAAATTTCAGGGCACAACCTGTGACAATTGCCCCCTAGCACACCAGCACAGGGGGAATTTGCTACTCTACCCTTCACCCAATGATGAGCATGGGTGGCTGCAGGTGCTTGCCCCATCCCTGGACATAATCATACAACAAAACAATCCAGTCTATACTTTAGAGTTAAATGCTCCCATCCCCTGGTGGTCTCCCTAACACATGGAACTCACACCTCCATATGAAATACCAGTGTTTTTTCTCCAAGAGAGCTAACCTCTCTTCTAGCCATGACATCTCTCACCAGGCACCTTTGGGAGCTCCCTATCCCCTTACCTTTATCAGATAAACTAGAAGACACTTCCATCCATTCCAGCGCTGACTGCCAGCAGTGGTTTCCTTCTGCCCAGGAAACTACCCTGCAGTACCTTGCCTCCCACCTGACGTTCAAGTGCAGTTCTTGCTCTGACAGTCCACAAAACCTTCTCCCTAACTCTCAGGGAACCATCCCTTCACCTGGTTTGTACACTAAGTGGGGTTCACATGTGCAGTGCTACCATCCACCTGGAGGACGTGAGCCCCCACCCGGTTGTGTTCTGTCACCCAATGCATAATAAAGTATACTACCCCTTAAGAAAAAAAGAGAGAAAGCCAGATTGTGTGCTTACAGTAATATTTATCATTTTACTGCATTTCTTTTGGGCAAAAATACAAGTGCATAGCATACACTTTTTCCTGTACTCATAAATAAAGTTATACTATTTATACTTTATGTAAAATAAACTCATCAGCATTTTGTTCAGTGTTACCTCCTGATACTTCACATCAGGGGTGACTTTTCCTTGCAGTCCCCATGGTGTTGCCACTACACTGACACAACTTCAGCCAGTCTTCTGCCCTTCATCCTTTACTGTCCTTAACCTGCGGAGGAAGCAGAAACAAAACACTATGCAAACATTTTACTAACAAAAAACGGTGCACATGAACGTTTTGCAATGGTACTCCTTATGCTTTCAAGTCCCAAATCTCCAGCAAAGTCTTTTTATGCAAAACAGTTCCACCTCACCAACAGTGACAGCAGTAGTAGGGCATGCCTGTACAGTCTCAGTGTACACCTTTGTTTTTTTGTTTGTTGTTTTTGTCAACCGACTAGCTCCCTGGTTTTGTCAGGGAGAATGTGGTTCTGCAACATGTCTCGGTTGGGTTTACACATAAATCAACCACCAGCCCACGCCTTGACATGCCTCTTAGATACTGCTACTGCAGGACTGCAGTACACAATGCCATACATTCAAATACTGCACCTCTCATTCCAGCACCCTAGTATTTGTTCTATGTGATCCTCGTACTCTTCACATGAAGATGTTGAGTGGTACCTCAGTTTTTCATCATTCTCCTCTATGAGCCATGAGTCTTGTCTCTTTACTACAATACACCACATCCAGACAGCGAGATACAGGAACTAACACCCCCACTATTCTCTCACTCCACGGGAAATCTTGTGGTTTATGTGGCACAGTTTAATCACAAAGTTCCTGACATTCCCTTGGGAAACCATTCCTCCTCACAGGGAGGTACAATTTCCTCTCGACTATGTCATGGTTAAGTTTAAGCAACTCACATCCCATGCCTGATGTGCCCTACCCATTGCAGTCCAAGTGGGTTTCTCTCAAGTGGTGAAGTGAAGGACAGTCCCCCCCCCCCCAAGTACCATACAGTGGTGGTCCATCAGTCTTATCACCTGTGCGTGGGTAAGGTTCAGGGTTGGATGCTGGATTAGGCTCTGCTCCCTCATCACTGTCCATTTCTGGACACAAATATCCATCAGACTCAGGTCAGATGGTGACTCAGTTCCACCCACTAAAGCTGGCATAGTTAGAGGGGTTGCCTTTCTGAGTCATGGTTGGACCAACAAGACAGGCCCATTCCCCAGTGGACAACTCACTGTCTTCCTTGGCAATGTGGGTCTCTTCTGCCTGCTCAGGTGATGCAGGAATGCTTGTCTGTTTGGATGGTGATGTGATATAAGGCGTGCTTAGCAAGACTGTGTTATTGCTCCCACCCCTATCAGTGTTAGGCATCCCAACTTATACTGTCTTGGACATCAGGGTCCTCTTTTGGAGAATCTGCAGACCTGTAGGTCTCTCCACCTGCTGTACCTAGTCATTCCAGTGCCTCACCTTGCATCTCCTGCAGTTCCAGTTCTGCAGGCTCCACTACAGCCACAACCATGGTGTTGGTATGCACCATGACACACCAACCAATAGGCATTTCTTAAAAAAATGGTCCACATAACATGACCCCTCAGATCCTGACCTTGTTAATGGCAGATAGAATGTTTACATACTGGGACCCAAACAAATCATGCTTGTGGCATTAATGCAGTAAGAAAACAACAGAGGCTGCTCTGGAGAAATGCGCCAAATGAAAAGAAATACCTCAAATGAAAGAGGAATGCACCATCCACCACTTGCAAACAATATGTAAACAAACTTGTATTACTTACACAGTTCACATATCCATATAAACATGCCACATAGGGGAGAAAAAAGGATCCAGTTCAAAGAATGGCCTGATCGGTTTCACGCATGCATGGAATGCAGCATGCATTAGACTTTATGCTAACTGTGAAAGGGCATCCTCATTTACAGCTAGATTCGGAGGCTCAATTCATTCTGTAAGTCAGTTCGTCAGTGAAGTCATATCAGATCTACTTTAGTGTGAGCGGCTTCATCAGCTCTGCACCTTTCAACATCACTAGCCTTGGTTTAGATTCTTATAGGCTCAGCCTTGAACATATTCCTCTTCAGGGCACCTCACAAGGACAAGTGAGATGCAGGGATGAGAACAAATAATGACCCTGTCTTGTCCTTGAACCCTCACACACCATTGCTATATCCTAACATAAAATTAACACTACTGTCACTCCACCAGTAACCTTTGTGCTTTCTCTCTGTTCTTTGGACCTGTGTCTCAGTCTGTTTAGACCTGCATGTCTCTGAACTGTGAAAGCAAGTATCTGCATGATGCTGACATAACGGGTCAAAGCATTTGGGGACTATGATACCTCGCCAGCAATGGCCTCCTCCCCCAGCTTTCTACAGGCACTTTTTATTTATCAAAGCATAGGGGGACCATAAAGATTAGGCCTTAGAAAACATCTTCTTTAAATTCTGCAATTTACTTTAATTGCATCTGGTTGCATAATAACAGACCAGGCTTCCCAGAACACGTTCCTTTTTTTCTGCCCACAGACAGGTCAGGCCACTTGCCCGTGCGCATCATAGTGGCAGATTCATGACCTTCAGCTTCAGCAGCAGTGAATGCCAGAAAGAAACAAAAAGTTGACACAGGCCCTTCAAAATGCATTCCTGGTACAGAAAGGTGGGGATCCCATAAGGGAGGAGTACATTCTGGATTTGGTGCTCACAAATAGATACAGCATTAGAAAGGTCACCATAAGGGATCCCCTGGGAACAAACGACCATCTGACTGTGTGGTTTGAAATAAAATCAGACCCAAAAAGCAAGTATTCACAAACTAAGTTTTTGGATGTTAGAAATGCAGATTTTGGTAGAATGAGGGAACTGGTTAAAGAGAAACTGGCAGGGTGGTGACAGCATCAAGGATGAATAGTAAGTTGGGAGTGATTTCTAGCCACTCCCCCACCTCAGAAAAAGCAAAAAGCCCATGTACCACCCACTGTGCAATGGCATATCCAACACAGCCTCACAACCCCTTCATTAACTAGATTAAAAAAGATTCATTGCTAGGCACCATCCTCACCCTCAATGAGCACTGATTTATAACTACAGCAAGCCCCCCCCCCACATACACACTCCATGCATGGCATCTAGTAATTCACAAAGGGGGAGACAGGGATAGTCAAACTGTGATACATGCCTCAGCGAGAGAATGAATAATTTTGACAATTTGCTTAAAAGGGAGGTCATGGGGCTGGTCTAGGTGTGGGATTGTACAGTGGGTGACAGACGGGTGGGAGTTATTTGTTTTTTGGGCAGAGACTGGCACCAGGTGCATTCCCACTGCTGGCCCAATATATAAGCAGGTGGACACCCCATACCAGCAACAGCAAGACTGACTGGAGGGACATGTAAACCAACACCAGGGGACCTGCTCCCAGTGCCATACTAATCTTTTGGGGGAGGATCATTTTCCAGCCTCGGGAATGCACTTCTACTGCTAGACTGCTCTGGGGAAGGGGTTGATTTCCATCATCAAGGAAGACCGTCCAGTGCTGGAATGATTAAGTTGCTCTAAAATCAAATCTCAGAATAGACTGCCACTGCCACTGCCAGCTTGTTAAGTAGTTTGACCTTTAGGCTACAGCACAGGGCTATGAATTTGAAGACTGAGGTTTGAATCCTTCCACTGCCATTTACTTGAAGCGTCACCCTGAGCAAGCCTCTTAACCTTTGTGTGTTTAACCTCTCTGTAATTTATCTCTGTGTTGCTTGAATCTCCCTGTGTGCCTACTGGCAGAAGAATTCTCTCTCCTCTCTCCCCTGGATTGTAAAATGCCTTGTAATACAGTTTATATTAAAATTACTACATAAAATCAAATTTATTTTCCATTCTTCTGGCAGAGCAGGAATTCTGGGGTAGTATTTACCAGCACTGGGGATGGGCTCCAAGTGCTGGACTGATCTTTGCAAGAGGGGAACTGTACATATGGTTTGAGGCTTGTCTACCAGTACCAGGGATGGATTCCTAGAACCAAACAGGTTTTTATTTTTTGATGGCTTCTATTCCAGCACCAGAGATGGGTTGGGCAGAATCACAGGCCCATTTACAAAACAGTAATGAATATGCATTTCAAATCAAAACATAGAATAATAAATACAGTAAACAGGTTTATTTAAAGTGTGGCAGCAGTATCATCACTGGGATTCTAAGTTATAAGGGAAGGCAAATGGACTTACTGGGGTGTGTGATGCTTGGCCAGCTGGCTATGATTGCTCTATGATATCTGTATATAAAATGTAGTGTGTGATTGTCTCCATAAGACAGCTGGGCTATGGGTGCTTCTCCCCCCCCCCCCACCAGGTTTCATCAAAATAACAGGATATTTGAAACTAACCAGGAGATTTCAGTAAGGAAATTACTTCCTTGAGGAGTTGCATTTTATGGCCATGTTTATGACCTCCTGCCCTTGAAGCTGGGAAACTAAAATATACATTTTATGACTTCAGATAAGCTGATCCCTGTAAAGCCTTATTGCATGTAGGTGTGAAAAGTCATAAAAATCCTCAGATGTGCCATGGAAAGAGGAAATGCTCAAGATCAAAGAGGGAATGTTAATTAAGGAGTCATGTTGGTAAATGAGTTTTTGCTGATGTCACCTTATTTAATATACCTCCTGATTAAGACATCCTGTTTGTATATTTTTTCATATTTAACAAGGAGGAGCTAGGTGACATCATAGAAGGGGTATGTTTGAGAGACAGTTTAAGCTATTCTGTGTCTGATCTTTAGACACATTTCTTTGTGGGCTCTTAGAAACAACATCTAACTTTCAGCACTGTATAGAGGTATACATTAGACAGAAAAAGTCTAACTGTATGTTGGTAGGAATTTGTACTTTTACTTGTTTTCTTTTAAGTGATTGTATGCTTTGTGATATAAGTGTTCTGTGTTTACATTTTACATATTGTTATCCATTTTTAAGTAAACCTCTTATTTTGAAGAGACTGCCTGGTGTGCCTTCTTTCTTTTGCATGTGAAGTATAGACAGGTAAGACTGACTAAACTATGCAGAAGCTTGAATGATATTACCAAACTGGGAAAAGGTAAGAATATACCTAAGGTCTTTCTTAGAGTTTTAAGGGTTCATTTTGGATACCTGGGCAGGTGCCCTTAGGCAAAAGATATCTGGCATTCCCTGAAGAGCAGATTATCTGAGCCTGTACATTTGGGTACACTAGCACAAGGTTCACAGTTTGAATCCCCCCAGAACTTGAGACCAAAGGTGATTCAGACCCACAAACAGACAGGAGGGTTACCTTGTTCTGTTACCTGTTCACAATATTGCACTTGGAGGTTGGCTCTGTGGGAGCAGAGGACCTGACCTGCTTAGTGGGTTTGTGACAGAGGGTCCAGTGGTAGACTGATCATTTAGAGTGGGTGGGTTTCCACAGAGGGTGAGTGAGGGTGGGTAGGGGTGATAACACAGTGAGTGGGATGTGTATATTTACATGGAATGGGGTAGGGTTGCAAAGTGGTTGGAGGTGAGGAGATAAGTTCACTACAAGGTTGGAGACAAGGAAGATCATTTAATGTTCAGCTGTGGTGGGTAGCAAAAGGGGGATAATATAGGTACATCCAGGGTGGGGTAAGATGGGAACTGATGTATATGTTTATTGTGATATGCTGCTGCTGCTGACACTAAAAGTACTGTTCGTCCCTTACTGAGCCTTGGGAGGTGAAAATGTTACTGACACCATCTGCAGAATTCAAGGCGAGGCATTTATTTTTATTTAGAAAATGAGCAAGTTAAATAATGTATTCTAATTGGCTCTTGCTATTCTATAGGCATATGTTTTCATGCCAATACTGCCCCCCCAAAGAAAAAGGTCCAACATGGGATCTGGAATTCATACAGAATTCATGAGCCACTTGAGTCATTCTTGATTGCCATCACAAATGTGGCTGCTACCTTTACTCTTGCATGAAAACCTTCAACTAGGTTCTAAAAATAAATGACATGGGGTCATAATGTCGCAAGACATTATGCCACTTGGCAAAATCGCGCTGCCAATATGGAGCAATTTCTGCCATGTGGCATAACTCTTTTCTTGTGGGGGGGGGATCTGCCCCTACACCCCCGTTATGGGGAGTTGTGCCCCCGAACCTCCCAATAAAGATTCTAAACTCCGGGGGGGGGGGGCGGTGTTCGACTCTGGGAGTGCACAAAGTTTAAAAAAAAAAGAAAAGTTACTGGGACCAGGAATCAAACCCAGTCCCAGATGCACCACCTGGGTTCCTGGCTGCAGTGGCTCAGTCCATTGAGCCACAGCAGCTGCTTGGTGAAACCCCATCCCAGCAGAGGTCTTATCCTCTGCCTGGGATGTTTTGAGTAGTGCAATACCGAGTACAGCAGTATTCGTGGTATTGCACCAGTCGCTGTAACCTACATCGTTGTGCAGGTTTAGCCATAATGTTGTACGCTATTAGGTGTGCAACATTATGACCCGGCAGGAAAATAAATTCCTTTAAAATTAAAAAAATATGTAAATAACTGAATGTGCTTTCTACTTATGATCCCTTTCTTATACACATAAACACATTAAAAAATCAAGTACTATTCAGATTTTTTGGGGTGTTTCTTTGATAACCATGTAAAATCCCCCTCACAGCACAACCAGCTTGACAGAACAATCTCAGCTTCTAACCCTGTCCCTGATAAAATTGAGCCACTGCCTCCATATGAGGCCTCTTTGTGTCTGTGTGAGTTTATGCCAGTGGCATTTTGCATAATTTTTAATTTATGCATTCCATGTTAACTTTCCATGCTTCACTGGGGAGCCAGCATTCTGTTAGAGGAATGCTGCAGAATATTACATTTTTGTGTTCCATGGTAAACAAATAAACATTCTACTGCATGTGTAGGAAAACAAATGACTGACAGAAAATGTAAAATAGTCCCTTCAGATATGGTTTCTAAGTAATATTTTAATGTACTTTTTGCTGTCTTTCTTTAGGTTTTAGAATTTTTTTTTTTTTCCATTTGCCCAATTCATTTTCTAAACACAGTAAGACCCTTCAAGGTGTGGGGTACTGGTGGATACCTGTACTTCCAGGGGTTGTAAGACCCTCTGCCTGTGGCATGGAGCTTCATCATGCCCCTGGATGTGTGGGTATCTATCAATACCCCACATCTTGTTGGGTCTTATTCCTTAAATAGCACCCCATCCAAATGGCTTGGAGAGAATCACAGGCCCATTTACATAACAATAATGAATATGCATTTCAAATCAAAACAATAAAATAATAAATACAGTAAACATATTTATTTAAAGTGTGAAGACAGTATCATTACTGGGATTCTAAGTTATAAGGGAAGGCAAATAAGTGGATTTTCAGTCCCTTTTCCATTGTGAGGAACTCCTCAATTGGTAAGGAAGGGAGTTCCACAAAAAACGGGACACCACTGAGAACACTCAATCCTCAGAAAGCTTCAGATGCACCCTTGGGCAAACCAGGAAAAGACCCTCAGTGTAGTGGAGCGGTCAGCCAGCAGCATATCATATTCAGCACTGTCACATCCTCCTCTAAGTCAAAACCTATCACAACAACTGATGTCCCCTGTAGTTCAGCCCCTCACTAACATCAACTGTGCTGGTTCTTTTGGCACAATGGGATGGTGGGCGGAGAGGTGGCCAGGATCAACTAGATATAAAGCTGAAAAGTAGTTATTTATTTAGAAACTGATTACCAGGAGAGGCCCACTGAGCCAAGGCTCATTTTCAGGTGTGACTAGGAGGGTACTGGGTCAGAGCTGCTGAAAGAGTGTATGAATAACCACGCAGTATAAAGCCGAGAATGAAGTACAGTGACAGGGGTATAATAGTGGTAGGCAACTACCGCTACCCCTGTCACACACTTGGAACTGAAGGAGGGAGTGAAGATACCAGAAGTGCTATACCTGGTTGAGCCACTCCTGTGGTGGAATGGCTAAGGCGCAAGCACTGGTGCAGTGGAGACCTGAGGATTAGGGTTTGATTCTCCATCTCCTGAGATGTTTTGTTTTGTTTGTTTTTTTTAAAACTAAGTTCCCCACTCCCTATTTTTCCTTTTTCCCCATGGACCACCCACCCTTGGAGTTGGTTACATTAGTTGAGGGGGTGGGAGCAAAGCCCCCCACATTTGGGGGTGCGGGGGATTGACCCCCCATAAACATAGATTTTGGCATTGTTGCCGATGATGTGCACTGTGGTGTTCCAGTCAATTATTTTTCCCAACCTTATATTGACGCACAGCATTTTGTGTGTGACATTGTTGTTTTGCATAGTTTTGGCTACAACATAATGACCCTGTGCTGACTAGGAGAGGGGGTGTACAAAGTGGAAGAGATAGTATAATTTCAAAATCTGTATTAGATTTAAATTTGAGGCAATTCAGTTTAAGTATGAGGAAAGTGGATCATTGGTAATTTTGTTAGGCTTGAGTTGGGATCCATAAATTTAATCTCAGGGCTCGGTATTGGGTCTGGTACTGTTTAATATGTTCATCTGCAACATTGGCATAGGCATACAAGGTAAGCTGGGACTCTTCGCAGATGATACCAAGCTGGGTGGTAGGGTAGACAACACAGAGGAGATTAGGGAACTTCAGAATAACTTACAAAGGCTTGAAAGATGGTCTAACATCTGGCAACCAGAGTCCAAAGAAAAAAATGCAAGATGTTGCATCTGGGTAAGGGAAATCCTAGGATGGAGTACTGGCTCAATGGGGTGAAACTCTGCACCTCACAGCAAGAAAAGGACCTAGGGGTCATCATATGTGACACCTTTAAACATTCAAGGTAGTGCAATAAAGCTTATGGCAAGGCAAATAGAATACGGGGTGCATAGGAAGAGGATTTAACAGCAGGAGCAAGGAGGTGATCCTCCCGCTTTACAGGTCCCTGGTGAGGCCTCACCTGGAGTTTTGTGTCAAGTTCTGGAGTTCACACTTCAAAAAGGACTGAGATGGGCTACAGACTGTCCAGAGAAGAGTGATCAAGATACAGGGCCTCCATAGTCTCTCATACGAGGAACGCCTGGAGGAGCTAAACTTATTCTCACTGGAAACAAGGAGAGAGAGAGGGGACATGATCAAGACTTTCAAGTTCTTTAATAGCATAAACAAGGTGCCAAGCACTGAACTATTCTGAAGAGCCACCTTCTCCACTACCAGAGGTCATGAATGGAAGCTGCAGGGAGGGAGCTCCCGAAAAGATATAAGAAAGCATTTTTTCATGGAAAGAGTGGTGGAACCCTGGAACAACCTACTGGAGGAGGTGGTAAGTGCAAAGACCATGGCAGCTTTCAAACATTGGTGGGATAAAGCAAGGGATCTAAGAGGAACAACAAGATCAGTAATGGGTAAATTGGAATTGGGGTTAGACCCCAGGACCTAGTAGAGGTCTTGGAAACACTTGAGCAGACTAGATGGACCACCATCTCCTTCTGCCATCACTTTTCCATGTTTTCCATGTTTTCGATCCCTCCTCAGAGGCAGCCGCTCCACCCCAAATACAGTACATTTAAAATAATTAAGGGAAAAATTCTGCATCCACAGAAGCTACAATCCAAACCCAGTGTTGCCATCTAGTGTTAATTCAATCAAGTCTGTCATGCATGTCTGCTGTGAGTCTCGCCAATTGATCTAATTCTGCTAGAATGTCATTCTAGTACAGGGCAATCACAGGACAGGACCAGATGTGGGCTTGATCTGTCGGGGTGTAACATAGACCAGGTGTAGATGGAGGTGGGGTGTCACCTGAAAGCTAAATAAATGCCAATGGTTGTTTAACATAGCAGATATGCCTAAAATCCATGTTCTATCTGTTGATTGCATGACCACTGGGGCAAAATGGTAGTTGGTATCAATTTTGTACTGACACTTTGACAAATGTTGCGATTTTCAGCTCCATATACTTAATGCAGATTCTTGGGCCATTACTTCAAGAGTATGTTGGAACAATAGGTCAGAATACCAATTTTATTATGGGCAGTTACCTAGACCTTCAGCCTTAAGTCACAAAATTTGCCTAAATCATATAAACAGTAAGACTGGCTCAAATCTTACTTTAATACCTATTGCATGCAAGTTCTGGATAACAGCAAAAATGTTTCTGTCATACCCACATGTGATATGTAGAAAAAAACTGATTTTACTTGTCTCTGTACAATTTTTCTAATTACTAATAATTTGCATAGATATAAAACCTTGTAAACATAATAAAATAATGTAAACATAGAAAAACAAGGATTTGAGAAAATCAAACAAAACAGGAGCTTCTGTTTTACTTCACGCACACTCGAACCCTGGAATTCTGGACCCCTCTGGCATCAATACACAGTGGTGCAAGCTTGCTTTTCTTGGTTCAGACATCCATTGGCAGTCTCAAGTCCTTTGCTCTGGTTTTGGTGGGAACCTTAAACAGCAAGACAAACAACAAAATGTCCATAGCACCAGCATGTCCTTCTGGCATCTCAGTTGAAAGAACTGGGTGGATCTTTTAGGACTTGGCTTTAATACCTCTGCTCCATAGTATTGTCCTGACAACATTTCCTGCAACTTTTATCAACTTTGATTGGACTATGCAAATGATGTAGATGTTAGCTCTCCCCCCTTTTCAAGGACTGCCTGTTTAGAGATCAGTTTTTAAGCATGAAAATACTTTTCTTCATAACTTTTGCACGCAACATGATACCATTTCCAAACAAATATTTTTGGATCTCTATCATTAACAGCAGTGTTTTGGGATGTCCCCCATGCCTGTGAGACAAGCATTTCAAGAGATAAGTTAATAAGGACTGTAACTTCATTTTTCAGCAAAGTCTTTAAAAAAGGATTTAATGAGCTTACAGTTAATGTCCTAGGCTCCAAAACTAAGCAGTTTTTTTTTTCACATCCAAGTTTAAGAAAGTTCTTAAAAGTATAGAATTCCATAGTAGGCACATGTTTCTTTATTCTCTCAAGACAGCACATCAATCAAACTGTCAAATTTGTTTTTATACTTCTTTCAGACAGTGTGATGCTTTCCTGCATTCATGCACTTATCCAAAAGTCATATTTCTGGATTTGTCATGACATCAGCTTCAATTTAAGATCAAAATTGATATGCTTACTTTGAAGATTATTGCTCCAGGACATTCATGAAGATAACTCTGGTCTCCCATCAACTATATTTACATAATTTAGACAGTCAACAAGTTGCAATGTCTTCTACCAACTGTGTAAATTTCATGCTGGCAGCATTTTGCATTTTTCAGTTACAGCCAAAAGTCTTTTCATTCCCATTGAAGCTAATGTAAACTCAAACAGGCTCTAGATTTTTTTTATTTGAAGATAACTGCTGTACCAGACTCTGAGCATTGAGGCACATTTTATAACTGGTTGTCTAGGAAACTTTGACACCTTTGCCCTCTGTAGCTCCTCATGAATGTAGGCATCCTCTTCCACAATTGGCAGAGTCTTATAATATTGCAGTACAAAGAGGCCTAGCCCAAGGTATCAGTTACAGATGGCATATCCCCTTAAGTTTTACTTAAGCAGAATGAAGTGGAAAGAAGTTTTTTTGGTTTTTCCTTACAGTCTTCCTTCTTGCTTTAGAGAACTTCTGTAGTTAGCAACTAAAAGCAGTTGTCTCTGCATTATACCCCAATTACCCTAATTAATGAGTAAGCATTTATCAAATATGTAAAATAATAATTACAAAATAATGCAAAATAATATTATAATAAAATAGTTTTATAACTAAGTTTTGTTTCTACATACATAGTTGTGAAATATACATTCACAACTATGTACCTTGAGCAGCATAAGCCAGACATTTTATCAATAGTGGAAACCTGGTTAACACCATGAACCACAGATACGACCATACAAATAGATGGCTACACCTCCTTTAGGCAAGACAGGCTGGGTAAACGTGGGGAGGCTGTATAGTCTACATCAGAGAAATCCTTTGTGGTTGGGTACTACCCTGTCTTACCACTTGTGGTTTATCCCAAATTCTTCCAATCCAGGTCCAACTTGGGGGCCAGGGGAAATACCTCATGTGGTCATAGTTTATGTCCCTCCTAAAGAGCAATCAGTCAGCCTTAAAACTACCTTTGACTATCTCACCAGGAATAATTAAAAACACTGAGATCATAGTCTTAGGTGACTTTAACTTAAACTGGCTATCTCATGAGGCAACCCCCTATAAGGATACCATCTCTTCTTTTAGTCTGTCCCAGTTAGTCGAATCTGCAACACACAAAAACTACCACTCTGGCACCAGCACGCTACTTGATTGGCTTATAACTAACCACCCTGAGAGAATAACCTCTACTGTTGTCCTACCAGACAGTATAAGTAACCATTCCCATGTCCTCTGCGAATGGACAAACAAGTCTCCCCCCCCTCCACAAGAACTATACTCTCTAGAGTATTAAAGGCTGGTCAACTTGATCTGTTCAAACACCACCTCAAACACCAAGACTGGGCTTCTGTTTACAGAACTAATGATGTCGACGCTGCACTACTGCACTTTACTAACATTTTTAATGCCACTTGCAACATATATGCACCCTTTATGAAATGGAAAGTGAAGGGTACTTGTAAGTCCTGAATTTCCTCATCCCTCCTCCAACTTATGAAAGAGAGAGACAGCCTCTGGTGTAAAGCAAGAAGCACTAGCTCGCTCTTTGATGTGCAAAAATACAAAGCCGCTTGCAATAATTGCACCAGGGCCATTCCTACAGCCAAATGCCAAATCTTTAAGCAGGAGCTAAATAACTCCTGTTGGGACAGTCAAAGTTGCTGGGAGAAAATTAAAACTTTAACAGGAAAACCCAGCAAAACACCACCCTCACTACTCAATATTAATGATAACTTGATTCAGGACTCCAAAGAAATATCTAATTCCTTTAACAAGGCCTTCACTGAACTTAGTGGCATCCTTCCACCCCACTTTCTCAATCCCCAGGGTGACTGTAACCCCAATATTGAAGGCCGCATCATGAAACTACCGCTCCCCCATTCTACCTTAAGGTAGTCTCTATCCCCGAAGCAAAAAAATACATCTCTAAGGCCATAGGGAAATCTAGAACCAGTTATGACTCTCTGGACCTCAAATTAGTGTCACTCACTCTAAATGAGGTTATCCACCCTCCTACACATATCCTTAATTTATCACTGATCTCTGCAAAGTTCACAACAATATGAAAAAAGGCTATGGTCACCCCTTTCTTTAAAAACAGAGACTGTACTAATATTTCTAACTACCATCCCATCTTGATACTTCCACCCCTTTCTAAAGCCATTGAAAAGATAGTCAGCGACCAACTTGTTGACCATCTGGATAAATACAAGATCCAATGCCCTGAACAGCATGGCTTTAGAAAGCTGCACAGCCCTACAACAGCCCTGGTTGAATTTACTAGCTTCATTCATGAAGCACCAGATCATGGCACTTGGTCGGAGCCACATTTATTGACTTGACCAAGGCCTTCAAGGCTGTCAACCGTAGCCTCCTTCTGGACCAACTGACTTCAATTGGATCATCCCCTGAATCCATGCAGTGGTTCCAGAGCTATCTTATGAAGCGCACCCAGCAAGTGAAAATTCTAAACACCATTTCTGACTACTGTACTGTTTCCACTGGGGTACCCCAGGGTTCAATCCCAGGTCCCCTTCTATTCAGCATTTTTCCAAATGAGCTCCCTATGGCCTGCCCAGGATAAACTCTCTTGTACGCTGATGATGCAGTTCTGTTCTTAAGCCAGTCCAGCCCTACCGGGCTACAGAAGCACATGCAAACCTGCTACACTATCTTGGAATCCTGGTTCCTAAACTACAAATTCCTTCTCAATTACAAGAAAACAAAAACTATGATCTTTGCCTCCTCAAAGAATAAGCACCAATCCTACCAGCTGCAAATCTGCAACAAAAATCAAGAAGCTCTTGAAATGGTTCACACTTTTAAATGCTTGGGTGTCACCCTAGACACTTTCCTTTCCTATGTGAGACACATCAATCTGGTTTCTAAAACTGTAAACTCCAGAACTGGCGTTCTATATAAACATAAAAACAGTCTTACTGATGAAGCCCTCAGACTCACTCTGACCAGCTCTGCACTATTAGTCATAGACTATGGTCTAGTAGTCTATGGTGCAGCTACAGCCTCTGCCCTACAGAGAATCAAACTGGCCTTTAACAAAGCCTACAGGCTTCTACTGGGGGCCCAATGACTAACACACACATGTGAGCTCTATATCTGAACAGGTCTGCTCAATCTGGACTGCAGAGTCCATTACCAAACCTGCTTACTTGCCAGAAAGTCCATCCTGGGTCTCACCATACTTGGGGTACTTGATCTACTCCATCCCCACAACTCCAACCAGAGTACCAGAAGTGGGAACTCTCACATGTTAAAAATCCCCTTCTGTTGGACCATCCAAAGACAAAGATCCTCTGGATACCGAGGTCCAAAATGGCTAAACTCCCTTAGTCCAGGTCTCCTGTCTTGCACCAAACTTGGCCAATTTAAGGCAGACCTGAAGGCTCATCTAGCCTCTAACAATACCAACCGTGACTGTGGCCTTAATCTCACCTGACCTTATCTTAAACATTCTTTCCAATAGGCCCTCTCTAACTGGCCCCTTTCCCCCTCTCCACGTTCCCCCCCCTCCTCCGGACAACTGCCACTATTCTGGCTGCACATAACTTTGACAATGCTTTGTCTCTAGCTATCCCCAAAAAACATGGCTGGCATACTATTGCCAATTGATTCTTAATTGTAAATTGCTTATGACTGTATATACGGTCTGTATTTCTCTGCAACTCTTCTTTGTTAGTGTGCTTAATATGTGTTCATACTGTTGTTGTTGTTGTTATTATATTACCTGTCAATTGTCAATGACGCAGAACCTTTGTAAATGAGCTTATTGCTCAAAGGTGTTAATTTCTAGTATCAATAAATAAATAAGTGTGGTCTCAGTGAATAGGCAGGAGTTAGAGCTTTAAAATGCATACCCATACTTTACCTCAAAAGATTAATGTTAAAAGTTATAGGGTTAAAAACTAAACACCACCCCTTAAATTCAAGTGGCATATGTATGTATGTATATATATATATATATATATATATATATAGATAGATATTTCAATGGCCTACGCAGCCAGTATGATGTTATGCTTGTGCAATTGTGTTACTTGGTTTGGCTATTCACGCTCTGTATTCCAGAGGAATTATCACCCTGTAGGGATACCAAGGCAAGGAACCCTCAAAGAGGGTTCCACCCCTAGAGGTGCCGTGGGATGATTCCCTTGGCTAACAGTACCTTAGGAAGTATCCCAAGGAGAGAGGCAATGCCACTGGAGGAGGAGGCGAGGATGGTGGGGCAAAGAAAAAATGCTTGAGAGAGAGGCTCAGAGGAACTACTTATATAGCACAGGATCGGAGGAGTGACTGGCTGCTTGTCCATTGAACTACAGGCATAACCTTCCAATTCAGTGGCCTATGCAGCCAGTATGATGTCATGCTTCTGTAACTGTGTTACTTTGCTTGGCCATTTGCACTCTCTATTCCAGAGAAATTATCACCCTGTAGGGTACCACCCCTTGAAGTGCCACGGGATGATTCCCTTGGCTAAAGGTACCTTAAGAAGCATCCCCAAAAAGAAATGTAGTAGTATGAAAGCATATTAGCAATCAGTTGCTGTGAGGCATAGCAGTAGATTAGGCACCAGGCAGCTTGATAATGTAATGAGATGCACAGGTTAGCAATGGCATGAGTACGATGGGATGTACTGGAGATTGATGGGGCCTTCTAAGGAGAGAGGGAATGGCAAGTAGGGACACCATCCACCTCCATCCAACAGCGGAACCTACCTAAAGGAACTAGGGAACACTAACTACGGCTAACTAACAGTTATTACCTAAGGCATGGAGGAGAAAAAAACCCTTTGAGGAGGAAATCTCTAGGGATCCAAGGCCTAGGTCACCTTCCCTCCAGGCTTGAGATGTTTATTAAGTGACGGCTCTGCTGCTGCAATTTGGAAACCCAATTAAAGTTGGGTGGAAAATATTCCAATTTGGAGGAAAGCTCTCACTTGATTCATCTAACAGGAACACCATGGAAGGCTGCAAGAGTGCTCTGCAACATCAGGGGCAACCAAGGTGACAGGATGAGAGTGACAACTGCTGAGGCACTCACCTGGCCTACCCACCCTAAAAGCAAACCAGGTGAACCAGAGGCAGTCATAGGGAGAATGTGGTGAAGGTGCCTTGCAAGTAGAATACTAGAGCCAAAGGAGATCACTATAACCACCCTTCAGAGGTAGTCTTAATTTCTACACCAGGAGCTGCTGTAGAGTCTTGAGTGGCTAAAGCCAGGCCTGGAGCAAGGACATTCCCAGCTATGGGCCAGGTGAGAAGGACCCCACCCCAAGTCAGGCATGCTCAAGATGTGGACTTTATAGGTGCAGAGTGAGACCATCATCTGCAGGGAAGCCCTGCACCATGGAATGGTTATGGCTGGCATGCCCCAGAAAACAACTGAGAAGGAGCTAAATGAAGCGTTGAGTGCCGGGACCCTCACGTAGGTCAGACATGGTAGTAGCGAGCATTGAGCAATGAATTGCATGAATAATGAGTGGACCTGCACGTAGGTCAGTAAGCAGAGCAAGCAAATGGTCAGATCTGCATGGAGGTCAAAGGAGCAGCAAATATGAATAGCGGGGCAAGCCAGCCAGGCATTCAAGGAAGCCAATGAAAGGTGACAAATACTCTGAAGATTTTGGTGGTGGAGGCAGGATTAGAACGTAAGGTAAGTATGCCATATGGGAACATGGCTCCACCAACACCTGCAAGTCCCCACCATGGGAAAAACAAGAAAGTGTGGAAGGCACCATGACCCACATGCAGATATTAAAGCTAGTTTACAGCATCAGCAGTAGCTTAGTTGACCTCCAGAGTATAATAGCAGTGTACAAACATAGGAGAACAGCATCAGTATTGAATAATTATGAGTTATGGAGTAGCAATTCGAATGAACAGAGACTGGAGGGAGGCAACGCTCTGAAAGAAGCAATTTGGCTAGGCAGTACAGTGAAAACAGTAGCAATGAGGTATGTGGTATGAGTTCAGAAAGTAGGATTGAGCTGCATAGGCTAGGGTTCAGAGTGAGCCTGAACCAGGTGAAAACAATTAAGGTGCATGCATGGAGAGCAGCAGCAAGGAAGCAGCTTGAGCTGAAACACACAGATAATAATTGCAGTTGCATTGTGAGTAAATGGGAGCAAGCATCTTGAGCTCTGGATTAGCAAAATACAAGGAGTTTAGAAGCAGAAGCCCTTCAAAAAGAAAGCAAAACAAAAGATACACAAACACAGAAGAACAGGGAACAAGCAACACAAAGAAGCACACAGCTGGAGGCAAACAATACAAACCAAATGCAGGAGAACACAAAGCAGAAGTCCAGCAGAAACAAGCAGAGGCCAAAACACAGCAAGGAGGTAGGGTAGGCCCCAGCAGGCTACAAAGAACAGACTTACAGAGCCTCTGGCTGCAAAGAAAAAGTGCTTGAGAGAGGAGAGGCTCAGAGGAACTGCTTATATAACACAGGAAGGGGAGAGTGGCTGGCTGCTTGTCCATTGAACTATATACTAACACAACATTTAATTTTATTTCAGACTCTTCAAGGATGTGTCTAGACATTTCTGTCAAGAGGAAACATGACGAGGAAAATCCTAGGACCCTGCAGTGTGTAGTGTAGTACACTGCCCTGACAAGAGACTCTGAAGTAACTCCTCTGAGTGACAAAAGTTACTGCACACTTATAGAGAGCAAATATATTCGAACCCATTTAGGTGGAGAAAATCATCATGATGAGCAGTGTGCATCAATTCCAATGCCTAACTATGAGCCTGCCAAGCATGGCTACAACAGACAATGCCATCAAAAGTTCACAAACGCCAAGAGTATTAGAAAATCTGGAGAACATGCAGATGCTGGTGAACGTAGCTCACATCATCATCTCAGGGGTGGTGTTCCTTGTGCCTCATCATCTAGAGTGTTATTTCCTGATGCATGTGGAATCTGTAACACATATGTAATCAAAGTGAAGGGGAAGAAGCAATATCCAACTGCTATTGTTACAAAAACAGCTGAAGCCACAATGAAAAGGGTGGCAGAGCTACATGATGACCAATATATGCTCACAAAAATTAAAACAGAGGTCCTCATTGCAAGGGAATTTCGTAAACATGACAAGTGCTACCTAAATTATACAATAATCACAAGGGACTGGACCACAGATGATCAGAATAGAAGTGATGTTGATGATGACAATAAGCAGTCAGATGGAACTGGGTTTGAGGCCGTTTGTTGTGTTAATGAAGATAGTGTGCTTCAAAGACACCAAGCCATTTTAATGAAGGCATTGAATGAAATCTCGGGTGTCAGAGTAGGAGTTTGATGATACCGCTATAAACTTAGAAACTAGCTGAAAAAGAAATATGTGGATTCACTTTTATTTTTAACAGCTGATCCTCAAAAATCAATAGTTGTAATCAGTGCTGAATCAACAGAGCTTTTGAGAACAGATGAAAATCAAGTCATCAAGCTTGCTGCTTCCTTGTTGCTTGAACTTACCTTAAGATTTGTAGAGACTGCACCTTCACTACCATGGCCACCAAGAGTGGATGATCTCCTGAGTAAAGAGTGACAGCCCCCAGAGACACGTCAATCATTTTTCTAGCATGTGCTAAAATCCCCCAAACATATGGAGAGAGAACAAATCTCCCAGTTTTCAAAGTCCTACTCAAAAGACCTACTTCATGGTGTCTCACGAGGCAAGTTTCTCGCTAAAAAACATGCACTTGTTGGAGTTGTGCTACACAATATGACCAGACACACCATGCCCGTGAACATCCTGTTTCATTTAGGAAATATTTACAGTTATGACCAAGTGTGTGAAATTGGAACTGGTTTAGCAGAACTTTCTCAGCATTTTCAAGAGCAAGGTCTGTTACTACCACTTCAGCCAAAGTCAGTCTTCTCTTGTCTTAACAGTTTTCTGGATGGACAGCTTTGATCAGAACATTGAAACAGTAACTTGACATGGAACAATACACAGTACTCATGGTGTTGCATACCAAGAAGAATCTGAAGGCTCCATTCTCTGATAAGATTCTATTGAAATTACTCACTCAAAAAGGACAGTTGTATCTAACAAAAAGGAATTAGAACATTGACAGGTGAATTCAAAGAAGGAGCCAACCACATTTAGCAATATGCCCAAGTCTACTGTGCCAACATCAGTGGCAAATATTGGCAAGGCAAAGCTAATGCTATGGAAACTTAGTCAGGAAGCACACAAGAGGATCAGCTTGTCCCAAGGTTTACTGGTTGGCTGATGCTAGTTTGTAACAATCCCTCAAGTTCACCAAAGAAGACAGTTATCACATACAGTATGTTCCACCCATCCACAAACCCATCACTGATTATGTCACTGTAGTTGAATACCTCCCACAAACACAAGAAATAGCTTAGCAAGTAAATATGCCCCATGCTCACCTGACACTTGATGTTGGAGCAGCAGTAAAGGCATATCATGCTGTGTGGAATTTCCCTGATCAATTCCACAATGTCAGAATTCATTTGGGAGATTTCCACCTATTCCTGGAAAACTTTGGTATTATAGCACAGTTAGTTGGTGGCAGCAGCTTTGAGGACATAGTTTTCAGGCTGGTCTTTGTGCCTCTGACAGCATAAGGGGAGTTTTACCTGGGAAGCATTACATTTGGACATGAACTGCACATGAGCATTCTGCAGATGCCTTAGAGTGATTGTTTCAGGTCAGATTTCTAGAGTATTCAACATAACTGAATGCCACCCCTGCAGTATTGCTTGACCTGATCAGATCATCACCTCAACCCATAGACTTCCATTAACTGCTTCAGGAATATGAGATTGTTACTTTCCAGACTAAGTATGAGGCTTTCAGGCAGTGGATTCATCGTGGTGAGCTGGGGAAAAAAAACCCACAGCTCTGGATGACATATCTGGATATAGTGGATTGGCAGCATTTTCTCCACACAGCAATAAAAGAAACAACTTTGATCTCAGACTACTGTGTTGGAAATATTCACTGCCCCTGTTCTTTACCTTCAAAAAGCAAAATTATGCTGGATATGGGGCTTACTATGTGCACACATTTAAAACTCTTGAAGCTTTTCATCCAGGGTCCAGGACATTAATTCAAAAGCAAGGGCTTTCAGTTCAAAGGAGCCATCACAAAGCTTCTAGGGAATCAGTTGACCAAACTGTTGAGCAGACATACAGTACAATCAAAGTACCAAAATTCCAGGTGGAATCAAACACTTTGCTGCAAATCTAATGGTTTATGATAAATGGGTGTTAAGTTGGCCACATCTAGCAAAATTCAGAGTGGCACTTTTGGAGATGACTGGCCTTCACAGTTCAGCCAGTAATCCACATAAAACATACAAGCCATCTGAAATCATCAAGTCAGACAACGGATCAAAGCCATGCTGACTCTTCTCAATCAAGAGTTTATCAACCCATTCAGTGCTACATTAGATGCTGACAGATTGTACAATTTGTCCCTGGGAGCACCTGTTGCACCTGATATTGAATAGAACTTTACCAGTATCATTGAATGAGGTACAGAACTGTATGAACAGTTTGTCAAAGAAAGACTGGAAAGTGGTAAAAAGAAATATTCTGATTCAATTTCAAAAGCCCCAGTGAAAACCTTCAATGATGCAAACAAAAAGCATAAGTAACTACCAAAGGAAAAGTTACAGAACTTAAATTTGAAATAGATACGTTATGAACACGTTTGGCCCTTTAAAACAAGCACAACTTCCCTGTAGATATAAGCAAGTTATTAACATATTGACTGGGCCCAGTCCCATCGAGTCTAGCCAATGCAGATGGAACAAGATGAACAGCACTGAAGAGCAAGTTACTTTAGGTGCTAGCTGAATACTGTCCAGTGTTAGACACTTTGGAGCTTCCCCCCAGGAAAAGTGTCTCAGCATACATAGTTGATCTAATGGCAACAGTGTGGGTTATGGCAGGAATCCCTGAAACCTTTAGTGATCTTACAATGAAACTCCTGAATAGTCCTCCAAAGGGATTTGAAAGAGTGGGTGTTGTTGCAGATACATAGAGAGAGCAGTCAATCAAAGAGGCTGAGATTTCAATGAGGATTTAGTGAGAAGCATATTATCAAAGGTCCCAACACCAAAGTGCCAAAGGATTTCAGTCACTTCCTTTCTAATGGATCAAACAAGGAGCACCTGCTTGATTTGATTAGGCAGGTCTGGGGAGAATATTGCATGAGTTTTCCAGATGGCCAGGTGATCTATTTTTCAAAGAGAGACAAATGCTACATGATCACCAAAGAAGGGATTGTAGTTGTGTCTGATCTCCATTCTGATCAGGAAGAAGCAGGCACAAAAATTGCCCTTCATGTGCAACATGCCATTACAATAGGTCCAGGCCCTGTCATCATCCGTTCACCATCTGGGGATACCGATATACCAGTAATGTCACTATTTTCAGAATTAAGCATAAGTATATACCTAGACAATGGCCATGGTAACAGTAGGAAAATCTTCAACATTAGCAAGTGTGAAATGACCACTGCAATGAAGAAAGACTTAATCAGTTTCCATGCATTCACAGGCAATGACTATGTCTCTGCGTTCTTCAAAAAGGGTAAGAAGATTTGCTGGAATGTCCATCAAAAGTACCGCCAAGTTCCTGGAGGCCTTTCAGAAACTTGGGAGTGACTGGCAAGTAGATAAGGGTTTTGTACTGTATCTCTGTTGGAAGAGTATGTCTGTGAACTGTATGGAAGGAAACAAGTTACCAATTTAAATATAGCGAAGCAGCAGATCTTCTAGGAGAACTATAACAAAGACAACAGAATAACTGATCTGTCTCTGCTACCACCCTGCCAGGAAGCCCTGAAGTTACATATTCTATGAGCCAACTATGTCTGCTGATTGTGGAGGCTTTCTTCTTTTGCAGTTATCAATGCCCTAAATGCAGTTTTGCATGGTTGGACTGATGATCTCAACGTAAAGTGGATGGGCATACCATTTCCACATGATATTATGTCTCTGCTCTATAATGCAAATGATGAGGACTCAGATGAGCGCCAAGATGTATGTGATTACCAAGATGATATTGGCATATCTGACAATAAAGGTGATTTTTCACAGATGGGCAAGACTAAGTTCCACTACTTTACCAACAGTCATATATACAATTTTACATTTTTTTGAAATAAAAATATTTTGTGTCAACAAAGATGTTTGTTTTTCTTTTAGATAAATTCCTTTCTTTACAAAAACTTTTAAAATTAACCTTTGGAGCAACTTATGTGTATGCATTTTAAAGTTCTAACTCCTGCCGAATCATTGAAATCACACTTGAATGCATATTTAAATTAGTCTCGAAGTAATGGCCCAAGAATCTGTATTAAGTACGCATAGCTGAAAATCGCAACATTTGACAAGGTATAAACTTGTTAATAGTTTGTCTATTAATGGTGTCTTCACTTTTGTCAATTTATCCTCTTACTGTATATTGCCTTAAGATTTCAAAACCACATATGCATTTCAAAGCAGAACCCTTATCCTTTTAGACAACATGAAATTATATTTTAAAGCACAATAAATCCTGTCTGACAAGATTAAATATAAGAATATTTTGAAATTTCACAAGAAATTAAAGGGTGGTGGTTGGTATTTAACCCTATAACCTTAAACATAAATCTTTTGAGGTAACATATGGGTATGCATTTTAAAGCTCTAACTCCTGCCTATTCATTGAGACCAACACTTGAATGTATATTTCTCTTACTCCCAAAGTAATGGCCCAAGAATCTGCATTAAGTGCGTGGAGCTGAAAATCGAAAACTTTGTCAGGTGTCAGTACAAAATTGATACAAACTACCATTTTGCCCCAGCGTTCATGCGATCAACAGAGAGAGATCATGAATTTTGGGTATATCTGCTACTGTACATTAAACAACCATCAGCATTTACAGTATTTAGCTGTCAGGTGACACCCCACCTCCATCTACCTGACACCTGGTCTACCACAACCCCTTCAGCAGGCACTGTAATGTGGCATATATTTATTAGGATCGCAGGGGTACAAAAATAACAATACCTGCATTTCCAGGTGTATTCTCTCCAAGAGTTGGAGACAGTTATTTTATGACTGGAATAGTATATTCTAACCAGAATCCAGAGGTTGCTGTTATATTAAGGTCTTTATTCCAGCTATCCAGAGTAGACTGAGTGGAGTGGCCTAGATAGTCCCTTAAAGTTGTATAAGCAGGACCTATTAAATGACACCAGGGCTGATCTCACTGCACAGCCAATATTATACCTAATAAAGGTGGAGTAGGGTCAGGGAACATAGTTCATTTTCTTCATTTATGTAAAATATGAGTCCTGACCTATAGATACTGGTAATGTTCCCAACCCATAAGGCTATAGTTAGTTTGTAATGTTTCAAATGGAACCACTACTATCTGATTCAGAAATTGGTGTATATATTTAAGACCAAGTTGCCACAAACAATGAAAAGACAGATCCGTCCATGCTGGTAAGAAGTCCTTATCTGCTACCAATAATCTACAATAATAAAACATATATTGTAATTTGAGATGGGACCTTAACTGATACCATCCTTTATGTGTGTTTGCTGTTAAGGTGTTGAAAAGGGGGCCTTTGCAGTGTTGCAAAGAGGACAGTATCTAAGTCACATAAATAACTGAGAGAAAACTCAGTAACTTTCCATGAGACTGAATAATGTGGTGTCAGCCACATAAATATTGTGGGTAAGAAAGCTGCTCTTGTGTATAACTCTAGACTCGATAAGTTTATCCCACCCAACGCCAAGGATAGTTACAGTGGTGAAAAATGGACTTGGAGTCCATGTCCTTCCCACAAAAAACTAAACAGCATTTTCCTCCAGGATAAAAAATAATATCTAGCCGGGAAGATTGGTATAGAAACATAGAAACATAGACTTTGACGGCAGATAAGGACCACTTGGCCCACCCAGTATAGTTTGAAAAAGGTGCAATAATCGAGGTAATATGTTCATCTGTATTATTTCTGCTCGTTGGAAAAAGGAAAAGGACAGTCTGCCCCATTTCATCAAATCCTCTTGGATTTAGAAGTTAATAGATCATATTTTATCAATCCAAAATTATTAATATCCTAGGGATGTGGATACCTAAATATTTGATTTAAGTATGATGCCATTTTATTGGAAGCGTTTGCTTATGGTCTCAAGGGGTATAATACAATAATAAAACTAGGGTTTTATAGGGATTCAGCTTAAAGCCTGCAATGGTCTCAAACTCTGTCAGGATATTCTAGGCAGCCTGTATCAACTCCTTAGGATACAGCACCATCAAAAGAACATCATCTGTGAAATGTGACACCTTATGTACTGTTTGCCCAAGTGGGACTCCCTCGAAGTGGATTCATTTTTTCAGTGCTATTTTAAAGGGTTCCATGTACAGTACAAAAAGTAAAGGAGTTAGTGGACATCCCTGATAGGTTCCTCTATGCAATGTTATTGGGCAAGACAGTGACCTATTAATATGAATGTAAGCCTGAAGCTGTGTATATATGTGTTTCAACCAGGTCTGAAATTGTTTAGAGAAGTTAAGAGTTGACAGGGTGTCCCAAAAAAAATCCCAGAACACTTCGTCAAAGGCCTTCTCTGCATCTAATCTAATGAGGGTCACTAGAATTTTCCTTGTTTGAATATATTCTGTTAATAGCAAGGTTCACCTAATATTGTCCATGGTATGGCATTGCCTAACAATGCCTGCCTGATCAGCATGTATGATAGAGGGTATTATATGTTCCAGCCTTCTTGCCCAGATGGCCACATAGAGTTTATAATCAGTGTTTAATATTGATATGGGTCAATAAGAAGTTGGATTTGTTGTGTCTTTACCCAGCTTGAGCAGTGCAGCTATTACCAAATGTGCTCAAGTGGGGGAAGGAAATTACCATGCACCACTTCACGAAATGGTTGAAGCAGTTAGGGAAGAAGCAGGTCCTGACATTTTTTTATGCCATTCAGCCACAAAACCACCTGGACTAGGTCATGTTTGAGTTTTGACTTACTTTATCTGATACACTACTTCTTCCGCCATAGGGGCCTGTAACAGTGCCTCTAGGTCCTCCACTAGTCAAGGGAGCTGTAATTGTTCCAGAAATTGAATTCTGTCCTCAGGTCCCTGAACTAAATCCCTTGGGTACAGATTTTGATAATAATTTCTAAAAATGACTTCCAGTGATGTCACCATTGGTAATGGAGGCTTAGCTTTCAGCTCCGAATCCGCAGTGGTTTAATCTAACAGCTTCTGGCATCGAAAGGCTGTATTTTTTATATCAAACAGTTGTTCAAAGGTAAAAGATGAGTCAGGCATCTAAAACAAGGGGCAGAGGTGGCACTAAAGAGACTACATGCCTGGGATCCCGGCTTGCCCGCAGTCCCAGTGCATCACTATTCAGGGCCTCAGAGTCATCAGCAGGGTATGGTGGTGATGATGATGGCACACTCTCTCGCAGCAGTTCCTCTGAAGGCCAGGCAACATCACACATACTAAAAATGTTACACCGGATAGACACAAATGTAAAGGACATTAACCAGGACATGAAACATCTTGAACACAGAACTACAGAGTTGCAAACTGGCCTGAATGATGTGAGGGAAGATACCATGAAGTTGGGTCAGGCCATCGTCTATCTGGCAAAGCGCGAGAGAGAGCTGACTATGAGAGTGGAGGATGCCGAACTGAGGGGCAAGAGAAAGACCATCCACAATTTTGGATTCCCAGAGGGCAGTGAGCAGGATGACCCTCCAGAGTTTATCAGAACCTGGCTGTGGAAAGATCTGGATATCTCCAAAACTGAACCACTTGAGCTGGAGTGGGTCCACAGGGCTCTTGGCCCAAAGCCAAAGAATGGGGCTTTACCGAGGTATATTTTAGTCAAATTTAGTCACTTTCCTGTGAAAGAAATGGTCCTGAAGAAAGCATGGGAGAAACAAGACCTTAACCTGGATGGAAAAAGAGTCTATGTTGATCAGGACTATCTGACAGTCATGATGCAAAAAAGGAAGCGAGTCCTGGCAGTAATAAAGCATTTACATGAGAAGCAGATTAAGGCGCAGTTACGTTACCTCACCAAGCTTCTAGTCTTCTGGGAGAATGGAAAAAAGTTATACAACTCATTTGTATAAGCCGCTAAACCCCTCCAAAAGCTTGGCATCGGTCTTCCTGAGTGTCAGCAGGATGTGGGTGACCAGACGCTTCTCCAGTTGAAATGGGAGACTGCCAGAAAATCCACTACAGCAGCCAAAAGCAGAAGTTCAGGCCCAGATGAGCAGCCCTATAGGGACCTAGCCCTACTCTGCAAGGCTCTTCAAAGCAACCCTCCAACATGAATCATGCTGTATGGGGTAAGACTTGTTCTTTTTTGACTGTACACCTGACCCAAGTTCATAGCCTTTTACTCTGAGTCGAGCACGCTCACGGGCCTGTTAGTAACATGGCATCTTCCCCACCCCAACCTCAAGTTTTGTACTACACCCATTAAAATGCATAACTGGTGCTAATATCCAGAACACTTGATGCCCAAAAAGGGGTTTACCGTATTTTACTTAGCCCGGGCCACCCTGTAGACCATCCAGTTATTGTTCCTGCTGCTAGACTTGGGGATCCCCTGACACAGACTAGTATGAGGAAGATCTTTTAATTATAAGGGGCATTGGCGTGGGCAATCTCACCAAAAAATGGGATGGTGAGGGCAGTGATGGGACCTCATAGACCTCTGTATATCACACATCTCCTGTCCATCTGTCAGGCACACAGCAACAAAGGTCATGGGCCTTACCCTTCTCTGGAACTTTTGGACTCTGGGTTTTTTCCCACACACCACTGAACTTGCGTGTGGCTACTCCCAGGTACTGTGGCTGTCCATAGCCATTTATGGTCATTTGCTAGATGGAGAACTTGCACCGGATCTGGGACTTTGCAGCTCTAGTTCTGATGCCAGAAATCAAGAGTCCCGAATGTCTTTGTTTCTCTCTTGTCAGTTGGTACTGTCTGGATAATGCAACAACTGAGAGACTAAGTTGACTGGGATTACCTCTGCTAATCCTTTCTTTCTTTTTATTTCTCTGTTCGGTGCCATGCTTGTTATGCAATGCTGTTTGGTGGGGTATTGGGGGGTTGCTGGTGGGTAAAAGCTACTTACTATTATTGGGCAGTAGGGGTAATGATGTGGTGGGGTGTTTGGGGGTAGGGGGAGGTGGAGGGGAAATGGCACAGATATGCTGGGAAGTAAAAAGACCGCAAGCATACAGTGACCTCATTTTCAGAGGGCTTATGTCCTCATGTGCCACAGACCTGCAGTGCTTATTGAAAATGTTCCTTCATAGAAGGTGTTCTTTATGCCAGACAATATTACATATAATCAATCCAGCCAAATCCACCGGAGGTCTAGACCGAGGGAGTGCAACTCTTGTTTTTTCTAGGCCAGTCGGCTTTCAGACCACCTGGTCCCTTCTGCTGGGTTGAGTTGCTCTCTCTTGATCCGCCAAACACCTGGAGACCACCCATCTCCCAGTTCTCTACATATCAGGGGCACGGAGAGAGAGAGAGAGAGAGTGCGGGACCTTCTAGAAGGAGCCCAGGCTCCAGGACAGGAGTTTCCTTCTGGCAACTTTCTCTTATTTTTCAGATTACTGTCTATGAATGTTGTTTTTATGTATATAGTTTTGCGTTGTTGTTACTGTTTTTAGAACTTACTGCTGGGAGTAAGGGGGGTGGGATGGACGGGCTTCTGTCTGGGTAAGTTGGGGGGTAGCATTGTATCTACTAAGTTACAGTCCTTGCTGGGAATTAAGGGCTTTTCTGTTATAGTGGGGTTGGCGAGATTCCTGCAGGTAATATCAGGGGTACTCGAGGTGCCAGATTCTAATGATCAGCACTCAAAATGGGGTTTCTTAAAGTGATATCCTTCAATGTTAGAGGGATAAATTCAGTTGTCAAGAGATATAATGTGCTCCGTGATCTGGTCTGACCCCACTGTGATATAGGCCTTATCCAGGAGATGCACCTTTCACCAGCAGAGCATGAGAAATTGCATTGCTCTTGGGTAGAGGAGGTGATTTCATCCTCGCACCCAAGTGCAAAAAAGGCAGGGATGGCCATTGTGGTCCTGAAAGGCCTCCCCTTCGAAAAGACAAGAACTTTTGCCACCAAGAGAGAAGGGTGGTAGCCCTATCAGGCAAAACTGCCAACCACACCATCCACCTGGTTAATGTATACAGTACCACGCTACACAAACCTCAATTTTTCAGGTATGTTTTTGGTTGCATGGCATCCTTTCTTGAGGGGCAGATAATACTTGGGGGAAACTGGAACTGTGTGGAGGACCCAGTTTTAGACAGATCCCCCGGCTTGCAACAGGAAGAGAGGGCCAGCCCGAGGTTTCTAAGAACCCTAAGAGAAGAAGTAGGGATGGTCAACACTTGGAGGAATGCTTAGCCATCCAGTAAGAACTTCACTTTCTACTCTAATGCACAGAATTCATATTCTTGCATAGACAGATTCTACACCCAAAAAGCATGGGGTCACATGATTAGGGATCAAGAGATTCACCCCTTTTTATTTAACTGATCATGCCAAGATTAGCCTTATGGTGGTCTTAGGACCATCAGAAAGACAATCAGCGTGGCGACTGAATGTAGGGCTCCTTAAGGATGAAACACTTAACTTTAAAATAAAAGACCCTATCACTAACTATTTAAAAGAAAATGCTGGTACAGTTTCTCAGGTCAGATTCCTATGGGATGGTTTAAAAGCAGTAGTGAGGGGAAGGTCGTTTCCTATGCTTCTTTTAAAAGAAAAGCAGCAGACCAGAAACAGACAAATCTAGAAAAAAAATAAAGGAACTTGAGAGCCTGCATGGGGCAGGGTGAGCAGATGATCTATTGATGGAAATAAAATCATTAAGAATGCAGCTAGAAGAAATCCTTAGATCTAAAACTGAGAATGCCCTAAGATTTGTTGTGCAGAAGTATTACGAAGGGGGAAATAGGGCAGGGCATCTACTCACTTAGAGGCTTAGAAAACAGGCTGCAGATTGATTTATCCCAGAAGTTAGGAAGACTCAGAGACACCTTAACCTAGAAACTAAACTGAGTGAAATAGCGGAACTTTTTAAACAATTTTATTCTGAGCTCTACACACCAGAGGCCCCTGCCGACCAAGCTGAGGAGACAAGACAATTTTTTAGGTAAACTACAGCTACCCAAATTGTCCCCAGAACAGGCCCAATTGCTGGATCGCCCCTTTTACCAGGGAGAGGTTGCCACGGTAATTTAAAATCTCAAGCACAATAAATCCCCAGGCCTGGATGGCTTTGTGGCCAAATTTTATCAGAAATTCCAGGTTGAGCTGACCCCTCTGCTCCTCCAGGTTTGTAACATCTCCCATACTCCTGTGGCCAGCGCTGACTCATGGGTGAGAGCCCTGATCTCAGTGTTACCAAACCCTGGAAAGGATACTTCCACATGTGGTGGCTATCAGCCAATTTCCCTTCTGAATTTGGATGCAAAAATCTTTGCAAGGATGATAGCTAACCATCTGCAATTAAACATTACCCAGCTGGTACATCCAGATCAAGCAGGATTCATACCAGGCAGATATCTTCATGATAATATCCACAGACTGCTCACCACTATAGCTGGCGTGCAGAATGGCCCAGGTGGGCTGCAAGGAGTGGTAGTAGCACTGGATGCTGAAAAGCCATTTGACCACCTGGAGTGGAGTTTTCTGGATGTGGTCTTACAAAAATTTAATTTTGGCATTAAATTTTGGGCATGGATCTCGGCTTTATACTCCAAGCCATCAGCCCAGATAAGACTGAGAGGGGTCTTGTCCTCTGATCTCACAATAAAAAGGAACACCAGACAGGGGTGTCCTCTTTCTCTGCTCTTATTCACACTGAGCATAGAGCTCCTGGCTGAGGCATTCAGGTCCAGCCCGACACATCCGGTATTAAAATAGGTTCCATTGACAACCGCATATCCCTGTACACATACAATACTATTCTTTATCTGCAGGATCCTGCCACCTCACTTCCTAAAGCATTATCTCTCCTAACAGAATATAGTAGCATCTCTGGCTTTAAAATTAATTAAACAAAATCAGAAATTCTATCCAGAGGAGCTCCGTTTTTCTCCGGAAACTTAAACACTGACTACTTTAAAATGGTCCACTAAGGGTTTTAAATATCTGGGAGTACAGATTACTGCAGACCTAAGCAAGTTATTCCAAGCAAATCACATGCGATTGTTGGAGAGTATCCGTCAAGATTTCAGTAGATGGGCAGCTCTACCTATCTCTCTTTAATGGGTCACTCTGAATCGGTCCGGATGAATATACTCCCCCGCCTGCACTTTTTATTCGACACTCTACCTATATGTCCCCCTAAGATAATTTGGACTGCTGTCTATACAATCATAAAAAAGTTTATATGGGGGGGGGCGCCAAGACTGAAATGGTAAATTCTTAGCCTTGATAAGGGGAAGGGTAGGCTAGGATTCCTGACCTAGGAGCATATTATAGGGTGGCACAATTACAATTTCTAGCAGCTTACCACAGAGGCGATCATCCGTTGAGCTGGGTGCAAATGGAGCAAGACATTATGGGCCCTACGACATTAACAACCATCCTTTTTAACAAATGGGCTTCTAAAATAGTAGGAACCCTGCCCACTCCATGGCTTAAAACCTTGGTACTCACTTGGATGGAGGTAGTGCAGGATTTGAAGTTAGAAAACTCTGTGCTTAAGCATGTAGTGATTAGGTCATGCAGGGACTTCCCTCCAGGGAGAGACAATCCAATGTTTGTCCAGTGGGGCAGGAAAGGCCTGATATGAATGTCCCAACTATTTACCAGAGACACCCTAAAGAGTTATAGTCAATTACAAGACAAAGTTAGCCTACCACATAAAGCTTTTTATGGCTACCTGCATACTAGACATTACCTGATGTCTGGAGGTAGGCAGGAGTCATTTGGGCACCCGAACAAACAATCACTGGCACAGCTTCTTTTGGGGCTATAGGAG